>CM060919.1:824743825-825383409 GCA_030737875.1 Allium sativum | reverse complement strand
GACTAGTATGAGAAATCTACTTAACACATTATACAAATGGGCTAATCACAGGACCACACCACTTTCGTGGAACGGGTTTACTCCATTGGATTGCCAGTGCTTTAAAACAAATAATTCTTTTAAACATCGCAATGCTTTTTATCAAAATGAAGCCATTATAAGACTCAGTTCCCATCACACAATGCAACGCAAACCGGAGGACAGAGTTTTTACCTTATAACGGCCAAAATATGCTTGATACGAATAAAACAAAAGCATTTGATATTATTACTAGTGTTTATATGTTTCAAAAACAATTTCAAATCATAACTATCAATCATAGACGACATTAATGCCCCATACCACTATGTTGCCATATACAGGTATACAATCAAAACCGCACAGTTACGTATTTGGAAATTGGATTTCCGTCATGAACCAAGGCAAAAGATAGTCCTTACCGAATTCGAGACTGCCTAGCCCGAGTCTCAGGATCAGAACGCATCGACCCTTGGATCGTCAGGGCCGGTCCACCGATGTGGATGAAAATGCCTGAACACTACGTTTCCCCGCCCTTTGGAGCGTAAGTGAGCCAACGAATGACTCCATCGGTCCCGGATCGACCGATATATCCGAGGCACCTCGCAACCGTGACAACCACATAAGTCAAACTCGTCAGGGCGTGTAAAACCACTGATGCCACTTCTAGCTAGGAAGAAACGCATGTCCCCCCTGAGGTCCTCTCCCGTTTCTGGTTCATACCGGGGTGTGAGGCTCGCAAATTCACGTTATACACAAAGCTACGCCACCCAGGCGGTGCTTTGATCATCACCACAAGACTTTGCTTTCCAACAGAAGCCTTGATCACTGCGTCTTAGCATGCCACACAGGCAATTCACACCATGCAACTGATGGCTATCAATCACACAGAATAAATTCCAATGTCAGACACACCGTCCATTTGCGAGTCCGTTCTGGGTCTGAACGAAACCGGAGGCACTATATACCTCGCAAACCCATCGATCTCCACGTACGTTTGGACGATCACCACTCATTATCCATATTTCGGGATGCCTCCCAATCAGGACATCAGTTACCATCCAAACGAGGTGAAGAACTCCGGTCTTCGATCATCGTCTTCATCTTCGATTTCCTATCGTCGATTCAGTTATTCAGAATGGGATAAACCCGGTCTTTCTGACCAACTCGCGTATATAATAAACAAGTGCTACACAAACACTACATACGCATCATTTCAATTCATTAGTAACTAACCGTCAATCAGTAAGAGAACGATTTCCCAAATATTAACCCCGAAGGCCGAAACCAACATCAGATCAAAATCCAGGAAACCATTCGACTTAACTAACATTCAGTTAATTTCTAAATTTCACAACCATATCGTTTATAATATTTTATAACGATTTATCGCTATTTTTATTTATTTTAAAATAGCCAATTTATTCAAACGACGCTTCAGGCCATAACGCGGCCGTGGCGTTGTTTTTCTTCAGATTTGATTTACACATATCTGAAAATCTAACAGTTGGATCTTCACAAAATTTACATCATTAGAAAGATCTTTTCAAAACGAATCCAACGGTTCCAGTTTCGGGAAAACCCGACAGTTGGATCTCCCGGTTTAATCATTTGAAGTTTCGATTTCAAAATACAAATTGCAGCGTCGTTATTCGATTTAATATAATTATACTTGTATATATATAAATATAATCGATTCTGGCGCTGTTTTTCTTCAGATTTGAATTAAACGTACCAGACAATCCAACCGTTGGATCTTTATAAAGTCGGTGTCATTGGAAAGATATTTCCAAAGCAAACCCTATGGTTTCGGTTTCGGGAAAATCCGATGGTCGTATCTCCCGCACTAATCGTTTGAAATCACGGTTTCAAAACACGAACTGCAGCTTCGTTATTTGATATATTTCAATTTTATTTATATATATATATATATATCGATTCTTCGATTTCAAAACCATTTTTCTTTTCATACATTTGATAAAAATGATATTTTTGTCTAACAGACATTTATTCCAACACTTCACTATTTTAACAACTCATATACATAATAAAAATGTGATTTTTATTGTAAAACGATTTATTTCAAAACACGACTATTTTATATAGTTCATATAGATGATAAAATGTGATTTTTATTATAAAACAAATTATTTTAAAACAATACTATTTTATATAGTTCATATAGATGATAAAATGTGATTTTTATTATAAAACAATTTATTTTAAAACGCGAATACCATTCAACACATGAATTTCTATTCAACGAATGAATTTCTATTCAACACATGAATGGTTTTCTATAGTTTGTATATATATATAGTAAAAATGTGATTTTTATTGCAAAACAATTTATTTCAAAACACGATTATTTTATACAGTTCATATAGATGTTAAAAATATGATTTGTATTATAAAACAATTTATTTCAAAACACGAATACCATTCAACACATGAATTCTATTCAACGCATGAAGGTTTTCTATTCAACACACGAATATAGTTTCAACACAGGAAAATAATTCTAACACATGAATATTATTCAAAATTTCGGCAGCATAACGGCAGGGTAGTTAAAACCGGGACCGTCTCTAGTACGGCTCCTCGCTCTACCTTAAAGCCTCGCAACTTTTGACAATGGGGAATCAAGCATCTAGTTCGCACGCAGGCGGCATGTATATTTTTTTCATTTCCACAAACTAATCCTATGTGGTTTCAACCAAATATTTCTCAACCACAAACGGATATTTTTCAACCACAGACAATTGTAATCAACCATTCGTAATCAACCAATTTTCACACCAATCACAACCAATAAATATCGTCCATGGTTTGTGGACGAGGGGCGTGTATATATATATATATATATATATATATATATATTTATATATAAGCATTTCACTTCTATTTCAACACATATGTAATTTTTACAACACATATATAACTTATATATCGAACGTACAACTTATACAACACTTATACAAGAGGTATACAACGCTTATATAACCCATACATCGACTATATAATTTATACATCATCGTTTTGCATAACGTTTATAATTTAGAAATCTCACATTGGGTTCCACTCCACCAAAAATAGCAGAAGGCTCAGAAAAATATGCGGTCAGTTTTGTTGCGAAGCTCTCGTTGAGACGAGTCCAACGCTTCTGAAATCTTCGAATTTCATTCTCGTATGGAGAAGTTATGTCAGTTTATACATTGATTACAATAACGGATAATTAATTAATTAATTAACTAACTAAATATTTCACCCCTATCTTCCTCTTCCAAACTGATGCCGTCGTTTGAACCCAACCCTCCCCGCCTAGGGTTCACTTTTGCACGCACCTCGAGGCGCTAGCCGCCGATCCGACCGCAGCACGCCCTCCGCCGTGGCAAGGGCTTCTTCCGGGTACCCCCGATGTTATACTCGGTGGGCCCCACAGCGAGAAAAAGGTGTCGAACCCGGCGGTTTTAGACCTGGAAATCCGCCGCCACAGTGAACGAGAGACGATCAAACCACCCTAGAATCGAAGATCTAATTGAGTACAACCATTTTTGTTTTGGATTGATGTTTATATTTTTATTGGATTGAACGACTTTTGGGATTGAAATCGGGAGCTGTTTTGGCCATCAGTTTTGTGAGGGTGGCGGCTGGTGATAATAGTTCGGGTTTTATAGAAAGTATTTTATTATTTTATTATTTTATTTTCAAAAATATGTTTTTTCGCATAAGTACTCGAAATCAAACCCAACGACTGTCGCCCCTAGCAAATTACCCCCATTCTGGACACAATGGGATATGTTTCGTTGGCCAATTCGACTGTTACAGTCAGTTATTTTTCAAATTAAAATGTAAAACATTCAATATTTAATTTGAACGTATATTTCAATTTGCTGGGGCTACAGACTGATTCTAAAAATTCCCGAAAAATAAATCTAGCTATGTTTTGACGATACGGTCCCAACAAAACTAGTTTCGTTGAATTCTGAGACCGTTTGAAAAATGGCCCATTTCTGGTCGATCCAATTTAATAGAAATCGACCAAACACATTTTCCTTTGCCACGCTCACATACTAACTTCAAAAAATATGAATTTTGAAACCTAGCAGTAATTTAACATCCCGGATCCAACAAAGGTGGTTTCGTCGAATTCTGAGGTCGTTTGCAAAATGGCCATTTTCACGGGCTATATAAACTCTATAGCGGCCTTTCTGAAAATTCATTTAGCCATAACTTTTGCTTCCCGCTATGAAACTTCGATTTTTCAGATTCGTTAGAAAGATATTCACTAACAGATTTAAATATTTTTGATTTCACTCAAATCCGTTTTGTTCTGCACCCGGTATAGTCAGTCAAAGTTTGCATTCAAATTTTGAAACTGTCGTGCCATTTCAGGCCTTGTTTATAATTAGAATTAATTATATTCGTTTTCAAATGTCGATTCAAACTTACTTTTTATCGCTATTATTTTAAATATTTAAAATCCACTAAAATAGCCAATTTAAAAAAATTAAATTGGTTCAGATTTTTCGGTTCGTTACAGAATGAAATTGTATGGAGAGAAAGTGAGGTTTGGGGGTGTTTTTATAGGAGAATAGGGTGATTTAGAGCCTTCAGATTGGTCCAGAAGCCATCAGAACCACCCAGCTCAAAGACAGGTCATTCATCCACTTAGAAGAAGGCACGTCATCACAGAACACTCCAGAGTTCTGTGCTGGATCGGTATGGGTGCACTTGGCATGTGCGCCAGTATATTTTTTTACTAGCGCACTTGTGAATTGCGCCAGTGCATTTTGATCAACTTCCGGTTTTTCTGCCTAACTTCGTTCGTCCATATCTTCTTCATACATTATCCGTTTTACGCAAACTCGAACTCTATCTCAAGCAGAATTTTGAGATGAACTCAATGGCGCAACCCGTTTCCCTTAATTCTTCTCTTAAAATTAAGTATACTTTAATTTGTTACTTATACGTTCATAGGAAATACGGGGTGTTACAGCTATACCTTTCCAAAAACCCTATGATATAGCCTCTCCGCTTTAAGCCCCGCTATATACCGCTATTTCTGATATATCCCATTATTTCCACTATTACGTTATTCACGCTATATCTTTGATGAAATAAACAAACTGAAAAAAAATGAAATCAATGCATTATAAAAATTATAATGTTAGGTTTTTCAGTTGAATTTTTTCAATGGATATTGCTAGAAACAAAAACACTCTATATTCTATAAATATTAATTAATTTAAATAGTAATTTACATTTATTTACAAATATTTGCACTTCTTTTTGTTTAAAATTAAGAACATGTAAATTGTAGTTAAATTAAGTGATGGTTTTTCATTTAGTTATTATTTCTACATTCGTAAAAACATTGCGAATGAGTTACATATGCTGTTTAAAAGTCATTCGCTATACTCTGCTATTTCCTCGCTTTATCCCTGCTATGACTTTTTGGACCTCCGTCGCATTGAATTCGCTGAGCTTAGAGGTCGTATATTGGTAGATATTAGTTGTATGGTATGATTTGACAATGTGACATGTTGATAAGCATGGATCAAAGCTTTTGTTGAAAAGTAGAGCTTCGTGGATGATGATAAAAGCATGGCTTTAATATAGCGTAGCTTTGAATATAGCATTAATTCGCGAGCTTCACACCTCGGTATGAATCAAAAAGGGGATGGAGGGCGATAGAGAGATGGACATATGTTTTCTTATAGCTACAAGTGATGTCACGGTATGGAGCCCGGACATTTTACTTATGTGGATTTTGGATGATGGAAAACGAGATACCTCGGATTTGTCCATACAAAGGCCCTTGATGGTCGACGTACAGACGACGATTGCAGTCTAATAGGACAAGGGAATGCATTGTTTATGGTATAACCAATCAACAATGGTTGACCGACTGTGCATGGTCCAGGTGCACATGCGTGTAAGCCTGAGGCATGTGCTTGAGTGTCTCGAATCGGAAAGGAAGATCCCTTACCTTGGTTCATAAATGGAAACCCAATTCCTAGTACGTGATCTTACGATTTTAGTAATATTCTATGGCGACATAGTAGAATGGAGTATTATGTCGTCTATGATTGATACATTTATATTCGAAGTTGTTTTTTGCACTATGCACTTATAATAATATAAAAAATATTTGTTTTAAAGCGTACCAAGAACGTTTAGCCATTATAAGGTAAAATTCAATCCTCTTGTTTGTGTTGCATTGTATGATAGGACCTGAGTCTTATGATGGCTTCATTGTTCAAAAAGCATTGCGTTGTTTTGTTTTAATGATATTTATGTGGAGTAAACCAGTTTCGTGGCATATGGTGTAGTACTATGATTTACCCAATTCTAAATAAAATTAATAATTGTTTTAGTTCTTACACCAGTCCCATGACTAACACGGAGTATTGTTTACCACTTAAACTTTGGGTACCCGTATTTCCCTAGTGGGCAGCTAGTAGTTTCGGTTTTGCAAATATTTCTTTTCACAAGATCCTGGATTATGGCTGGAATTAAACTATGGAATGCTTTGTATCTATGTATTTCTTTCAACCATGTTAGTTGATGTTTTCTGCTGCACTTTATATTTATGTATTATTTTTTCGCTGTTATGTAATTTAAATTTCTGATATTTTTCCGCTATATATTACTTATTTGTACTCTGATGTAAATTCTTGTAATAGCAATGAAATGTTCTCTTGTTCAGTTTTCTAATGCATCGTGTTCTCAAAGCAATCCATCTTCTTGTTCGGTTTAGGCCGGTAGAGATGTTTGGGTCGTTTCTGTATTGTTGTGCCCAATTCTCTCATAAAACACATAGGATTTCCCAGATGTTCAATAACACTCCGTGGGATCCCTTCCAAACGACCTCCTTATTGGGAATGAGCCTTTAATTTCATGATAGATGTCTTCCAAACTTGCATTCACGCTCGTGTATGGGTCTTATTTTGTCCCCTTTCGGAACATGCTGTCTTAGCCTTAGTCATTTTCAACTTTGTGCTTTCCCTTGTTAGATAGCTCGTCAATCTTTGTTACATTAACCTCAAGAGCTGTAATAACCCGGAATTCTGAGCCAATTTAAAATTTTTATTTTGGCTATCTTAATGGATTTTGATTATTTGTAATGAATTATTTTAAATAATAACGACGATAAATTTATTTTTGACAAAGTATAAACAAATAATTTTATTTTAATTATATAACGGGCCTGAAATGGAGTGGTAGTTTGAAATTTCAATTTCGAATTTCAAATGAATATACAGAATTCAATATAAGTCAAAATTGAACGAAATAGGAAATATGTGAATCTATTTGACGATATCTTTCCAACGGATGTAAGAAACTGAGATTTCATTTTAAAAGTTGAGAGTTACGTCTAGTTTAAACTTCAGAAAAGTCGTTGTGGAATTTATATATATATTAATATATATAAAGGCCTTGAAAATAGCCGTTTTGCAAACAATCTCGGATTTCGACGAAACAACTTTTGTTGGATCCGTGATGTCTAGTTATTTCTAGATTACAAAATTCGTAATTTTTCGAATCAATATTTGAGCGTGGCAAAGGAAAACGCGTTTGACCAGTTTTAGTTGATTTTAATCAACTGGAAAATGGCCATTTTTCAAACGGTCTCAGAATTCGATGAAATTAGTTTTGTTAGGACCGTATCGTCAATACGAAGCTAGAAAAAAAATTCGGGAATTTGTAGAGTGCGTATGTGGCCCCAGTAAATTGAAATGCGCGTTTAAATTCAATATATAGAGTTATATTTTGATTTGAACGGAAACTGATCGAAACAGCCGAATCGGGTTGCCAAACATATCCCATTGTGTTCGGAATAGGGGTAATTAGCTAGGGACGACAGGTGGTGGGTTTCGTTTCGAGGTCGAAATTAAAAGTTGCTTTTGAAATTAAATAATTAAATAAATAAAAAAATTATCTCCCTTCCTCTCTCCTATACCCTCAGCCCCCCCTGGTTAGTTCATTCCAGAAGAAAAAAAAGAGAAACCACAAATCGGTCGCCCTCACCCCCCCCCCCCCCCCCCGTGCAATCGCCGCCGCCGTTCAACTCCCTTCCCCCCTCCCCCCCTCCCCCACCAACGGCGAGATCCCTTTCCCCCCTCCGACCACGTTCCCCCCTATTGCGAGCCACCCCCAATTCGAACTAGCGCCGCCATCCGCTCACTCCGGCCACCCACCTCGCTGCCACCTTCTCCTTTCTCTCCCCACAGCACCACGAGCACTAAAAGCCACCCCCGACGCGCCAAGCCCCTCCGACGAGCGAAAAACGGTTAGTTTTTGTATGTATTAATTTTGTTTTCAGTTTTAAATATGCATATCATTATAAAAATCTGATCTTTAATAAATATAGATAGCATAAGGTAAATGACATGATTTTTAGATCGTAAAAATATGATTTTGTATGGTAAAGTTTTAATTTTTACTATATAGGTAGCTAGTATAAATATATGTTTTTATGGAGTATCGAATCGAGAAGGTATGATTTTTATATTATAAAAATAATAAAAATATGATTTTTATCATATGTGAAATATAAAAATATAATTTTTATAAAGTAGAAGTATTAAAAATATGATTTTATATAATAAAGAGTATAAAAATTTGATCTTTATATATGTAGCGAAATAAAAATATGATTTTTAGTGAAGTAAAAATACGATTTTTATATTATATAACTAATAAAAATTCGATCTGTATGTAAGAAGTAGAAATATAAAAATGTAATTTTTATATAGAAATAAGCGTTGTAAAAATATATAAAATAGAAATAAAAATATGATTTTTATTTATTAGAATGAAGTGATAAAAATATAATTTTTATTATGAACAGCGGGACAAGAACTGCATTGGAATTTCAAAAAGATCCAGACGGTTCAGCAATTCAAAAGCAAACCACGGCAGAGTGGAACCCTCTGTGAGAACTCCTCACTTTTATTTTAATTTCTAGTGGAAATATATACTAGGATGCGGACGGTGTTTAGTAGCACGCGACACCCGTCGTCCACAGACAATGGACAGCTTGTATGCTTGTTTGTTTGATTTTGATGTGTAGTTGATTGTGTGATGTGAAATGAAATAAAATATTTAAGTAGTTAAAAATATTTTATAGTTGAAAATATAATTTTTAACGTGAATGTGAATAAATAAATATAAACAAGTCGGACTATTTGTTTATATACGCACATTTAACTGATATTGATTGGGACAATAAATTTTACACATCGCCCAACTGCACAAGTAAAATCTGTGTCTGATTGTTTGAAACTTGGGATAATATATGACATACACTAATCCCAATAATTTGCTGTATGTCGATCAATTTATTGACAGGCTATTATAACCGTAGAATATTTATATTTGATGGTTGGGTGTTTATCGTTGTTGTTGTATATATGATTTGATGAAATCCATATAACTGAAATTATATGGTAATTGACTGTGTCTGATTCCAGTTCAGAATTATCGAATAATTTAAAAATAATATTCTTTGAATATTGAAATGTGAAGCCGTGTTAAGTAGTTAAACGCCATTTTAATATGAACGGGAATTTTGTCGATTTTATAATGAATATGGAAAGTTATTTCAAAATTTAATAGAAGATGAATTAGAATTGAATTGAATAGAAAATGAATTCGAATTAAATTGAATAGAAATAGAATTCAAATCGAATTGAAATTGAATAGAAATAGAATTCAAATCGAATTGAAATTGAATTGAATAGGAATTCAAATCGAATTAAATTGAATTGAAATAGAATTCAAATCGAATTGAAATTGAATTGAATAGGAATTCAAATCGAATTGAAACTGAATTGAATCGAATTGAAATCAAATTGAAATTGAATTGAAATCAAATAGAAATGAATACAAAAAGGAATTTATAAAGGAAAATTCAATTTTGATTTGAAATCGAATAAGAAGTTGAAATCGTTTTGAAAACGAATTTTAAAATGATTTACATAATACGTTTTAAAAGGAAATCGATGAAGTATATATTATATATATTGTATATATAATATAATGAACTGAATAGAACGCGTCGCGCTGCGGTAGTTCATGAATTTCGACCATTGACTTCGAATGGATATTACGGGAGATCCGACCTTCGGATTCTCCTAAAACCGGAACCGTTGGGTTCGTATCGAAAAGGGCTTTCTAAGAATATTATAAATTAGAAATCTAACGGTTGGACTTGGAATTATGTCCAAATAAAATTTGGAAAAGGTCGTTGTAAGTGCAGTTCGATAGCCATTGGTGGAAATCGATTATACGGGCCTTGATAAAATTATTAAAAATATGAATAATTTGTGTAAAATCATAAGAAATGATTTGTGAAGAATTGGGATGTAAAACTCCATATTTGAAAAGATAAACATAGATTTTTATCGAAATGAACTTGAACTAGAATTATAATTCGATTTATTTTTTTTAATAAATAAAGTGGATTTAAATGGTTTTAAAAGTAAACAGAATTTCCAATAATTGAATTGGAAGGGATGTGAATCGAAATTGTCTTCGGAATATTTCGATGTTGGATTTCGTGATGATACAGATATTGTTATGGGAATTTGAAAGATATATTTATATCGTTATTTCCAATACAATATTTGTTGGTCAAAGAATTTGATATTGAATATAAGCCGATATATTTTCTATTCAAAGCCTTGTATCTAATATCAAATGTGATTTGGGTTTGTCGTGAATGGTGTCTTCATTAACACTATTCTTAAGCCCAATTGAGAAAAAGATTAAATCTTTTTATTTAGATTTAATGAAGTGTACCAATTAAATGAAATTAAATTGGAATTGAATTGGTATTGATTTTTGGGTTTATCATGAAAAGTGTTTTAAATAACACTTGTTCTTTAACCCGATAATTAATAGAATGTGATTTTGGGTTGTCGTGAACGGTATCTTCAATAATACTGTTCTTAGACCCAAAGGAGTTAAGAAAATCAGAAACTAATTGTAGGTTGGCTAAGATGAATGGTTTCCTGGGTATTGATCTAATGTTGGTTTCGGCCTTCGGGGTTAACGCTTAGGTAATTGCTCACTTGCTAATTTACTGTTAGGGACTGATTGAAATGTAATGTGATTTTGGGGTTTATCGTGAACCGTGTTCTAAATGACACTGATTCTTTAACCCAGTCAAAGATTAAAACTAAGTGGAGTTTTAATGAATCTTTAACTAGATTGAAAAGATCGTGAATGAAGTATCACTAGTTTTGCTCTAGGCGATAGTTAAATCTTTAATTAGATTTGAACGTGAAATGGTAATTGAATTTACCGATAACACCGTGGTGTTAGATATGAAGTATGACCAGTTTTACTTCATGAGATGAATAGGTTGGAATTGGGAAATAAAATAAATGATCACTTCGGTGTGGTTCGCTAATCCCGACTAGTTTGAATTGATATTCAAAAGAAGATTAAAGAATAAGTTTAAAAGAATTTATCTTTGATAAAATTAATGGGAACCTTTCCCTAAGAAAGTGAAATTTAGAAACTAACTGTAGGTTAGCTAAGAAGAAGGGTTTCCTGGGTATTGATCTGATGTTGGTTTCGGCCTTCAGGATTAATATTTGGGGAATTGTTCCCTTACTAATTTACGGTTGGTGACTGATGAATTGGAATGAGGCGTATGTTGTGTTTGTGTAACACTTGTTTATTATATACGCGAGTTATTCAGAAAGACCGGGTTTATCCCATTCTGAATAACTGATTCGACGATGAGTCGGATGAAGACGGTGGTTGAAGACCGGAGGTCTTCACGTCGTTTGGGTGATTACTGACGATCTTGATTGGGATGTACACCCACGAGGAGGGAATCAGTTGGTGATCGTACAAACGTACTTGGAGATCGATGGATACGCGAGGAATAAGGTTCCTCCGGTTTCGTTCAGACCTAGAACGGACTTGTAAATGGATGTGTGTGTGACATCGGATTTCATTCTGTGTGATTGATATCGGTTGCATAGCGTGAATTGCCTGTGTAGCATGCTAAGATGCAAATGATCAAGGCTTCTGTTGAAAAGCAAAGTCTTGTGGTTGATGATCAAAGCATGACCTTTGTGGCATCGCTTTGTGTAGCGTGAATTCGCGAGCCTCACACCCCGGTTGTGAACCAGAAATGGGAGAGGACATTAGGGAGGGCAGGCGTTTCCTTCTAGTTAGAAGTGACGTCAGTTGTTTTACACGCCTTGACGAGTTTGACTTATGTGGTTGTTGCTGTTGCGAGGCGCCTTGGATATATCGGTCGTTCTCGAACCGATGGAGCCATTCGTTGGCTCATTGACGCCCCATAGGGCAGGGAAGCGCATCTTCAGGCATTTTAATCCACTCTGTGTGGACCGGCCCTGACGATCCAAGGCTTGTCTGTGCTCTTGCCTGAGACACGGGCTAGAGTGTCTCGAATCCGGTAGAGGACGATCCCTTGCCTCGGTTCAGGGATGGAAATCCAACTTCCAATACGTGACGTTTCGATTTTAGTTGTAATCCTATATATGACGACATAGTGGGATGGGGCACTCATGCCATCTATGATTGATATTTATGATTGTATATAAAATCAGAAACTAACTGGAAACAAGCTAAGATGGATGGTTTCCTGGGTATTAGTCTGATGTTGGTTTCGACCTGCGGGGTTGATACTCAGGGAATGATTCCCTTACTAATTTATGGTTGGAGTCTGATTAAGAATTAAAACATGAAATTTAGCGTATCAAGCATTCTTTGTCTATTATAAGGTAAAACCCTATCCTCCGGTTTGTGTTGCATTGTGTGATGGGACCTGGGTCTTATAATAGCTTCACTGTTCTTTATTTAGCATTGCGCTGTTTGTTTTATGCACTAGTGTTCTTGGGAGGAAACCCGTTACGTGTTATACGACATGGTCCCTTGATTTACCTAACTTTAAAATAAATATAAATAACTGTTTTAGTTCTCACACCAGTCCCATGACTGACCTGGAGTTTATTGTTTTAACCTAAACTTTGGGTGCCCTTATTTTGACACGGGCAGCTAGTAGTTTTGGTTTTGCATATTTATATTCACAGGATCCTGGTTTATAGCTGGAATAATACTCGGAAAGCTGTATATCTGTGTATTATTTTCAGTTGTGTATTGTATTATTTTTCCACTGCTATGTAATGTAATTTAAATCTCTGATATTTTCTGTGTAATATTTATTCTTACTCTGTATATTCTTGTATTCTGATGGGATTGTTGTAATATACAATGAAATGTTCTTCTATCTGCGTTCTTTTATGGCTTGTTCTCAACTCAATTCGTGATTTCCCGTAAGGGGTATTTCGGGTTGTTTCATCGTGGTATCAGAGCTTTGGTTTACAAAGCTCGAGAACAAGACACGTTAGAACCAAACGAAAGAATTCATCAGAGATTGGATTAGTAATATCCAATGAGAATGGCTCGTTAGAGATGGGATCAGTATTATCCTAGAACGAGTGTAAAGAGTGTTGTTTTGAAAAATAAAAATGAAAATAAGTTTTGTTTTGAAATTTAAATCGTTTTATACGTATTTGATTATTTGTTTTAAATTAATTGGGACAATCCAATATATAAAGATTTTGCATATACGCCTTGCAAGCGTGTATTCGAAGTTTTAATGTACTGGACAGTTATAGAATCACACTCTAGTTGCCCGGGGATAATTCTGGTGATGGGGCACCATCGCCAGTATTTATTTTCGAGTTTCGAAAGTGAGATTTCTATATATTTCCAATTGACTGGTGTGAGAACCGAAACTAGATAGGGCTTATGGTTGTGATTTGGCACCAAAAATCTGATTTTTTGGACTATGTATCAAAGTTATGAATTTGAAAAGCTAATCAACTAATTGATTGTTGGTTGTGTTGTTTGATTATGGTTTGATTTATTTAAGTGTTGAACCTTTAGCCAAATTGAACCAAATAGTGAACTGTGTTGAAAAATGATCGCATTTGCTTGCATATACATGTACTTACGTTGAACAGGTCATTGCAAGGAGGCTAGAGCAGAGAATAAAATTGTTTGCCCGACAAATAGGTACATGTTTGCCATAATTTACTGTTTTGTTTGGGTGATGATGATTTTATGAGCCGATTGGCTTTTTCTTTTTCTTTTGGATTGAAGAAGGCCATGGGAGTCTATATGAAATATCCCGAAGTCCCCGGTGCAGGGGAGGTTATGGCGAAATGTTTCGAAAATTTAGGGTGTTAGCCAAATTTTTGAAAAAATTGAAAAGTTCTTAGAAACTGAAAAGTTGAAAAACTTAAGCCGTAGTTAAAATACTGGAAGTTGAGTTGATTTGTTAAACAACTTTCGGTTTCGTTCCTTTTCGAGGATGAAAAGTTTTATGTGGGGGAGATTGTAATAACCCGGAATTTTGAGCCAATTTAAAATTTTTATTTCGGCTATTTTAATGGATTTCGATTATTTAAAATGAATTATTTTAAATAATAACAACAGAAAATTTATTTTTGACAAAGTTAAAATGAATAATTTTATTTTAATTATATAACGAGCCTGAAATGGCGCGGTAGTTTGAAATTTCGATTTCGAATTTCAAACGAATATACATAATTCAATATAAGTCAGAATTAAACGAAACAAGAAATATGTGAATCTGTTTGATGATATCTTTCCATCGAATGTAAGAAACAGAGATTTCGTTTTAAAAGTTGAGAGTTACATCCAGTTTAAAATTCAGAAAATTCGCTGTGGAATTTATATATTTTTTAATATATATAAAGGCCTTGAAAATAGGCGTTTTGCAAACGATCTTGGATTTCGACGAAACCATTTTTGTTGGATCCGTGATGTCTAGTTATTGCTAGATTCCAAAATTCATAATTTTTCGAATCAATATATGAGCTTGGAAAAGGAAAACACGTTTGACAATTTCAGTTGATTTTAATCGACTGGAAAATGGCCATTTTTCAAACGGTCTTAGAATTCGATGAAATTAGTTTTGTTAGGACCGTATCGTCAATACGAAGCTAGAAAATATGTTTTTTCGGGAATTTGTAGAGTTCGTATGTGGCCCCGGTAAATTGAAATGCGCATTCAAATTCAGTATATAGAGTTATATTTTTATTTGAATGGAAATTGATCAAAACAGGCGAATCAGATTGCGAAACATATCGCATTGTGTTCGGAATGGGGGTAATTAGCTAGGGACGACAGGCGGTGGGTTTCGTTTCGAGGTCAAAATTAAAAGTTGCTTTTGAAATTAATTAATTAATTAATTAATTAAAAAAATATCTCCCTTCCTCTCTCTCCTATACCCTCAGCCCCCTCCCCACCGCCGGTTATTTCATTTCAGAAAAAAAAGAAACCCCAAATCGATCGCACCCTTCTCCCCGGGCCATCGCCGCCAACGACGAGATCCCTTTCCCCCCTTCGACCACGTCCACCCCTATTGCGAGCCACCCCCAATTAGAACTAGCGTCGCCATCCCCTCACTCCGGCCACCCACCTCGCTGCCACCTCCTCCTTTCTCTCCCCACAGCACCGCGAGCACTAGCAGCCACCCCCGACGCGCCAAGCCCCTCCGACGAGAAAAAACGGTGAGTTTTTGTATGTATTAATTTCGTTTTCAATTTTAAATATGCATATCATTATAAAAATCTGATCTTTAATAAATATAGATAACATAAGGTAAATGACATGATTTTTATATCGTAAAAATACGATTTTTAGAATGATAAAGTTTTAATTTTTACTATATAGGTAACTAGTATAAAGATATGTTTTTATGGAGTATCGAATCGAGAAGATATGATTTTTATCATATGTGAAATATAAAAATATAATTTTTATAAAGTAGAAGTATTAAAAATATGATTTTATATAATAAAGAGTATAAAAATTTGATCTTTATATATGTAGCGAAATAAAAATATGATTTTTAGTGAAGTAAAAATATGATTTTTATATTATATAACTAGTAAAAATTCGATCTGTATGTAAGAAGTAGAAATATAAAAATATAATTTTTTTTATAGAAATAAGCGTTGTAAAAATATATAAAGTAGAAATAAAAATATGATTTTTATTTATTAGAATGAAGTGATAAAAATATAATTTTTATTATGAACAGCAGGACAAGAACTGCATTGGAATTTCAAACAGATCTAGATGGTTCAGAAGTACAAAAGCAAAGCACGACGGAGTGGAACCCTCTGTGAGAACTCCTCACTTTTATTTTAATTTCTAGTTGAAATATATACTAGGATGCAGACGGTGTTTAATAGCACCCGACACCCATCGTCCACAGACCATGGACGGCTTGTATGCTTGCTTGTTTGATTTTGATGTGTAGTTGATTGTGTGATGTGATGTGAAATGAAATAAAATATTTAAGTAGTTAAAAATATTTTATAGCTGAAAATAAAAAATTTAACGTGAATGTGAATAAATAAATATAAACAAATCGGACTATTTGTTTATATACACACATTTAACTGATATTGATTGGGACGATAAATTTTACACATCGCCCAACTGCACAAATAAAATCTGTGTTTCATTGTTTGAAACCCCACACGGGTATTGGGATGATATAAGACATACACTAATCCCAATAATTTGTTGTATGTCGATCGATTGATTGACAGGCTGTTATAAGCGTTGAATATTTATATTTGATGCTTATAAAGTGCAGAACGCACTTTGGATGATGGTTGGGTGTTTATCGTCATTGTTGTATATATGAATTTGATGAAATCCATATAACTGAAATTATATGGTAATTGACTGTGTCTGATTCTAGTTCAGAATTATCGAATAATTTAAAAATAATATTCTTTGAATATTGAAATGTGAAGCCGTGTTAAGTAGTTACACGTTTTTTTAATACGAACGGGAATTTTGACGATTTTATAATGAATATGGAAAGTGATTTCAAAATTGAATAGAAGATGAATTCGAATTGAATTGAATAGAAAATGAATTCGAATTAAATTGAATAGAAATAGAATTCAAATCGAATTGAAATTGAATAGAAATCGAATTCAAATCGAATTGAAATTGAATTGGATAGGAATTCAAATCGAATTAAATTGAATAGAAATAGAATTCAAATCGAATTGAAATTGAATTGAATAGGAATTCAAACCGAATTGAAACTGAATTGAACCGAATTGAAAACAAATTGAAATTGAATTGAAATCAAATAGAAATGAATGTAAAAAGGAATTTATAAAGGAAAATTCAATTTTGATTTGAAATCGAATAAGAAGTTGAAATCGTTTTGAAAACGAATTTTAAAACGATTTATATAATACGTTTTAAAAGGAAATCGATGAAGTATATACTATATACATATATATATAATATAATGGCCCGAATAGAACGCGCCGCTCTGCGGTAGTTCGTGAATTCCGACAATTGACTTCGAATGGATATTACGGGAGATCCAACCGTCGGATTCTCCTAAGCCAGAACCGTTGGGTTCGTATTTAAAAGAGCTTTCTAACGAATATTAGAAATTAGAAATCTAAAGGTTGGATTTGGAATTATGTCCAAATCAAATTTGGAAAAGGTCGCTGTAAGTGCAGTTCGATGGCCATTGGTGGAAATCGACTATACGGGCCTTGATAAAATTATTAAAAATATCAGTAATTTGTCTAAAATCATAAGAAATGATTTGTGAAGAATTGGGATGAAAAACTCCATATTTGAAAAGATAAAAATAGATTTTTATCGAAATGAACTAGTTTTGAACAAGAATTATAATTCTATTTTTTTTTAATAAATAAATTGGATTTGAAATGGTTTTAAAAGTAACCAGATTTTCCAATAATTGAATTGGAAGGGATGTGAATCGAAATTGTCTTCAGAATATTTCGATGTTGGATTTCGTGATGATACAGATATTGTTATGGGAATTTGAAAGATATATTTATATCGTTATTTCCAATACGATATTTGTTGGTCGTAGAATTTGATATTGAATATAAGCCGATATATTTTTTATTCAGAGCCTTGTATCTAATATCAAATGTGATTTGGGTTTGTCGTGAATGGTGTCTTCATTAACACTGTTCTTTAGCCCAGTTGAGAAAAAGATTAAATCTTTTTATTTAGATTAAATGAAGTGTACCAATTAAATGAAATTTAATTGGAATTGAATTGGTATTGATTTTTGGGTTTGTCGTGAACATTGTTTTAAATAACACTTGTTCTTTAACCCGATAATTAATGGAATGTGATTTAGGGTTGTCGTGAACGGTATCTTTAATAATACTGTTCTTAGACCCGAAGGAGTTAAGAAAATCATAAATTAATTGTAGGTTGGCTAAGATGAATGGTTTCCTGGGTATTGATCTGATGTTGGTTTCGGCCTTCGGGGTTAACACTTAAGGAATTTCTCACTTGCTAATTTACGGTTAGGGACTGATTGAAATATGATGTGATTTTGAGGTTTATCGTGAACCGTGTTTTAAATGACACTGATTCTTTAGCCCAGTCAAAGATTAAAACTAAGTGGAGTTTAGAAACTAACTGTAGGTTAGCTAAGAAGAAGGGTTTCATGGGTATTGATCTGATGTTGGTTTCGGCCTTCGGGGTTAATATTTGGGGAATTATTCCCTTACTAATTTACGGTTAGTGACTGATGAATTGGAATGAGGCATATGTTGTGTTTGTGTAACACTTGTTTATTATATACGCGAGTTATTCAGAAAACCGGGTTTATCCTATTCTGAATAACTGATTCGACGATGAGTCGAAGATGAAGACGGTGGTTGAAGACCGGAGGTCTTCGCGTCGTTTGGGTGATTACTAATGATCTTGATTGGGATGTACACCCAAGAGGAGGGAATCAGTTGGTGATCGTCCAGACATACTTTGAGATCGATGGATATGCGAGGAATAAGGTTCCTCCGGTTTCGTTCAGACCTAGAACGGACTTGTAAATGGATGTGTGACTGACATCGGATTTTATTCTGTGTGATTGATATCGGTTGCACACCTTTCCCTAAGAAAGTGAAATTTAGAAACTAACTGTCGGTTAGCTAAGAAGAAGGGTGTCCTGGGTATTGATAAGATGTTGGTTTCGGCCTTCGGGGTTAATATTTGGGGAATTATTCCCTTACTAATTTACGGTTAGTGACTGATGAATTGGAATGAGGCGTATGTTGTGTTTGTGTAACACTTGTTTATTATATACGCAAGTTATTCAGAAAGACCGGGTTTATCCTATTCTGAATAACTGATTCGACGATGAGTCGAAGATGAAGACGGTGGTTGAAGACTGGAGGTCTTCACGTCGTTTGGGTGATTACTAATGATCTTGATTGGGATGTACACCCAAGAGGAGGGAATCAGTTGGTGATCGTCCAGACATACTTGGAGATCGATGGATATGCAAGGAATAAGGTTCCTTCGGTTTCGTTCAGACCCAGAACGGACTTGTAAATGGATGTGTGTCTGACATCGGATTTCATTCTGTGTGATTGATATCGGTTACATAGCGTGAATTTCCTGTGAGGCATGCTAAGATGCAAATGGTCAAGGCTTCTGTTGAAAAGCAAAGTCTTGTGGTTGATGATCAAAGCACGGCCTTTGTGACATCGCTTTGTGTAGCATGAATTCGCCAGGCTCGTACCCCGGTTGTGAACCAGAAACGGGAGAGGACATCAGGGAGGGCATGCGTTTCCTTCTAATTAGAAGTGGCGTCAGTGGTTTTACAATCCCTGACGAGTTTGATTTGTGTGGTTGTTGTTGTTGCGAGGCGCCTCGGATATATCGGTCATTCTCGAGCCAATGGAGCCATTCGTTGGCTCATTGACGCCCCATGGGGCGGGGAAGCGCATGTTCAGGCATTTTAATGCACTCCGTGCGGACCGGCCCTGACGATCCAAGGCTTGTCTGAGCGCTTGCCTGAGACACGGGCTAGAGCGCCTCGAATTCGGTAGAGGACGATCCCTTGCCTCGGTTCACGGATGGAAATCCGACTTCCAATACGTGACATTTCGATTTTAGTTGTATTCCTATATATGGCGACATAGTGGGATGGGGCACTCATGCCATCTATGATTGATATTTATGATTGTATATAAAATCAGAAACTAACTGGAAACGAGCTAAGATGGGTGGTTTCCTGGGTATTAGTCTGATGTTGGTTTTGGCCTTCGCGGTTGATACTTAGGGAATCGTTCTCTTACTAATTTACGATTGGAGTCTGATTAAGAATTAAAACATGAAATTTAGCATATCAAGCATTCTTTGGCTATTATAAGGTAAAACCCTATCCTCCGGTTTGTGTTGCATTGTGTGATGGGACCTGGGTCTTATAATAGCTTCATTGTTCTTTATTTAGCATTGCGCTATTTGTTTTATGCACTGGTGCTCTTGGGAGGAAACCCGTTCCGTGTTATACGGCGTGGTCCCTTGATTTACCTAACTTTAAAATAAAGATAAATAACTGTTTTAGTTCTCACACCAGTCCCATGACTAACTTGGAGTTTATTGTTTTAACCTAAACTTTGGGTGCCCTTTTTTTTGACACGGGCAGCTAGTAGTTTTGATTTTGCAGATTTATAATCATAGGATCCTGGTTTACAGCTGGAATGATACTCAGAAAGCTCTGTATCCGTGTATTACTTTTAGTTGTGTATTGTATTATTTTTCCGCTGCTATGTAATGTAATTTAAATCTCTGATATTTTCTGTGTAATATTTATTCTTACTCTGTATATTCTTGTATTCTGATGGAATTGTTGCAATATATAATGAAATGCTCTTCTGTTTGCGTTCTTTTGTGGCTTGTTCTCAACTCAATCCGTGATTTCCCATAAGGGGGATTTCGGGTCGTTTCAAGAGCTTCGCATCTTCCCTGCATCCACTTCTCCCAGAAACCTATCAGCTTCGAGGTAGTATTCTGGTAGATTTGTAGAGGATCTCTCTTCAGTGATCACTTGAATTCAGTATTAATCAAGACTCCATAAACGGTTTCCATATAAAGCATTGACGGATCTGGTCGGTCATCTACGACTATTGCAGCAT
Organism: Allium sativum; assembly: GCA_030737875.1. Lineage (NCBI taxonomy): Eukaryota > Viridiplantae > Streptophyta > Magnoliopsida > Asparagales > Amaryllidaceae > Allium > Allium sativum. Next base: position 825,362,356 of record CM060919.1, on the reverse strand, counting down.
TGAATCTCTCCAAAAAAGCACATAGAGATTCTCCGGTCTTCTACCTCACTATAGCAAATATCATCACATTCTTGGGTCATGCCATGTGAACTTGGAATTGCCCCATGAATCTTTCAATCAAGCTCGTCCAACTGCTGACTGGTATTAGGGACTGCGGAATGGATCGTTCAGGCAAAGCAAACACTAGAGGGGGTCAATAGTGTTTGTAGGAATTTAAAAAAAAAACTTAAAACTAAAGAGAATTATGGAATGAATCAAACAACACAAACACAATCACAGACGCATATTCAAACCCAAATGCAAAATAAACCGAAATAAAAATGCAGAAAAGGAAAGAACACACCGGATTTTATACTGGTTCGGATCACTCCTACGCCCAGTCCTGCACAGCACTGGATTGTGCAGAGTTTTATTACTATTTGCAAATATCCAAATACAATCCCCTTGATTTCACGGCTCAACAAGGAGATACCGAGTCCTATCCCTTGATTCATTGCTCAACAAGGGCACACTGAATCCTATTCCTTGATTTCACGGCTACAAGGATACACCGTTTACTCTTTGACTTACAAACAGGGTTTAATCCACCCAAGCAATTACAAAACATCCGTATAACTCTTCAATAGCACTTGATTCAGAGAGTAGAGAGTGTAGAGAGAAGAAGTTTGATCAGATTAGAAGTGAATTCGGCAGAGTATAAGTGTAAAAACCATAAAAATGATTAAGAATAATGGTAGGATGAAAGCGGATGTAGTTGGAAAAGAAGATGTGTTAAACAGTTCGGTTTTAACCTCTTTTTATAGAGTATGAAGTGTTGCAACGGTTCTGAAGCATTTCATATAGTGAAAAGACACTTCCCCTAAAATTAGGAAAAATAGCTGTTATATATCGACATACATATTTTGCTATGTTGACATAATTATGTGTAATTTTCATTTTCAAAGCATTTTTCAAGTATTTCGATATAAAACTAATTCTGGAAATTCTTGAATAAAATTCTAATGTTGTAAATCAATATTATATAATAGAAAAACATATGAAAACATATATTTAAAACTATATAAATATATTCATAAAATTATAAGGTTTTAAACAATATAAAATATAAATAAACTATATATTAAAACTTAAATTTGAAAAACAAACAAGAATAATAATGGAAACAAATATAAAAACAAAATAGAGAGGATTGAGAATAAAATAGAAAAACAAAATAGAGAGGATTGAGGAAAGGATTGAAAAATCAGAATTTGAATTTGAACGTGGAGTGCTATTTAGAGTCTTACAAAATCTAGACTTTATTATTATATTAACCTTGAACTCTTGAACTCTTGATTACTCATGAATCTTAAATCTACTCTGAATTCTGAATCTCTAAAAGCTCTTAAACTATACGGTCTTTGTAACACCCCGTAATTTTATAACATTAAAATTCACAAATTAAAGTATAATTAATTTTTAGAAAAGAATTAAGTGAAATGGGTTGCGCAGAGAAATATATATATATTGATAAATATATATATATAAATTAAAAATTAAATAAATAAATATGCGAAAAAGTTCAAAACAGCGAATTGGGAGGGGGAATAACCAAACCGGCCCATTTTTGAGGTCGACCCGAGCCTCGCTGGGTCGACTAGGGGTTAACCTAGGGTGTTTGGCTGTCAACCCGTGGGCCGATTCGCTCAAATGCAGATTTTGCATTTGATTGGTTCTCATGGTTCAGGGTTAATCTAATGGTCCTAAATAACTTCCTACACCTATAAATACATCCTAATGCTAACCCTAAACCTAATTAAAATAGAATAGTTGCCGTCATACCATCGCCATGGAAATCAATGGAGCCGCCGCCAACTAAGAAAGAAGAAAAGCAAATTCAATTCTAATTCTCTCAACCCTAAAGCAAAGAAAAACTCTCTCTTTTCTTATCTAAATTGTGAGTATGATGATCTTAACAAGATTATTATCATTTTAATTAGGTTGAGTTATGAATGGATTATGAGTAGATGATGTGAATTATCATATATGTTGTTGTAAACCCCTTTTGCTATCATGTATATTGTAAATCCAATGTTATGTGATGATGATATCTTATATGTTGTAAATCATGCTATGATGATGTTATGTATGTTGAAAGTTTTTATGCTAAGTTGTGATGAATCATACATGTTAAAAAGGCCATGATGTTACCATCTATGCTAGTTAGTTCATATTAATTAAATCATCATGTTTGGGTTATGTTGATCTATATGACAAGTCACATATGCAAGTTAGATTGATTAGAAAAGTTATGAACATATGCCAAGACATCTATTATGACATCTAGAATTATGCTATGACATATGTGATATCCTATGCTAGTTCACACCATCATTATGTTGCCTAAAAACCCCATATGCAAGTTTATGTATAGATTTGGGCTATGATCATATCATATAAATTGAGACATTTAACAAGTTGACACCTTTTGATCCTTAACATGTGTAGTTTATGCAAGTTTCACCCCTATTATGATTAGATTTATTTTAATTGTCTATATGTTGTGATAATTTATCTTTGTGCTAGGTGTTAGACTATACAAGTCTAGCCTATATTATGCGTTGAATAAGCGAACGTATAAACTTGGGGTAGGGGTAATATTAAGGATTTAATATTAAAAAGTTGGGGTGCAATTGATATGATTTTGCATGCCATAAGTGGATGGCCATAATTGAGTCAATTATGGACATCATTAAAAGTTGACTTAATCAATAATTTGAACAGGGAATTATTAAAACTGGGGTAAAAGATTTTAAGTGTTAATCAATGCTTAGGACACGAGGTTGGACTCGTTTGTGACGTAAACCTGCCCGGACCTGCCCGGCAAATCCAGTGGTCACAAATGTCAGCCCAATGTGAGAGGTCCTAGGACTAAACTAAAGCATAACGGTTGTAAAGACACGAGGTTAGACTCTTTTATGGTGTAAGACTGCCCGGACCCGCCCGGCAAATCCAGCTGCCATAAATGCCAGTCTAATGTGAGAGGTCTTTATGAGGTTATGGCCTGAATGAATTAAGAAATACTTAACCAGATAAACATGTAAGGTGGGACATGGGGGTTAAGTAGGTGCCTTGGGTGGCATGAGGAATCTAGGGGGTGCCCTTAGTGGCATGTGAAATACGATTAGTAAGACTTAACCAAACACACATGTAAATGAACATGACTAAGAGGGTTAAGTGGGATATACTAGTGACAAGCTTAGGTCGGTAGCTTGTGGGGGCCCATTTCGACCAGTATCCCAAACGTATCTTTGTGGGCTCGACCCAAGTCGAGGACGGGACACGCATGCTGGGTTTGACTGTAAGAGGCCAAAACGGGGAGTGGTGGCAACGCAAGTCCAACGGGTTTCATATGCGTGTGTGGACCCGGGCTGGTAGATAATACGTTGTTGCATCGTGTAGGTATAAGCCATGCATTCTCAAGTTGTATCGGGTTGCCACTTTAGGGGAGTGATACACCCCACTGTGGGGCCAGCACGGGTATCTATGAGTAGGGAGCCGATCGAAAGTGGGTAGTGGGGGTACACCTAGTGGAGATAGGGGCAGACGACACCTATGTAGTCAGCTAGGGGTACGTAAGGCTATTTATAAAGTTTCTTGTGAAGCAAGTGGGATCAAACAATAGGGTGACTGGTGTGGTGTAGTGTAGTAATGTGCGGTGCAGTGTAGTAATCATTCGTTAGTAATTAGGTGTGCCTTTACGTTATCTTTAACGTTATCTTAAATGCTATCTTTGTCTTCCTAAGAGTTCATAGACATTTACTTGTCTTCCAGCTTATGCCTTAGTCTAGTTATTTTGATAATAGTATTGTTAGAATTATCATACTTGCCAGACTTTATGTCTAACCCCCTCCATTTCTATCCTTTTTCCCCCTCCAGGTCCTCAGGTTGGGCCCAGCTCTAGTGGAGTTTGATTGGATTTCTTCATCTCTCTTGGAAAGCTTGGACCGTTGAAGTAAAGTCCAGCTTGTTATCTTTTTAATGGCTATTTATGTAATGGGATTATGTATTTTGTTTTTATGAAGATGGATATTGTACTTGGTTATGATCTATGGTTTTATGATGTAACAAACATGTTTAATTTCCGCTGCAATAAAATGAAGTTTTAGATTTCCAAATACTATTTATTATCTGTCTTGTTGTAATTTTTCTGTTCTATATTCAATTATAACCTCCATGGAAGATAATGCATTCCCTTTGTGAGTGACATTAACTGACGTGGGGTGTTACAGTCTTTAGTATCAATTTCTGTATACAAATCCTGCATATGTGTATATATATATATATATATATTCTAGATAAAGATGTTAGCATATATTTTATAACCAATGATAATTGAAATAAGGTTGTTGTCATCAAAACTCCATTCTCCAACAATCTCCCCCTTTTTGATGATGACAACTTTAGTTTATAAAATATCATACCTGTATATACCTGTTTGATGACGATCCTCTTATACTCCCCCTGTCTATAAGAATTCTATAAAACTATGCCTATATTTTATATTTTCTCCCCCTTTTGCATTATCAAAAAGAAAGATTAAAGATACTCCCCATAAGTTAAACAACTGTAGAATCTAAGTAATATTCCTAAAAATACTTCCCTTAAATTTAATAACCAATTCTAATTAGATTACTCCCTCTTAATCTTATAATCATATATTGATGTTATAGAAGGTTAGAACAAAATTAATCATAAATGACAATTTTATTAAAGAAACACGTATACATATACATGGATTTATAAATATACGACACACCACAAGAACGTAATAATGAGAAATCTGGAGAACCTTGAAACACTAAATTATTTGATAATGGGAGATTTGTGAATTGGACAATTTGGATAATAGAGACAGAATTCTCCATTCTTTTCAATCACATTCCCATTTTTGTCAAATAGGACTTCTCTTACACATTCAACATTATCGTCTTCATCTGCAGTCGTTGGCTGAGTCTCTTGTTGTTCTTCCTCCTCCATTATTTCTTCCTCTTCCGGTTCTTCTTTTGGATCTTCTTTTGGTTCTTCCTCTTCTTCCATTGGTTGATTATCATCATTGATGATAATTGGATTAGTCTCGTTATCCGCTATAAACTATAAGAGACTTCTCATCACTTTTCCTTGTTTGTTTTTCTCTTGACTTAGTCTAAATTGAAGCACTTGCATTTCAGCCACCATTTGCAATAAATACTCCATTTTCTCTCCAATTTTGATCACTTTAGAGAACGAAAATCGTTGTAATGGACCCTCGGATGGTCCAACGTATGAATCAGAGTTGTTTTGAGTATTTGGATTAGTGGAAGCCATTGTAATTTTTAATTTAGTGTTTTTACAGAGAAGAAATATGAGAATGAAGAAAAAAATTTGAATTAAAGATTTATATAGTTCGAATAACTAACTTTTGGTGGGAATTAAATTTAAAATTTTTTAGCTATATGTCGACATAGCATAAAATTCATGTCGACATAGTGTTGTTTTAAATTTTATTATTTTAATTCCTTATTATATATATATATATATATGTGTGTGTGTGTGTGTGTGTATTATTACTTTAATTATTCTAATTCACTTAATGAACATATACCTAATCTCTCCTAAATTTAGTGGATGTTGCTTCATTTAATGGTTTGGTTAATATATCAGCTATTTGTTTATATTTTTCTATGAATTCAAGTGAAATCTTTTCTTTACTTACATTATCTCTTAGAAAATGATGTTGCACATCAATATGTTTAGTTCTCGAATGATGAGTAGGATTTTTAGAAATATTTATAGCATTTGTATTATCGCAGTATATAGGTGATTTACTTATGTTTAAACCAAAATCATTTAAAGTTTGTTGCATATAAATTACATATGAACATGCCAAAGCAGCAGATATATATTCTGCTTTAGTTGTTGACAAAGATACGGTATTTTGTTTCTTACTAAACCAAGACAAAAGGGAATGTCCTAGAAAATGACATGTTCCACTAGTGCTTTTGAGATTAGATTTACATCCTGCGTAATCAGCATCACAGTATGAAACTAGATCGAACGAATCATATTTAGGATAAAATAATCCAAAATCGGATGTATGCTTTACATATCTCAGAATATGTTTTACGGTTGTTAAATGAGTTTCCTTAGGTTGTGATTGATATCTTGGACAGAGACATATACTATGCATTATATCTGGTCTACTGGCGGTTATGTATAATAATGATCCTATCATTCATCTATATAGTTTTTGATCAACATCTTTTGATATATCATCTTTACTTAAAGCAATATTATTTGCCATAGGTGTTGGCCTACCATTAGTTGTTGTTAAATTGTACTTATTAATTAAATCTCTCACATATTTTTCTTGATTAATAAATATTCCATTCTTTAGTTGTCAAATTTGTAAACCTAAAAAGAATGATAATTCTCCCATATGACTCTTTTCAAATTCTTTGGTCATAATATCTGAAAATTCTTTGTTTATTTTTTCATTTGTTGACCCAAAGATTATGACATCAACATATATTTCTACTAATTGTATATCTTTGTTATTTTTCTTAATAAACAACGTATTATCTAGTTTTCCTATTTCAAAGTTTGATTGTAATAAATAATTTTGTAATCTATCATACCAAGCTCTAGGAGCCTATTTTAATCCATATAATGCTTTTTTTAGTTTATATACGTGATTTGGTAATTTTTCATCTTCATATAGGGATATTTTCTCTACATACACGTCTTCTTTGACAAATCCATTTAGAAATGCACTTTTGACATCCGTTTGATATAATTTAAAATTATTATAATTTGCAAAAGCTAGTAAAATTCTAATAGCTTCTAGTCTTTCTACGGGGGCAAAAGTTTCACCATAATCTATTCCTTTTTCTTGAGTATATCCTTGTGCTACTAGTCATGCCATATTTCTTACTACCTCACCACGTTCATTCATTTTATTTTTATAGACCCGTTTGGTTCCTATAATTGTTTTATCCTCTGTCTAGGAACAAGTTCCCATACTTCACTCCTAGTAAATTGATTCAATTCGTCTTGCATAAAAAGTATTCATGAATCATCAGAAGAAGCTTCCTTTGGATTTTTGGGTTCTATAGTTGATATAAATGCATTATTACTCATATTATGTAATTGATTACGAGTTCTAACAATGGATTCAATATCCCCTATGATATTTTCCATAGGATGATCTCTAAACAATCTAATTCTTTTATTTGGTTAGTTATCTTCATTATTTATTTCATTAATTTCATCCTCACAATCGTCTTTATCGTTTTGAGTTATACTTGTATAGTTTTCATTGAAAGATACGTTTAATGTTTCTTCTATAGTGTTGGTTCAAGTATTAAAAAATTTATGAGCCTTGCTTCTTTCTGAATATCCAATAAAAATTCCTTTATCTAATTTTGAACCAAATTTTTGTAAATTATTCTTTGTTTTAAGTATAAAAAATTTACTTCCAAATATTTTACAATATGATACGTCTGGTTTCTTGTTATATAAAAGTTTATAAGGAATTTTATGAGTCAAAGGTCTAATTGAAATTCTATTAATAATATAACAAGTTGTTGCTACTGCTTCAGCCCAAAAATTCCTTAGTAAGTTACTATCGGATAACATAGTTCTTACACATTCTTGTATCATTCTATTTTAACTTTCAACTACTCCGTTTTGTTGAGGAGTTCTTGGAATTGAAAATTTTTGGGTTATTACAATATTTGTAATAACCCGAAAAATCTAAGCCAATTTAAAATTATTATTTTGGCAATTTTAGTGAATTTTGAATATTTAAAATGAATTATTTTAAATAATAGCGACGAGAAATTTATTTTGAATAAAATTTGAACGTATATATTTATATAGATCGTTGTTAGAATATCAATATTTATTTTAAATTATAAAAGGAATTGAAAATGGCGCGGTAGTTCGATAATTCGATTTCAAAATTCAAATGAATGTACAGGATTCAAAATAAACCGGATTTTAGCGAAACCAAAAATATTAGAAAATATTTGAGAATATCTTTCCAATGAATCCGAAAAATCAAAATTTCATAGAGGGGATAAAAAGTTATGCCGAGTTGAAAATTCAGAATAGTCGCTATGGAATTCTAGCCCTTACAAATGGAAATTTTTGCAAACGACCTCGGTTTTTGACGAAACCACTTTTTTTGGATCCGTGATGTCAAGTTATAGCTAGGTTTCAAAATTCGTAATTTTTCGAGTCAATACGTGAGCGTGGCGAAGGAAACGCGTTTGACCAGTTTTAGTTAATTTTAATCGACTGGAAAATGGCCATTTTTCAATCGGTCTCGGAATTTGACGAAACCAGTTTTGTTAGGACCGTATCGTCAATATGAAGCAAGAAAATATTTTTCGGGAATTTTTAGAGCCCGTGTGTGGCCTTGGTAAATTGAAATATGCGTTCAAATTGAATATATACTGATTTATATTTTGATTTCGACAAAAACTGGTCGTAACGGCTGAATTGGCTTATGCAGCATATCCTATTGTGTTCGGAACGGGGGTAATTAGCTAGGGACGACAGTCGTCGGGTTTGAATCGGAGTTTGCAATAAAAGTCAACTCATAGAAAATAAAATAAAAATAAAATAATAATAAAATATAAACCTTTTCCCTTAACCTCACCCCCTCTTTTCTTTGCCCTCCCACGACAGTCAAAACCCGAATAAGAAAAAAAAAGGGCGGAGCCCTAGCCGCCACCCTTGCGACTTCCCCTCCACCAGGACGTCAACTACTCCACCGCCGCCTCCAAAGCGATCAGCCCCTCCTCCACATCGCGCGACCCTCCCCTTCCTATCTCCGCAGATCCGAGCTCGAGCCCCCCCCCCCCCACGTGAACGTGAGCCACCTCAAACCCTAACCTCACCTCGGCCACCCCCTCTGACACCCCACCACCTGCAAGGATCCCCCGACGCCCGCGTCCAACAACCCCCCCTCCCCCTCTCAAACCATTGGCTGTAAGTCTTTCGATTTATTTATTTTTGTTTATTTCTCTTCAAGTTTTTTTCAGGCAAATAATTCAAAGGAAAAATGAAATCAGTTTTTCTTTTAGATTTTAGTTTCAATATTGAAAAGATTATAGTTTTAATTAAGAAAAGATTCAATTTTTGTTTAAGAAAAGATTCGATGTTTAAAGAATGACGTGATTTTTAGTATAGGAAAGATTACATTTTTATATTAGAAAAGATATGATTTTTCATTTGTGAAAACGATTATTTTTAGTTATTGAAAGTTATGATTTTCATTGATAAAGAAATTAGATTTTTCCTTCTGATGCAGAGAATAAAAATATAATTTTTTTATTATAGAAAGGTTAAAAATATAATTTTTATATGTGTAGTAAAGTAACAATACGATTTTTATATATATGAAGTTAAGATAAAAATATGATTTTTATATTATATAGATAGTAAAAATTTGATCTTTATATGAGTAGCAAAATAAAAATCTGATTTTTATTATATATATGTTGAAATAAAAATGTGATTATTATAGCGATGATATAAAAATTCGATCTTTATATTAGAAGTAGATATAAAAATATAATTTTTATATAGAAAGAAGCGTTTTAAATATATGAAGTGAAATAAAAATCTGAGCTTTATTTTTATCGTGAAGTAGAGAGAATATAAAATGTGATTTTTATATATGTAGCTAACACGGAGGACGAAAGTGACAAAAGACGAGCACGACGAAGATTTCTACATAAGAAGAGTCGTGGTGTTTGGTTTAACTAATCGGTGAGAACTCCTCACCTTTAATTTTCTTTTCTAGTTTAAAATATATACTAGGATGCAGACGTCGCTTAGCAGCACCCGACACCCGTCGTCCATAGACCATGGACGACTTGTATGCTTGTTTGATGTGTTGTGAAGTTTGTTTGTGATGTTGATGTGAAATGGCAAAATAAAACATTCATGTGTTGAAATAAATTAATTATCGTTAAAAATATAATTTTTAACGTGTACGTGAATAAATAAATATTCATTTACAAACCAGACGGTTTGTTTATGTATATCTATTTGAAGGATATTGATTGGGACGATAAATTTTACACGTTGCCCAACTGTACAAATAATATTCAATGTTTGTGGATTGAAACCACACACGGGTGTTCGGATGAGATTTGGCGTACACTAATCCCAATTATTCAAATATTATGTCGATCGATTGGTCGACAGACTGTGTAAGCGTTAATTATTTATAGTTAATGCTTATGCAGTTGTGTGGTGCACTTTGGATGATGGTTGATTATTTTTCATTGCTATTATATATATGTGTTGTATGGAATCCATATAATTAACATTATATGGTAATTGATTGGGCCTCATTCCAATTGGGAAAATAAAGAATATTATATAATAAAGACTCATGTGTTGAATAGAATAAATAGTCATGTGTTGACGATGCTCATGTGTTGAGAATATTCATGTGTTGAAAGAAAAGTAAATATTCATGTGTTGAAAGAGAAATGAATATTCATGTATTGAAAGAAAAATAAATATTCATATGTTGAAAGAGAAATATAGATTCATGTGTTGAATAGAAAATATTCATGTGTTGAATAGAATAACAAAGTTATTGAAATATATAAAGCCGTGTTGATTAGATATGCGTCATTTCGACGCGAACGATATTTATATCGATTATATTCGTTTTTATAATGAATATAGGAAAGAAAGTGATTTCATAATACAGCGTTTTGAAAATATTATCATTTATACATTAATGATATGAAATATTCAATTTTGATTTGAAATTGGATATGAAGTTGAAATTGTTTTGAAAACGAATTTAAAACGATTTAGAAAATACGTTTTGAATTGAAATCGACGAAATATATATAATATATGTATTAAATATATTAAATGGCCTGAATAGAACGCGCCACGCCGCGGCAGTTCGCGAATTTTGACCATTGACTTCGAATTGACGTTGCGGGAGATCCGACTGTCGGATTCTCCTAAAGCCAGAACCATTGGGTTCGTATCGAAAAGAGCTTTCCAATGAATAGTAGAAATTTAAAATCTAACGGTTGGATTTGGAATTATGTTGAAATCAAATTTGAAAAAGGTCGTTGTATGTGCAGTTCGGTGGCAGTTATTGAAAATCGGCTGTCCGGGCCTTGATAAAATTATTAAAAATATTAATAATTTGTGTAAAATCATAATAAATGAATTGGAAAGAACTGGGATGAAAAACTACATATTTGAAAAGATAAAATAGATTTTTATCGAAATGAACTAATTTTGAACTAGAATTAAAATAAATTTATTTTTGAAATAAATAAATTGAATTTGAAAGTGGTTTTAAAAATAATCGGAGTTTCCAATATACAAATTGGAATGGATTTGAATTGAAATTATCTTCGTAATATTTCGATGTCAGATTTCGTGATTATACAGAGATAGTTGTGGAAATTTGAAAGATATATTTATATCGTTATTTCCAATACGATATTTGTTGATTTCTGAATTTGATATTGAATATAAGACGATATATTTTCTATTCAGAGCCTTGTATTTAATATCAAATGGGATTTTGGGTTCGTCGTAAATGATGTCTTGAATAACACTGTTCTTGGACCCAGTGTAGAAAAGATTGAATCTTTCTATTTAGATTTAATGAAGTGTACCAACTAAATAATATTTAATTGGAATTGAATTTGAATTTGATTTCGGGTTTATCGTGAACTGTGTTTTAGATGACATTGGTTCTTTAACCCAGTTAAAGACAGGATATTGATTTTTGAAAAGATTAAAACTAAGTGGAGTTTTGATGAATCTTTAATTAGATTGAAATGTGAATTGATAATTTAAATTATCAAATGTGGAATATGATTGAGCATGGAGTATCCCCGATTTTGCTCCAAAGCGATAGTTAAATCTTTGATTAGATCTGAACGTGAAATAGTAATTAATATTTAACGATAACACCGTGGTGTTAGATATGGGGAATTACCAGTTTTGCTCCATGGGATGGATAGGTTGTGATTGGGAAATAAAATAAATAATTACTTCGGTGTGGTTCGCTAATCCCGACTAGTTTGGAAAACCATAACGTGGTTTGAAAAGATATCCAAAGGAATATTAAAGAATAAATTTAGAAGAATTTATCTTTGATAAAATTAATGGGAACCTTTTCCTAAGAATGTGAAAATTTGAATAAAAGAATATTCTGAATTGGAATAAGGCGTATGTTGTGTTTGTGTAACATTTGTTTATTTTATACCCAGGTTATTCAGAAAGGTCGGGTTTATACCCATTCTGAATAACCGATTCGACGATACGTCGAAGATGAAGACGGTGATTGAAGACCGGAAGTCTTCACATCGTTTGGATGATTATTGATGATCTTGATTGGGCTGTACACCCAAGAGGAGGGAATCAATTGATGATCGTCCAGACGTAATTGGAGATCGATGGATATGCGAGGGAAGTGCCTCCGGTTTCGTTCAGACCCAGAACGAACTTGTAAATGGACTATGTGTCTGACATTGGATTTTATTCTGTGTTGATTGATCTCTATTAAATATGCATCTGCTTGGAGGCGGAGAATTTATTCTCTTGCTTAACGCCCTTCTCTGAGACGTACGAGCTCAGAGGTTGTATATCGATGGACATCAGTCGCATGGAGTGAATTGCCTGTGTGGCATGCCTAAGTGGCAGATGATCAAGGCTTCTGTTGAAAAGCAAATTCTTGTGGTTGATGATCAAAGCACGGCCTGTGTGGCGCAGCCTTGTGTATAGCGCTAATTAAAGAGCCTCGCACCTCGGTATGAGTCAAAAATGGGATAGTGACTACAGGGAGAGCACGACGTTTCTTTCTAGCTAGTGGTGGTGTCAGTGCTTAAACTGGCTGACATTTATATACTTTTCACCTGTGTGGTTGTTGGAATGCGAGGCGTCTCGAATATATGGTTGATAACTAGCACTATGTGAGCCGACGTACAAACCATTATATAGGTCCTATAGGACTAGGAAACGTGTGTTCAGGAATTGTCAATCCTCAAAAGTAAGAGAGGACCGGCCCTGAAGATCAAAGGATCGCTGTGTGTGAGCCTGAGACATTTGCTAGAGTGTCTCGAATTGGAGAGGAGCTTGCCCCTTGCCTCGACTCATGATGGAATCCAATTTCCAATACGTGATATTTCAGTTTTATTTGTAGAGCCTAGTATGGAAACATAGTGGTATGGGTCACTTATGCCGTCTATGATTTATACATTATGATTGAAGTTGTTTTCTTCACTTATAGTAATAATAAAATATGAAATTTCACGTACCAAGCATGTTTGGCTATTATAAGATAAAAACCCTATCCTCTGTCTTGCGTTGCATTGTGTGATGGGACCTGGGTCTTATAATAGCTTCATTTTTCTTTATGTAGCATTGCGCTGTTTGTTTATGCACTGGTATTCTTGGTAGGAAACCCGTTCCGTGTTATACGGCGTGGTCCCTTGATTTACCTAACTTAAAAATAAAGATTAATAACTTTTTTAGTTCTCACACCAGTCACATGACTGACCTGGAGTTTATTGTTTTAACCTAAACTCTTGGTGCCCCTATTTTCCGTACGGGCAGCTAGTAGTTTTGGTTTTGCAAATTTATATTCATAGGATCCTGGTTTATAGCTGAAGTGATATTCGGAAAGCTCTGTATCTACGTATTTCTTTCAGTTATGTTTTGTATTCTTTTTCCGCTGCTATGTATTTGAATTTAATTTAACTCTCTGTTATTTATCGAGTGTATTTTATTTATTCATTCTCTGTATATTGTTGTATTCTTATGGAATTGTTGTAATAAGCAATGAAATGTTCTTCTTTTTGCGTTCCGATTTGTCGTGTTCTCAAAACAATCAAGGGTTTTGAACGGTCTTGGTCGGTTTAACTATCGATTCAGATCGAGAAAAATTCCTTACCGTTACATTTGGTGTCAGAGCTTTGGTTTACAGAGCTCGAGAACAAGACACATTAGAACCATACGAAAGAATTCATCAGATATTGAATTAGTAATATCCAATTAGAATGACTCGTCAGAGATGGGATCAGTAGTATCCTAGAACGGGTGTGAAGAGTATATTTTTCAAATGAAAACAATATTGTTTTGAAGATTTAAATTTTATTCAACGTATTTGAATATTTATTTGTATTGAATTTGGACAATCGAGTATATAAAGACTTTGCATATACGCGTCATGAACGTATATTCGAAGTTTTAATATACTAGGTAGATATAGAATCACACTCTAGTTGCCCGGACATGGTCCTGATGACGAAGTATACCATCAACAGTATTTATTTTCGAGTGATGAAAGTGCGATTTCTATATATTTTCATTAGACTGGTGTGAGAACCAAAACTAGATAGGCTTATTGTTGTGATTTGGCATCAAAAACATGATTTCCTATATATATATATCTAAATTATGTTGAAAAGCTAATCAACTAATTGATTGATGGTTGTGTTGTTTGATTATTGGTTTGATATTTTTAACCATTTATGCCAAATTGAATCGAATATTGAACTGTATTAAAAATTGTTTGGAATTGCATGCATATACATGTATATCTATTGAACAGGTCATAGCAAGGAGGTTAGAGCAGCAGAATAAAATTGTTTGCCCGACAAATAGGTACATGTTTACAAATTTATTGGGTTTGGATGATTTTATGAGCCGATTGGCTAGCCGCTTAGCTTTTTCTTTTTCTTTTGGATTGAAGAAGGCCATGGGAGGCTATATGAAATATCTCAAAGTCCCCGGTGCAGGGGAGGTTATGGCGAAATTTTTCGAAAATTTAGGGTGTTAGCCAAATTTTTGAAAATTTTGAAAAGTCTTTAGAAACTGGAAAGTTGAAGAACTTAAGCCATAATGAAAGTTGAGTTGGTTTGTTAAACAACTTTCAGCTTCGTTCCTTTTCGGGGACGAAAAGTTTTAAGTGGGGGAGATTGTAATAACCCGGAAAATCTGAGCCAATTTAAATTTTTTTATTTTGGCAATTTTAGTGAATTTTGAACATTTAAAATGAATTATTTTAAATAATAGCGACGAGAAATTTATTTTGAATAGAATTAGAACGTATATATTTATATAGAACGTCGTTAGAATATAAATATTTATTTTAAATTATAGAAGGAATTGAAAATGGCGCGGTAGTTCGATAATTTGATTTCAAAATTCAAATGAATGTACATGATCCAGAATAAACCAGATTTTAGTAAAACCAAAAATATTAGAATCTATTTGAGAATATATTTCCAAAGAATCCGAAAAATCAAAATTTCATAGCCGGGATAAAAAGTTATGCCCAGTTGAAAATTCAGAATAGTCGCTATGGAATTCTGGCCCTTAAAAATGGAAATTTTGCACACGACCTCGGTTTTCGACGAAACCACTTTTGTTGGATCCGTGAGGTCAAGTTATAGCTAGGTCTCAAAATTCGTAATTTTTCGAATCAATACGTGAGCGTGACGAAGGAAAACGCGTTTGACCAGTTTCAGTTGATTTTATCGACTGGAAAATGGCCATTTTTCAAACGGTCTCAGAATTTGATGAAACCAGTTTCGTTAGGACCGTATCGTCAATACGAGCTAGAAAATATTTTTCAGAAATTTTTAGAGCCCGTATGTGGCCCCGGTAAATTGAAATGTGCGTTCAAATTGAATATATACAGATTTATATTTGACTTAACTGATCGTAACAACCGAATTGGCATATGCAGTATATCCCATTGTATTCAGAACGGGGGTAATTAGCTAGGGACGACAGTCGTCGGGTTTGAATTGGAGTTTGCAATAAAAGTCAACTCATAGAAAATAAAATAATAATAAAATATAAACCTTTTCCCTTAACCTCACCCCCTCTTTTCTTTGCCCTCCCACGACAGTCAAAACCCGAATCAGAAAAAAAAAAAAAAAGGGCAGAGCCATAGCCGCCACCCTCGCGACTTCCTCTCCACCACGACGTCGGCTACTCCACCGCCGCCTCCAAGGCAATCAGCCCCTCCTCCACATCGCGTGACCCTCCCCTTCCTCCCTCCGCAGATCCGAGCTCGAACATGAGCCACCTCAAACCCTAACCTCACCTCGGCAACCCCCTCTGACACCCCACCGCCTGCAAGGATCCCTCGGCGCCCGCATCCAACAGCCCCCCCACTCAAACCATTGGTTGTAAGTCTTTCGATTTATTTATTTTTGTTTATTTCTCTTCATGTTTTTTTAGGCAAGTAATTCAAAGGAAAAAACAAAATTAGTTTTTCTTTTAGATTTTAGTTTCAATATAGAAAAGATTATAGTTTTAATTAAGAAAAGATTCAATTTTTGTTTAAGAAAAGATTCGATGCTTAAAGAATGACGTGATTTTTAGTATAGGAAAGATTACCTTTTTATATTAGAAAAGATATGATTTTTCATTTGTGAAAACGATTATTTTTAGTTATTGAAAGTTATGATTTTCATTGATAACGAAATTAGATTTTTCATTATGATGTAGAGAATAAAAATATAATTTTTATATTATAGAAAGGTTAAAAATATAATTTTTATATATGTAGAGATATAAAAATATAATTTGTATATATGTAGTAAAGTAAAAATACGATTTTTATTAATATGAAATGAAGATAAAAATACGATTTTTATATTATATAGATAGTAAAAATTTGATCTTTATATGCGTAGCGAAATAAAAATCTGATTTTTATTATATATATATTGAAATAAAAATGTGATTTTTATAGCGATGATATAAAAATTCGATCTTTATATTAGAAGTAGATATAAAAATATAATTTTTATATAGAAAGAAGCATCGTAAATATATGAAGTGAATTAAAAATCTGAGCTTTATTTTTATCATGAAGTAGAGATAATATAAAAATGTGATTTTTATATATGTAGCAAACACGGACGACAAAAGTGACAAAAGGCGAGCACGATGAAGATTTCTACATAAGAAGAGTCGTGGCGTTTGGTTTAGCTAATCGGTGAGAACTCCTCACCTTTAATTTTCTTTTCTAGTTTAAAATATATACTAGGATGCAGACGGTGCTTAGCAGCACCCGACACCCGTCGTCCACAGACCATGGACGACTTGTATGCTTGTTTGATGTGTTGTGAATTTTGTTTGTGATGTTGATGTGAAATGGAAAAATAAAACATTCATGTGTTGAAATAAATTAATTATCGTTAAAAAAATAATTTTTAACGTGTATGTGACTAAATAAATATTCATTTACAAACCAGACGGTTTGTTTATGTACACCTATTTGTAGGATATTGATTGGGACGATAAATTTTACACGTCGTCCAACTGTACAAATAATATTCAGTGTTTGTGGATTGAAACCCCACACGGGTGTTGGGATAAGATTTGGCATACACTAACCCCAATTATTTAATTGTATGTCGATCGATTGGTCGACAGACTGTATAAGCATTAATTATCTATATTTAATGCTTATGCAGTTGTGTGGTGCACTTTGGTTGATGGTTGTTTATTTATCATTGCTATTATATACGTGTGTTGTATGGAATCCATATAATTAACATTATATTGTAATTGATTGGGCCTCATTCCAATTGGGAAAATAAAGAATATTATAAAATAAAGATTCATGTGCTGAATAGAATTAATAGTCATTTGTTGACGATGCTCATGTGTTGAAAGAAAAATAAATATTCATGTGTTGAAAGAGAAATGAATATTCATGTGTTGAAAGAAAAATAAATATTCATATGTTGAAAGAGAAATATAGATTCATGTGTTGAATAGAAAATGTTCATGTGTTGAATAGAATAACAAAGTTATTGAAATATATAAAGCCGTGTTAATTAGATATGCGCCATTTCGATGCGAACGATATTTATATCGATTATATTCGTTTTTATAATGAATATAGAAAAGAAAGTGATTTCAAAATACAATGTTTTGAAAATATTATCATTTATATATTAATGATATAAAAGATTCAATTTTTATTTGAAATTGGATATGAAGTTGAAATTGTTTAGAAAATGAATTTAAAACGATTTATAAAATACGTTTTGAATTGAAATCGATGAAATATATATAATATATATATTATATATATTAAATGGCCTGAATAGAATGCGCTGCGCCACGGCAGTTCGCGAATTTCGACCATTGACTTCGAATTAACGTTGCGGGAGATCCGTCCGCCGGATTCTCCGAAAACCGGAACTGTTGGGTTCGTATCGAAAAGAGCTTTCCAATGAATAGTAGAAATTTGAAATCTAACGGTTGGATTTGGAATTATGTCCAAATCAAATTTGGAAAAGGTCGTTGTAAGTGCAGTTCGGTGGCAGTTATTGAAAATCGACTGTCCGGGCTTTGATAAAATTATAAAAAAAATTATAATTTGTGTAAATTCATAATAAATGAATTGGAAAGAACTGGGATGAAAAACTCCATATTTGAAAAGATAAAAATAGATTTTTATCGAAATGAACTAGTTTTGAACTAGAATTAAAATCATTTTATTTTTGAAATAAATAAATTGAATTTGGAAGTGGTTTTAAAAATAATCAGAATTTCCAATATACGAATTGGAATGGATTTGAATCAAAATTAACTTCGGAATATTACGATGTCGGATTTCGTGATTATACAGAGATGGTTGTGGAAATTTGAAAGATATAGTTATTTCGTTATTTCCAATACGATATTTGTTGATTTCAGAATTTGATATTGAATATAAGCTGATATATTTTCTATTCAGAGCCTTGTATTTAATATCAAATGGGATTTTGGGTTCGTCGCGAATGGTGTCTTGAATAACACTGTTCTTGGACCCAGAGTAGAAAAGATTAAATCTTTCTATTTAGATTTAATGAAGTGCACCAATTAAATAATATTTAATTGGAATTGAATTTGAATGTGATTTTGGGTTTATCGTGAACCGTGTTTTAGATGACATTGGTTCTTAAACCCAGTTAAAGACAGGATATTGATTTTTGAAAAGATTAAAACTAAGTGGAGTTTAAATGAATCTTTAATTAGATTGAAATGTGAATTGATAATTTAAATTATCAAATGTGGAAAGTGATCGAGCATGGAGTATCACCGGTTTTGCACCAAAGCGATAGTTAAATTTTTGATTTGATCTGAACGTGAAATGGTAATTAATAATTACCGATAACACCGTGGTGTTAGATATGGGGTATTTCCAGTTTTGCTCCATGGGATGAATAGGTTGGGATTGGGAAATAAAATAAATAATTACTTCGGTGTGGTTCGCTAATCCCGACTAGTTTGGAAAACTTTAACGTGGTTAGAAAAGATATCCAAAGGATGATTAAAGAAAAATTTGGAAGAATTTATGTGACGGCCCGCCTCGTACTAGCCTGCATTTCCTCCAAGAGTGCGCTGTACACATGCCCGACTAGCACAAGACGGTCGTCAGAAGAAAGGAAAGAAGGGAACGAACTAATCAAAGGACCTGTAGAATGTCTCACAGCGCATGGAATAAAATATAATAATAACATACTTGACATAAAACAGGCGAGACAGTGCATAAGCTGATAACTAAAACCAACATCAATCTCAAAGCAGCGGAAATCCAAATACAGCTTATTACAACTTTCCAAATTTACTGTCTCTAAACGAAAGAAAGCTAAAATAGAAGATACACCAACAATGCCCAAGCAGTGATCTTCAACAACACAGGGAGAATACTATATATATATATTACGTGGAAGCCTCCTGCTCGTCTCCGGATCATCTACCCGTGCATCACCAGCTAACCTGTCTCTAGTCTGCTCGTGAGAGCACCCAGAGTAATAAGAGGAGACATAAAACTCTGGGTCAGACATAAAGCCTGGTATGAGCGATAAACATCTGAACAGAATAATAACAGGTATACTAAGCCATACCTGAACCTGGACCTGCAACCAAAGAGTTAGTACCACATACCGTACAATACTCCAAGGTGCCATAATAAATAGTGTAAGAATACGGGGGTGGGGTGTGCATGTCATAATGATAGCAAACAAATCATCCATGGCAACCATCCTCACGTCTCTCACTCAGTGCGTAAAGCGTACGACATCTACCACTTTGGAACACTAGACAAACTGAGGCAACGACGAATCCCGACTTGTAGAAACCCTGCTGTGACCAAGCCAAACACTTGGAGTCATGACCAAACATTTCAATGACCCACTTCATTGGTCATAGCCCTTGGTTCTACCAATGCCATAATGGCCCTGAATCCGCCTTCGTACCTCCTACCATAGTGGTCCAAAGCTATAGGTGTCGATAACTCCTTAGCACGCGTCCCGCAGCAAAGCCCAATCATGAAGTGAACTCGTTGATTCCCATCTGAATCGTAAGCTCTAACTTCTCATTTGGACTTCCTTTGCATCTCGGGTTTGGTCGAATTGGAGTGGGTCTTCAGAAAAGTTGTCGTGCAGTAGCAGCTCTAAAATTCGGTTCGGTTCAGTCACCCATGCTCGGTTCGGTTCGGTCATCCATGCTCTGGGTTCGAGTCCTTCTCCTTGTCTTTTCGGGTCGGGCACTTCGCTCCGGGTCGGGTCGGGGTCCTCCTCCAGGTCGGGTCGGGTGTCCTTCTCTCCAGCGCTCCAATCCCTAGCTTATTTCTTCTTTGCTTCCGATCCGAGCCCTGCATCTCCAAGTCGATCCGATCTGGCCTCCCATCTCTCTTCCGATCCGATCCGCTCCGTTCCCTAGCTTACTCCGATCCGATCCGCTCCACCGCTCCGATCCGATCTCCTGTCCAACTCCAACTCTAAGCAATGGCCTTCCTTCCTGCCAAACTTCTTCCAGTGGCAAGTCCTCATCCAGTTCGGATTCCCTTGGTCAGTTCCCTAGTCCGATCCGACCCCTTTCTCCGATCCGAACCGGTTCGGAGCCTGCACACTTCTGCAACTTTCCAGCAAGCTTTCTACGCCATTCGACGACGTTTTCGAGCAATTTAACTATTCTAATCAATCATGAAACATACCATAGAGTCATAGTAACATGTAATAGCAACCACAAACAACAAACAACAATTTAAATGAATCAAAATGGATCAAAAGTAGCTAAAACCTCATATTTTCCCTTAAGCACTCTTAATCATGCTTAAACATACAATTAGCAAAACACATCGAAATTATCTCAAATTTCTAACAGAGCCTTAAAACATTATTTTAGAATTTTAAGAATTTTTCCAGAATTTATTGGTGTATAAATTCGCTAATCTTCACTAATTACCCTTAATTAACCGTAATTAGTGTCAAAATGATGTTATCACTCACCTTGGCCACAAACGAAATTCTCAGAACTGAAACTCCTCTGATTTGGGGCGAATACTGATGTCTAACAGCAGCTCTAACCTTGCTTTGGTGCTTTTTCTCCTTAATTTGGTGTTGCTAAGCCTAATCTTCAATTAGAGAGTGATTTGGGGTGTTTTAGATGTAGGAAGCCATTACTAGGATCTCAAGGAGGTTTATGGCTGCTCAAAACTGAAATGAAAGTGATAACCTAACCCTAATCAGACCTCCTATACCTCTAAACCCGAAATTCCCTTTGGGCTTAGCTGCTAATCACCCGGTTAAGCCCAATTAAGCTGTCTTTCTCCATCTGAAACTTGTTTCAGCCATATCTCCCAAACGGTGAGTCCGTTTGGCTAATGTGACCACTCTACGGAAAGAGAAACTATCATTCAAAGCCAATGGAAGTGGTTTCAGGTCAAAATTCATTTCCAGTCAAAAGTTATGGCCAAAACAGTGCCAACTAGGGGTAAAATGGTCATTTAAAAATCGGGAAAAATCATGAACACGGGAAATGACCCCAATAGTCGTCTCCCAAAGTTACATGACCATACGACTTCGTATGTGAAAGAAATAAATATTCTACGATCCTATGGTGCGTAGAACGCGGGTCGTTACACTCTCCCCCCCTTAAGAAATTTCGCCCCCGAAATTCCTTAACCCAAAACATACAAAGGATCCCGCATGCCTAACAACCATATACAACAATCAAATATGTAAAACAAGCAAACAAGCCTATCCTAGCATGCGGAAAAACTAAATCGAAGTCAAAATCTTACCAGACAAAGAGTTCTGGATACTTCTTCCTTATGTCCTCCTCTGTTTCCCAAGTACAATCACTCTCGTCCTCGCTCCACTGTACCTTGACTAGCTTCACCGCCTTCCTTCGAAGTTGTCTCATGTCGTACTCGACAATACGGGCCGGCTTGCGGTTCCCAACCGCCTCGGGTTCTACTTCGAAGTCCTCTAACTGATCAGGTGGAATAGTCATATCTGAGTCGTGAACGAACTTCCTTAGTTGGGAAACATGAAATACGTTATGAACTCCCGCCATCTTCTCTGGTAAGTCAATCCTATATGCCAAATTCCCGACTAGTTCAAGAACAGGGAATGGGCCCACAAATCTTGGTGCTAACTTGCCTCTCCTGCCAAATCGTATTACGCTCTTCAACGGGGAAATCTTGACAAACACCAAGTCACCAATTGAGAACTTTAAGTCTCTTCGCCTCTTATCAGCATAACTCTTCTGCCTATCTTGGGCTGCCTTCATTCGTTGCTGAATGATCTTGATCTTATCTGAAGTTTCCCTCACCACATCTGGTCCAAGCATAAACTTCTCGCCAGTCTCTATCCAACATGATGGTGAGTTACACGGCCTTCCGTACAAAGCTTCAAACGGAGCCATACCGATACTGGATTGGTAGCTATTATTATATGCAAACTCTACTAGATGCAAATGGTCATCCCATGATCCTCCAAAATCCAATATACATGCTCTCAAGAGATCTTCCAAAATACGGTTCACCCTCTCCGTCTGACCGTCGGTCTGAGGATGATATGCGGTACTGAGATGTAACTCTGACCCTAGCGCCTCTTGCAAGCTCTTCCAAAACCCACTAGTGAACAACGGGTCTCGGTCGCTCACAATGCTTTTAGGTACTCCATGAAATCTCACTACCCACTTCAAATACAGTTCTGCTAACTTAGCTGCCGTTCTAGTCGATTTGACTGGTATAAACCTTGCACTTTTAGTTAGTCGATCCACAATTACCCAAATGCTATCATATCCCGATCTAGTCCTTGGTAATCCATCGATGAAATCCATCGAGACTTGCTCCCATTTCCATTCGGGAATTTCTAATGGTTGCAACAACCCACTAGGCTTCTTTTGCTCGGCTTTAACTAGCTGGCAATTCATGCATTTGGATATAAACTTCCCAACGTCTCGTTTCATCCCTTCCCAGTAGTAGGCCTGCTTCATATCTCGATACATCTTATTACCACCGGGGTGTATAGTCAGCTTCGAGTGATGACATTCTCTAAGCACTTCATCTCTCAATCCATTGACATTGGGTACAACAAGCTTTCCATCCTTTCTAAGCCATCTATCTCGATCAAGCCCATACTTGTTCATCTCCTCATCGATACCCATCTCTAACTTGGAGATGATTTCCAATAGGTTAGGATCGTCCCTCTGACTAGAGCCGATTCGTTCAATCAAAGTGGGTCTGATCGTCAAACTCGCTAACATTTCTGGATCCAATTCGCACTTTGGTCTGAAATCAAAACTTGCGATAAACTCCAGTTGCTTCCATTCAAGGAACATAGCCCCTAAGCTGGCATGTCTTCTACTCAATGCATCAGCCACCGCATTGCCCTTTCCCGGTGTGTATGCGATGTCAAAATCATAGGAAGCTAAGAACTCTAACCATCTCTGCTGACGGAGATTTAAATCCTTCTGGGAGAATAGATACTTCAACGACTTATGATCTGTAAACAGCTCAAATCTTTCTCCCAAGAGATAGTGTCTCCACATCTTTAACGCGAACACGATTGCTGCCAATTCTGAATCATGGGTAGGGTATCTCCTCTCGTGCGGTTTCAATTGCCGACTTGCATAAGCTACAACCCTACCGCCTTGCATCAATACAGCACCCAGTCCGGTACCACAGGCGTCCGTGTATACCGTCATCTCTTCATCCCCCTTAGGAATGACTAACACTGGTGCGCTTGTCAACTTGTCCTTTAGACTTCTGAATGCATTCTCGCACCTTTCATCCCAGACAAAAGCTTGATTCTTCTTGGTCAACTGAGTCAACGGTGCTGCTATCTTGGAGAAACCTTGGATAAATTTACGATAATATCCCGCTAATCCCAAGAAACTTCTTACATCTGTTGCATTCTTGGGCGTAGGCCAATCTTGTACCGTAGCCACCTTTGCTGGGTCCACGGCAATACCACTCTCTGATACAACATGGCCCAAGAACCTCACTTCACTCTTCCAGAAGTGACACTTAGAAAACTTTGCTTTCAATTGGTGTTTTCTCAACACCTCCATCGCTACCCTTAAATGTTCCTTGTGTTCTTCCTCTGTCCTCGAATAGACCAAAATATCATCAACGAACACAAGGACAGACTTATTCAGCTGATCTCTGAATACCCTATTCATAAGGTCCACAAAATATGCCGGGGCATTAGTCAGCCCAAATGGCATAACCAACCATTCATAAAATCCAGACGGCGTTCGAAATGCCGTTTTAGCTATACTCTCAGCTTCCACTCTAAGCTGATGAAAACCTGTCGCGAGATCCAACTGAGAAAATACTCTCGCGCCACTCAACTGATCAAACAAATCATCTATCCGCGGTAGAGGATACTTGTTCTTCCTCGTCACTTTATTCAACTCGCGGTAGTCTACACACAAACGAAGGGAACCATCCGCCTTGGTAGCAAACACGACTGGTGCTCCCCATTCAGAAACACTCCTTCTGATAAATCCCTTCTTCAAAAGATCGCTGACTTGCACCTCGAGCTCTCGCTGCTCCCTTGGTGCCATACGACGAAGTGGCATCACTATAGGTCTGGCATCTTTTACCAAATCAATACGAAACTCAATCTCTCGGTGTGGTGGAAGTCCGGTCACTTCTTCGAAAACATCCGGATACTGGCCAACCACGGGCAAACCTGACAACTCACTATGCGGAATGTCGAGGGAGTTTAGAAAACTAGCCAATACCCCCTTACTGGGTAGACCACCAAACACTATCCTCCGCCCATCATCCGCTCTAGCTGTCACCAAAAAGCCCTCACAGTCTACCACCACCCCGTATCTTTGGAGCCAATCTACTCCCAAAATAATGCCAAACCCAGTAAAGCCCAAAACAAAGCAATCACAAACAAACATGCATCCATGACTCGATAGAACCACATTACGGCAAATCATGCTAAGGCTAGTTGAACCACCAATCGGGTTCGTCACTACTAAAGGTCTATCGACAATCTCGGGTCCCAATCCCAACCTATCTACCAGGTCACTAGATATGAAAGAATTGGAAGCTCCGGTATCAAACAAAACTCTAACAGGAACATCATAAACAGAAAGCATACCTTGAATGACGACGTTCTTTCCCTTCTCCGCCGCAGTTGGGGCATTCGACGAAGAAGGAATAGCATTAAGGGCATATGCTTTCACCATTTGCTTTTCCTTAGGGGGCTGGGGACACTTGTCCTTGTGATGTCCCATTTGGCCACAGTTGAAGCACTTCCTATCTGCTGGCTTGGCCCGACAATTACTAGCATAATGGCCCTTCTTACCACAGCTGAAGCACTCCACATCTTGCTTATTCTTTTTCTTCTGGCCATCCTTAGCCTGATTCTGCTTTCTCTTATTCTGGGAACCACCTTTGCCTCCACCACTTGCTTGTGGCTTTGGCTCATCTGCGGATGCAACCTCAGTCTTTGGCTTAGGGTAGAGACTTTCTGATCTTAATGCTTTCCCCACAATCGATTCAAACGTCTCATCGATGTGGTTAATAAGTTTTTCCCCCAAGTATTGATCCAAACCAGTTATGAATTTCTCATTCTTTTTCTCGGCAGTATCTATAAGAGATAACCCATATTTTGACAAAGTGTCAAATTCAGCAATATACTCCGAGACAGCCCTGCCACTCTGCTTGAGCTCCAAGAATTTCTTAAACAACATTGACTTCTGAGCAGCTGGGATGAACTTCTCACTAAAGCGAGCCTTAAACTGCTCCCAAGTAATCTGGTCTTCGGGAGTAGCTGCCTTTATAGCATTCCACCAATTCATTGCCCGCCCTTGCAGCTGACGGGACGCTAGCTTTCTCTTCATCGCATCCTCGATGCCCAAATCCTCGAAGATACGTTCGCAACTATCCACCCAATCCTGAACATCCGTAGCCGACTCCGTTCCATGGAATGACTTCCCACCAAGACTAGTATAATCCTTATTCAGCTTGGCGAAGTCGACTCTTGGCGCCTGCACTATTGGACCACCACCATTTCCACCATTGGGAGCTGCCCTCTGCACATCCCTAAGCATCTCTCTCATGAGGTCAGTAAACATCGTCCTCATGTCAGCAGCAATCCCATTATTGGCTCCCCTACCAGCACCTCTAGTATCTCGGCTCATCGTCAATCTGAAAAAGGAAACGATTAACGACTCCATAGTGGTGCTAGTGCAGTACGACTTCATCCTTATACTACTAATAGTATATATATATAGCTTTTAAAAACCAAAGTAATCACAAATACGCTCTCTCGTATACGTATAATATCTCTCCCTGATAACTTCCCTAGGTTAACTACGCAACCTAGAGCTCTGATACCAAGTGTGACGGCCCGCCTCGTACTAGCCTGCATTTCCTCCAAGAGTGCGCTGTACACATGCCCGACTAGCACAAGACGGTCGTCAGAAGAAAGGAAAGAAGGGAACGAACTAATCAAAGGACCTGTAGAATGTCTCACAGCGCATGGAATAAAATATAATAATAACATACTTGACATAAAACAGGCGAGACAGTGCATAAGCTGATAACTAAAACCAACATCAATCTCAAAGCAGCGGAAATCCAAATACAGCTTATTACAACTTTCCAAATTTACTGTCTCTAAACGAAAGAAAGCTAAAATAGAAGATACACCAACAATGCCCAAGCAGTGATCTTCAACAACACAGGGAGAATACTATATATATATATTACGTGGAAGCCTCCTGCTCGTCTCCGGATCATCTACCCGTGCATCACCAGCTAACCTGTCTCTAGTCTGCTCGTGAGAGCACCCAGAGTAATAAGAGGAGACATAAAACTCTGGGTCAGACATAAAGCCTGGTATGAGCGATAAACATCTGAACAGAATAATAACAGGTATACTAAGCCATACCTGAACCTGGACCTGCAACCAAAGAGTTAGTACCACATACCGTACAATACTCCAAGGTGCCATAATAAATAGTGTAAGAATACGGGGGTGGGGTGTGCATGTCATAATGATAGCAAACAAATCATCCATGGCAACCATCCTCACGTCTCTCACTCAGTGCGTAAAGCGTACGACATCTACCACTTTGGAACACTAGACAAACTGAGGCAACGACGAATCCCGACTTGTAGAAACCCTGCTGTGACCAAGCCAAACACTTGGAGTCATGACCAAACATTTCAATGACCCACTTCATTGGTCATAGCCCTTGGTTCTACCAATGCCATAATGGCCCTGAATCCGCCTTCGTACCTCCTACCATAGTGGTCCAAAGCTATAGGTGTCGATAACTCCTTAGCACGCGTCCCGCAGCAAAGCCCAATCATGAAGTGAACTCGTTGATTCCCATCTGAATCGTAAGCTCTAACTTCTCATTTGGACTTCCTTTGCATCTCGGGTTTGGTCGAATTGGAGTGGGTCTTCAGAAAAGTTGTCGTGCAGTAGCAGCTCTAAAATTCGGTTCGGTTCAGTCACCCATGCTCGGTTCGGTTCGGTCATCCATGCTCTGGGTTCGAGTCCTTCTCCTTGTCTTTTCGGGTCGGGCACTTCGCTCCGGGTCGGGTCGGGGTCCTCCTCCAGGTCGGGTCGGGTGTCCTTCTCTCCAGCGCTCCAATCCCTAGCTTATTTCTTCTTTGCTTCCGATCCGAGCCCTGCATCTCCAAGTCGATCCGATCTGGCCTCCCATCTCTCTTCCGATCCGATCCGCTCCGTTCCCTAGCTTACTCCGATCCGATCCGCTCCACCGCTCCGATCCGATCTCCTGTCCAACTCCAACTCTAAGCAATGGCCTTCCTTCCTGCCAAACTTCTTCCAGTGGCAAGTCCTCATCCAGTTCGGATTCCCTTGGTCAGTTCCCTAGTCCGATCCGACCCCTTTCTCCGATCCGAACCGGTTCGGAGCCTGCACACTTCTGCAACTTTCCAGCAAGCTTTCTACGCCATTCGACGACGTTTTCGAGCAATTTAACTATTCTAATCAATCATGAAACATACCATAGAGTCATAGTAACATGTAATAGCAACCACAAACAACAAACAACAATTTAAATGAATCAAAATGGATCAAAAGTAGCTAAAACCTCATATTTTCCCTTAAGCACTCTTAATCATGCTTAAACATACAATTAGCAAAACACATCGAAATTATCTCAAATTTCTAACAGAGCCTTAAAACATTATTTTAGAATTTTAAGAATTTTTCCAGAATTTATTGGTGTATAAATTCGCTAATCTTCACTAATTACCCTTAATTAACCGTAATTAGTGTCAAAATGATGTTATCACTCACCTTGGCCACAAACGAAATTCTCAGAACTGAAACTCCTCTGATTTGGGGCGAATACTGATGTCTAACAGCAGCTCTAACCTTGCTTTGGTGCTTTTTCTCCTTAATTTGGTGTTGCTAAGCCTAATCTTCAATTAGAGAGTGATTTGGGGTGTTTTAGATGTAGGAAGCCATTACTAGGATCTCAAGGAGGTTTATGGCTGCTCAAAACTGAAATGAAAGTGATAACCTAACCCTAATCAGACCTCCTATACCTCTAAACCCGAAATTCCCTTTGGGCTTAGCTGCTAATCACCCGGTTAAGCCCAATTAAGCTGTCTTTCTCCATCTGAAACTTGTTTCAGCCATATCTCCCAAACGGTGAGTCCGTTTGGCTAATGTGACCACTCTACGGAAAGAGAAACTATCATTCAAAGCCAATGGAAGTGGTTTCAGGTCAAAATTCATTTCCAGTCAAAAGTTATGGCCAAAACAGTGCCAACTAGGGGTAAAATGGTCATTTAAAAATCGGGAAAAATCATGAACACGGGAAATGACCCCAATAGTCGTCTCCCAAAGTTACATGACCATACGACTTCGTATGTGAAAGAAATAAATATTCTACGATCCTATGGTGCGTAGAACGCGGGTCGTTACAATTTATCTTTGATAAAATTAATGGGAACCTTTCCCTAAGAATGCGAAAATTTGAATAAAAGAATATTCTGAATTGGAATGAGGTGTATGTTGTGTTTGTGTAACAATTGTTTATTTTATACGCGGGTTATTCGGAAAGGCCGGGTTTATACCCATTCTGAATAACCGATTCGACGATACGTCGAAGATGAAGACGGTGGTTGAAGACCAGAAATCTTCACATCGTTTGGATGATTATTGATGATCTTGATTGGGTTGTACACCCAAGAGGAGGGAATCAATTGGTGATTGTCCAGATGTACTTGGAGATCTTTGGATATGCGAGGAAAGTGCCTCCGGTTTCGTTCAGACCCAGAACGAACTTGTAAATGGACTGTGTGTCTGACATTGGATTTTATTCTGTGTTAATTGATCTCTATTAAATATGCATCTGCTTGGCGGCGGAGAATTTATTCTCTTGCTTAACGCACTTCTCTGAGACGTACGAGCTCAGAGGTTGTATATCAATGGACATTAGTCGCATGGAGTGAATTGCCTGTGTGGCATGCCTAAGTGGCAGATGATCAAGGCTTCTGTTGAAAAGCAAATTCTTGTGGTTGATGATCAAAGCACGGCCTGTGTGGCGCAGCTTTGTGTATAGCGTTAATTCGCGAGCCTCACACCTCGGTTTGAGTCAAAAACGGGATAGTGACTATAGGGAGAGCACGACGTTTCTTTCTAGCGTGTGGTGGTGTCAGTGCTTAAACTGGCTGACATTTATATACTTTTCACCTGTGTGGTTGTTGGAATGCGAGGCGCCTCGAATATATGGTCGATAACTGGCACTATGCGAACCGACGTACAGACCATTATATAGGTCCTATAGGACCGGGAAATGTGTGTTTAGGAATTGGCAATCCTTAAAAGTAAGAGAGGACCAGCCCTGAAGATCCAAGGATCACTGTGTGTGGTCCTGAGAGATTTGCTAGAGTGTCTCGAATCGGAGAGGAGCTTGCCCCTTGCCTCGACTCATGATGGAATCCAATTTCCAATACGTGATATTTCGGTTATATTTGTATAGCCTAGTACGACGACATAGTGGTATGGGTCACTTATGTCATCTATGATTTATACATTATGATTGAATTTGTTTTCTTCACTTATAGCAATAATAAAATATGAAATTTCACGTACCAAGCATGTTTGGCTATTATAAGGTTAAAACCCTATCCTCCGGCTTGTGTTGCATTGTGTGATGGGACTTGGATCTTATAATAGCTTCATTTTTCTTTATTTAGCATTGCGCTGTTTGTTTATGCACTGGTATTCTTGGGAAGAAACTCGTTCCGTGTTATACGGCATGGTCCCTTGATTTACCTAATTTAAAAATAAAGATTAATAACTGTTTTAGTTCTTACACCAGTCGCATGACTGACCTGGAGTTTATTGTTTTAACTTTAACTCTAGGTGCCCCTATTTTCCACACGGGCAGCTAGTTGTTTTGGTTTTGCAGATTTATATTCACAGGATCCTGGTTTATAGCTGAAGTGATATTCAGAAAGCTCTATATCCGCGTATTTCTTTCAGTTATGTTTTGTATTCTTTTTCCGCTGCTATGTATTTAAATGTAATTTAAATTTCTATTATTTATCGAGTGTATTTTATTTATTTATACTCTGTATATTCTTGTATTCTGATGGAATTGTTGTAATAAGCAATGAAATGTTCTTCTGTTCGCGTTCCGATTTGTCGTGTTCTCAAAACGATCAGGGGTTTTGAACGGTCTTGGTCGGTTTAATAATCGATTCAGATCGAGCGAAATTCCTTACCGTTACAATATTTTTCAAAATTTTCATTTTCGAATTCTCCACCATGGTCGCTACGTATTATTTTAATTTTTAGTGATAATAAATTTTGAATCTTTTTAGAAAACGTTTTGAATTGATTGAAAGCATCAATTTTTTTTTAAGAAACAAAGTCCAAGTGTATCTAGAAAAATTTTCAACCATTACAAATACATATCTATTTTGATTTATTGATTGAGTCTGGGATGGGCCAAATAAATCCATGTGTATTAACTCCAATGGTTTTGAAGTAGTGATTTCTTCTTTTGGTTTAAATGAACTCTGCTTTAATTTTCCGAATTGATAAGCATCACATAAGTTATTAACTTTGAATTTTATTTTGGGTAATCCTCTAGCCGAATCTAATTTAGAAATTCTAGAGATATGTTTGAAATTTGTATGACTGAATCTCTTATGCCAAATCCAGGGATCACTTGTATTTTCCATAAGACATAAATTATCATTGGAAATTTTCATACTTAATATATAAATATTTTTCTTTCTATCTCATTTGAATATAACTTTTGAATTTCTATCTTCTATGAAACATTTATTCTTTTCAAATTTTATTTTATATCCTTTATCGCAAAGTCGACTTATACTTAGTAAATTGTATTTTAAATTCCTAACTAATAAAACATTAGAAATAGTAGTAGTTCAAAATTACCTACATTGTCGATTCCAATGATGTATCCTTTAGAATTATCTCCAAAGTTTACCAATCCACCATCTTCATACTTCAGATTATTGAGTAGTTCAGGATTTCCAGTCATATGTCTCGAACAGCGACAATCCAGTATCCATTTGTCCTTTCTCATTTCCACCAGTTGCTTTCTAGAATTTGAATTTTCAATAGACATGTAAACACCAGTTCAAGTTTTGAATTTCCAATAGCCACCTTTTCAGAATTCGAATTTCCAATAGCCACTTCACCCATCTTTTCAAATTTTGAGTTTTCAAAAGTCATAGGACTCGTCCTTTTCTGTGTTGAACAATATTTTAGTAGATAATATGCTTCTTTAACATTAACATATGCAGATTTTTTAACATTGATGAAATGCATGAATTGACACTAGTATTGTCAGAGATTCCAAAATTTGCCATTTTACCAAATTTTCAAAAATCAGATTATGAACTTTTTGAAAGACCATGCTCCGATACCAATTGTTAAGGACTACGAAATGGATCGTTCGGGAAAAGCAAACACTAGAGGGAGGGTGAATAGTGTTTGCAGGAATTTAAACAAACCTTAAAACTAAAGAGAATTATGGAATGAATTAAACAACACAAACACAATCACAGACACAGATTCAAACCCAAATGAAAAATAAACAGAAATAAAAATGCAGCAAAGGAAAAAACACACTGGATTTTATACTGGTTCAGGTCACTCCTACGTTTAGTCCCGCACAACGCTGGATTGTGCAGAGTTTTATTACTATTTTCAAATAGCTAAATACAACCTCCTTGATTTCACGGCTCAACAAGGAGACACCGACTCCTATCCCTTGATTCATGGCTCAATAAAGGCACACCGGCTCTTATTCCTTGATTTCATGGCTACAAGGATATACGATTACTCTTTGACTTACAAACAGCTTTTATTCAACCCAAGCAATTACAAAACAGTGCTATAACTCTTCAATAGCACTTGATTCAGAGAGTAGAAAGTAGAGAGTGTAGAGAGAAGAAGTTTAATCAGATCAAACGTGAATTCGGCAGAGTATAAGTGTAAAAACCATAAAAATGATTAAGAAAGGATGAAAGAGGATGAAGTTGGAGAAGAAGATGTGTTGAAAAATTCGGTTTTAACCTCTTTTTATAGAGTTTGAAGGGTTACAACGGTGCTGAAGCATTTCAAATAGTGAAAAGACACTTCCCTTAAAATTAGAAAAAATAGCTGTTATATGTCGACATACATATTTTGCTATGTCGACATACTTATGTGTAATTTTCATTTTCAAAGCATTTTTCAAGTATTTTGATACAAAACTAATTCTGGAAATTCTGGCATAAAATTCTAATGTTGTAAATCAATATTATATAATAGAAAAACATATGAAAACATATTTTTAAAACTATATAAATATATTTATATAATTATAATGTTTTAAACTATATAAAATATAAATAATGTTTATATAAAAACTTAAATTTTAAAAACAAAGAAGAATAATAATGGAAACAAATATAAAAACAAAATAGGGAGGATTAAGAATAAAATAGAACAATAATATAGAGAGGATTGAGGAAAGAACTGAAAAATCAGGATTTGAATTTGAATCTGGATTTGAACCTGGAGTGTTATTTAGAGTCTTACAAAATCTAGATTCTATAATTATATTAATCTTGAATTCTTGAAATCTTGATTATTTATGAGTCTTGAATCTACTCTGAATTCTGAATCTCTAAAAGCAATTAAACTGTACAGTCTTCAGTATTAATTCCTATATACAAATCCTGCATATGTGTGTGTGTATATATACACTAGAAAAAGATGTTAGTATATATATTATAATCATTGATAATTGAAATAAGGTTGTTGTCATCAAAACTTCATTCTCTAACAATTGGGATGCTTTCTAACAGCCTAAACAGCTGAGCTTCTATATTTGATAAAAATAATGGGAAGCACTTGGCCAACACCTCTTATGATGCCCCTAAACACTTTTATGTGCCTCATGTGTGATGACCCCAAAATCTCGTAGTACGAAAGCAAGGATAATCATTGGAATATAGAACAGAAACAATAACAGCCAAACAGAAATATAGAATTACAGCAGAAAATATACATCAAATTACACTGGGAATAATATATCATCAGAGTTACACAGCATAATAGGATCATACTCAGTACGTAATACAGTTTCAACTTAATATAAAATGTCTGCAGCGGAATCAAACACAATATACTAAATGAAGTCTGAACAGCATAATAGAAATGATAGGATCCATCTTTAGCTCCATAGCTGTCCAGAATGATCCTGCTAAAACATGTATTCAAGGCTGCCCGTGTGGAAAAGAGGGCACCCGAGTTTGCGATGTGAAACAAATTACGAGTCAGTCATGGGACTGGTATGAGAAATCTACTTAACCTATTTAATAATAAGGCTAATCACCGGACCACGCAGCTAACGCGGAAGGGTTTACTCTATTGGATTTCCTGCACATGAAATAAAGTAAATCATCAAACAACGCAATGCTTTTTGTAAAAATGAAACCACTATAAGACCCAAGTCCTATCACATAGTGCAACGCAAACCGGAGGATAGAGTTTTACCTTATAATGGTAAAAAATGCTTGATACGATAAAACAGATTTGATGTTATTATGAAACACCCCACCTCCGTTAGGGTCACTCTCAAAGGGAATGCCCTAATTTTAGTGGAGTTTATAAGTATAAGTCACAGATATACAA
The DNA here is from genome assembly GCA_030737875.1 of Allium sativum. NCBI lineage: Eukaryota > Viridiplantae > Streptophyta > Magnoliopsida > Asparagales > Amaryllidaceae > Allium > Allium sativum. The sequence goes on along the minus strand of CM060919.1, from coordinate 825,327,845 downwards.
GACAGATATAATAACACATATTTTTGAACAGCGGAAAACAACAACAACTTTTATTTCATCAAAATACGTGTTACACAAACCATGCCATAATTGTCTTACAATACTTCCAAAATCGTAACTGTCTTGATTACATTATTTAAAGAAGCATAAAGAAAACATAAATAAACTGCAAAAGTCCCATAATTGCTGTCCAAAGCCATAGTCCAAAACGAAAAGATCCAAGCAATACATTCTTTCTCTTCAAGCTGGATATGAAGGCTGGTTAAGCTGCGGTATTCCCTCCCTGTGGACCTGGGGGGGCGGGGACGAAAGAAAAGAAGGCGAAAGAAAAGTAGAGTCAGACATAAAGCCTGAGTAAGCCTAGGACTATTCAGTCTATGAATAAAGAACTGGGTATGATAAGTATAAACTGAAAATGGGAAAGCACCATAAACTAAGTTAAGTTGTCTAGGGTTGAATATACTAGCGTACCCCATATTAATCTCTGTACCCATATAAACTAGTTCCCAACAGGCACCCCATAATCAGGGTGAAGTGATCCTTTTTCTGATGATCGGCTCCTACTCGTATAGTTACTTGTGTCTTACGGCCCCCGATGTTGTAGTTACCTATGCTGGTCCCACCATGGGGTGTATCAAGTCCCATGGTGGCGGCCCGACACAATCCTAGAATGCACAGGTATCCTACTGGTGCCCAGTGCCTTATTTTTCTGCGCTGGAGTGTGTGCACGCCCGCACCCCATTGGAACCTACACTGCTGCACCACCGCCGTCGATTTGACCTCTTACAGTCAGCCCAGTAATCATGCCCCACCCTGCCTAGTTTCAGGGTATTATAATACCTTGTAGGGTTACTGCTGAAAAGGGTCCCCCGCTACTAGGTTTTTCTATTTCTAGCCATCATGCTAAGTTGGTTAAGTGTTTTATAAACCTAACCCCCAATCAGTCTGTTTAGTTTAGCATGTTCCATTTTGATTAAGTCTTAATTCACTTAATCCTATCAATCTTGACTCAGCCTTAATTGTCTTATTAAAGCCTTGACCTCTCACATTAGACAGGTATTGTTGTGGCTGCCTGTTGCCGGTTGGGTCCGGGCAGTCTTACGCCACAACTCAGTCTAACCTCGGGTCCTTATTGGGCTCCGTGTTTAACCACCCACATTGGATAGGTATTGTTGTGACTACTGGACAGCCGGGCGGTTCCGGGCAGGTTTACATCACAACTCAATCCAACCTCGGGTTAAACACATCGTATTTTCTACATTTACATATTTTGTCTCTTTTCTTTTTATATGTAAATATTTGCGGCCCATTATTCAAATTCATCTTTATTGATTAAGATTTATTTATGCCACTTAATTGTTTTCCAAGGTTGTTGGCATGCGTCAAACATGCCAACACATATGTTCTATATTTTAGCCCAAACGTCATTACCCCCGTTTTATACATTCGCTCCAATGTAAGGTGTGTTGGGTTTAACACTTAAACCCAATATAGCCATATGTAAAGGGGAGGCTTATAACATGGTGTTTATCAGGTAACATGAAAGAGGGGAGTGTGAACGCATGAACTTGCAACGAACGATTCAATTAACATAAAGTAGGCACATGTGAACTTGTAATTGTAACATCATATAATCATGGCATAACATGAATCATTTTATCCATATAATCATAGCATAAACAATACTTAAACGTGAATCATTCTATTCATATAATTATGGCATAGGAAATACTTAAACATGAATCATTCTATTCATATGATTGTGGCATAAACAATACTCAAACATGAATCATTCTATTCATATGATTATGGCATAAACAGTACTTAAACACGAATTATTCTATTCATATGATTATGGCATAACTAATACTTAAACATGAATTATTCTATTCATTTGATTATGGCATGAATAATACTTAAACATGAATCATTCTATTCATATGATTATGGCATAAATAATACTTAAACATGAATCATTCTATTCATATAATTATGGCATAAACAATACTTAAACATGAATCATTCTATTCATATAATTATGGCATAAACAATACTTAAACATGAATTATTCTATTCATTTGATTATGGCATGAACAATACTTAAACATGAATCATTCTATTCATATGATTATGGCATAGAAAATACTTAAACATGAATTATAGGTTCAACTAACCATGTAAACTTGAAATTAAGAATCTAACTAAATTAGATATCATTATTATTGGCACATGGTCTTGACTAGAAATATAAGCCTATATCTTTATTTAGGCATAATATAAACTAATCATGTTCATAAAATCACTACATGCTAACAAAAGGGTACTTACTTTTGTCACTAATACAAATGTATGGTTCAACTAGAATTATCCCAGCCTAATTCTTATATGAATCATGGTTTTTAATCCATTTATAGGATTATAGCATAAACATACCCAAACTTAAATCATGGTTTTTATTCTATCTATGTAAACTTGCAAGTGGAATGTAATTCTAATGTGACTTATGTGTCACATATATTATCATATGATTATGATAACAACATAAGCCTAAAAACATGTTTTTCAATTGGGCATAGTAACAAACATAGTTTAGTCATGTTCATAAAATTAATACAAGTTCACAAAGATGCTTGCTTTTGTCACTATCACAAAAGCATGATTTTTATACTTGAACTATGATGCCAATTCCAACATGACTTCGTATGAATCATAATACTCAAATGGACCAAATTACACTAAACATGACCATAGAATTATACATCATGTTGGCATAACAATAAATCATATACTTGCATGAATTTCAAATAAACTATTACAACATATAGTTGTTATTTTCAACATGAATCATATACTTGCAATTATCAAATGGGTGTTGTAAATAACTACCACAAACATGTAGTTTTCAATACGAATCATATGCTTGCATGAATCCCAATTAAAATTCCGCAACATGTGGTTGTCAACATAAACCATATACTTGTATGAATCCAATCGTACACCATAGCATTGGCAAATCGTTTAGAATCAAAATAACATACAAATATAGTTATTATTGCCATAATTCCATTTCGTTGTTAACTCCCAACGCAAATCGCGTACTTGCAAATATCCAATCGTATATCATAATATTCCCAAATCGTTTAGCATCAAAGAAACGTACAAATATAGATTATTATCGCCACAATTCATTTCATACTTTACACAAATCAACACAATTATTTAATTCACATCGGAATAGCACTCTACTTACAACGTATGATGAATCTTCAATTCAGGAATCTGAATTCTGAATTTGGAGATGCTATCCTTTGTTGTAGGCATTGCTTTGATTCAATTAACGTTGCTTTAAGCTTTGAATTATCTCCTAATTGTCTCTATATTTCTGACGGCTATCCTTAGTCTCCCCTCAGCAACATGACGGTCTCATCTCCATTTTAGTTTGGGTGAATTAGGGTTAGTCTTAGGTCCTTTTTATAGAGTTTTTGAGTTAATTTAGATCGTCGATGGAGCTTGGTTTAATAATAGTCGTTCGTTCAAAGGAGAGGCCAATCAGGAGCTGACACCTAGCCCTAGTGACAAGGCAAGGCTCATAAAATCGACTAAACACAGACTAGGCCAGCCAGGGGGGCCTGGATTCGACCTGGCTCAGGGGCCAGGTCGACACCCCAGTCGACCCCCAGGTTGACTCTAGAGTCGACCTGCCTGGGTAGGTCGACACCTAGGTCGACTCTCAGGTCGACCTGGCCTGGCAGGTCGACCCTAGGGTCGACCCCCAGGTCGACCTGGTGGGTTTGGGCGGGAATTTTCCCGCCTACTCTGATTGGGCTGAAATTCAAATTTGTTTTCGAAATTTGAATTTTCTGAAACTTCATCAGGCCATAATTTGGTCATACGGGCTTCGTTTTTCGAAAATTCGGACTCTATTTCGTGTATTTTTCCGAGACGAACGCAATGGCATATCCCGTTTCGCTTAATACTTTGATTTGAAATTTATTATACTTTAATTCGTGAATTTCACTGTTTATAAAATATACGGGGTGTTACATATTATCAGTGTATATATGTTTCAAAGACATTTTAATCATAATATATCAATCATAGACGGCATAACTACCATATAGTATGTCGCCATACTAGTTATACAATCAAAACTGCATGGTGTCGTATTGGAGGTTGGATTTCCATCATGAACCAAGGCAAAGGGTCGTTCTACTGATTTTAGGACAATCTAGCCTACCATGTCTCAGGATTAGAGCTCGAGCGACCCATGGATCTTCAGGGCCGGTCCACAAATATATTAGTGGATTAGTTATTCCTGAATAATACGTTTCCCCACCCTTTGGGGCGTAAATATAGAGCCACTAGGGACTCAAAAACTGAGGCGCCTCATTCCATCATCCACATAAGTAAAAATGCCTGGGCTTGTTAATGCTTACACCACTTCTAGCTAGAAAGAAACATATGTCCTCCCTGCAGTCCTCTCCGGTTTGTGGTTCATACCGGGGTGTGAGGCTCGTGAAGTTACGCTATACAAAAAGCTATGCCTAAAAAAGGCTATGCTTTGATCATCAACCACAAGGCTCTGCTTTTCAACAATAAGCCTTGATCATTGCATCTTGTCATGTCACATTGACAGTTCACGCCATGCGACGGATATCTATCAATATATAACCTCTGAGCTCGTACGTCTCCGAGAAGGGTGTTAAGCAAGAGAATAAATCCTCCACCACCAAGTAGATATATATTAAATAGAAATCAATCAGCACAGAATAAAATCAAATGTCAGACATACATCCATTTACAAGTCCGTTCTAGGTCCGAGCGAAACTGGATACACCTTATTCCTCGTTCCATATGTCCGATTCGGAAGAGAGGCTCTCGCATATCCAAACAATCAACAAGTACGTCCAGACAACTACTCCTGTAACCCCTCCTGGGAGCTAACCGATCCAGGGGATCAATAGTCATCTATCCGATGTGAAGATCGCCGGTCTTCAATCATCGTCTTCAAATCTCCGACTTCCAATCGTCATATAAATATTTGAAATGAGATTTAACTAGTACTTTTCAAATAATTCTCAAATATATAAAATTTAAATCTATTCTTTTCATTCCATTTCATTTATAATATTTAATCATGATTTATCACTATTTTTATTTATTTAAAAATAGCCATTTTTAATTAAACGATGCTTCGGTTCATTACATGGCTCTGGCGCTGTTTTCATCGAAATTTGTTTTACACATTTCTCAAAATCTAACCATTGATCTTATCAAATTTCATATCATCGGAAATATCTTCCCAAAACGAACCCAACGGTTCTGGTTTTGGGAAAATCGGACGGTCGGATCTCTCGGTATAATTGTTTGAAGTTACGATTTCAAATCGCGAACTATAGCAGCACAATTCGTTTTATTTTCATTTATATTTATATATAAATATATAAATATAAATCGTTCAATAATTTCAACACCATTTTCATTTCAACATTAATTCTTTTATATATGAAATCATATATTACATCAAAATGTAATTTTCCTTATCTTTCTGTTATTACATTAAAAATGTAATCTTTAATCATTTTTGTATTACGTTGAAAAAAAATGTAATTTCTTTATTTATTGTGTAAAGTGTAACCTTTTGATATTACATAAAAATGTAACCCTTTTACAACACAAATAAAATGTAATCTTTTTATTTGCAAAGAAAATGTAATCCCTTTTCATTGTAAAGAAAAATGTAATCTTTTATTCCTTTCTTTGATTACAAATAAAAATGTAATCTTTTACATTGCATAAGAATTTAACCTTTTTACTTTGCAAAGTAAATGTAATTCTTTTATTTTGCAAAGCAAATGTAATTCTTTTGTTTTGCAAAGCAAATATAATCTTTTTACTTTGCAAAGAAAATGATATCTTTTTATTTTGCACAAATAATGTTATCATTTCTATATTACATAGAAAATGAAATCTTTTAACATTACATAGAAAAACGCAATCTTTTCACATTGTGTAAAAAGGTAATTCCTTTTCATTGTATAAAAATGTAACCTTCTTTTATGTAAACACATTTTTATTATTTTCTAACATATGTTTACAATCATGTTAAAAATAGTGCTTTAACATTTTTATTCTTTACTAACATATGTTTATAATCATGTTAAAAATAGTGTTATAACATTTTTGTTTAAACACTTAATATTTTCCAATGAATCAACTACATTAAAAGTATGATTTTAATGTTTCAACATCTTAATTATACATGAACAATTTTTCTATGAATCACTTTTCATTAAATTAAGATTTTTTATGTTTTATATTTTTATATTAAACATGAACATTTTTATATTTTTTGTATTACATTAAAAATTTGATTTTTAATGTAACCATGCTTTTATTTTTAAAACATGTATATTTTTTATTTCCTCACATTACATTAAAGATGTGATCTTTAATTTTAACTTATTTTCCTTTTTAAAACATGAAAATTTTGATATTATCTACATTTACATTAAAAATGGGATTTTTAATGTTAACACGTTTTATTTTATACAATGTTCATTTTTCATATTTTCTCTTATTACATTAAAAATGATATTTTTAATGTAAACACGTTTTCATTTTAAATAATGAACATTTTTATATTTTCTTTCTTTACATTAAAAATGAGATTTTTAATGTAAACATGTTTTTATTTTTAAAACATGATCATTTTTCTATTTTCAATCTTTACATTAAAAATGAAATTTTTAATGTAAACATGTTTTCATTTTCAATATATGAACATTTTCATACTTTATATGAATACAATAAAAATGTATTTTTTTTTTATTGTTTAAACTATTTTTTTTTCATAATGAATAATTTCCATAATGTATAAATAAAAATATAATTTTTATTGCTTACACATTTTCCTTCCAAACGGTGATCATTTTTCTTACACAGTAAAAGTGTGATTTTTGTTGTTAACATATTTCTAATTTCAGACGATGATCATTTTTATAATTTGTAAATTCACAATAAAAATGTGAACTTTTAATATTCAAACAATTTCCATTTCATATATGAATATTTTATATCACATGAATATTTCAGAAAATTTCGGCAGCAAACGGCAGGGTAATTAAAACCAACACCGTCCCGATGTACGGCTCCTCGCACTACCTTAGGTCTCGCGGCTTCACATGGAGTTTCATTTCCTAATACATTTTTTTAGGCAATTTAATGCCACAATATCAACCAATTTCATTTCAACCACAATCAATCATCAAAAATCAGCCAATTCCACATCACAACACAATCAAGTCGTCCATAGTCTATGGACGATGGGTGTCAGTAGTTTCTAAGCTCCGTCTACAACCTAATATAATTTTATTTATTTAATTTGGATTCAGAAATCTTACATTGCTTTTTATTTCTTCTAAAATTGTATAATGCTCCAAGAATTCTACAGTCTCTTTTGAAATGTTGTGTACGATGCCACGAGTCCAACGTCTCCTGTTTCATCGAATTTCGTTATCGTATGATAAAGATACGGTTTTCTAAAGGTTAATAACTTTTAAATAAATTAAATAATTAAATAAAACCTCTTCTTCCTCTTTAAAATAACAAGCCGATGGTTTCAGTGAATATTGTAACAACCCGAAAATCTGGGCCAGTTTAAATTTTTTATTTTGGCAATTTTAGCAAATTTTGAACATTTAAAATAGATTATTTTAAATAATATCGAAGAGAAATTTATTTTGAATAGAATTCGACGTATATTTATATACGTCGCCGTTAGAATATAAATATTTATTTTAAATTATAAAAGGAATGAAAATGGCGCTGTAGTTCGATAATTCGATTTCAAACTTCAATTGAATGTACCGGGTGCAAAATAAACCGGAATTTGGCGAAACCAAAAATAATAGGATCTAATTGGGAATACCTTTCCAACGAATCCGAAAAATCAAAATTTCATAACGGGGATCAAAAGATATGTCCAGTTGAAAATTCTGAATAATCGCTATGGAATTCAGGCCCTTAAAAATGGGAATTTTGCAAACGACCTCGGATTTCGACGAAACCACTTTTGTTGGATCCGTGATGTCAAGAGATGGCTAGATTCCAAATTTCATAATTTTTCGAATCAATATGTGAGCGTGGCAAAGGAAAACGCGTTTGACCAGTTTCTGTTGATTTTAATCGACTGGAAATTGGCCATTTTTCCAACGGTCTCAGAATTTGACGAAACTAGTTTTGTTAGGACAGTATCGTCAATACGAAGCTAGAAAATATTATTCGGGAATTTTTAGAGTTAATATGTGACCCCAGTAAATTGAAATGTGCATTCAAATTCAATATATAGAGTTATATGTTGATTTTAACGGAAACTGATTGTAACGATCGAATCAGCTTACGATACATATACCATTGTGTTCGGAATGGGGGTAATTAGCTATGGACGACAGGCGGTGGGTCTCGTTTCGAGTTCGTATGAAAAAGTCAACTTTCAGAAATTAAATAATTAAAATAATTAAAAATAAAACCCCCTTTCCCTCTCCTATACCTTGCCCCCCCCCCCCCGTTTCATCATTCAGAAGGAAAAAAAAAGAAAAAAACCGATCCACAAATCGCTCTCAGCCCCCCTCTTGCCCCCGACGTCGATCTTCACTGGCGCACCCACCTCCTTCCCCTCTCTCCTCCGCAGCTCCATCCCCGAACCGTCCTCCCTCCTCACGATGGCCTCACTCCTCCCCTCGCACCCCTCTGCTCCCTCTCACATCCAGCGCGAGACCACCGAAGCCCACCCTCTCGCGACAGCTCGATTCCCCCCTTCCTCGAAGCTCGACGCGCGAACCCCCACAACCCCCAAATCGCGAAGCCCATCGACCCAGCGCCGGCCACCAGCGGCCTCCACTCCCCTCCGACCACCTCTGGCCTCCACCAACCCCGACGGTAGTCTCCCCCCTCACCAGTAGATGGAAAACAGTAAGTTTTATTTAAAACTGATTTTTCCTTGTTAATTTAAACTGATTTTTCTTGGTTAATTAGAGTTGATTTTTTTTATCAATATAAAGAACTAATTTTTATCAGCATAAAGAACTAATTTTTATTGGCATAAAGAAATGATTTTCATTAGTGGAAAAGTTATATTCTTATAGAGTAGAAAAATCTGATTTTCTATGAATAGAATAAAAAAAATGTGTTTGTAAAATAAAGATTTGATTTTTCCACATATTGATTTGAAATAAAAAAAATTGATTTTTATTTATTAGAATGGCGAATAAAAATTCAATTTTTATCTACATAGCGATGAAATAAAAATACAATTTTTATGTATAGGAATACCATATAAAGATGTGACCTTTTATATGTATGAGACAATAGAAAAGATTAGATTTTTAAAATAGAAAAGATTAGATTTTTAAAATAGAAAAGATCAGATTTTTAAAATAGAAAAGATTAGATTTTTAAAATAGAAAAGATTAGATTTTTAAAATAGAAAAGATTAGATTTTTGAAATGAAAAAGGCGAAATCTTTATATTTGAAAAGGCGAGATCTTTATATAGAGAATAGCGAAGTAAAAATAGAATTTTTATCTATATGATAACGATGTAAAAATAGAATTTTTATCTATATAGTGGCGGTGTGAAAATAGAAATTTTATCCATATAGCGTCATTATAAAAATAGGATTTTTATATACATAGCAACAAAGTAAAAATTCGATTTTTATATATTGAATAGTGAAGTAAAAATTCGATTTTTATATATTGAATAGCGAAGTAAAAATTCGAATTTTATATATTGAATAGCGAAGTAAAAATTCGATTTTTATATATTGAATAGTGAAGTAAAAATTCAATTTTTATATATTGAATAGCGAAGTAAAAATTCGATTTTTATATATTGAATAGCGAAGTAAAAATTCGATTTTTATATATTGAATAGCGAATTAAAAATTCGATTTTTATATATTGAATAGCGAAGTAAAAATTCGATTTTTACATATGTAGAGAATACGGGCAACGAAGATGACAAATAGGCGAGAACGATGAAGATTTCTATAAATGAAGTGTCGTGGAATTGGGATAGCTTTCGGTGAGAATTTCTCACTCTAATTTTTTTTCTAGTTATATCTATATACTAGGATGCAGACGGTGTTTAGTAGCACCCGACACAATCGTCCACAGACCATGGACTTGTTTGTTTGATTGCAAAAATTAGATAGATTATTTGATTGAAATTTGATTGTTTGGTGAAATGGAATGGATTGATTGATATGTGTATGGCGTGGGCCATCACTAGACCGGGGATAAGGCTAGGCCCCGTCCCGTTTCTAGTATCGTGCCGTTATGCCACCGAAATTTCCTAAGAAAAGTTAGAAAAATAAAGATATTATTTTATTTGATAAATGAACTGAATAAAAAAATTCATGTGTTGAAATAAAATGTTTTATCGTTAAAAATATAATTTTTAACATGAAAGTGAATAAATAAATATTTATAAACAAATCGGCCGATTTGTTTATATACACTGATTTGACTGATATTGATTGGGTCGATAAATTTTACACATCGCCCAACTGCACAAATAAAAATCTGTGTTTGTTGATTTGAAACCCCACACGGGTATTGGGATCATATACGACATACACTAATCCCAATAATTAGTTGTATGTTGATCGATGGATCGACAGGCTGTTATAAGCGTTAGATATATATTTGATGCTTATACAGTGTAGTGCACTTTGGATGATGGTTGATTATTTATCATTGCTATTATATACATGTGTTGAATGGAATCCATATAATTAACTTTATATGGTAATTGATTAGGCCTCATTCCAATCGGGAAAATAAAGATCATTATAAAATAAAGGTTCATGTGTTGACTGTATTCATCCGTTGAGATTAGTCATGTGTTGAACGAAATATTTTAACAATAAAATTTACATCTTTATTATTATTATAAAATAAAGGTTCATGTGTTGACAGTACTCATTGGTTGGGATTAGTCATGTGTTGAACGAAATATTTTAACAATAAAATTTATATCTTTATCATATAAAATTAGAAATTAACTGGAAAATAGATGAGATGAGTGGTCTCCTGGATATTGATCTGATGTTGGTTTCGGCCTTCGGGGTTAACATTTAGGGAATCGTTCTCTTACTAGTTTACAGTTGGAGTCTGATTTGAAATCAAACGATAGATACCATAATTTTTATAAAATATATTAAATAACAAAAATAGTCACACGTGGACAGTACTCATTCATTGAGATTAGTCGTGTGTTGACAAAGATATAGAGTCGTGTATTGAAAGAAATATAGATCCATTTGTTGAATATAAAGCCGTGTTGATTAGAGATGCGCCATTTTGACGCGAACGATATTTATATCGATTATATTTGTTTTTAAATTTGATTTGAATTGAATTTGAATTTGAATAGAAAATGAAATGAATTTGAATAGAATAGAAATGAATTGAATATGAATAGAAATTGAATTTGATTTGAATAGAAAACGAATTTGATTTGAAGTGAAAAGAAAACGAATTCGAATTGAATTGAAAAGAAAACGAATTCGAATTGAATTGAAAATGAATTCGAATCGAATTAAAATCGATTTGAATTGAAATCAAATAGAAATGAAAGTAAAAGGGATTTATAATAGAAAATTCAATTTTGATTTGAATTTGAAATAAAGGTTGAAATTGTTTTTGAAACTAATTCAAAACTATTTATAAAATTCGTTTTAAATAGTAATCGACGAAATATATATTATATATATTATATATATAATATAATGGCCTGAATAGAACGCGCCGCGGTAGTTCGTGAATTTCGACCATTGATTTCGAACGGACATTACGGGAGATCAGACCGTCGGATTCTCCTAAAACCGGAACCGTTGGGTTCGTATCGAAAAGAGCTTTCTAACGAATACTAGAAATTTGAAATCTAACAGTTGGATTTGGAGATACGTCCAAATCAAATTTGGAAAAGGTCGCTGTAAGTGCAGTTCGATGGCCATTGTTGGAAATCGACTGTACGGGCCTTGATAAAATTATTAAAAATAGTAATAATTTGCGTAAAATCAAAAGAAATGACTTGGGAAAAATTGGGATAAAAAACTCCATATTTGAAAAGATAAAAATAGATTTTTATCAAAATGAACTAGTTTTGGACTAAAATTAAAACCTATTTATTTTTAAATAAATAAATTGGATTTGAAATTGGTTGTAAATAGAATTGATTTGTGGGTTTATCGTGAAGGGTGTTTTAAACGACACTTGTTCTTTAACCCGATAATAAATAGAATGTGATTTGAGTTTGTCGTGAACTGTGTTTTAAAAGACATTAGTTCTTTAACCCAGTAAAAGGAGTTTTAATGAATCTGCAATTAGATTGAAACGTAAATTGATAATTTAAATTATCAAATTTAGAAAGTGAGTGAGAATGGAGTATCACCAGTTTTGCTCCCAAACGATAGTTAAATCTTTAATTAGATTTGAACGTGAAATGGTAATTAAATTTATCGATAACACCATGGTGTTAGATATGGAGTATTACCAGTTTTTCTCCATGGGATGAATAGGTTGGGATTGGGAAATAAAATAAATAATTACTTCGGTGTGGTTCGCTAATCTCGACTAGTTTGAAAAACCATAATTTGGTTTGAAATGAAATCCAAAGGAAGATTAAAGAATAAATTCAAAGAATTTATCTTGGATAAAATTAATGGGGACCTTTCCCTAAGAATTGAAATTTAGAAACTAGCTGTAGGTTAGCTAAGAAGAATGGTTTCCTGGGTATTGATCTGATGTTGGTTTCGGCCTTCGGGGTTAATATTTGGGGAATTGCTCTCTTACTGATTTACGGTTAGTGACTAATGAATTGGAATGAGGCGTATGTTGTGTTTGTGTAACATTTGTTTTTAATATATGCGGGTTGTTCGGAAAGGCTGGGTTTATACCCATTCTGAATAACCGATTCGACGATAAGTCGAAGATGAAGACGGTAGTCGAAGACCAGAAGTCTTCACATCGTTTGGATAATTACTGACGATCCTGATTGGGTTGTACACCCAAGAAGATGGAAATAGTTGGTGGTTGTCCAGACGTACTTGGAGATCGATGGATATGCGAGGAAAGTGCCTCCGGTTTCGTTCAGACCCAGAACAAACTTGTAAATGGATTGTGTGTCTGACATTGGATTTTATTCTGTGTTGATTGATTTCTGTTAAATATATATCTGTTTGGCAGCGGAGAATTTATTCTCTTGCTTAATGCCCTTCTCAGAGACGTACGAGCTTAGAGGTTATATATCGATAGATATCAATCGCATGGCATGAATTGCCTGTGTGGCACATTGAGTTGCATGGATCAAGGCTTCTGTTGAAAAGCAAAGTCTTGTGGTTGATGATCAAAGCACGGCCTACGTGGCAGCTTTGTGTATAACGTGGATTCGCGAGCCTCACACCTCGGTATGAGTCAAAAATGGGATACGGACCGTTGGGAGAACACGACGTTTCTTTCTAGCTTTGGTGGTGTCAGCGACTTACCAGCCCTGACATTTATATACTTTTCACCTTTGTGGTTGTTGGAATGAGGCGCCTCGATTTTAGGTCTGTAAGGACCGGGAAACGTGTGTTTAGGAATTGCCAATCCTTAAACGTAAGAGAGGACCGGCCCAGCCGATCCAAGGGTTACCCAGAGTGCGTAGTCCTGAGACATTTGCTAGAGTGTCTCGAAGCGGAGAGGATCTTGCCCCTTGCCTCGACTCATGACGGAAATCCAATTTCCATTACGAGAATTTAAGTTTTAATTGTAGAACTAGTATGGCGACATGATATATGGTACCCATGCCGTCTAGGATTGATATTTATGATTGAAATTGTTTTGACACTATACACTTATTATAGTATCAAATGATTTGTTTTAAACGTATCAAGCATGTTTGGCTATTATAAGGGAAAACCCTATCCTCCGGCTTGCGTTGCATTGTGTGATGGGACCTGGGTCTTATAATAGCTTCATTTTTCGAAAAAGCATTGCGCTGTTTATTCTATGCACTGGTATTCTTGGGAGGAAATCCGTTCCGTGTTATACGGCGTGGTCCCTTGAATTACACTCTTTTAAAATAAAGTTTTAATAACTGTTTTAGTTCTCACACCAGTCACATGACTGACCTGGAGTTTATTGTTTTAACCTAAACTCTGGGTGCCCCTATTTTCGACACGGGCAGCTAGTAGTTTTGGTTTTGCAGATTTATATTGACAGGATCCTGATTTACAGCTGGAACGATGCTCGGAAAGCTCTGTATCCGTGCATTACTTTCAGTTGTGTTTTATATTATTTTCCGCTGCTATGTAATTTATTGTAATCTCTGATATTTATCGAATGTAATTTATTCATACTCTGTATATTCTTGTATTCTGATGGAATTGTTGTAATAGCAATGAAATGTTCTTCCGTCTACGTTCTTTTATGTGTTGTTCTCAAAGTATCCGCTCTTTCCTTCACGGGGAAGTAACGGGTTACTACAGAATGGGTTCGATTCTAGGGCTCCTGTTTGTGAGTACCACCATCGACGGTACGGAGATCGGACGCCATCACTTCGACAAGCAACGGAGGCCACACCTCCAGCCCGAAACTCAATAAACTCGGTGGTGGTTTGGGGGGCCAAAATGATGGCGACGACGGTCTGTTTGCAGGCCCGTTTCTCGAGAATCGTGCCACTGGGGAGGATCCAACCGTACGGATTGATGGAGCTCGAGAATCTCCACAGAATTTGCTAAAGAACAACGTTGAATCGATCCACAGATTGAAAATGTTAACAGGGAAAGTTAGGAGTGTTCATCGCCATTGAATTGAAGAGATATGGCGGCAATGGGTATTAGGGTTTTCTTGGAATACACCGTATATTTATATGTATTTCTAATTTATTAATTTATTTAATTCTCCTTAAATCCAAAAATATCCTTTAGCCAATACGAACTCCAATTCAAACCCAACGAGTGTCGCCCCTAGACAATTACCCCTATTTTGGACACAATGGAATATGTCCTGTAAGCCAAATCAATTGTTTTTATGTTTTTCTTTAAATATAAGTACAAAACATTTAATTATTTAATTTTGATAGTACATTTTAATTTACCAGGGTCACATACTGACTCTAGAAATTCCCGAAAAATAAATTTAGCTATGTTTTGACGATATGGTCCTAAAAAAATTAATTTCATTGAATTTGAAGACCGTTTGGCCATTTTCTAGTCGATCGAAATTGACCGAAATTGACAAAACACATTTTCTTCTGCCACGCTCACATATTATTTCCAAAAATTATGAAAATTGGAATCCTGCAATAATTTGACATTCCGGATCCAACCAGGATGGTTTCGTCAAAAACGGAGGTCATTTGCAAAATGACTATTTATACGGGCTATATATTATATTAAATTCCATAGCGACTATTCTGAATATTCAACTGGCCATAACTTTTGATTCCCGGTATGAAATTTCAATTTTTCGGATTCGTTGGAAAGATATTCCTAAACAGATTTAAATATTTTTGGTTTCACCAAAATCCGATTTATATTGCATCCTATACAGTCAGCCAAATCTCGAATTCAAATTTTCAAACTACCGCGCTATTTATAACCCCTTTTATAATTAAAATAAATATATTTGTTCTAACTTCGATTTAAATAAAATTTTAATCATTATTATTTAAAATAAATTATTTTAGCTATTCAAAATTCAATAAAATAGTCAAAATAAAAATTTTAAATTGGTTCTGATTTTCCGGGTTGTTATGATCTCCCCCACTTAAAAACTTTTCGTCCCCGAAAAGGGAACAACGGTTAAGTAGGAAAAAAATGGAAAATGTAAAATATTGTAAATGTACCTTGAACTAGAGCTAGTCAGAGATATCCACTTTGCACTGGGGATAAGCCTGCTTGATGCTATCCTCGGTCTCCCATGTATAGTATCTGGGATCTCCGCTCCACTGCACTTTGACTAGATGAATTTTTTTGTTCCTCAGAACTCGGTTTTCTTTGCTAATGATCTTTACCGGCTCCCTTCTTACTACAAAGCTCAGGGTAATCTCCAAATCTTGTTGTGTAGCTTCTTCCACAATCAAGTCTGGATCATGTACATGCTTCTGAAGTTAAGACATATGGAATACATCATGTACCCCTGGCAACCAGTTAGGCGACTGAACCCTATAAGCGAGAGTTCCAGTTCTTTCTAGAATAGGAAATGGACTAATGAACCTTGGCGCCAACTTCCCAGTCTTCCCGAAGCGAACTACTCCTCTCAATGGGGAAACTCTCAAGTACACATAATCACCAACAGAGAATTCTAAATATCTTCTTCTTGAATCTGCATAACTTTTCTGTTGGCTCTGAGCAGTTAGTAGTCACTTCTAAATAAAATCAACTTTATCCGAAGCTTCACGAATCACGTCGGGACCCAATACTAGTTTATTGCCTGTTTCAACCCAACATGCGGGAGATCTACAAGGCATGCCATACAAATCTTCGAATGGCGACATTTGCAAACTTTCTTGGTAACTGTTATTATAAGAGAACTCAACCAAGTGCAAGTGATCTTCCCATGATCTGCCAAAGTCAAGAATACAAGCCCACAACAAGTCTTCCAGTATACGGCTCACACTCTCAGTCTGGCCATCTTGTTTGAGGATGATAAACGATGCTCAGATTTAATGTTGTCCCCAGCTCTTCTTGGAATGCTTCTCAGAATTTACTAGCGAATATAGGGTCGCGATCACTAACAATGCTACCGGGAACTCCATGCAATCAGACAATTTCTTTGAAATAAATTTTCGCCAAACTTTGAGCTATTCTAGTAGATTTGACAGGAATAAAATGCTCAGACTTCGTGAAATAGTCAACGATCACCCAAATACTGTCATTGCCTTTTCTAGTTCGTTGCAAGCCATCAATAAGATCCATGGAAATTTGATCCCATTTACAACTTGGAACCTCTAGTTGTTGTAACAATCCGGCACGTTTCTGCTGATCACTCTTGACTTGCTAGCATGTAGAACACCTGCTGACATAAATGGAAATGTCTCTTTTCATAGATTTCCACCAGAATGTGCGCTTGAGTTCGTGATACATCTTTCTCACCCCTGGGTGAATACAAAGCTTGGATTTGTGAGATTCATCCATTACTTCTCTTCTGAGCTCAGGAATATTCGGGACACAAATTCGGTCTTTTAACCTCAGAACTCGCTTGTTATCAATTTGGAAACTGGAGGGTTCTCCTTCCCGAACTCTTTTACTAATTCTCCGGATAAATTCATCATTCTTATAAAGAGAAGATATTTTGTCAATCAAAGTAGGTGTGATGATAAGATTGGCGACGCCCGCATTCTTTCTGCTAAGTGCATCTGCCGCAACATTGGCTTTCCCTGGAGTATACAAGATGTTTAGATCATAGGCCGCAAGAAATTCTAACCAACGTTGCTGCCTCAAATTCAAGTCCCTTTGGGTGAACATATACTTCAAGGATTTATGATCTGTATATAGTTCGAACTTCTCACCTAAAAGATAGTGCCTCCATATCTTTAAAGCAAATACGATGGCCATCAACTCAAGATCATGAATGGGGTATTTCTTCTCATGAGGTTTCAATTGACAGCTATCATAAGCAACTACTTTGTCTCTTTGCATTAATACCGCGCTAATACCCTCTCTAGAAGCATCTGTCCAGACTTTCAAATCTTGATTGCCATCAATAATGGTCAACACGGGAGCAGTGGTCAACCTCAATTTCAGCTCTTGGAAAGCTGCTTAACATTAAGGTGTCCAATCAAATTTTGTATGCTTCTTTGTAATCTTCGTTAGAGGACAAGATAGCTTCGAGAAATCCTTAACGAATTTCCGATAATAGCCAGCCAATCCTAGGAAACTTCTGACTTCTGTAGGAGTGCTAGGCTGCTTCCAATCTTGAATGGCTGTGATCTTACTTGGATCCACCAAAATTCCTTCCTTCGATACGACATGACTGAGGAACTTCACTTCTTCTTACCAGAATGTGCATTTATAAAATTTGGCTTTTAATACATTCTTTCTAAGAATCTCCAAAACTTGCTCCAAATGCTTTTCATGCTCGGCAGTTGACTTAGAGAAGATTATGATGTCCTCAATGAATACCAACACAAATTTATTCAAGACATCCCAGAATACCCGATTCATCAAATCCACAAAATAAGCAGGAGCGCTGCATAAACTGAACGGCATTGCTAACCACTCATAAAATATGTCTGGACCTCTGAAGGTTGTCAAAGGAACACACTCTTCTGCAATATGTAGTTGATGGAAACCTGTAGCTAGGTCCATTTTAGAAAATAATTTAGCTCTATTCAAACGATCCAATAAATAATCTATATGGGGCTATGGATATTTATTCTTGAGTGTCTGCTTATTCAAATCTCAGTAATCCATACATTGTTTGAGAGTACTGTCTGACTTTAGGACAAACACTACTGCTGCACACCAATTTGAAAAGCTAGGCCAGATCAGACCTTTCCATAAAAGTTATTTAGTTTGATTGCCCAATTCTTCTTTCTCTTTCCATGACATTCTTCGAATAGGATGCACCACTGGCCTTACATTTGGAACTAGATCAATTCTAAAGTCAATCCCTCTACGCGGAGGTAAGCTACCAACTTCTTCGAACAAATCTTCATAATTTTGAATGATAGGAATATTTTCAAGGGCAGTGTGAGTGACCTCAAGAGCAACCCAAAATTCTTTTCTATCTGAATCTGAGCCTACATACGGTATAACAATATTTCAAAGCTTCGTTTTGAATTTAACAACTCTTTCAGCACATTTAACTTCGGCTTCATATTTGGTCAACCAATCCAACCTGAGAATGATATCAATTTCAGCAAGATCCATAACAATTAAATTCAAAGGAAACCGATAGCAAGAGTAATAGACGGGCATTCTACAATATAAACCAAGAACAAGAGAAGCCCCTGTCGGATCATGAACACTAATCGATTCCTTAAGATTCTTTAGGGTTAGCTTCAACTTTTTAACTATGTTACTTGAAATGAAACTTCGTGATGCACCAGTGTCAAATAATACGATAACTGGAATATTGTTGACAGTAAGAGTACCTTCCAAAACATCTGGCCTTTCCCTATTAGTTGAGGGTGCTGGAGTTTCTGTTACTTTATTGACTTGAGCTACTTTAGACTTCTTTGATAGCTAGCAATTCTTTGAAAGATGCCCCGTCTGATGGCAAAGATTGCATTCTCTATTCTCTTGAAACTTTCATCTGGATTTAAATTTTTCATTCTTTCGTTTTTTCGAAGATTTGCAATTCCTTATCAAATGCCCTTGCTTATTACACTTGAGACATACGACTGTCTTTAGCTTTTTCTGACTGACTTTAGACTTCTTGCTAACCTTAGGCTTCGTACTTGCCTCAGGACTATTAGTTTCAAAATTCCTTTTGCTGCTAGAACTGCTTTCCTCCTCTTCCGAACCATATTGGTTATCATTATACTCATAGCGGTAAGCCATTTGTATCATTTCAGAGAATGGGAGATTCACATGAGGAAGTACTCAACCTTCATATTTCTTTTGAAGTCCTTTGATAAATCTTAGATTCTTCCTTGTAGGATCTTGAATTAGTTCTGGATCAAAGTGGGAAAGTTCATTGAATTTATTATGATATTACTGGATGGTCATATCACCTTGTTTCAGATTGTAAAATTCATCATATAGTTGCTCAGTTGCTTCTGAAGGAACAAATTTTTCTGTAAACAATTATTTAAATCTATCCCAGGTGATATTACCTTCTGAATTTTCTTCAGCAACAGTTTCCCACCAGATTAAAGCTTCGCCTTTGAGTGCCCAAGATGCTATCAATCTCTTCTGATCATCTCTCAGCTTTAAGCCTTATAAAATTCTCCCAGAAGAACGCATCCATGCTTGTGTTTCAATAATGGACTCTTTTCCCGAGAATGGTTCTCCACCCAGATTTCGATACCTCTTTACTAGAGCTTCTAGATCTGGTTCTGGTTGTGGCAGCATGACTGGCTCATTAGATTGCTGAACCGAAGAATTACTTCTTCTGTTTCTGCCACTCATTTTCGACTATATCTGCAAATAGTAGATAATGAGTCAGCCTAACAGAAAGGATATTGTAAAGTATAGATACATATATTTAAATGTAAATGAATCTATAGGGGTGTAGTTTAACTCATTCTAGGACATTGCGAGTCCTATCTAAAATGAGTTATTCATTTTGGAATTCTGCTGATTCTATCTCTGATGAGTTTGTTAATAAGTTATATTCTGAGCTAAGTTTAACCAAAGCTCTGATATCAACTTTGATGACCCCAAACTCCTGTAGTACGAAAGTAAGGATAATCATTGAAATATAACACAAAAACAATAACAACAGAACAGAAATATAGAATTACAGTAGAAAATGTACATCAAATTACACTGGGAATAATATATCATCAGAGTTACATAGCATAATAGGATCATACTCAGTACATAATACAGTTTCAACTTAATATAAAATGTCTGCAGCGGAATCAAACATAATATATTAAATGAAGTATGAACAGCATAATAGAAATGAGAGGATCCATCTTCATCTCTATAGCTATACAGAAGGAGTCTGCTAAAACTTGTATTCAAGGCTGCCCATGTGGAAAAGATGGCACCCGAGTTTGCAAAGTGAAACAAACTACGAGCCAGTCATGGGACTGGTATGAGAAATCTACTTAACCTATTTAATAATAAGGCTAATCATAGGGCCATGCCGCTAACGTGGAACGGGTTTACTCCATTGGATTGCCAGTGCATGAAATAAAGTAAATCCTCAAACAACGCAATGCTTTTTAGAAAAATGAAACCACTGTAAGACTCAAGTCCCATCACACAATGCAACACAAACCGGAGGATAGAGTTTTACCTTATAATGGTCAAAAATGCTTGATACAATAAAACGGATTTGATATTATTATTAGTGTATATATGTTTTAAAGACATTTCAATCATAATATATCAATCATAGTCAGCATAACCACCATATACTATGTCGCTATACTAGTTGTATAATCAAAACCGCATGGTGTCGTATTGGAGGTTGGATTTCCATCATGAACCAAGGCAAGGGATCGTCCTTACCGAATTCGAGTCAATCTAGCCTACCATATCTAAGGATTAGAGCTCGTGTGACCCTTGGATCTTCAGGGTTGGTCCACAAATATGTTAGTGGATTAGTTATGCCTGAACAATACGTTTTCCCGCCCTATGGAGCATAAATATAGAGCCACTAGGGGCTCAAAAACCGAGGCACATCATTCCATCATTCACATAAGTAAAAATGCCAGGGCTTGTAAACGTTGACACCACTTCTAACTAGAAAGAAACGTATGTCCTCCCTGTAGTCCTCTCCCATTTCTGGTTCATACTGGGGTGTGAGGCTCGCGAAGTTACGCTATACAAAAAGCTATGCCTAAAATGGGTTGTGCTTTGATCATCAACCACAAGGCTCTGCTTTTCAAAAATAAGCCTTGTTCATTGCATCTTGGCATGCCACATTGACAGTTCATGCCATACGACTGATATATATCAATATATAACCTCTGAGCTCGTATGTCTCAAGGAAGGGTGTTAAGCAAGAGAATAAATCCTCCGCCACCAAGCAGATATATATTAAATAGAAATCAATCTGCAAAGAATAAAATCCAATGTCAGACATACATCCATTTACAAATCCATTCTTGGTCTGAACGAAACTGGAGACACCTTATTCCTCGTTCCATATGTCCAATGCGGAAGAGAGGCTCTCGCATATCCGGAAAATCAACAAGTACGTCTGGACAACTACCCCTGTAACCCCTCTTGGGAGTAACCGATCCAGGACATCAGTAGTCATCCATTCGATGTGAAGATCGCCGGTCGACAATCACCATCTTCAAATCTTCGACTTCCAATCGTCGTATAATTATTTGAAATGAGATTTAACTCGGACTTTTCAAATAATTCTCGAATATATATAATTTAAATCAATTCTTTTCATTCTATATCATTTATAATATTTTATAATGATTTATCGCTATATTTATTTATTTATTTAAAAATAGCCATTTTTAATTAAACGACGCTTCGAGTCATTACATGGCTCTGGCACTGTTTTCATCGAAATTTGATTTATGCATTTCTCAAATTCTAACCGTTGGATCTTAGCAAATTTTATATCATTGGAAAGATCTTTCCAAAACGAACCCACGGTTCCGGTTTTGGGAAAATCCAATGGTCGGATCTCTCGGTCTAATCATTTGAAGTTACGATTTCAAATCGCAAATTGCAGCAGCGCGATTCGTTTTATTTTAATTTATATTTATATTTAAATATATAAGTATAAATCGTTCAATAATTTTAACACCATTTTCATTTCAACATTGATTTCTTTTATATATGAAATCGTATATTACATCAAATGTAATTTTCCTTATTTTTCTGTTATTACATTAAAAATGTAATCTTTAATGATTTTTGTATTACATTGAAAAAAATGTAATTTCTTTATTTATTGTGTAAAGTGTAATCTTTTGATATTACATAAAAATGTAACCCTTTTACACTATAAATAAAATGTAATCTTTTTATTCGCAAAGCAGATGTAATCCCTTTTCATTATAAAGAAAAATGTAATCTTTTATTCCTTTCTTTGATTACAAATAAAAATGTAATCTTTTACATTGCATAAGAATGTAACCTTTTTACTTTGCAAAGCAAATGTAATTCTTTTATTTTGAGCAAATGTAATTCTTTTATTTTGCAAAGCAAATGTAATCTTTTTACTTTGCAAAGAAAATGATATCTTTTTATTTTGCACAAACAATGTAATCATTCCTATATTACATAGAAAATGAAATCTTTTAACATTACATAGACAAACGTAATCTTTTCACATTGTGTAAAAAGGTAATTCCTTTTCATTGTATAAAAATGTAATCTTCTTTTATGTAAACACATTTTTGTTCTTTTCTAACATATGTTTATATTAATGTTAAGAATAGTGTTTTAACATTTTTATTCTTTACTAACATATGTTTATAATCATGTTAGAAATAGTGTTTTAATATTTTATTTAAACAATGAATATTTTCCAATGAATCAGCTTTTATTTTAAAAATATGATTTTAATGTTTCAACATCTTTATTCTACATGAACAATTTCCCTATGAATCACTTTTCATTAAAAATAAGATTTTTTTTATGTTTCATGTTTTTATATTAAACATGAACATTTTTAAATTTTTTATATTACATTAAAATTTTGATCTTTAATGTAACCATGTTTTTATTTTTAAAACATGTACATTTTCTATTTTCTCACATTACATTAAAGATGTGAACTTTAATGTTAACTTGTTTTCCTTTTTAAAACATGAACATTTTGATATTATCTAAATTTACATTGAAAATGGGATTTTTAATGTTAACATGTTTTGTTTTATACAATGTTCATTTTTCATATTTTCTCTTATTACATTAAAAATGAGATTTTAAACGTAAACACGTTTTCATTTTAAACAGTGAACATTTTTATATTTTCTTTCTTTACATTAAAAATGAGATTTTTAATGTAAACAAGTTTTTATTTTTAAAACATGATCATTTTTCTATTTTCATTCTTTACATTAAAAATGAGATTTTTAATGTAAACATGTTTTCATTTTCAAAATATGAACATTTTCATATTTTATATGAATACAATAAAAATGTATTTTTTTATTATTTAAATTATTTTTATTTCATATTGAGTATTCTCCATAATGTATAAATTAAAATATGATTTTTATTGTTTACACATTTTCCTTTCAAACGGTGAACATTTTTCTTACACAATAAAAGTGTGATTTTTGTTGTTAGCATAATTCTAATTTCAGACGATGATCATTTTTATAATTTATAAATTCACAATAAAAATGTGTATTTTCAATATTCAAACATTTTCATTTCATAGATGAATATTTTATAACACATGAATATTTTAGAAAATTTCGGCAGCATAACGGTAGGGTAGTTAAAACCGGCACCGTCCCGTGGTATGACTTCTCGCACTTCCTTAGGCCTCGCGGCTTCACATTGAGTTTCATTTCCTAATACCTTTTTCTAGGCAATCTAATGCCATAATATCAACCAATTTTATTTCATCCACAATCAATCATCAAAAATCAGTAAATTCCACATCACAACACAATTAAGTCGTCCATGGTGTGTGGACGATGGGTGTCGGGAGTTTCTAAACTCCGTCTGCAACCTAATATAATTTTATTTATTTAATTCGGATTCAAAAATCTAACATTGCTTTTTTTTATTCTAAAATTGTAGAATGCTCCAAGAATTATGTGGTCCCATCTAAAATGTTATATACGATGCCACGAGTCCAACGTCTCCTGTTTCATCGAATTTCGTTATCGTATGATAAAGATACGGTTTTCTAAAGGTTAATAACTTTTAAATAAATTAAATAATTAAATAAAACCTCTTCTTCCTCTTTAAAATAATAGGCCGATGGTTTTAGTGAATGGTTCGATTCTAGGGCTCTTGTTTGCGAGCACCACCGTCGACGGTACGGAGATCAGACGCCGCCACTTCGATAAGCAAAGAACACCTCCAGCCCGAAGCCTAATGAACTCGGTAGTGGATTGGGGGGCCAAAACGACGGCAAAGGCGGTCTGTTTGCAGGCCCAGTTCTCGAGAAACGTGCCACTGGGGCGGATCCAACCGTATGGATAGATGGAGCTCGAGAATCTCCACATAATTTCCTAAAGAACTATGTTGAATCGATCCACAAATTGAAAAATATTAACAGGGAAAGTTGGGAGTGCTCGTCGCCATTGAATCTATCTATGTTTTGACGATACGGTCCTAACAAAATTAATTTAGTCGAATTTGGAGACCACTTGAAAAATGGCCATCTTCTGGTCGATTGAAATTGACCGAAATTGACAAAACACATTTTCTTCTGCCATGCTCACAAATTAATTCCACAAATTATGAAAATTGGAATCCTGAAATAATTTGACATTCCGGATCCAACCGGGGTGGTTTCATCGAAAATGGAAGTCGTTTGCAAAATGGCTATTTATACGGGATATATATTATATTAAATTCCATAGCGACTATTCTGAATATTCAACTGGCTATAACTTTTGATTTCTGCTATGAAATTTCAATTTTTCGGATTTGTTGGAAAGATATTCTTAAACAGATTTAAATATTTTTAGTTACACTAAAATCCGATTTATATTGCATCCTGTACAGTCAATCAAAGCTCGAATTCAAATTTTCAGACTACCGCGCTATTTCTAACTCCTTTTATAATTAAAATAAATATATTCGTTCTAACTTCAATTTAAATAAATTTTTAATCATTATTATTTAAAATAAATTATTTTAACTATTCAAAGTTCAATAAAATATCCAAAACAAACAATTTAAATTGGTTCTGATTTTCCGGGTTGTTACATCATGTGTCGCATGAGATGGACGATTGGGTCTCTCCTTCCATTGTAGATTCTAACACCAACAATTTAATGTCCGGTTGATTCCTCGATTTCCTTATATTTAGAGTGAAAGGACTTCGTTGCACGTTGTCCATGTCCTAATTCGACGGTCCTCCATGAGTTACCTGCCGTATTATACCAGCGAACTTAATACCACTCCCAAGAAACATTCTTCAGTCATTGTTGCCCACTGTCATACGTTGAAAATTTCCTAGCCTTCATTCTCAGTGAAAACACAGTAAGTCGTAAAATTTAGACTAAATTCATCTAGATACCTCAAGGTGGCTGTTGCCCCCCTCCCCCATCATTCATATTTCTCTCCGAATCTTGAGTTTAACCATTACCGACATCACTTCTTGGCCCTGAACCTCGATTTGTGGCTGTCTGAATTGTTGGAGTTCATAGGACTTAAGAAGTAGGGTAGCCCATTGCTATCTTGATTCGATCGGCTCAACTTGATCGAGCTAGATTATCAATTCGACATTATCGAGCCGAAATGCCTTCTCTTCATGGTCGAGTCAGAGGTGATCTACTGGATGTACCCTCGAATATGCATGGCAGTGGTGCTACTTACTCGCTTCGGTTGTTCCATCACTATGCACCTGACCTCTAGCTTCTCCCAACTGTGCTAGAATCTCTTGCATCGTGTCTTCTTGTTGTTGGAAGATCGCTTGTAATCCACCCATGGATTCATCCATCTCCTCCCTTGTTAAATAAATAGAGGCATTCCCAGCGGATGATGCTTCTTGTTTGTCTTCCTATCTTCCAATGATGTCAATACAATAAAGGTTCTTTTTTTCTTTTTCCTTACCATAGTCAAAGGTCGATAATGGTAGCAATCCAATTTCTGCGGAAATTCAGGTTGCCTTCCTCCTTACGTGGCACGCCAAAATGTTAACACGAAAATTGGTTCTTTCAAGTTAAACACCCAAATAAAGCAATCCATAGATAATCTCATAATCACATAATCATTGAATATGCAGAAAAGTAATGAAACACATAGAGTTATGGTTCAGCAATAAGCCAACATTCACTTGTAGTAATTTTATGTTTTTACAATTTGGTTACATGTTACAGTTGGTTTTACGGTAACAAACGTGCAGAGAAAGAAGTGAACCTTACTTCGAGGCATTTGCCATGGCTGAAGAAGAAGGAAGATCCGTCCTAAGTTCGTCTATTTATAGCAACTCCATAATCTAGCTCGACCAGGACATGTAGAGGCAAATTTGGTTCGATCAAGACATGTGGCAACATCTTCGGAGTTTGTAGCAAGGCATGTGGATCATGTTTAAACAGTTGAATAGGCCTCTAATGAACAGCCAAAGTCCAGCTTGGCATAGCTGAACCGGATTGGTCGATCCGAAAATCAAATGTTCATATAATGGGGTAACGTGGCACACTAAGCTGTGGAACATCATACCAAAGGAATGCTGAACCAGGCTTCTTACCGAATCGAGGTAGTATGATAGTTTGATATGCTGAGTTGAGGAATGCCAGGCTAGGCTTTGCAAATCTGGTTTTTAACAATCTGAAGCACCATATACTCAGGCATCTGAAACTTTTGTTGATATGGTTGTACTTGTTTAAGTTGCTTATGTCCATCCCTGAGCCTCGAGCACTTCGATTGATAGAAATCCAAGATGCAACTTCCTTGCAAAAAAGTTGGGTCAACACTGCATATGACTAGTTGGACCTTGTGGACATCGTGTACATTGCCTTGAATATATAACAACATAAGTGCCCAGAATTGCTTCCAAGATGAATAGATCCTTTTTGAATTAAAATTAAAAAATGCCTCAAATTCTGGAACATATAAGAACAACTAGCATAGTACCCACCAAGTTCTGGTTCATCATAAAAAGGCGTGATCAAGTTCCAGCTTGATGCCATTTTCCACACAACCTTGATGATTGATGGTTCTGAAACGAAGAGCTAGCCCGGCTGATTCGGGGTTTGGGTTCATTGTCAATTTCTCAAATCAAAAATGAGTAAGCCTGAGTGAAAGATGTAATATGAAGAGCTAATCTAGGCTTAAGTGGGCTATCTATGTAAGATGGTCTCAGTTTTGGTCCCAAAGGCCCATTGGATTTTAATCACTTAGATAAAGCGCGACACTTGTCCTTAGACGATGCTCAAAATTCACAGGTTGGTACACGATTTTAGACTCGAGTGTCTTTCGTTAAGGTAAGACTTAGGAATCGAATGTACCTGACCATTTTGAACATGAGCTTCCTTATCTAGAATGGCTTCACGATATCTGACTCGCTTACATTCGAGAGAAGGGGGTTCCTCCCATTCTAACGCAGAGCCAACTTTATCCATGCAGTCTTCATATATTCATACTACGGCTTCATCCCATGTTCCAATCGAGAAAGCTGTGGTCATGATAGGGCTCGGGCTAAGGTATCTTGTCCAGTTCTTAGAGTTATTCCCCATTCTTCGAAGAGGTATCATCGATCATCACCCCACGAATATTTCAAAGCATGTGTATACAACTTAGGAATTTGAAAGGGGATGTACAGTTACCGGCCATGGATGAGTTCGATGATAGGCCTTCATCAGGTCGTACCTTATGCCATCATTTTATGTCCTCGAATGTTCCTCCCTTTGAACCTTGGCAAACCGTTCGTCAAGAGATGGGGATCTTTCCTTTTCAGCTTCATCCAAATGGTTATGTCGTATTGACATGTTTTTATATGCTTTTCATGTAGTTTTTAGATGCTAGGCTTTGCTCGATGAACTTCTATATATTCTTCTATTTAAGAGAAGACATGGATACCCCTCTCTAGTCTTGGTCTAGATACAACAAAATTAAAATTTCATCTTGAACTTACTAACCAAGATGCTTATGTTCATGAATTAGTTCTTCTTCACCAGACATCCAAAAGGGATTCAATACGTTGCGGAGTCATGGAGGTGAGCGCTTTATTTTAGTATTATGTTAAGCCTGAATATGAGACATGAAATCCTTAACTCGCTTTGGTTTTTCCTCGTAGATTTTCCTACTCCTTTGGGAGATCGTGCTCACCTAGCCACTTTAAACACTTTGAGAGCTATTCTAGCTTCACCGTGGAAGAGATTTTTTTATTGCAATATGAATATCTCCATGGATTCGAACTTATCAACCACATTGGGTCAGTGATCCCTCATGAAGTTTTGGCTCTCATTCACTATAGAGCCAAAACTCATTCATTTCGAGTCACTAGAGAAGTAGCCTCTGTAGAAAGTCCATTAGAAGAATCAGCTGGAGTGAAGGCTTAGTTGGCAACATTAAGGTAGATCTTGGAGACCACAAAAGATGTCTTTGATTCAGGAGGAAAAGGATGGAGATTTTTTTCCATCATGAAGGCAAAGCAATGATTTCGCTAAATATGGAGGAAGGAGAGATTTTATATAGTTCTAATTCTGACGCTTGTGCTAAGGAAATTACCTCCAAAGAAGAGTATGCAAAATCATTTGACGAGATTCCAAGGGTCTGCCCAGCTTGTGGAGAAGAGGATACTTTAAGAGTTCGATCGTGGATGTATCAGGGGATTTGGATCCTCTTACTACTCTAGTTTGTCGAGGTGGTGGCGATCTCAGTGACTTTGGCGATCTAAGTGACACACATGCTACTTTAAATGAGATTCTTAGGTATTCATTTTCATTGGCCACATCAAGTTTTGATTTTCGTTTCCGATCATATCATCTCAAAGTCCATTCAGACTCTAATACTTCACAAAAGGAAGCGTAGTTCGTAAGAGCATTGGGTTTTAGATGACACTCCATATACACTTAGGATCACCAACACTCAACACACATACACCCTTCTTCTGCACTTGTGTTTAATTTTGAATCCCACTAGTCACTTTTCTGCAGTCTGGATCGCACAATGGATCATGGCTATTATGGAAGAGTCAAGTAGCATTACTCTAAAGATTCTCAAGAGTACAAGCGCTATCTCCCTCCACCCTTATTGATTGATGAAGAGAGAAGCAGGCATAATTAGAGGAAGGAGCGTGAAAGAGAGGAAAAAGAATGAAAGATAGAGGAGAGACTACGAGAGAAGTAAGGAAGTGAAGAATCAGAGAAAAAAGTAGAGGGATCTTGATAGAAAGAAGTCAAATGAAGGGAAAAAACTATCAAAGCATCCCAAGATGGATAATAGTTTGTTAGAGCATCTCTAGGCTCTTATGGACCCTAAGTCAGTTCTATTGGTCCTTCCAACATAAATTCCTCTACAGTTACCAAGTCTGCCCTCGACACAACAGACAATCATATACTCTTTTGGCTGCCTCTTTGAAAATATCTTAAAATTGTCCTAGCTAGTTTCTTCGAGGAGTTAGATTTGATTTGGATTTGAAGTTGTCTAATAAAGACACAATCCTACAAGTTATTAAAAGTTTTAAGAAGGATGTTGAGAAACTAGTAGGTTGGTTAAAGTTTGATCACGAGATGAGTTGGGCAAATGAGATCAACCATACCTTGATTCAGATCCATGACCGTGTGTGGGAAGATCACATGGGAGTCGATAAAGAGCTCGGTGCTGAGATAAAGCAACTTGAAAAGAGAACGAAGCATCTCTTGCGACTAAGAAAGGGCTGAGGAGCGGGTGGTGGAGCTAGTTAATGAAATAACATGATATAAAACGGGTTTTAGGTTCAATTGAAGCAAGCTCATGTTATTGAAAATCCATTATGGGTATCTCAGAATTAGAAAAGAAAATCTCGGATCTCATCAAGCTTCCATTTCTAAGCAAGTATGGACTATATTAGACTAAACTACTGAATTTCTTCAACCTGAAAAACCATTGGTTCAGGCTTAAGAAGAAAATGAGAAGATTGATACTGGGAAGGATACCGTTCGAAAATATCATGAGTATTCATTCGATCATTTAGACTCCACTATGCTAAATTTATATACTTTATCAGTTATAGTCTAGGGAAGCTTGTCATTCTTAAAGGATAATTTTTCTTGGTTTCTCCCTGAATTACGGTAAGAAATACTTGCATGAGTTTTCGATGCTAATTATTTTTAGGAGAAACATATTTCATATTATTTATATGAATAGACCCAAGAAGCTCCTGCCAGAGGAAAAGAAGAAATTAGACATGAAAGGGAGTAGAAAGGTTTAGCTAGAGCAGAGTCGTCATACCAAGTTCCTCATGATCAACTAGCTTTAATTTCTGAGTCCACCCCCGTGGATTCCAAGTATAGAGACTTTCGAATGATGTCATTTCTTCCTTTGTTGTCTCTATCATTACTCCAATTTCAAATTCAGTCTCAACCACCATCGCCCCTAAGATAGTGCGTTCGGGTTAGGTGGGAAATGGAAACAATTAGCAGGGGTTTGAGGTTAATTTTAGCATGGAGAAAGACTCCCAATTTTTCAGAGCTTGAGAACTTCTTATTTTCTCCCGCTAAGGTCGATGATTTTCACTCTCATTTTTCTTATGTCGTTGGATTGGATTTCCCGACCACTCTCCCTCCTTCATCTAACATAGCTGGGATGGAAATAATTAACACTACATCAACAATAGTCCCGACAGTTCATGCTCCTGCCCATCTCCACTTCTCAGCCAGGCCGCATTCGGAGAAAATTGTAGCTTTATACGACCTAGGATTTCATGGCATCATTTATAGAAGATAAAGACAACACTAACTAGAAAGACTAGATGACAGAAGAAAAGGTGTTGGAGAGAAAAGAAACTCTACAGGTGAGAAGGAGTCACCGTTTCGGGACAAAATTAAACCTAAGGGCCAACACAATGGAAAATGTGTGGCCCACAAGAAACCAAAGAGCACATTAGATCATTCAAAGGTTACTAATAGCACTAGGAAATCTTGTAGTTCCGGCCGATATTAGTACTTCTTCTTGAAAACTGGATAGGCTTGCAAAGTTGATCATAAGGACAGGGAAGGACTCGATGAGTGGAAAGGAGTAGCGTAGTCTATTGAACTTGGAGTTTCTTTTTTTCTTTTCTTTTGTAATCATATTTTTTTCTTGGTCGGGATTGTGCGAGTACCGAACCCACTGTTTGGATGTAATGTGGTTTATACATAATTGTGTTTAGTAATAAAATATGGTTGTTTTTTCATATGCATTTGGGTAATATGTTATGCACTTTTAGCATTTCCACTGCTGCTTTATTTTTATATGTTGCGTTGTACTTCTTTTCTTTCTAAAGCGCTTTAGTTCATTGTAGCTGGTTTTCCTGCTTATCGTGGTAGGCCCACATTATGTTTTATTTTGAGGGTTACAATGTTATTATGGGTGGTATTGCCCCTTATACCCTGGGTCAACCCATGCTTGTTCACACTTTCTTTTCTTGAATTTTATTGCCACCAATTAGGATGATTGCAGAATGATCGAACATTAAGCACATCTTTTTGACTTAGAATTTGACCAATAGTTTGTAACTTAACTGTTTCATACTTCGACCTTTGAACTCTATTAACATGTGGCCTCTATTTGCTTTAGTTAGAGTTGGATGGTCCAATGTCATGAGTTATGAATCGAAGTTTGAAGATCCCACTGCTTCGTGTTAAGGATTGGGATGTTATTGATGATGGTTTTGATGATAACACCCTTGTTTCTACATTTTTAAATAGTTATTGTTATAAAATATATATTAATATGATTTTCTAGAATACATATATGTATGTATATACAAGAAATCTATGCAGGCATTTTGTGACTGAAGCCTGAGCAGTTTACAAGAATCAAGATTTCAAATAGAAGAATTTGTTGACGTCAAAAGTTGGTTACTAATGACGACCAACCCCCAATCGCGTGAGCAACACACGATATAAGATAAAAAATGCAGAAAGCAATAAGAAAAAAAGGGAAGAGCACACACAGAATTTTTATAGTGGTTCGGCAATGTCAGTGCCTACGTCCACTTTATATGTCATATATCTTTTTGGATTAC
This sequence comes from Allium sativum, assembly GCA_030737875.1. Lineage (NCBI taxonomy): Eukaryota > Viridiplantae > Streptophyta > Magnoliopsida > Asparagales > Amaryllidaceae > Allium > Allium sativum. Next base: position 825,295,356 of record CM060919.1, on the reverse strand, counting down.
AAATACAATGTTTTTTCTAATTGAAGAAGAGAAAGAGAATGATGATGGAGAAGAGTAATGGAGAAAAGCTTATGGAAGCTATCTTTGCCAAAGAAAAACCGATCCCTTTCCTCTTTAGGCTTAGAGGTATTTATAGGTGAAAATAATGGCTTGGGCTGCTGCAATATTATCCGGCCATTTCGGGAAAGCTCGGACACGTGGCTTCCGATGATTGGCCGGACTTTCGGCTGCTGATGGGTTCAAATGTTCATAAATAGTGCCCTCGGATTCTGTGGCAGACGTGGCATCCATTGGAAGGCATATCAAAAGTTGAGCTTTGTCCGGATATGGTTTGACCGTATCCATTGCCTCAAAAGTCGGGATATTCGGTGACTGTAGGCAGTTTCCAAACCAAGGCGAGATAATCGGTCAAGGCGAGATATCTGGAATGGAGATCTTTAGCTTGAGAGTGCGACCCTTTGAAGGAGCGGGCCTTCTTCTGTTCGTGCGAGAGATGGATCGACTGGTGACTTAGGCGACCTTATTATCTTGCGGTGCTTTTTGTAGCTCGGTTAGTCGCGCTTTGGGCTTCGGTTCAGCCCATTGGGACTCTTGCCAAAAAGAGGGCTAACACTTTGCCCCTCAGAATATATCTTCATCGGTAGAGGGAGGTGTGTTCTGAAACTTGAGCCGGAGCACAAACGCTCGATTTGCGATGGTTTTGCCAAACCATATTGAGGCCAGAAAACCGACGGTCCCGATACTGTATTAAAGCCAGAAATCCGACGACCGTTCTAGGTCGTATTAAGGCTAGAAAACCGACAGTTATCGGGGATCCGTATTAAGGCCGATGCGGTAACTATCTTGTGCATAAGGATTCCTGTGAATATAAAACAAAACAGAGTTTGGGTCGAGCATTTTAGTTCACTTGGCTTAGAGGATGGCAGACTTTATCCATGTCTGGCTTGGTGGCGAGTATTAACCATACTCGGCTTGGTGGCGAACGCTAATCTGGTTCGGCTTACGAAAGTGGCGAGCATTAAACATACTCGGCTTGGTGGCGAACGCTAACCTGGTTCGGCTTATGAAAGTGGCGAGCATTAAACATACTCGGCTTAGTGCAAGTGTTTTTTTTTATGCTCAACTCATTTTAGGTTAGTATTTTCTGCGAGTTATAAGTATTTCATGAGGAAGAGTATGCTTAAAACAGAGTCTCCCTTGTCTAAAGGGGTTTAAGCGGATGGTAAGCGTTCGTGCTAACCATGTGGTATATATAAAGAAGGGGCGGGCAATTCCCATGCCCGGCTTAGAGATCTTTAGACAATTCACGTATGCTAAAGGAAATTCATAACAAGAAACAAAGAAATTCAAAGAGGGCCACCATCAATCCCGGAACAAGTCTTAGAGCTAAGTTCTAACTCTATATACAGGTACATCGAGGTGCCTTTATTACTAAAAAGAAATGCATTAAGAGAAAAAACAAATTCTTAATTTATAATAATGTCGCGGGTGCTAGTCTCAGGGTCCCTTCCATCTCGAGGAGCTCGCGGACCAGCCTGAGGAGCTTGGGCAGAGGATCGCGGTGGCATGGCCGAGGCGCGATTTTTAACATATTCAGCGAGTTCCCCTTTTCTGATCCGTCCTTCGATGAGGTCGCGCAGATGTCGGCAGTCATTTGTATTATGTCCAGCTACGTTGTGGAATATACAATGCCTGCCAGAGTCGAGTTCCATCTGGGTCGGCTCTCGTCGAGGCGGTTTTGGAGTGGGAAAGGACTCGCGCATATCGAGATAGATATCGAGCAAGGGGGAATTGAGCTCAGTGTAGCGATCATATTTGTTTTCACTCTGAGGCCGAACATGGTGCTCGTTGTTCTCTGGGGCTTTTCCTCTTCCTTTATTCTGGTCATTGCCCTCGAATGGACCTTGTTGTTTGGCTACCAGAACTTCAAGGCTCTCCATTTCCAGGCTGGCATCTTCTTGTCGGAGGAATCGCTCGGCTTCGGAATAAAAGTCATCGATGTCCTTGGGAGGATCTCGAGTTAGAGAGATGGGGAATTCCGATCGATTTTGAACTCCTGCGATGGCGGCCATAAGTACCATTGATGGCTCGGGCCGATCAACTGATGCTACAGCCGCGTTGAATCTTTCGAGGAAGGATCTTAGCGTCTCTCCGGATCGCTGTTTGATGGTAGACAGGAACATGACACTTTTCGGTCGAGAGATGTGCACTCGGAATGGCTCGATGAAACGGGTGACCAGGGTATTCCAGCCGCTGATCGACTCTGTTGTGAGCTGCCGAAACCACATACCGGCTATATCTGTGAGAAAGAGAGGGAAGCACTTAGCCATGAAACCGGTCGATGTGCCAAGTACTTCCATATGTCACATGTATCGCATGAGATGAATGGTCGGGTCAGTGCGACCGTTGTATGGATCGATAGCCGGAAACCTGAAGTCTGGAGGATTCTGAGAATTTCTGATTTCTCTGGTGAAGGGGTTGTGATTGACATTGTCTATATCTTGCTGTGAAGAATTGCCCCGAGTGAAGCGTCGGACGATGCTTGCGAGCTGACTCCTATCTCCGAGGAGTCATTGCCATGAACTCAATTCTGCATCCTAAGGGAGTTCTGTTCGAGGATTTGGCAAAAGCATGCTCGGAAGGGTGACCGTTGGCTAGGCTCGACCGCCGAGACTTGAGTGAAGGTGTGAGGGAAGGTGAGATCTGGCGACTGGTTCTGGGGAGAATGGCCCCTCTGGAACCAGATGAGTTGTGTGTCGACCCATTCCCAGTCCCGAGGGTCCTGGCCGATCTAGCATAGCATGTGATGTTCGGAGCCCAAGATTGCCCCCGTTTGAAGCGAGGTTAAGAGGGTCTACAGTAACATTCTCTTCCGCTGTTGCGAGGGTCGGTGCAGCGGGCTGGTTGTCCTCGTTCGAAGGGAAGGCTGCACCATGTCTTGGTTGAAGGGGAAGAGTGGTTAAACTGGTCTGTGGTAAGATCCCGGGTTGTAATGGGCATGGCATTGATGCTGAGGGACCTGGTGGTAGCTCGACTGATCCGACAGGTCGAGATGTTCCAAGGAGCGGAGGAATATTTGCCAGACGACCTAGATCATGATCGCCCGCCTCCTGAGATTCTGCTGCCATAACTGCGCTGGTTGCTGGAAGCGATACTCCTGGCTGTGAAGCATTGGTTGGTGGGACCAAACCAGGATGAAATAAAGGTGTAGGCCGATCAGTGGCCTGATTCTGTGCAAACCGAAGATCAGTCATCGCTCCAGCTTCGTTTGGTGGAGGAATTGATGTTGAAGCGTTCAACCCCGCACCCAGTCGACTGAGAAGTTGCTCCATCGACCTGTTGTTGTTGTTCGAGGAGTTTGCCCTGAGATGCCATGCGATCTCGGAACTCGGTCATAATTTTATCCAGGTCGTCCTGGGTAAGAAATTGAGGCTGATCGTCATGAGAGGAAGCTTCGTGACTTACTTCTGCAGCATCTATCTCGGCTGCATTGGTGCCCGAGGGACGAGAGGATGTTGCATCTTTTTTTCGTTTGTTCGCCATGATCTGAAACAAGCAGAGGCTCGATGGCCGTATCGGTGCGCTTCCCCTACCTGGCGCGCCAAAGTGTTGACGTCAAAAGTTGGTCACTAATGACGGCCAACCCCCAATCGCGTGAGCAACACACGATATAAGATAAAAAATGCAGAAAGCAATAAGAAAAAAAGGGAAGAGCACACACAGAATTTTTATAGTGGTTCGGCAATGTCAGTGCCTACGTCCACTTTATATGTCATATATCTTTTTGGATTACAAATACAATGTTTTTTCTAATTGAAGAAGAGAAAGAGAATGATGATGGAGAAGAGTAATGGAGAAAAGCTTATGGAAGCTATCTTTGCCAAAGAAAAACCGATCCCTTTCCTTTTTAGGCTTAGAGGTATTTATAGGTGAAAATAATGGCTTGGGCTGCTGCAATATTATCCGGCCATTTCGGGAAAGCTCGGAAACGTGGCTTCCGATGATTGGCCGGACTTTCGGCTGCTGATGGGTTCAAATGTTCATAAATAGTGCCCTCGGATTCTGTGGCAGACGTGGCATCCATTGGAAGGCATATCAAAAGTTGAGCATTGTCCGGATATGGTTTGACCGTATCCATTGCCTCAAAAGTCGGGATATTCGGTGACTATAGGCGGTTTCCAAACCAAGGCGAGATAATCGGTCAAGGCGAGATATTTGGAATGGAGATCTTCAGCTTGAGAGTGCGACCCTTTGAAGGAGCGGGCCTTCTTCTGTTCGTGCGAGAGATGGGTCGACTGGTGACTTAGGCGACCTTATTATCTTGTGGTGCTTTCTGTAGCTCGGTTAGTCGCGCTTTGGGCTTCGGTTCAGCCAGTTGGGACTCTTGCCAAAAAGAGGGCTAACATAATTCAAGACTCGTGTGTATCAAGAAATCAAGAGTTCAAGAGTTCAAGAGTTCAAGATTTATAGAGTCAATATTCTAGAAATTCTGTTAAAACTCTAGTTAGCACTTGATTCCATTTTCAGATCTAAATTCTGATTTTAAAATTCAAATCCTGATTTTAAATGAGATTTCAAAATAATTTCAAATTTGTTTACTTGATTTTAAGACTTGTTTTCAAATGATTTTAAGATTACTTCCTTATTCAGAATATATACTTCTTAGTTTTAATAAATTTTAACTCCTGATAATTACTTTCCAAACTTCTGAAAACTAAGTCCATATACAAAATTATATTTCAAACTTAAATTTAGCAAAATTATTTATATTTTTCAACCTTCTTGTTTATAATAATTTTTTTAATACATGTATAGTTTTATTTTTACTCTTATATCATTTATACATGATTTCTTTATTATTTTTAATATGTTTTATATTAGTTTTAAAATATATTTTATACCTTCGAAAAATGTTTAAATGTAAAGGGATTTAGTTCTTTTTAACTCTGGATTAACCATAGATTATTTAAACATCATTTACTTTGCTTTAAAATATATTATTTGATTTAATACTAGAATATGTTGACGTAGGGTTTTTAGTATGCTGACATATTAGACATTATGGCATTTTTAAAATTTGAAAAGGCTTGTCTTTTGAATTTAAAACCTTCCAGAAACGTTGCAACTATTGGAAACCCATAAATACCTTCCAGAATTCGAACTTTTTAACTAGTTTTCGTCTTCTTGTTCCTCTCTTAACATCCTACCACTATATTACCTTAATTCTTGATTTTGTACACTTATACTCTTCTGATATCAATATAAATCATATCACTCTTCTTCTCTTTCAATTCTAAATCGAAATCTCTCTAAAGTCAAGGGCTTCTCAAGAGTCATAGGTTGTCTGTAATAAAAAAATCTCAATGTCAAGTCCCACAAAGTCAATACTATAAAACCTTATAAGAGAAGGGTGTGGTCATGTCCTGTTTAAAGTGAGTGGTTGCGATTGTGTCCTCGATTTCGATTGGGTGTAAAGTTGTGGTCCAGTAAATCAGCTAAGTCTCACTATACATGGAATCAGTTGGGGTGTACCCATGTAGCCTCGAAATCAAGGATTGTAACTGGATAATGTTGAACAAAATTCTGTATTAACCAAGCATTGTATGGCACTGCATGTAGGGGAGTCTCGAACCAGTACAAAATCCCAGTGTGTGCATTCCTATTTTTGCTTTTAGTTTTACTATCTGCATTTTGTGATTGATTCTGTTTTTGTTAGTTTCTGTGAGCTGTATACTATGTGTTTGATTAAAAAAGATTTCAAGGAAATATTTATTTCCATTAAACACTATTCACCCCCCCTTATGTGTTTAACTTTCTTTAAGATTTTTAACCCGCATCTCCAACAATTGGTATTAGAGCATTGGTTTTCAAAGGTTTCACAATCTGGATTTGAAAAGTTTAAATGGCAATCAACACTGGAATTGTCACTAATGGTAGTTCATTCATGAACAGCCAGTCCACTATTAGACCACCATTTTTTAATGGTAGTAATTATGAATATTGCGCATGTAGAATGAAAATTTATTTACAATCTGTAGGATTAGACACTTGGAATATCACAAAAACCAAATATGTTGAACCAAACGTTAATTTTTCACAATGTACTAATGAACAGAAAACCATTGCAGAAATTATTCCAAAGTTACAAATATTTAATTCTGTTTATTAGATAGGAATGAATTTAATAGGGTATCCATTTGTAAATCCGCATTTAGGATTTGAAAAACTTTCTAAGTGACTCATGAAGGAACAAGCAAAGTTAAACAGGCCAAAATATACATGTTAACAGATCAATTTGAGTTATTCAAAATGAATAAGAATGAGTCTAACTCCGATATGTACATCAAGTTCCAGGAAATCATGCATTCACTAATGGCTTTGGGAAAATCATATTACACTACTACAAAAGTGGGCATATCCGACACTAATTTGTGTGCGTTGCATGAAAAGTGTGGCGAAAGCTATGATTTCTTCGAGCTTCTGCAACAGCCTTCATATGTTGTTGCATTATACGTGGATGCACTGTTGCGGTGGGAATTTTAGTGTTCTGATGTGCAACACCAGTTAAAAGCGTAGCATTACGTATATATAATTCAGCTCAGCTATCCGCGTTATCAACATATAAAAACCCCAACCATAGATGAAAGATTAATCCAACGGTTCAAACCATCTATGGATCTGATGATCTTAATGTTAGCCATCATCCAATCATTGACAGCCACGTCATTTCATTCTTTTGACGAAATTTTGGCGCGATCTTCTCCCTTCATGAAATCGTTTTCTTCTCTATCATCTAATCGTTTTCCCCCCTTTTTACTATTGACAAAAATTTAAACCTAAATTCACGTCAGTATCGATCCTCTCCTCGACAGCAAATTCTATTCCGAAAAGGATGAAGCTTTGAAACGCTTTCTAGTTTTGATTGCTCAGGGCGCTGACATCGCCAGTTTTTTCCCTCAGGTTCAGTTTGTATTGCACTGTGAATTAGTTGCGCTTATTATAGATTGGATTATGAGTAATTAGTAATTAGTTCATTTGTTACATTTTGGAAAGCCCATTCGCTTATGAGTAATTAGTTGCGCTTATTATTGATTTAGGATTTGGGATTATGCTGAGGTTTATTCGAAAATTATACCCAGCAATAAACCATGAGAACCGGGCTACTGGCATGAAAAAGACATTGGTTTATTATAGAGGTCGAGCTAGTTAAGGAATGGGGACTGCGGTTAATTTGCACTGCTTGAGGTTCATACCTTACACTGCAGTTAATTTGTATGCTTGAGGTTAATTTGCACTGCGGTGTGTATGCACTGCGGTGACATCTGAATTTTAAGCCTCTTATCGCAGATTTTGACAAAATCTGAAGCGGGCACTCAAGCATTTTCGTTTTATTACAATACACATCATACACGCAGTGTATATATACACTCACAAGTATACACGCACGCACAAGTATACACGCACAAGTATACACGCACAAGTATCACAAGTATACAAGCTCAAGTATCATAAGTATACACGCACAAGTACACACGCTCAAGTATCATAAGTATACATGCACAAGTATACACGCACAAGTATCACAAGTATACAAGCTCAAGTATCATAAGTATACACGCACAAGTACACACGCTCAAGTAGACACGCACAAGTATACACGCGTGCACAAGTATACATGCACTCACAAGTATCATAAGGAAGCCATCTGAAGGCACGCACAAGTATACACGCACAAGTATCATAAGTATACACCAGAGACGTACGCAGAGATTTTAAAAAATCACCAGCATTCACAAACAAAACAACGTACCATTCACGAACATTCAAAAACATTCACCAGCATCCATCATCAGTCATCACCAGTCATCACAAACTTCCACAACCACACAAAGTTTCACAAATATTCACAAAATTTCAAGCCAAAAATCATTACCAGCAGAATAAAACCAACATCCACAAACATCACCAGTCATCACCAGCATCATCACCAGCATCCACACCAGCATCAGCACCAGCATCCATGTCAGAGTCATTGTCTATGTCAGAGTGGCTGTTAAGGATAGAGCATAGTCAGCGACCAAACCAGAATTTCTTGTTGTGGAGGGCAAAGTGATCTTTGGATGATCAAACTTCAATAGGTATGTTAATTCTATTTCTGTAAACATTTTGTGATCCACCTAATATATTATATGATCAAACTTCTATTTCTGTAAACATTTTGTGATCCACCTAATATATTATATGATTCAATTCTCAAATAATGTGATCCACCTAGGAGTTTATATGCCTTAATTATCAAACAATTTGACATGTAACACACATTAATTATCAAACAATTTGACATGTAACCACATCTGAAGGAAATTCAAGCCATACAATAACAGTGTCTCAAATTCAAGCCACACAACCACATCTATGTACAACTAACAGAGCACCAGTTTGTATTATTATTTCAGAATCTTGGGTGGGGCATTATAATCTTGTATGTATGTATGCGAGTGTGTGCATGTGTGGTTGTGTCTCACTATAAGAAACTGCGGATGGAAGTAAAATTTACCTATGATCACAAAAAAATGGTACCACCGGTTCCTCCCTATTGCTCACAAACAGAATTTCAGGCCTCGTCAAAGGATGAGTATGTGTGGTGCGCTCAACCCTAATGATGTATTTCTTGTTGTCGAATCGAGCAGCAAAAACATTCTCCAAGCCAATGCCGTCATAAATTCCATTTTTAGGTATAATGATCTATGGTCAATTCGAGACCAATGACAGTCGTCAATTTCACACACATTTCCCATTGGCGTCATTAATTCTTTTATTGCAGGAACATTTGTCTTCAGGAACTCGGGAAAGCCAACAACTCTGGCCCATGATTCTGCCTCGAACGCTGGTTCAGGCTCAAATTCTTCAGCAGACCATTGTTGCACATAAAAAGCACCTCCAATTTTTGTAAAAAGTTTCAACATTAGCGCATGATCACGCGTACTGTAAGATTGGCATGTTATTAGAAAAGAGTTTTTGGGTATAACCCGTATAGTCCACTCCTCGTTAAGCTTCAGCGTATGCCTAAGTGTGAGATGCACAAATTCGTAAGTCCAATGTCCTGAAAGAACAGTGGCAGTGATGCATAGTGAAGAGTCCTCCATTGTAATAATTGTGGAGTTTTGTTTAGGAGTTTTGTTTAGGAGTTGAAGATGTAGATGACGATATGCTTCTGAAGCTTGACAGGATATGAAGTGACACACTGTACGTGGCAGTAATATGGGAACTGAAAACTTTTTGCTCAGAAGACGAATGGCCATATGAAATTGCTTATTTGTTGGCTGGCATGAGTGACCAATCGCCAATGGTCAGTAAGTCAATTGTAATAATTGTGTTCATAACATTTTACTAAGAAGGCCAATGGCCATTCGATGACACCACTTATCAAATAACTTGTTATCATTTGATCAGGTGCATATTTAATTCTGGAAGGCAGAGGGATACATTTTGCAGATCGGATTGCTGCATATATATGATTCATATATAGGTACATACTAACATACATATATATTTCCTATTGCAATCGGATTGCTGTATATATATGATTCATATATATAAATGAGTAATACATTTTGCAGGTGTGGACACATGTGTACATGTTCAGAATTCGCTAAAGAATTGGCCAGGAATGGATCAGGATAATGTCCCTTATGCCGTGCACCTATTCTTGAAGTAGTTCGAGCTTACTGTATACAATGAACAAAACGGTGTAGCTGAGTTTTGATATTTGGATAATTAAAACAATTGCTTTGGATGAGTTTCTTGTACAAAACCTGTATTGCAAAATATTTAATTAAAGCATTGTATTTCTATCAAATTAGTGTTGCATTTTCCTTCTTCTACTATTGCATTAGCTTTTATTGATATTGCATTTCATTGTAATGGTGTTGCATTACATATTGTAGTGGTGTTGCATTACATTAAATATAATTGCTTACCCGTCGCACGTGGACTCCACAGCTGACGTGGATAGCTGGTGTGGCATGTGACACGTGGAGTGCTGACATGGAGAGATGACGTGTCGTGTGACATGTAGACAGCTGACGTGGAAAGCTGACGTGGCGGCACTGGAAGCCAGGCCCGAACTAATGCTTAAGGCAACGCTGAATAGTGTTGCATTACGTGCAAATAGTGTTGCATTATGGCTATAATGCAACACTTTCTTTCCGTGGCCGTAGATGGGCAAAAGTGTTGCCTTAGGTGGCTAATGCAACGGCCGCGGATGCCACGCCCCCCTGGTGTTGCCTATTTGAAAAAATGGCCTACGGCAACGCTTTTTTGATCTACGGCCACATAAAAATAGTGTCGAATATGCTCACTTTTGTAGTAGTGTTATGAGGAAGATCAAGTTAGAAAAAATCTTAATTCACTAACTTCTGATTGGGATCGAAAGATACTTTCCATTGAAGAAGCTAATGACATCAGTACAATGAAAATTGAGGAATTAATTGGTAATTTAATGTCATTTGAAGTTCAAATGCAAGGAAGTAAAGAAAATAAATCATCTCAAAAGAAATTGATATCATTCAAAGCATCAAATTAAGATTCAGACTCAGATAATGATGATGATGAAGAAAAGACACTAATGACAAGAAACTTTAGACGATTCAGACTCATCATCAAATGATGAAGAACAAGAAACAAATAATTCGACTATGTGCTTCACAAAAAATTCTTAAATCGGATAAAATCAAAGAACAAATCTAAAGAAAAAGGTATGCCTTTATGTAATAATTTTAAATTTTTGGTTGAATGGTTGTTTGCTTGATTGTTTGTTTGTTGTGTTTGTAAATTTAATTTTTAATTCAAACTTCAAAATTATGATTATATAATAATAAAATAACAATAAAAAAGAATTTTTATAATAAATATTTTTCCAAGATATAATTAAATAATAATATAGGATTATAATCAATTCAAAAAGTGAAGATTCGAAAGTTATCTTGAAAATACAAAGGGGTATGTCGACATGCCCATTTTCCTATGTCGACATAAACCGGAAATGTCAACTTTGAATTTCAAATCTTGAAATTCAAACTTTTGAAATTTCCAACAACTTTTCTCCAACTTCAATGTGACAAAAAAGGTGTCATTTAAACCAGCCAATTGTCCTTTGATTCTTCATATTTACTACCTATTCCATTCATTTCTTTTTCACCTTTATTTTAAAATTCAAAACTACTCTCCATATTCTATACTCTTCAATAACTATTCTAATGGCTTCCTTAAGTACTCCAAAAACCATGAGATTAAGCAAGAGCATCAAAGGATTCCCCTTTAATAAGCCAGATGGTATCCAATATTACATTAGCTATGTAAATTTTGAAAAAGTAGAAACAGGAAAATTTGCTATCTTTAGTGATTTTGCATCTTATGAACTTGAACCTCTCTTTTATAAAAATGGAATTTTGAGTCTTATTGATTCTCGGGATAATGACGAAGTTTTCTATCCTAATCTTGTGAAAACGTTTTATACAAATTTGAATTGAGACTTTTATCAAGGAAGTAAAAATGAGATTTGGAGTAGTGTTAAAGGAACACTAACTCTTTTAGATTGTGATGTTTTAAGTACTATTTTGGGTTGTAAGAATATGGGGATGGATCATTCGGATTTTAACATTAATGAAATTGATTTGGAAACTTTTCATCACATGTTTGGAAGCAATGAACATTTGGAATTCATAAATTGTTTTTATCATCCAAAAGCAAGAATTGTTAATTTACTACTCAAAATACTATCACCCCTCGCTCCGGAAATTTCAACTACCATACCATAAAAGTTAATAAAGCTCCTTTTGCTATCCTTGGAAATTATGAAATAAATTAGGCTAAAGTTATTTTAAGTGAGTTTCAATCAAAGAAAATTTCGATAAAAGAAAATACATTATATCATGGATTTTATCATACACATATTTTCAAATATTTTTGGAGTTGATTTCAATAAAGATGAATTCATTTCTAGAAAAGTTTTCAATGTGGTAAATATATCTCCTATAAAGATTCCGTTGTGTTTCATCTATATGAAACATATGTGTAAAAATAGGCAGGAATTGAACAAGAAGAAGAAATGGATATTGAAAAAGAGGAAGAAGATACCTCTTTAGAAAGAATTAAAGTTCCTACCAACCCCTCCAAGAAAACCATTCTCCAAAATCAAAATATTTTAGCCTAGGACCAAAAATAACTTAAGAGATAGTTTAGTAAGAAATTTGAAAAGATTTCTACTAAAATGAGTAGGTTCTTTGGCAAAGTTGGAAGAAAACTTGGCTTTTCATCTAACCTGCTTCGCTAATTTCTAAGTATAATTTCGCAGTATGCTTCCTTATTTTTCTATTTATATATTTTTATCTTAAGTTATGTATTTATTTCATGTATCATCATCATTAGAATGAAACGAAGATATTTATTTCTGTCAATAATTGTTTAAACATCTTTGGTATTACTATTAATATAATAACAATAAGTTTATATAAGTCAAATCGGATTACAAAGCAACAAAAATTCTTCAAAAAATTACACATGTATATGTTGACATATACATTTGGCCAGGTCGACATATAACAGTACAATTTTCAGAATTGTTAGAATTTGAAATTACTCTAACTAACTCTTATCTATTCAGTTTAAATGAATTTAGAGCCTATTTATACCCTTCCCTTCAAGAAAAAAATCATCTATTCATTTCACATATTCTCACTTTAACTATTTCTTAATATATTCAAAACTTTGGCTACCCAATTCCATAATCTTAGTGAAAATCTTGAAGAAATTCTCAATTCCTTCAAGAATATCATGTCAATTATTCTCCATAGTCAATGTCATCTTGGATTGAGTCAAATATGCGTGATCAAACAACAAGAAAAACATTTTGAGGCAATTCGATGGATGATTGCCTCTCTTTCAAAAGATGAAGATAACAACATCACTGGAGCACCTCTCACCAAAGAGAACGAAGACTAGGAAGCTACAAAGGCTAATCCAATCTATGGTGGAGATGGTTGGGTTGAACTTCCTCAAAATGTATGAGTTTTTTTAATTTGTGTGGATTGGTTGATTTGTTTCAAACTTGTAAATAAAGTACTATATCTATGGAGTGTTTTGATTGGATATTTGAATGTATTTACACACACACACACACACACACACACATATATATATATATATATATGCGTGTGTGTATGTATGTATGTATGCATTAACTTGGGATGATTTATTTAGTTTATAGTCATATTTAGTTTAAGATTTAGATTAGCATCTTAGTTAATGTTAGAACAGATTGGTTATAAATATATTGATCTTACTATTAGGGTTGTACGTTAGAGTAATATACTAGTTTAGTATAGTATATTTAGGATTATATAGTTTTGTTGATCACCAAGGGGGAGAATTATAAAACAGGGCTTAGATTAAGTGGGAGTTAGTAGTTTTTGGAGTAGTAGTAATCGAAGAGTCGAGACATCAAGTATGAATATTTTATAACCAAATTTGTCATCATCAAAATAGGGGAGTTTGTTAAGGATCGGGATGTTGAATATGATGGTTTTGATGACAACAACCTTGTTTCTAATTTGCTTCAGTTATTATTATTATAAAGTATATACTAACACAATTTTCAAGAATATATGTATATATAGAAATCTATGTAGATATTTTACAATTGAAGACTGTATAGTTTACAAGAATCAAGATTTCAAATAGAAGAGTTAAGTTTCAAGGCTCATGAGTATCAAGAAACCAAGAGTTCAAGAGTTATATAGTCGGTATGTCTAGAAATTATGTTAAAACTCTGGTTAGCACTTGATTCTTTTTTCAAATCTAAATTCTGATTTTATAATTCAAATCCTCATTTTGAACTTGATTTCAAAATTGTTTCCTTGGTTTTAAAACCTATTTTCAAATGATTTAAAAATTACTTCCTTATTCGGAATATATATTTTTTATTTTAAATAATATTTTAACTCCTGATAATTACTTTTTAAAATTCGGAAACTAAGTCTACATCCAAATTTATATTTCAAACTTAAGTTTTGTTTAATTACTTTTATCGTTTAACCTGCTTGTTTATAATAATTTTTTTAATATAGGTATAGTTTTATTTATACTCTTATATTGTTTTATACTTAATTTTATTTTTTATTTTAATATATCTTTATGTAAAATTTAAAATATATTTTATACCTCTGAAAAATGTTTAAATATAAAGGATTTTAGTTTGTTTTAGCTCTGAATTCACCATAAATTATTTAAACATCATTTACTTTGCTTAAAATATATTGGTTGATTTAATACTAGCATATGTTGACAATGAGTTTTTAGTATGTCAAAACACTAGTCGTTAGGGCATTTTTAAATTTCGAAAAGAAGTGTCTTTTGAATTCAAAACCTTTCAAAAATGTCGTGACTATTAGAAACCTATAAATACCTTCCAGAATTCGAATTTTTAACTAGTTTTCATTGCATTCTTCCACTCTTAACATCCTACCATTATAGTACTTTAATTCTTGATTTTATACGCTTAAACTCTGCCGATTTCGATAGAAATCATATCACTCTTCTTCTCTTTGAATTATAAATCAAAATCTCCCTAAATTCAGTGTTTCTCAAGAGCTATAGGCTGTTTTAATAAAAAATACCAAGTTCAAGTCTTATAGAAACAATACTACAAAAATTTATAAGAGAAGGGCGTGGTCCTGTCCCATAAAAAGTGATTGGGTGTGATTGTGTCCTGGGAACCGATTGGGTGTAATGTTGTGGCCCATTAATCAATTAAGTCTTATTGTATTTGGAATTAGTTGGGGTGTGCTCTTGTAGCCCTGAAATCAAGGAATGTAATTGGATATTTTTAAATAAAATTTCGCATCAACCCAGCGTTGTGTGAGGCTGGATGTAGGGGAGTCCCGGACTAGTATAAAATCCCAGTACGAACTTTCCTTTTATTTCTTCTGATTATATTATCTGCATTATGGGTTTGATTCCGTGTTTTTTCTATGATCTATATACTGTGTTAGATACAAAAATTTTTTTACGAAATTTTATAAATTCCATTAAACACTATTTACCCCCTCCCCCTCTAGTGTTTAACTTGCCTAAAGATCCTTAACCTGCATCTCCAACACTTCGGGCTGGAGTTCTCACTGCATGTGAAGAGTTTTGGATAGATGTCTTGATTTCTTCCTACCCCTACTTTCTAACGTTCATATTCGATGCTATGGCTTTGTGGACTATGGTTTATAGTCATCATTTTGGCCCTTCAAACTATGTCCCCTACGGCAAGAAGCTCATAATATCTATTGGTTTGTGCCTCAATGTGGTGAGGGATTTCTTGTGCCTCGGTGTGATGAAGGATTTTTCGATACCATTGATTACTACCCTCCCCTACTTTTTAAGGTTCATTGTCAGAGTTCGTCGATTATGTTCTTTAAGGCTGGAAGCTCTTAAGTTTGATTGGTTTTTGTGCCTCTACATGGTAAGGGCCTTATCGACAATACTGGTCACTTCTAGCCTCTGCTTTCTAAAGTTCGTAGCCAATGCTTTTCGACTACATTGCCCAAGGTTGGAAGCTCTTAGTTTGAATTATCTCCTCATTAGGTCTACTCTTAACTCTGCTTTCTAAAGTTCATAGTCCTTCGGACTATGTTTCTTGAGGCGGGAATTTTCAAGCACCTATGACTTCTAATATGGAGTTCGATAGTGAATTTCTTTTGTTAATCCTGGGATCATGTATTACGCTCAAAATTTTCTTCCAACCTTTCTCCGGAGCTTGGAGTCCACATTTTAAATTTTGTGCATATGACATTAGGGTTATTGCTAATGATCTTATTGTTTCGGTCATTTGAGAGTGCATTGGATTTCATAGGGACTATAGATAATTAGCTTTACATTTCATAAAGCTATAATGTAAGACTAATTTTAGAAAATTTTAAAGTACATAGTTTCAATGATTCAAAAGAAAAAAAAATTGGTATTCAAAAAACACAAGTTTGGGTGAAATGCCCCCAATGAATGTCATGGCTTATTTTGCAAGAAAATAAATATAATTAAAATTTCAAATGAAGTAAGGATAAAGATGATTGTTATACCAATGATGAACTGGATTCCGTCCAACGTTGTGAGATTGAAAGTCTCATCTAAATGCTTTTGATAAGTAACATTGGATTTTTCCTAAATTAGCCCGGTGTTAGTCATGACCCGCTATATTGACATGGTCTTTGAGTTCAAAAGTTTGGTAGTGAACTTTAGCATTGAAGCATCTTGCAACCCCTTCTGGTATGCTATAATTCTAAGGTCCGCCTCTTCTCTTTTCTCATTGATTTGGGTCAAGTGCTTCGAGTAGAATTTGCTCATTCTCAACCTAATTGAAATTTATTCATCGGTATGTCGATATTTCTAACTCTACAGGTATTATTGCTTCTGAACCGTATGTCGGAGAGAAAGGAGTCCCAAGTCGCATATTTGTGGATCGTACGATAAACCATAATGTAAGAGGGAGCTCATCAATCCAGTCTCCTTTAGACTTGTTAATTCACTTTTTTGTTGGTGGATTTGATGATCTTATCCACTGCTTCTACTTGCACATTTTCCTGGGGGTGCACTACTACGTAAAACCTCTTCCCGATGTGATATCACTTATAGAAATTCTAGAATTCAGCACTCTCTAGCTGAATTCCATTATCTGTTATGACCTTCTATGGCACTCTGATTCTGCAAATAATTTTTTAGTCGTGAACTTAATAACTTTCTTTGCAAAAATGGTGGCGAATGGTTTCTCTTTCACCCACTTGGTAAAATAATCAATAGTGATGGTTGCATATCCGGATCCTGCTTTAGCTGTTGGAACCACTCCTTCAAAGTCTATTCCACGCACGGAAAATGGTCATGAGCTGACCATTTGTGTCAGATCAGCAAAGAAGACTACCGTAATCTTTGAAAATCTTTAACGCCTATCACATTGCCTTGTTAATTCAATTACATCCTTGTTTTGATCTGACAAGAAATATCCATATTGCACCATATTTTGGCTAAAGTTTGACTTCTAGAGCAGTCTCCACTCTTTACCTCGTGCATCTATACGAGAATCCTTTCATCTTTATCCCTTGTCACACATCGCAGTAGTGGCATCAAAAAAAACCTTATCTATAGAGCTTTATGTCCTACATCATGAACCTCGTTGCCTTTCGAAGAAGTGACATCGAAATACCTTATTTGTAGCACTTTATGTCCTATATAATGAATCTCAGTGCCTTTAGGAGAAGTTTTTTCATGTTGTTGGGTCCATTAGTAGTGTTCCAAGGACCAGTACTCTTTAATTCATGTCATCCATGATTTGGGGTTTTCAGGCACTTCCATGTCCCTCTCCACTTCCATTTCCTCGATGCTTCGATTAGCTGGAACTCCCATCGGTTCCAAGCCTAGAAGCTGGGGTTCTCCAAAACTAGCATACTTGGCAAACGGATTAATTTTCATGTTTTCCTCTTTGGGTATGTGAGTGATCATATAGTGCTCAAAGTTGTTTAGCAAATCCCAATTCATTAATAAGTATAGGCTATATTTCCTTCCTTCGCCTAGAACTCCCTCTAGACTTGACATATAATGAGCTCGAAGTCACTGAGGATCTACCAAGTCTGACGATTCAATTCCTTTGCAATATTCGAACCTACTATTAATGCTTTGTATTTTGCTTCACTGTTGGTGGCAGGATACTCTAGTCTCTGGGCATAGCATGCTAACCATTCCTCGAGATTCTCCAAGATAACTCCCACTTATGAACATTAATCATATATAGTGCTATCAACAAACAGCTTCCATCGTGCGACCACTTCGGTTGCTTCTTCCTCCTCATCTTCCCAAATAGTGAACTCAGCATTGAAATCCGTTAGTGCTCGTATCTTAATTGCCCTTCAAGGGTGATATGTAACATCATAATGGCTTAATTAGATGTATCATTTCTGCAATCTCCCCCAAGTCTCTAGGTAATAATAGGACTTGCTAGTCGATTAGTGAGCACTTTTATGGGAAAGGTTTGAAAGTAAGGTTGCAGCTTCCCCGATGATGTCAGTAAGCTGTGTGTGAGTTTTTTCAAATTTAGGTAATTTCTATCTATGTTAGTACACCTTTTGCCGATGTTATATACCATCCTCTAAACTTGGGCTTCCTCTCATATAAATGCATGGATTAGATCATAAAGGGATACTGCCAAGAAAAAGAACAAGCCTTCTCCATCTATTGGCTTGGAAACCATCGGTGGAACCTCCATATATCTGGGTAATTCCTCAAGGCTGTCTGGCATTTGACTATCCACTCGAAAAATTTCTTTCCCTTTTCCAGATTATCAAAGAATGGGATGCATCTATTTGTTTCCTTTAAGATGAAATGATAATGGCTATGAACTTCCCATCCAAGCTTTGGAGTCTTTCCTAATTCTTAGAGTCTTAACATCCCCTTGTTCCGTAGTTTGCATTGGTTTCTCCTTGATGCCTTAAGAACTTACCATGAATCCCAAAAAATTACCAGAGGGAACTCTAAACGAGCACTTTAGTGGATTCATGTTCAGTCCATACTTCCTCAATATTTCAAACATTATAGCTAAGTCATCCGCATGAAATTCTCAACACAAAAGACTTTACTAGCATATCATCTACATATACTTCCATGATTTTGAAAATTTGCGAGTTAAACATCATGTTCATGAGTCGATGGCAGGTCGCTCCATGGTTTTATGTCCAAATCGCATTACCTAGTAACAAGACAACCCAAATCAGTGACAAAACATGTATTTTCCTAATCCACTTCATGCATCATGATTGGTTGTATCTTTAGTAATCATCCACGAATGGTAGTAATTCATGTCTGGTTGTTGCATCTATAATTTGTTCAATTCTTAGCAATGGAAAACTATCTTTGGGACATTCTCTATTAACAATAGAGTAATCTATGCAAATTCGCCATTTTCCATTTGAATTTTTTAAGGGGCACTGGGTTAGATACTTGATCCGGGTATATTGATTCCCTGATGACTTTGTTCTATCAACTTTTCCTATGAGGCAGTTGACTGTTCCCTCCTTTTAGTACATCTCTTTTGCTTAATTGGATTGAAGAGGGGGTCAACGTTCAATATGTGGCTTTTTCTGAGAGATTCCATACGTGTTAGCATAACTTCACCTAAACACATCAAAGTTAGCTTAGAAAGTGTTCCATCTCCCTCTGCATCCTAAAACCAAAATGAAACCCGATATTCAGTAGGATACTTTGGATTAACAGTGATGTGCATCGTAATCTTAACTGGAGCTGCCTGTTGTCCCCTGCACTTTGCTTCATAGGATTTATAGCCCTGCGAGCACGACTAATATCCCTGAGGTAGGAGTTATTATTTATTTGTCATAAGGTAGGCTCCCAAATGTGAAGGGATCCTTCCGAACTCTTCTCTTTCTCCTTCCTTTTAGCCTCTTACAATTCATTAACATAACATTCACTAGCCGTAATTTGGTTTTCTTTCATAATATAGGTTCCAATTTCCATGGGGAACTTCATTGTCAAGCACCACGTATCTAATGCAATATTAAAATCCATTAATGCAGCTCATCCTAAGAAGGAGTTAGAGGCTGACAGCACATCAACTGTAACAACCCGGAAAATGCGAGCCAGTTTAAATTTTTTATTTTGGCTACTTTAGCGAATTTTGATTATTTAAAATAGATTATTTTAAATAATAGCGACGAGAAATTTATTTTGAATAGAATTAGAACGTATATATTTATATAGATCGTCGTTAGAATATAAATTTTATTTATAATTATAAAAGGAATTGAAAATGGCGTGGTAGTTCGATAATTCGATTTTAAAATTCAAATGGATGTACAGGATTCAAAATAAATCAAATTTTAGCGAAACCAAAAATATTAGAATCTATTTGAGAATATCTTTCCAACCAATCCGAAAAAACAAAATTTCATAGCGGGAATCAAAAGATATGCCCAGTTGAAAATTCAGAATAGTCGCTATGGAATTCTGGCCCTTAGAAATAGCCATTTTGCAAACGACCTCGGATTTCGACGAAACCACTTTTGTTGGATCCATGATGTCTAGTTATTGCTAGGTTTCAAAATTCATAATTTTTTGAATCCATATGTGAACGTGGCAAAGGAAAACGCGTTTGACCAGTTTTAGTTGATTTTAAGCAACTGAAAAATGGCCATTTTTCAAAAGGTCTCATAATTTGATGAAATTAGTTTTATTGGGACCGTATCGTCGATACAAAGCTAGAAATAACTTTTTGGGAATTTTTAGAGATTGTATGTGGCCCCGGTAAATTGAAATGTACGTTAAAAATTGAATATATAGAGTTATATTTTAATTCAAACGAAAACTGAACGAAACGATCGAATCGGCCTACGAAACATATCCCATTGTGTTCGGAATGGGGGTGATTAGCTAGGGGCGACAGTCGTTGGGCTTGATTCGGGATTCGAATGAAAAGTCAACTTTCAAAGGAACTAAATAATAAAATATTTATATATTATATACTTTAAAACCCTCCCCTTATTCTCTCCCTCCTCTTCACAGTTAAAAAAATCGAAATAAAAAAAGGGAAAAACCGCCAGATCTCGTCGAAGCCGGCGCCCTCCGTCGCCGATGGAGGCGCGCGCCTCCCCACCAACCCCGACGCCGTCGAGACCCCCCCTTCCCCGATGCCTTCGCCCAATCGCTCGCGCGAGAGAACCGCGCTCCTGTTCCATCGATCCACGCATCTGACACCCCTTCCGCCTGTAGCACGCCTGCGCTTCTCCACTGGCCACCACATGCTCCTCCCCGACCACCACAAGCCCTTCCGCGCCCAACTCCTTCTCCCTCCGCCTCCTTCTAGCCAAACCGCACCCCCCTAAGAAGCCTGACGTCCTCCTCTTCGATCCGCGAATAGAAACTCCCACACATCTCCGTTGTAAGTCCTTAATCAGTTTTCTTTGTTTTGTTTTATAAAGTTAATGTTTTTATTTTATAAAGCTTTGGTTTTTAACGATGGAAAGAAATGATTTTTAGAACAAGCGAGTTTGAATTTTTATAAAAAAAAGATTTGATTTTTAGATTCAAAAAGAAGTGATTTTTAATCAAAGGAAGAAGTGGTTTTTAATTATATAAAAATATGATTTTTATATAGTAGCGAATATAAAAATATGGTTTTTATGAAGTAGAGACAATAAAAACATGATTTTTATATAGTAGAAATTATAAAAATATAATTTTTATAAGGTAGAGAATATAAAAATTCGATTTTTATATATATGTGGCGAAGTAAAAAGTTGACCTTTGTATATGTAGCGATGTAATAAAAAGGCGATTTTTATTATTGGTATAATGGTATAAAAATACGATTTTTATATATGAGGTAGCAATGTAAAAATATAATCTTTATATAAAAGAAAGCGTAGTAGGAATAAATAATTTTTATATAAAGGGCCATTATAAAAATGTGATTTTTAAAATGAACATCATATTAAAATATGATTTGTACTATGAACAGCGTGAAAAGAAGTGAGATGGGACGGATTGAAATCAAAAGGGAATTCAGACGATTCGAAAATGAAATGGAGGAGTGGATCCCTCGGTGAGAACTTCTCGCTTTAAATTTCCTTTTCTATTTAAAAATATATGCTAGGATGCAGACGGTGCATAGTAGCACCCGACACCCGTCGTCCAAGACCAAGGATGACTTGTTTGTTTGGTTGCTATGTTGTGAAATTTGATTGTGTGATGTAGAATGAAATAAAATATTTTATAGCGTAAAATATTTTATAGTTAAAAATATAATTTTTAACTTGTATATAAAATAAATATTTATAAACAAATCGGACGATTTGTTTATATACACTCATTTGACTGATATTGATTAGGACGATAAATTTTACACATCGCCCAACTGCACAAATAAAATCTGTGTTTGATTGTTTGAAACCCCCCACACGGGTATTGGGATGATATTTGACGTACATTAATCCCAATTATTTAGTTGTATGTCGATCGATTGGTCGACAGACCGTGTGAGCGTTAATTATTTATATTTGATGCTTATGCAGTTGCGTGGTGCACTTTGGATGATGGTTGATTATTTGTCGTTACTATTATATACATGTGTTGTATGGAATCCATATAATTAACATTATATGGTAATTGATTGGGCCTCATTCCAATTGGAAAAATAAAGAATATTATAAAATAAAGGTTCATGTGTTGACAGTACTCATTCGTTGAGATTAGTCATGTGTTGAACGAAATATTTTAACAATAAAATTTACATCTTTATCATATATAAAATTAGAAACTAACTAGAAAATAGATAAGATGAGTGGTCTCCTGGATATTGATCTGATGTTGGTTTCGGCCATCGGGGTTAATATTTAGGGAATCGTTCTCTTACTAATTTACGGTTGGAGTCTGATTTGAAATCAAACGATAGATACCATAATTTTTATAAAATATATTAAATAACAAAAATAGTCGCGTGTTGACAGTACTCATCCGTTGAGATTAGTCATCTATTGAAAGAAATATAGATTCATTTGTTGAATAGAATAACGAAGTTATTGAAAAATATAAAGCCGTGTTGATTAGAGATGCGCTATTTTGACACGAACGATATTTATATCGATTATATTCTTTTTTATAATGAATATTGAAAAGATATAAAAATCGAATATTTATAACAGGAAATTGAATTGAATTGAATCGAAAACGAATTCGAATTGAATTAAATAGAAAACGAATTCGAATTGAATTAAATAGAAAACGAATTCGAATTGAATTGAATAGAAAACGAATTCGAATTGAATTGAATTCAATTGAAAACGAAGTTGAAATTGTTTTGAAACGAATTTAAAATGATTTGTAAAACTGTTTTGAAAGGAAATTGACAAAATATATATAATATATATATATATATTATATATATAATGGCTTGAATAGAACGCGCCGCGCGACGGTAGTTCGTGAATTTCGACCATTGGCTTCGAATGGACGTTACGGGAGATCCGACTGTCGGATTCTCCTAAAACCGGAACCATTGGGTTCGTATCGAAAAGAGCTTTCTAACGAATATTAGAAAATTGAAATCTAACGGTTGGATTTGGAGATATGACCAAATCAATTTCAGAAAAGGTCGTTGTAAGTGCAGTTCGATGGCCGTTGATGGAAATCGACTGTACGGGCCTTGATAAAATTAATTAAAGTATCAATAATTTGTGTAAAATCATAATAAATGATTTGAAAAGAACTGGGATGAAAAACTCCACATTTGTAAAGATAAAAATATATTTTTATCAAAATGAACTAGTTTATAACTAGAAAAATAAATTGGACTTGTGAATGGTTTTAAATAACTAGAATTTCTAATATATTTAATTGGAATTGAATTAGAATTGATTTGTGGGTTTATCGTGAATGGTGTTTCAAATAACACTTGTTCTTTAACCCGATAATAAATAGAATGTGATTTGGGTTTATCGCGATCTGTGTTTTAAATGATATTAGTTCTTTAACCCAGTAAAAGGAGTTTTAATGGATCTGTAATTAGATTGAAATGTGAATCGATAATTTAAATCATCAAATTCGGAAAGTGAGCGAGAATGGAGTATCACCACTTTTGCTCCAAAGCGATAGTTAAAGCTTTAATTAGATTTGAACGTGAAATGGTAATTAATTTTACCGATAACACTGTGGTGTCAGATATGGAGTATTACCAGTTTTGCTTCATGGGATGAATAGGTTGGGATTGGGAAATAAAATAAATAATTGCTTCGGTGTGGTTCGCTAATTCCGACTAGTTTGGAAAACCTTAACAGGGTTTGAAATGATATCCAAAGGAAGATCAAAGAATAAATTTTAAAGAATTTATCTTTGATAAAATTAATGGGAACATTTCCCTAAGAATGTGAAATTTAGAAAGTAGCTGTAGGTTAGCTAAGAAGAATAGTTTCCTGGGTATCGATCTGATGTTGGTTTCGGCCTTCGGGGTTAATATTTGGGAAGTTGTTCTCTTGCTGATTTACAGTTAGTGGCTGCTAAATTGGAATGAGGCGTATGTTGTGTTTGTGTAACATTTATTTATTATATACGCGGGTCATTCAGAAAGGCCGGGTTTATACCCATTCTGAATAACCGATTTTACGATATGTTGAAGATGAATACGGTGGTTGAAGACCGGAAGTCTTCACATCGTTTGGGTGATTACTGATGATCTTGATTGGGTTGTACACCCAAGAGGAGGGAATCAGTTGGTGGTCGTCCAGACGTACTTGGAGATCGATGGATATGCGAGGAAAGTGCCTCCGGTTTCGTTCAGACCCAGAACGAACTAGTAAATGGACTGTGTGTCTTACATTGGATTTTATTCTGTGTTGATTGATCTCTATTAAATATACATCTGTTTGGCGGTGGAGAATTTATTCTCTTGCTTAACGCCCTTCTCTGAGACGTACGAGCTCAGAGGTTGTATATCGATGGACATCAGTTTCATGGCATGAATTGCCTGTGTGGCACGCCTAAGTGGCAATTGACCAAGGCTTCTGTTGAAAAGCAAAGTCTTGTTGTTGATGATCAAAGCACGGCCTGTGTGGCGCAACTTTGTGTATAACGTGAATTCGGGAGCCTCACACCTTAGTATGAGTCAAAAACGGGATAAGGACTACAGGGAGAGCACGTCGTTTCTTTCTAGCTATTGGTGGTGTCAGTGCTTAAACTGGCTGACATTTATATTATTTTCACCTTTGTGGTTGTTGGAACGAGGCGCCTTAATTTTAGGTCTGTTAGGACCGGGAAACGTGTGTTCAGGAATAATTAATCCTCAAAAGTAAGGGAGGATCGGCCCTAAAGCAACCAGGGGTTACCCAGAGTGTGTAGTCCTGAGGCATTGGTTAGAGTGTCTCGAAGCGGAGAGGTGCTTGCCCCTAGCCTCGATTCATGATGGAATCCAATTTCCAATACAGGATATTTCGGTTTTATTTGTAGAGCCTAGTATGGCGACATGATAGATGGTACCCATGCCGCCTAGGATTGATATTTATGATTGAAATTGTTTTGACACTATACACTTCTAATAGTATCAAATGATTTGTTTTAAACGTACCAAGCATGTTTGGCTATTATAAGGGAAAACCCTATCCTCCGGCTTGCGTTGCATTGTGTGATGTAACCTGGGTCTTATAATAGCTTCATTTTTCCAAAAAGCATTGCACTGTTTGTTTTATGCACTGGTATTCTTGGGAGGAAACCCGTTCCGTGTTATACGGCGTGGTCCCTCGATTTACCGAACTTTAAAATAAAGATTAATACCTGTTTTTGTTCTCACACCAGTCACATGACTGACCTGGAGTTTATTGTTTTAACCTAAACTCTGGGTGCCCTTATTTTCCGCACGGGCAGCTAGTAGTTTTGGTTTTGCAGATTTATATTCACAGGATCCTGATTTACAGCTGGAACAATGCTCGGAAAGCTCTATATCCGTGCATTACTTTCAGTTGTGTTTTGTATTATTTTTCCGCTGCTAGGCATTTAAATGTAATTTAAATCTCTGATATTTGTCAAATGTGTAATACTCATTCATACTCTGTATATTCTTGTATTCTGATGGAATTGTTGTAATAAACAATGAAATGTTCTTCTGTTTGCGTTCTAATTTGTCGTGTTCTCAAGGTAATCCGGGCTTTCCTCACCGGGGAAGTTACGGGCTATCACAGTTGGTATCAGAGCTTTGGTTTACAGAGCTCGAGAACAAGACACATTAGAACCGAACGAAAGAATTCATCGGATATTGGATTAGTAATATCCAATTAGAATGACTCGTTAGAGATTGGATCAGTAGTATCCTAGAACGA
Source organism: Allium sativum (assembly GCA_030737875.1). Classification (NCBI taxonomy): domain Eukaryota; kingdom Viridiplantae; phylum Streptophyta; class Magnoliopsida; order Asparagales; family Amaryllidaceae; genus Allium; species Allium sativum. The sequence goes on along the minus strand of CM060919.1, from coordinate 825,269,455 downwards.
GTGTGAAGAGTATATTTTTCAAATCAAAACAATTTTGTTTTGAAAATTTAAACCATTTTATTCGTATTTGAATATTTATTTATTTTGAATTTGGACAATCCAGTATATAAAGGTTTTTCATATACGCGTCGTGAACGTATATTCGAAGTCTTAATATACTAGATAGATATAGAATCACACTCTAGATGCTTGAAGATGATTCTACTGATGACTATATAGCATCAGTAGTGTGTGTTCGAGTTTCGAAGGTGTGATTTTCTATATATTTCCATTAGACTGGTGTGAGAACCAAAACTATATAAATTTATTGTGTGATTTGGCATCAAAAACATGATTTTCTGTATATGTATCAAATTATGAATTTGAAACGTTAATTCACTAATTGATTGATGGTTGTGTTGTTTGTTTATTTGTTTGATAATTTTTAACCGTTATGCTAAATTGAACCAAATACTGAATTGTATGGAAAATTAGTCGCATTTGCATGCATGTATATATATATATATAAATATATATATATATATATGTGAACAGGTCATAGCAAGGAGGCTAGAGCAGAGAAATAAAATTGTTAGCCCGACAAATAGGTACATGTTTACCATAATTATCTATTTTGTTTGGGTGATGATGATTTTATGAGCCGATTGGCTTTTCCTTTTTCTTTTTGAGATCAGAGGGCCTTTATGGCAATTTTGGGATTTTCCCGGTGCTCCCGGTGCATGGGAGGTTATGGAGAAATTTTTCGGAAATTTAGGGTGTTAGCCAATTTTTTGAAAAATTTGAAAAGTTCTTAGAAACTGAAAAGTTGAAGAACTTAAGCCGTAACGAAAATAATGGAAGTTGAGTTGATTAGTTAAACAACTTTCGGCTTCGTTCCTTTTCGGGGACGAAAAGTTTTAAGTGGGGGAGATTGTAACAACCCGGAAAATGCGAGCCAGTTTAAAATTTCTATTTTGGCTACTTTAGCGAATTTTGATTATTTAAAATTGATTATTTTAAATAATAATGACGAGAAATTTATTTCGAAAGAATTAGAACGTATATATTTATATAGATTGTCGTTAGAATATAAATTTTATTTATAGTTATAAAAGGAATTGAAAATGGCGCGGTAGTTCGATAATTCGATTTCAAACTTCAAATGGATGTAAAGGATTCAAAATAAACCGGATTTTAGCGAAACTAAAAATATTAGAATCAATTTGAGAATATCTTTCCAACGAATCCAAAAAATCAAAATTTCATAGCAGGAATCAAAAGATATGCCCAGTTGAAAATTCAAAATAGTCGCTATGGAATTCTGACCCTTAGAAATAGCCATTTTGCGAACGACCTCGGATTTCAACGAAACTACTTTTGTTGGATCCATGATGTCTAGTTATTGCTAGGTTTCAAAATTCGTAATTTTTCGAATCCATATGTGAACGTGGCAAAGGAAAACGCGTTTGACCAGTTTCAGTTGATTTTAATCAACCGGAAAATGGCCATTTTTTAAACGGTCTCAGAATTTGACGAAATTAGTTTTATTAGGACCGAATCGTCGATACGAAGCCAGAAATAATTTTTTGGGAACTTTTAGAGACTGTATGTGGCCCCGGTAAATTGAAATGTACGTTAAAAATTGAATATACAGAGTTATATTTTAATTCAAACGAAAACTGAACGAAACGATCGAATTAGCCTACGAAGCATATCCCATTGTGTTAAAATGGAGGTGATTAGCTAGGGGCGACAGTCGTTGGGCTTGATTCGGGATTCGAATGAAAAGTCAACTTTCAAACGAATTAAATAATAAAATATTTATATATTATATACTTTAAAACCCACCCCTTATTCTCTCCCTCCTCTTCACAGTTAAAAAAATCGAAATAAAAAAAATAAAGGGAAAAACCGCCAGATCTCGTCGAAGCCCACCCCCTCCGTCGCCGATGGAGGCGCGCGCCACCCCACCAACCCCGACGCTGTCGAGACCCCCCCTTCCCCGACGCCTTCGCCTAGTCGCTCACGCGAGAGATCCGCGCTCCAGTTCCATCGATCCACGCATCTGACGCCCCTTTCGCCTGTAGCCCGCCTGCGCTCCACCACTGGCCACCACATGCTCCTCCCCGACCACCACAAGCCCATCCGTGCCCAACTCCTTCTCCCTCCACCTCCTTCTAGCCAAACCGCACCCCCCCAAGAAGCCTGACGTCCTCCTCTTCGATCCGCGAATAGAAACTCCCCCACATCTCCGCTTTAAGTCCTTAATCAGTTTTCTTTGTTTTATTTTATAAAGTTAATGTATTTATTTTATAAAGCTTTGGTTTTTAACGATGGAAAGAAATGATTTTTAGAACAAGCGAGTTTGAATTTTTATAAAAAAAAGATTTGATTTTTAGATTCAAAAGAAGTGATTTTTAATCAAAGGAAGAAGTGGTTTTTAATTATATAAAAATATGATTTTTATATAGTAGCGAATATAAAAATATGGTTTTTATGAAGTAGAGACAATAAAAACATGATTTTTATATAGTATAAATTATAAAAATATAATTTTTATAAGGTAGAGAATATAAAAATACGATTTATATATATATGTAGCGAAGTAAAAATTTGACCTTTGTATATGTAGCGATGTAATAAAAAGGCGATTTTTATTATTGGTGTAACGGTATAAAAATACGATTTTTATATATGAGGTAGCAATGTAAAAATATAATCTTTATATAAAAGAAAGCGTAGTAAGAATATATAATTTTTATATAAAGGACCATTATTAAAATGTGATTTTTAAAATGAACATCATATTAAAAATATGATTTTTACTATGAACAACGTGAAAAGAAGTGTGATGGGACAGATTGAAATCAAAAAGGAATTCAGACGGTTCAGAAATGAAATGGAGGAGTGGATCCCTCGGTGAGAACTTCTCACTTTAAATTTCCTTTTCTAGTTGAAACTATATGCTAGGATGCAGATGGTGCTTAGTAGCACCCGACACCCGTCGTCCACAGACCATGGATGACTTGTTTGTTTGGTTGCTATGTTGTGAAATTTGATTGTGTGATGTAGAATGAAATAAAATATTTTGTAGTTAAAATATAATTTTTAACGTGTATATAAAATAAATAATTATAAACAAATCGGACGATTTGTTTATATACACTGATTTGACTGATATTTATTGGGATGATAAATTTTACACATCGCCCAACTGCACAAATAAAATCTGTGTTTGATTGTTTGAAACCCCACACGGGTATTGGGATGATATTTGGCGTACACTAATCCCAATTATTTAGTTGTATGTCGATCGATTGGTCGACAGACTGTGTGAGCGTTAATTATTTATATTTGATGCTTATGCAGTTGCGTGGTGCACTTTGGATGATCGTTGATTATTTATCTTTGCTATTATATACATGTGTTGTATGGAATCCATATAACTAACATTATATGGTAATTGATTGGGCCTCATTCCAATTGGAAAAATAAAGAATATTATAAAATAAAGGTTCATGTGTTGACAGTACTCATCCGTTGGGATTAGTCATGTGTTGAACGAAATATTTTAACAATAAAATTTACATCTTTATCACATATAAAATTAGAAACTAACTGGAAAATAGATAAGATGAGTGGTCTCCTGGATATTGATCTGATGTTGGTTTCGGCCTTCGGGGTTAATATTTAGGGAATCGTTCTCTTACTAATTTACGGTTGAAGTCTGATTTGAAATCAAACGATAGATACGATAATTTTTATAAAATATATTAATTAACAAAAATAGTCTCGTGTTGACAGTACTCATCCGTTGAGATTAGTCATGTATTGAAAGAAATATAGATTCAATTGTTGAATAAAATAACGAAGTTATTGAAAAATATAAAGCCATGTTGATTAGAGATGCGCTATTTTGACGCGAACGATATTTATATCGATTATATTCATTTTTATAATGAATATTGAAAAGAGATAAAAATCGAATATTTATAGCAAGAAATTGAATTGTATAGAAAACGAATTCGAATTGAATTAAATAGAAAACGAATTCGAATTGAATTGAATAGAAAACAAATTCGAATTGAATTGAATTCAATTGAAAACAAAGTTGAAATTGTTTTGAAATGAATTTAAAAGTATTTATCAAATTCGTTTTGAAAGGAAATCAATGAAATATATATAATATATATATAATGGCCGGAATAGAACGCGCCGCGATGCGGCAGCTCGTGAATTTCGACCATTGGCTTCGAATTGACGTTACGGGAGATCCGACCGTCGGAGTCTCCTAAAACCTGAACCATTGGGTTCGTATCGAAAAGAGCTTTCTAACGAATATTAGAAATTTGAAATCTAACGGTTGTATTTGGAGATATGTCCAAATCAATTTCAGAAAAGGTAGTTGTAAGTGCAGTTCGATGGCCGTTGATGGAAATCGACTGTATGGGCCTTGATAAAATTAATAAAAATATCAATAATTTGTGTAAAATCATAATAAATGATTTGAAAAGAACTGGGATGAAAAACTCCACATTTGTAAAGATAAAAATATATTTTTATCAAAATGAACTAGTTTATAACTAGAAAAATAAATTGGACTTGTGAATGGTTTTAAATAACCAGAATTTCTAATATATTTAATTGGAATTGAATTACAATTTATTTGTGGGTTTATCGTGAATGGTGTTTTAAATAACACTTGTTCTTTAACCCGATAATAAATAGAATGTGATTTGGGTTTATCGCGAACTGTGTTTTAAATGACATTAGTTCTTTAACCCAGTAAAAGGAGTTTTAATGGATCTGTAATTAGATTGAAATGTGAATCGATAATTTAAATCATCAAATTCGGAAAGTGAGCGAGAATGGAGTATCACCAGTTTTTCTCCAAAGCGATAGTTAAAGATTTAATTAGATTTGAACGTGAAATGGTAATTAATTTTACCGATAACACTGTGGTGTTAGATATGGAGTATTACCAGTTTTGCTTCATGGGATGAATAAGTTGGAATTAGGAAATAAAATAAATAATTGCTTCGGTGTGGTTCGCTAATCCCGACTAGTTTGGAAAACCTTAACAGGGTTTGAAATGATATCCAAAGGAAGATCAAAGAATAAATTTTAAAGAATTTATCTTTGATAAAATTAATGGGAACCTTTCCCTAAGAATGTGAAATTTAGAAACTAGCTGCAGGTTAGCTAAGAAGAATGGTTTCCTGGGTATCGATCTGATGTTGGTTTTGGCCTACGGGGTTAATATTTGGGAAATTGTTCTCTTGCTGATTTACGGTTAGTGGCCGCTGAATTGGAATGAGGCATATGTTGTGTTTGTGTAACATTTATTTATTATATATGCGGATCATTCAGAAAGGCAGGGTTTATACCCATTCTGAATAACCGATTCGACGATATGTCGAAGATGAAGATGGTGGTTGAAGACCGGAAGTCTTCACATCGTTTGGGTGATTACTGATGATCTTGATTGGGCTGTACACCCAAGAGGAGGGAATCAGTTGGTGGTCATCCAGACGTACTTGGAGATCAATGGATATGCGAGGAAAGTGCCTCCGGTTTCATTCGGACCCAAAACGAACTAGTAAATGGACTGTGTGTCTGACATTGGATTTTATTCTGTGTTGATTGATCTCTATTAAATATACATCTGTTTGGCGGCGGAGAATTTATTCTCTTGCTTAACGCCCTTCTCTGAGACGTACGAGCTCAGAGGTTGTATATCGATGGACATCAGTAGCATGGCATGAATTGCCTGTGTGGCACGCCTAACTGGCAATTGATCAAGGCTTCTGTTGAAAAGCAAAGTCTTGTGGTTGATGATCAAAGCACGGCCTATGTGGCACAGCTTTGTGAATAAAGTGAATTCGCGAGCCTCACACCTCGGTATGAGTCAAAAACGGGATAAGGACTGCAAGGAGAGCACGACGTTTCTTTCTAGCTATGGGTGGTGTCAGTGCTTAAACTGGATGACATTTATATTATTTTCGCCTTTGTGGTTGTTGGAACGAGGCGCCTCGATTTTAGGTCTGTTAGGACCGAGAAACGTGTGTTCAGGAATAATTAATCCTCAAGCGTAAGGGAGGACCGGCCCGGAAGCATCCAGGGGTTACCCAGAGTGTGTAGTCCTGAGGCATTTGTTAGAATGTCTCGAAGCAGAGAGGAGCTTGCTCCTAGCCTCGACTCATGATGGAATCCAATTTCCAATACGGGATATTTCGGTTTTATTTGTAGAGCGTAGTATGGCGACATGAAAGATGGTACCCATGCCACCTAGGATTGATATTTATGATTGAAATTGTTTTGACACTATACACTTCTAATAGTATCAAATGATTTGTTTTAAACGTACCAAGCATGTTTGGCTATTATAAGGGAAAACCCTATCCTCGGCTTGCGTTGCATTGTGTGATGGGACCTGGGTCTTATAATAGCTTCAGTTTTCCAAAAAGCATTGCGCTGTTTGTTTTATGCACTGGTATTCTTGGGAGGAAACCCGTTCCGTGTTATACAGCGTGGTCCCTCGATCTACCAAACTTTAAAATAAAGATTAATAACTGTTTTAGTTCTCACACCAGTCACATGACTGACCTGGAGTTTATTGTTTTAACCTAAACTCTGGGTGCCATTATTTTCCGCACGGGCAGCTAGTAGTTTTGGTTTTGCAGATTTATATTCACAGGATCCTGATTTGCAGCTGGAACAATGCTCGGAAAGCTCTATATCCGTGTATTACTTTCAATTGTGTTTTGTATTATTTTTCCGTTGCTATGCATTTAAATGTAATTTAAATCTCTGATATTTTTCAAATGTGTAATACTCATTCATACTCTGTATATTCTTGTATTCTGATGGAATTGTTGTAATAAACAATGAAATGTTCTTCTGTTTGCGTTCTAATTTGTCGTGTTCTCAAGGTAATCCGGGCTTTCCTCACCGGGGAAGTTACGGGCTATCACATCAACTATCATGAATGTTTGGATCAATACAACCCTCCTTTCTCATTTTCCAACATCCATAGGAAAACCAATATTCTTTATCAATGTTTGGTTCCCTTATGAACCCTTGGATTTTAAGCTGGCAAGCGATTCATCCTTTAAAGAAAGCTTCATCTGGTCAAACTTTCTTCAAAATATGGTATCAGCACCGCTTCACCATCAACAAGTACACTTCTCACCATCGTACACCTAGTTCCGATTGTTAAAACCATGAGATCAAGCGTCAGAGCATTTGTTTCTCTAAGTCTTTTGCCTCCAAGACAGTATCGTCATTAAATGCCTTTTATTTCTCCGTGGGACTCCCATCATCAATCAACAAGAAATTTTCAACCTTCAGGGGGTGTTTTAGACCATTGACATACCTCTTTATCTCACCCAAATTTTGTAAGCTGGATGAGGTCCACTAGATATGGCGTTAATGGCAAGCTTCTTATTGTGCTGTCTGCTAGGTCTATTACTAGGCCTAAGATGATTCTTTGGAGTTGCCTGGCCTTTTGTGGCTAGTGATGGATTTGTTCTTGCTGGCATATGCAAATATTGATGCAACCTATTATTTTTGACGATCTCTTTAATAATGTTCTTCAAATAGCGACACTCGTTAGTAGTGTCACCTAGGGCATCATGGAAAAAAGAAATACTTTTTGAACTGCTTAAGCTCCTCTGTTACTTTCTAGGGATGAGGTTTTTGGTGACATTCCTCCTCTTTTATAGCCAAAATGATATTTCATAGACAGACGGTCAGAGGAGTGAATTCTTTTGGATGGAAGAAGCCGGCGCACTTGTTGTTCCTTTACCTTTTATCTTATCCTGATTCATACTCTTCTAATTTCTTATTTTCCTAGCATTTCCTGGAGCATTCACTTCCTGCTTAGGTTCGACACTGCCTTGGTTATGAATGCTAATGACAACATTTCATTTGCAGTCTCCACATCTTCTGATGTTATGAATTCATTGGCCTTTTTGTAGAACTTCTCCAACGTATTAGGTTCATTCATCTTGACCTTTTTCTCAAACTCCGTTTTTCCTTGTTGATGATGCATAATAATGCCATAAACAACGTTTTGGGCTCTGGATTAACAACTTCAGTAACATCAGTATTGAATTAGCTTAAAAAAAATTAGTGACTCCTAAGGGCTCTGAGTCAGTCCAGATAATGACATGATATCCCTGGTCTTGGTTGTATACAACCTGAAATGCTACTTAAATTCGTAACACCCCATACTTTTCTAAGCCTGAATTTCGACAAAATTCGAAACTCAAACCCATTCAAGAATGGAGAGTACAAATCAGGTACCTGCAAATAATGAGCATGAGCATAATTAGAGTTAAATTAAACTAACTCATAGTGGAAACATAATAAGATGACTAATACTAACTAAGGTGACTACCTTAAAGCACTTCTCCACGTCGATATCGAGCATAAGAGATCGAGAACCAAAACCCAAACTGAATATCTACAAAGATTTGTGTTCCCTGAGCTAAACTTGAGAGTTGTCATGAGGAGGGTGGTCAGAACAACAAGTCATGGTGAATATAAAAGGTATAACACTATCTACAATACACAAATGTATCTCTTTTGGTCAACACAAAAACATATATCTAATAATGCTAGTAATTCTAACCGAGCATTGTAAAGATTACGCATGACGACTAACTACCATACCCAAGGTAGAAACCTTGACGATAATGATATCGAAATACTAAGATAGAACGTTTACGCATAAGTATGAAGCCTTTAAACCACCATTAAAATAATTACCAAATACTAAAAGGCGGACTCTCAAATACTCACTATTCCATAAATAGATTAATTATTCTATATGGACACTTAATACCACACTATCAAATAAGAAAAGGGTGGATCCTTTCGATCACTTAAAATCCAAGGCGGACCTATCGGTTACTTAATACCTTTACTCGGTAGTTTACTCTACACTAATATAAATTAGAGTACACTAACTACTAAGTCTTGCTAATTTAAGGCTTCTTCCTTCATGCTTATACCCAAAACCTTGCATAAGGCAAGAGAGAGTAACTAGCCAATTAATACTTGGTTTAGGTAGGAGCGCGATACTATTTAAGACCCTTTTGGCGAACCCCCATGCTACTATCTAGCTGACATTATTAGATAATCTCCTAGCCACTTAATACTTCCTGTAGGATAGGCAGACTCATGGTACCTCCTCAACTATCACTTAATACCTAATCCCAAGGTAGAATCTCATCCCAATAGTCATTTAATGCTTCTTAATTTTTGGAAGGCAAGCTACAAGCTCACTTAATACCTCTTTAAGGGTGGACCTAACTACTTAATCCCTCTACCCCGAAGTAGGCTTACGCTTATAAATTATTTCCTTTCTAAGGTTTCCAATTTTAGGAGGCAGGCGAGTCTTACAACCACTTAATACCTCTCACTTGAAATAAACTTAATTTTAGGAAATAATATATGCTATGCAATTAACATCGTCACGGGCTCCTATGGTTTGTCATATATCACATCAATTGTACATATATCTGACTGTTGGAAAGTACAGACGTCTATCGAATAAGGAAACTGACATCGCATCATTAACCTACTAAATCCATTCCTTATTCTTAATTATATTAATGCTAGATTTACTAGAATAAAATAAGGAAAACCCTATAACTTTCTATCATAGGACATTTAATTATTAATTTCCTTATTGGAAATAGCATTTACTATGCATATCAAGCCCCATTGATTCCCTTTTTTATTTCCTGTTATATCTATTATCTAGACAATCTTCCATTTATGATACTAATGGTCATATTTTCCTAAGGCATTCATTATCCTATTAAATGTCATTCATATCTTTCCTATTTAAGTTCTAGTCTAATTATTGTAACTCCTAAATATTACTACAATCTTATATATTTAATTCTTATTCAAATATGTACCTATATATACATATTATTTAATTATTTCCGTAGCTAGAGTTACAATATCTACTCCTAAACACCAATTTAATTTTAACCATTAAAGCATATTTATCCTATTCATATAAAACGAAAACTCTTCAAATTCATATACACAATAAACAATAATTTATTAAATATAATAGCTTCTTTTACAAAGATTTTGACAGATAATATTAGTATATATTTATAATTTAAATGCGTTTTAAAATTATCACCAATTTATACTTTATTATTATTTATTAATTGTATTTTGGTCTAAACTAGTGACCAAAACAACCCCTTTTGGTGTTTAAACTTGTTTTAAGATTAAAAATCTTATAAAAGGTTATTTACTATAATTATTGTAAACTTTGCCTAAAATTTAAAAGAGGATTGACATTACTTCAAATTCCAAGGAAACAAATTTATATTTTATTTAGAATAGATGTTGGAAACTACGTACAAAATACATGAATTTTCATGTCTCTTCTTATTTGATTTGTTTATGTTCCTTGTGGATTTAAATTAATGTTTATTTAGCAAGGCTAACAGGTTTTTATAGTGCTCCATAACACTTTTTATTAAAAAAAGAAAAGATGCATGCAAAACAGAAGATATGCATACATAGCAACTAAAAAGACATAAGTTCCCACATATGGGATACCAGGTTAACAGTTTCATATAACTTATTAGAAAGTAAGCTACACATTGCACATAGTGAATTACATTGTAAATTCCTAGTACAACAAAAGTGCATACACATCAGCACAAAGGCAGCTTACCTTCGTCTTGATGCAATCTCAACATCTCTCTCTTCTTGCTGCGGGTAAGAGGGGTTTTCACCAACTCTTCACTTGGTGGAGCATCTTCTTGAGAAGAAAACATAGCTTGAGGCTTAGGGGGAGACTTATACGATGTTGGAGGAGCGATGTGAGCATAGACATGACTTTTCATCCTCTATGCACTGTAATGGCCTGAATTTCCGTACTATCTGAGTTGACTGATTACAGTACACGTCCAACCCAAATTGCATAGAAATATGAATCATTATGAAAATAAAGAAGAAAAGGGTAGAAGAAGAACAGAAATAACAACACAGAATCTCACATCGCAACGGAGAAAAATATAATATATCCTAACTTCTGAAATACAATATTTTAACTGTATAACATACAATTATCAGAGTAGAACACTTACAACACAGCAGAAATAACAATACTATATAACGCTGAAGCCGCCTGCTCTTAGCTCCTCCAAGTATCTGTGAACACACGAACTACTTGACTGCCCATACAAATTTGGGCACCCAAGAGTTTAGGATAAAACAAACAAAATAAACTCTGGGTAAATCATGGGACTGGTATGAGTTAACCATTTAAAACAATTTGAGAAAATAAAAGATACCTCATTAGACCACGCCGTATAACACGGAACGGGTTTTTCCCCTATGAAAATCCAAAACACTTGATTTAAGTTTCAAAATCCTTTTGAAAGGAACAATAATCTTTATATCAAAACTCTTTTGATGTTATAATAATGTCTATCAACCACAACCAAATAATCATTTAGCAGAACGCTTACATCTCATGCTCTACATACATAGTATACAATCAAAACTCGAGCACTTATTAGATAATGGATTTCCAAACAAACTATGGATCAACCTTCCGATAGTGTATCTCTAGAGGTGGATACACTGGGTTCAACAAGAACATCTTGTAACCCAGCCACACATGACCAACCACGCATTTCGCTCGAGCATATCGAATGTATATCACCAACGGTTGGGATCAGCAACCTTTTCCCTAAAGGAACAACATTGAATAGAATAAAGATGGAAATGATTTTTCTCTAGATAGGTGATAACAATCCCTAATTGGGAGCTACCCACTTAGCCATTTTGCCTACCCGATTTTTATGATTTCCCGGTTGTTGAGGCCCGAGGCTACGATTACTTATTTTTCATTGATTGAACAATCGGTTTGAATGCCACATTGTTAGTTCCGTTAACCACTAATTGATTTGCACAAATATAAATCTGGATGTTATGCTAAAAGAATAAATTCTCTGCTACCATACATATATTTGTACAGAACAACTGTATGCGATCGTTGAAAAAATACTCTGTCATACATTCGTCCATATACATTCATTCTGGGATTGAACGAAACCGAAGGCACTATTTTTTTCACCTAGGATTAACAAAAAAATCCCTTGCACTTTACTCTGTATTAGATTATCTTCATATAATCTGATTCGCAATGCTACTGCCAATAAGGAGTGGTTCTCGGATAATAATCCAACCGATCTCTCCATATTGAAAGCGATATTGGCAAATACTTCAATAATCGGTTATTTAACTATCGAAGAAAAACAAACATCCATCCAAAGTATCGAATAATCACTGAGACCCTTAATTAATATTTCATTAACTAAATTTACCACTTCCCAGTTTCTCTTTAATATCTTTACCAAGTTATTTTTCCCAAACCCGTTTAGCCTCTCACAATTTTTGGAAAAATATTTCCATCTATCATAACTATTTATTTTCAATATTCTAGAAAATATCACTTGTTAATGTCGGAAAACATTTCCATATATTATTTACATATCGCTATTCTTCCCCATTTGTTAGTCCCTAATTGTAAACTAGTAAGAGAACGATTTCCTAAGTATCAACTCCAAAGGCCAAAACCAACGTCAGATCGACCCTCAAGAAGCCATTCAACTCAACCAGTCTCTAGTCAGTTTTTAATTTCCTCAACTCCATTTCTTAACTTCTTATCAACACAATCATTTTAAATCTTCAATCTTTTGCTTTTAAACCTTCTGTCAAATCTCCCATGATTTTATTTATAAATTCCCTTTTTCATATAAAATCTCATTATAGATTTATTAAATTTCATACATAATTGATAAGTCAATTCCTAGTTATCCAACTTTTGTTAAATTTTTCTGTCTCCTTAAATTTTCGGAAAAATTCGCCAGCACCTCCTTTGTACCGGTCAATAGCTCAAACCTCGACTCGCCTCTCTAGGCCCTTTCCATTCAAAAAGAAAATCAGAAAGCTAAGCGGTTTGCCGATTCGGTGCATATAAACTCATAAGGAATTTAAATATGTACCTTTTTGTTGGGCGCTCAAATTATAAATCTTCGTTCTCTTCATTCCATACCTATTCTGAAAAGTCAGTGTGTACGCATTAAGCTGGATCTTTATATGGAAATAGCGGAATGGTATAAAATAAACTAACTTTGTAAACTACAATAGTTACGCAGGTAAAATTAAGCTATAGAGAATAAAAAGTAAAGTGCAGTAAATAAAGACACCAGGAATTTTATACTGGTTCGGACTTCCCGTCCTACGTCCAGTCCCGAAGCTCCTCTTCGGAATTCACTATCACGCCCTCTCTTAACCTAGAGGAATGGGTTACAATACACCCGAGCACCAACAAGGATGTCCACAGCTGAGCACCTACACAGGGCTTCACAATTTACAAGTGTTTTGACCCTTGAATGTGTTCTTTAATCAACATAGAATAGTCACGATGAAGTACACCCTTCCTATAATCTTATCCTCAAGTATTTGATATGTTTGTGAAGATTGATGGAAGTTTGTTGCTTGTCGAATCAAGAGATGTGAAATGATATCAAAGATTCAACAAGTAATTTGAATTTGAGAGAACTTCAGATTGCAATGAATATAGAAGTGCAAATCAGAAAATAGAGAGAATAGAATGAGAATCAGTTATTTGAAAAACATGTTTGTGTTTCTTATATAATAGTAGACGAGTAGCATTTCTTCACGAAAGATTTCAGCAAAAGGTAGGATCCATTTCCATTCGTTATTGAAGAGAAATCTCTTCATGAAAGAAGATGACTCTTCGTAAAAAAGGCTTCTATTTCGAATCAGTGAACTGGTCTAAAATCCATTTGTTGACTAATTGAGTTATACCTGCAAAACATTTCGATTTAAAACCTTTTAAAACTAGTTGTTATGTATAGAAACATGCTTACCAGTCGACTGATCATATTTCTACCAGTCGACCGGTACAGCTAATTCCATACAGTCATGGATTTTTAAAGCCTTATGATATATATATATATATATATATATATATATATATATATGTATGTATGTATACACACACACACACCTTGTTTTGTATATTCATGTTATACTTGAGGATAGATTTTAACATAATTCTAACGCGACTCAATACGTATACATATATATATATACACACATATATATAACCTTATCTCAGTGATATGATTTCCATTGCTCTTCCCTTTGTTGGCATTAATCAAAATTCTTGTTTTCAACATTCTCCCCGTTTTTGATTGTGACAACATATTCGAATTTCTCTCCCTGAATTTCTGCAACATTTTGTTAGTTCATAAATTTATAAACTTACTGTATCGTTTCCTGCAACAAAATGTTAGCGCGTATATTTTCCATAAATAGATTCATCATTATGTGCATAGAAAATGTAACTCTCCCCATTTGTCATCGATTAAAAAGTATTTAAACACTATAATCTTAAAGTAATCGAATAATCTTTCAGAGATCTTTGAAAGACACAATTCCTAATTCTCGTAGAAGTCTTATGAAAGAATTCTCTAAAAAGGGTTTAGTAAAGATTTTAGCAATTTGATTTTCTGAGTTTATAAACTCTATATTAATGATTTGTTTTTCAATATTATCAATTAAGAAAGAGTTTACAAATTTAGTTTTAGAATGGTTTTCCAGTTTTTTAGATAAATTAACTAGGCTTGTATTGTCACAATAAATTATGGAATTAGATAAGTTTAAGTTAAAATCTTTTAGTGTTTGGTGCATACATATTACTTGAGCACAAGCTAGTGCAGCAGATATATATTCAGCTTTACATGTTGACAGTGAAACACAATTTTGTTTCTTGCTGAACCAAGATATAAGTGATTTACCGATAAAGTGACAAGTTCCACTTGTACTTTTATGATCCGTCCGTGATCCTCCAAAATCAGCCTCACTATATGAAACTAATTCGAAGGAACAATATTTTGGATAGAAAAATCCAAAATCTTTGGTACTGCTAAGATAACGTAACATACGTTTTACTACCCTTAAATGTGGTTCTTTTGGATATCGGTCCAAAACTAATTCGAAGCAAACACTCATCATAATATCCGGTCTACTAGCAGTTATACGGAAGTGAACCTATCATGCTTCGATATAACTTTTGATCGACACTCTTACCATTTTCATCTTTATAAAAGTGTGTCGTCATGCTCATTGGTGTAGGTTTGCTTGACGTATTTTCCATTCAAAAATGTTTTATTAAATTAGTACAATATTTTTCTTGATTAATGAAAATTCCATCTTGTAATTGCTTAATTTGCAAACCCAGAAAGTAAGATAGTTCTCCTGTGTGCGATATTTCAAATTCAATGGTCATTATTTTTGAAAATTCTTGACATAATTGATCATTCGTTGATCCAAAGATAACGCCATCTACATATATTTGCACTATCGGGATACCTTTATTAGCTTTCTTAGTAAAAAGTGTTTGATCTACCTTTCGAATTTGAAATCCTGAATCTAACAAATAGTTTTTGAGACGTTCATACCAAGAATGAGGTGCTTGTTTCTAACCATATAATTCCTTTTTCAATTTGAAAACATGATCAGGAAATTTTTCATGAGCAAATGGTAGAGCTTGTTCAACATATACTCTTTAATATAACCATTTAAGAAAGCGCTTTTAACATCCATCTGATATAATTTAAAGTTATAATGACAAGTGTATGCTAAAAGAATTCGGATTACTTCTAGTCGTCCGATTGGAGCAAAAGTTTCTTCATATTCTATGTATTCTTCTTGATTATAACCTTGTGCAACAAGTCTAGCTTTATTTCTAGTAATATTACCCAATTCATCTGCGTTATTTTTGTAATCCCATTTTGTTCCAATAACAGTTTGATCAGTCAGTCTTGGAACTAATTCCTAGACTTCATTACGTTCAAATTGATTTAATTCTTCTTGCATTGCAATTATCCAATTTTCATCTGTATATGCTTATTTAGGGTTTTTAGGTTCGATATTTGATAAGAAGGCCACATCACTTACTAAATTAAGTTGACTTCTTGTTCTTACGTTTGAAGTTATTTATTCTATAATATTTTGAGTTGGATGATCTCGTAATATCCTTTGTGGAGATCTAACTTCGTTAACAGGAATATTTTGATTATCAGTATTATTATGCATTTTTGTAATATTATTTTCTATGTTATTTTGAATAACGTTTTCATCTTCTCTATATATTATAAAATCATCATCTTGAGAAGAATTATTTGTTACAATATCTATATTTAAGGAATTTTGAATAATTTTTTCATCAAACAAAACATGACGTGAATCTTCTATTTTACTGGTTCTCTTATTATAGATACGATAAGCCTTGCTACGCTCAGAATATCCCAAGAATATTCCTTCACCAGATTTTGAATCAAATTTTCCAAGCTGATCTTTTGAACTTAAAATGAAGCATTTTGAACTAAAAAAATTGAAATAAGATATATTTGGTTTTTTACCTGTAAAAAGCTCGTACAAAGTGTTTTTAGCAAGAGGTCAAATAGAGGCACGATTCAAAACATAACATACCATTGCAACTACTTCAACCCAAATTTTTTTTAGCAATGTACTTCCATTTAATAATGTTCTGGCACATTCTTGCAAAGTTCTATTTTTACATTTTACAACTGTAATGGCTCGAATTTCTGCACCCTTTGAGTCAACACTAACACCACACGTCCAACCCAAATTACACAGAAATACGAATCACTAGTAGAAAGAAGTTAGAGGATGAGAAATAGAAAGAAAGAGAAATTAGAATAGAAGAAAATGAAGAACACAAATCTCACAGTGGATCAAATAAAATATATTAAATAAAATAATTTTTGAAATACAAATCAGTAACTTTATATACATACCATCATCAGAGCACGATTGCTATTTCTGTAATAGTAATAAACACCTGTTTCTAGATACGTAAATAGTACACCGTAGAAATATAATATTCTATAGCTAACTGGTGGAGCCTCCTGCTTCAAGCTCCTCCAAGTGAATCTGTAAAATCCTTGACTACTTGACTGCTCGTACAAATTGGGGCATCCAAGAGTTTAGGGAAATCAAACAAAATAAACTCTGGGCCAGGCATGGGACTGGTGTGAGTAAACTCTAACCATCTGATTTAACTTTCAAAAACCTTTTCGAGAGAAAAGATAATCGTAAGGCCGATCCATACATAAACACGAATAGTTTTTACCTTACGATAACCAAAACATTTTTGATATAAAAAATTCGATGATATTACAATAGTGTCTAAATGAAATAAATAACAATCTAGCGGAACGCTTGCATATCATGCTACATATATAATATAAAATTGAAAATCGTAGGGCGTTTATTGGAGATTGAATTCCGACTATGACAAGGTATGGAACCACCTTCTGATCAGCGTAATCTAGAGGGGATACACAGGGGTTCAACAAGAACATCTTGTAACCCAGCCACACATAACTGGCCACTCATTTGACGTGAGTATTCCAAGCATATTATCACCAACGGTTGTGATCAACAACCGTTACTGAAAATATACAACGGTGAATAGAATAAGAAACAAATAAATTCTCTAGATAAGGTGATAATACCCCTAATGGGAATGACCCACATGGCCATTCTGCCTGCCTGATTTCTGTCATTTCCCGGGTGATAAGGCTTGAGGTCACGATTATCTTTTAGAACATTTTGTCACCATTTACTTCAAATGACACCTTGTCAGATCCGCCTATACACGTTGTCCTGGGACTGGACAAATAGAAGACACCATTCTATTAATCCATCTTGGGTAACTTCTACATAGTATTAACAAAATAGCCTTGCACTTTACTCCACATTCAATGATCCTTAGTATAAGTTGATTCGTAACGCTTATGCCCATACGGAGTGGTTTTTAGATAATAAATCTAGCCCCGGTCTCTCCGTATTGACAAAATCAAAAACTTTGATAGTCGGTAATTTAACTACCAAAGGAACATCCATTCAATCAACGATTCGATATTCCAAATGGAATTTCTACCGGTCAACCATCGAACAATATTGGCCCCTTTTAAATCAATTTATTATTATATTATCATTTCCAATTCCCATTTCCCACCTTTTGTATCCTTCCAAAGCTCGATTTCCTCTCTCGATTTTTAGAAAAACATTTCAGTATCATAATTTCTTTATTTGAGAAAACATCTCTATATATTCACAAATCCTTATTTTCTATATTCAGAAAATAACCTAATTAATATCAGAAAATATTTCCATATTCCATTTCTTAATTGATCGTTGACCAATTCATTTAATTTTTTAAGCATAGAAAATATGTCTCATTTCATTTGGGAAAACATTTCAAATTCCTTTAAATTAACGCAATGTTATAAAACATTGTTACTATAACTCAAACCATTAGCCATTTATTAACTAACTATATTGCTAACCAATCTTCACTATAACCATTCCTCCATCAATCATGAAGTCAATCAAGTTGGGGTATTATTACCTCTCAGACCTTAATTGAACAACATTCTCAACTTTGAAATAGTCAAAACTCACAACTTCAAACAAAACACCACTTATGTGACTCTCAGATTCAATCTAAGAATCCACTTCTTTTACAGAGAAAACATTTATTATAATGGTAGCGTTATAATCGCCGTTTCTAAATATTTGATTTATAAAACATTAATTATAATGGTAGCGTTAAAATCGCTGTTTAGATTTACAAAACATTTATTATAATGAGAGCGTAATAATCGCTTCTTCCAAATATTTGGTTCATAAAAATATAACTTGTACTTATTAAATTCAATAAATAAATTAATAAGTAAATAATTAAATAATTAAATTTGAGTCAAATGGAAAGTAAAAACGACTACTTTCCCTAAATTCGATATAATCGAATTCCAATAAATAACTTTCTCTCGAATAATCTATATTCGATTTATATTTCGAACTTCGGAATTTATCTGCCATTTCAGGTTAATTCGAATTCCAAATTCACTTTTGATTTTATCCTTTCCAAGTCATTACCAAATTCCTTTATAACCGTTCTAGTCTACAAATGTTATCACACTTTATTTTAAATTCCGAATTTTGAAACAAAACTCATCGTTTTCTGTTAAATCGATTACCCGTTTCCCTTTTCATTCAATTTCCAATATTGATTCATATTTCAAATCTAAATTTTCTTTAGAGATATTTAATTTGCAAAATATTTGCTTTAAACCATTATTCACTTTAACCGTGAATATATTTCATTTATATATAATCAAATCCATTTGATTTTATCATTACAAATCCAAATTTCATCTATAACTTCTATTTAAAATTTATCCATAGACAATCTCATTTTTTATTCCAAATATTTATAATCTCGTTCATAATTTCTTTTATAACTACTGAGTTTAAATCCAATTTCAAATATTGGTTGCAAAATCGTTTTTCAATTTCCTATATAAATTCAATTTACACTTTAAATATTTCGCTGAATTTAAAATGTCGTTCGTAACTTAATCTTCTCAATTTATCTATTAAAAAGATATTTCTATTTAAAATCTCCCTTTAAAATCTTACAATGATTTTTCATTCGATAATAAAATACAGATTTCAAGCCAAATATTAATTATTCAATGATAGTTATTTCCTTTCAGCCATAAATATCATTTATAAATTTAACTACTTGTTTTATCCATTAAAACAAGTTTCTACTTTCAAATCTATTCGAAATCCAATTTCTAATGTTGGAAATTTTTTTTCTAAATCCCCAATTTATTTTCTACATTCAGAAATATATTTCGGTATTAAACACCAAAATTCTAAGGCCAACACAGCATAATCAATCATAGTATATATCAAAGTGAATAACGAACAATAATACAAATGTTGAGGAATCTGCTTGGATCCCTCCAACATGTTTCCCTACATCTACAGACGTTAAACAACATTAATTTCACATAAATATGAAATATCATAGTAAATAGAACAGATAATCGATCTATGATATAAATATATCAGCAATTTCAACCAAATTTATCAACCATTCATCCAAACAACCATAGCACAATATAAAATTACTATAAATACATTTAAAACTCATTTATATAAAATTATAAATGAGTCAAAGTTAGTGAGTTTAATCACCTTTGTTCAACATTGACGATTCTGTTCTATTTTTGTTTAAAACCAAAGAGCGTTTGATTCTGCCCTGAAATTCCAGTAGCTTCCTCCTCAGCCACATTAACTCCATAACATAGATTTTGCCGTTATGATCCTAACGCACTTAGTTTCGTTGAACTCTGTAAACGTATGAGTTAAATATTAACGTTACAAGAATATACCTTATATAATTAACTTATCAATAAAATTATTAAATTCCTTTAATTACCCTATAATATAATAATCACTTAAGTTTTAATTAACCTAGGCCATGCTTAGTCCACGCGTATCTTTTTTTTCCTATTTGCAACACTTTTCTTCCCGATCTCTTTTTTTATCTTTTATTTCCAGGCATTGCACAACTTCCTTCTCCTCTTCTCATCACTACTACCATCGCCAGAGACTACCGGAGCCGACTAATCCATCACCCTCAGACATGCTGACCACTAGCACTCAAACTCCAACTCCGCCACTACACTTCTCATCTCAAACTCCCCTTGTTCATCCCTATGACACAAACTCAACCAAGACTTGAAACCGGATAATATTGTCTTCAGTTCTTCCAAGCCATCCTCACACGTCAAAAATCAATAAAACCACTCACCTTGTCACCTCCCAACAATATATTTGTTCCAGCTTCCTATACACAAAGCAAACCAGAATTCTCACTCACCATCAATGCAAAGGAAGCTTTCTTCTCCATATTTAATTATGTGAACAACCAAATATAATAATCATCCCTTAAGCCAATGTTTATATACTAATACTTTTTCTTCACTTCTTGGTTAATTGCTGCTTCACCAAAGAAATTACTCCTTCTTAATATTGAAATCGCTTTACCATTTTTTTCTATAATACGCCTCTTATCAGTCTTTTCTCATTCACAATGATTTCGCTACCTTAGCTACATTAACTTCCTTCACAAGTCTTCATTTTGAATCATGTTGCTTCCTTATTCTCCATCACAGTGAACGCCACAATTACAACCGATCCTTCCTACTGTACTATCCAATGCCACGTACTCCATCTCCTCGGAAAGAACACGCGCCCTTGCTCCCCTTAGCATATACAGCAAACGCTATAGTTCATTTCTCCACTTCTCATTTGTCACATGAATTCCATTTCCATTTCCGAATAGTCACGCTCCAGTCCAGTATTCACAACATAGAAAAACACCACTCTAATTCCTTCAAGTTTGTTTTGGAATAGAGTTCACTGTACCTCGTTCGAATGGAAAAAGAGAAACATCACTAGCCTCAATAAAACACCGCTAGCCAGCGTCCACACCCAAGAATGGAAAGACTCCACCCATCGTCAGAAGTATTACTGAGCCCTCATGAACATCATGAGAACCCCTCCTGTATGCCACCTGTATACCAACTTTGATTCCCTAAAAATCGCAACCTACCACCATCGATAGTCGCTGCCAAGATCTACGGTTTAATCACACTCCGTCTCAACAAACTCCTATACCAATAGCATCAACGTCGAACCCAAAGGAACAATTTTTGAAGTGGACTTCTCGTTTCTATTTTTACTGGCGGAATTTTGATATGGGTTCAAAAAGAGAAACGGGGAACAAAAGGAATTTGGTGTTTGATTTTATTTATTTATTTGGGGCTTGCCTTTTATTTATTTTAAAAAGACGAAAAGGTTTTCTAGATGGGTACAGTTATATAAGGAGAAAAGTAAGGCTTTTGGTTGAAGGTTGATAGTGGCTTCCATTGGAATAGGATAACTTTCAATAAAAGCTTCACGTTTATTATATTTATTATTTAAAAATCAGCGTACCCTGCTACATAGAATTTCATTCGTTTAAAGACTGCTATAGACAAAAATAAAAATACTATCGTGTCAAGAGAAGTGTCACGATCCGAAAAATATAATAATATAAACAAGTTAACTTTTATTATGATATCCCAAAATGCAGATATTTGGTGTAAAATACTCCAAATAAAAAGTTGCTTGTTTTTCAAAATAAAAATTACAGAAAAATTCTACAAATTAAATTATAACTACGTCTCAAAATTCTTGTCCAAATTTGAGACCAATATTTAATTATATTAAATAAACTGTTTTGGCTTATACATGACTCCAAAGCGACTTTCTGAAAATTTAATTTGGACATTACATACAATCTATAAGACAAAATCTCGATTTTTCTCTTTTATTAGAAAGATATAGTTTTATAGATTCAAATGCTTTTTGTTTCAAAGAAATCTGACTTATAACGAATCTTGTATATTTAGTTGAAGTTGAAAATGTAATATTACAAAATACCGCGACATTACGATCTCGTTATATATTTAAGTATAAATTATGTGTTCAAACTTCATTTTAATAAATAAATTCCATATAAATTTCCATTTATATTTCGAATTTAGTATTTAAAATAAATTTAAATGTTCAAAATTAAATAGCTAAAAATCTGGGTCCTTACATTCCTCTCCCCTTAAAAGAATTTCGTCCACGAAATTAGTGAGGTGGGAAAAGTGCTGCAAACCCTGTTGACTGGGTTAAAAATCTCTTATTTTACTTCTTAATTTCAGTTTTAGCTGAGCCAATTAATTCCAATTAAAATACTAATTTATTTCTACAAACGAAAATTTTCTAACACCTTCAATTTTTGAATTTTTTTGGCAAAATCTCCTCTGCACGGAGGGACTTATGCGATATCGCAGAAACAACAAATATATATACAGCGACCCACACGGTCGGAAAACAAAATTCAAAACCCAATTTTGTATTTTTGCATAGGCGTACCTTATATAAGCATTATTAAGCGAACCTGCTTAATTCATAGTCAATATACACAGCCAAACACTAGTCAATGGCTTCAGGTACTTGTACTTCAAAAGGTGAATTTCAATAACTGATATTCAAATAATCATTCAATCCTTTTATTCGAACAAACACTAGATTTTAGATTAATATCTTTACACTCAATCAATATCTATTTCAAATTGGTTTCAAACAAATTTTAATTTCCATAAAGTCATTTTATTCCTTACTCTACATACATACATCCATAATGTAACGTCCTAGGTTTTTCTTCCATTTTATTTAGAATATTTAAATTTGTTTAAAATATTATATTGGGGATATAATGGATTTTTAATCGAATTTATTTATTTAAAATAGAGTTCGAATATATATTTATATATTAATTAAAACGAGCTTGAAACGTCACGGTAGTTCGAAATTTTCGATTTAAACTTTAACTGGGTATACATGATCCGATATAAGTCGGATTTTTGTGAAACAAGAAACATTAGAATCGTGTTGATGATAATTTTCGTATAAAAGAGAAAAATTCAGATTTCGTGTTATATATTATTAGTTATGGCTAAATCAAATTTTGAAATAGTCACTACGGAATCGTTTTAAATTTTCACGAATTATTTATAAATATTAAAGAATTTTTATATAATATATGCCATTTAAAACCGGAATTTTGTAATGTTGAATTATTGAATTCTATACTGTTGAAATTAAAACTGTTATTTTAATTAGTATGATGATATTAATTTGTCATAAATTTAGCTGTTTAATTTAATTAGATTTATAATTAAACTCACCTAAAGTTGAATACTACATGAACATGGGAACTGGAACCGGAACACACATACCACACATGATCAACAAAATAAGAAAAAGCTGATCCATGAAACTCGAATGTATATAATAAGAAAACTGGAAAGTGACAAATACAAAATAAAAAAAATAAAGACAATATATGCGCAATTCATATTAAAGAAAAACATTGTGTGTATAGTTGCTTTATATGGCTTGAGTGCCAATTCCAACGTTATAGGCTTATAACCTAGCAACCCTACTGCTTATAAGAATGCAAACTGAAATTTTCAACATGACTTTTCAGCAAGCAACAATAGAAGAACATAAGGAACCGCAAACTCTCTATTTAAAACAGTAAATTCAACAGCAAAAGTTCAAAGTTACAGTAAATTATTTGTACAACAAATCTGCGAAGATTAACAAAGGAAACAATGTATATGCAAATATTTACACCATCAAATCAGAAACTTCATGAACAAATACAACGTAAACAGACAACTTGAACGAGACAATAGACAATACGAACATACAACACATAGCTTATCCTAATCTATGCAGAAGCAGCTCGATCATTGTATTCATCTGAACAGAAACAGTATATGAATATCCAACGTAAGGCTCGACTTTTCCTGCTAAGCATATGCAGCCGTAATGTTTCCATCACCATCAGTTCAATCCGCAAAATCTAAAATGAAAGAAGAGTAACACATGAGAAACGGAAAAGACCATGAACCACAATAGGAATGGTAGAGACAGCTAAGGACCTACCATGTACAGCAATTTCACATGACAAATTCACTATTTAAAATCCGTACACCAAATTTATAAATTGACAGTTCAAAACAATATTCGTATATGAACAAACAGGTACAAGAAAATACAAATTATATATATATATATATGAACATCAATGGATACACTGTATATATATATATATATATGTTTTTTTACATGGTTGAATCTCCTATGAAATCTATATACAAAGATGGGAATCAATATATTATACACAAATTGTATAGTCAAATCAGACAGCTAAAATACAGTAAGCATATTTTTAATTTCACTGTTTTCATACATTTACAAACCCAAAATAAAATCGACAATATAGACCGAATCTCTAAGTAGATTACAATGTAGTGTCTAGTTCGATCACTATCTTCTTTGAACAGACCAACAGCATTGATATACAAGACTAGATTTATTAAATTTTCTGCCAAAACCATCACATAAACATCATTTCCCATCAGCAGTACATAAAAAAATCCAACGGCCTAAGGATTTTAGCTGAACCTATCTTAGGTATGAAGGACATTGATCTTATCTAGAATAATCACTATAAATACGCACTGGTATTTCACAACTCCGGAACCAAACCATACGAATGAAAACAACAAAGAATAAAACAATTCGGAATAAAATCAAAACAAAATCATAGATCAAATAAAACACTTAGCTGTATTCGTGGGTGTACGCACTCTCCATCCGTAAGCATTTGAAAAATTCCGATGTACCTGTTCGAAGACAAGGAACTAGGGTTTGCGATTTGTGTATCGCAGGCATCGGTTGGTGTCAGTAGTGGATGGAGGCTGAGGCTTTCTTATTTTATGAGGGGTGGGGGTGGATTGTCGAAGAGGTGCTAGCTACTGAAGGGGTTGTGTTGGGTTTCGACAGATTGATGGAAGGAGAAAAAAGGAAGATCGATAAAGAAGTGCGTAAGAGGGTTGCGAGGAAAACGTCGAGTTGAATTCGATTTGGCTGTAGATGGAGAGGGGGATTAGGGATTTTATTTCGGCCATTGGGAAGTTGTTTTGAAGGTGGCGGATGAATAACGAGAATGAAGGGAAGGATCTGGTAATAGGGCTTAAAGGTGTTGGGTTGGATTTTATTTGGGCCAAAGGATAAGGGTAAAGCCCACTTGAAAATATATAATTCATGTTTTAATTATCTAATTGGTCTATAAATTTGTTAATATGATATCTCGCGCCTCCTTTATCAGTTCTGAGCACGGTCTGTCTCGTTGGGACCGTAGAGACAAGGTCTTTGAGATGGAGCAGGATCAGTCAGGACGGGAAGCAAGGAATTTTTTTAATTAAATTAAACGTTGTTTAACTTAATTAAAAACCAGCGTTTAACGACCAAACTAAGTCAAGGTGAGTTAAACTCACTCAGTATTTTGCCCATTTATATTTTATATAAATTGGTTTTCTGTTTCTGTGTGCTCTGTTTGTTGATAGTTGACTGTTTGTTAAATATTGATCCATGTGTTGATTTAATTGATGAAATTAAACTGTTGTTTAATTTCAGTAAATTAACAAATCGTTATTCTAACGATTCGACCAAATAGAGGTAACTTACCCTGTATGTCACGTTTGTTTATAAACGTGTTTAATTGTTGAATTGGTTTTTTATTTGGTTGATGTTAAATAGTAGTTATTTATTATAATAGAAATTATCATTTAAATGGATTTATTTGATTAGTGATCATCGATGGGAAATTAACCTGTGTTTGGTTTAACCAATGAGCGATATTGGTTGAGAAACCGGCCGTACATGGCCTAAGAGTAGACCATTTTGTAATGTTGGTTTACCAACCAGTGAATCGATAGAACTAAAGTTATAAAAATTATTTATAACTAGAAGTAGATTTCGAAATATATTATTTGAAATAAAAGTTTATAAAAAGGGAAATAAATAAATGGTTTATTTAAGATTTGATTTGTTAATTTTATAAAGTCAACTCTGATGTTAATCAGATTTATAAGTACGAGAATGAGGAATAAATCGAATGGTATTGTTTAATTTTAATAAGACATTAAAAGGGAAATTTAATATTTAGTTTAGTAAATAAAGGAATTAACTATGAAAGTAGTAAACTACTTAAATAAATTATTATTTTAATAATTTAAAGAAATACTTTTTAGTTGAGATTAATTTTAAAAAGTACTCAGAATTGAAATAGAATCTAATGGAATGGTGAAAGGGAACTATGAACGGGTTTTATATTTAAAATCTGAATTTGTATAACAAGTTTTGAAGGAAATTCTAAGCAAATGCGATAGCTTAAAAAAAGAAGGTTACTTAATTATTTGAGGTAAGTGGAAAGATTTTAATAAATCAGGGTTATGAGCTTTAATGTGTAAAAGTGTTAATTATACATTAAAGTTACTTAATAATGGATTAAGTAAAAGGGAAGGGATCAAAATAAGATTTCAAAGCAGGAATTATCGAATGGGTTTGAAAAGGGATTAATAAAATTGAATTTGGTAAAATAAGTAGATCATGAGATTTTGTAACCAAATTCGAATTATAAGAATGAGTTTTGTTAAAGCGGCAGAGTTAAAGTGATGTTACTTAATTAGTGAATTAAGAACTAATGGTATATTCGAGAAGGAGATTTTCCAAAAGGAAAGAAGGTTTATGAAACCATACTTTTGAATAAAATATTTAAATGGAATTTGTGTTGAGATTAGGATGAGATATTGGTTTTATACTACCATTCGTATTTTCCTTTGTATAAGAGCGTTGTCGATCAAGGTCTGAGAGGTAATTAAAATACCCAACTTGAACGACATCACGACTATCTAAGGATGATATTAGTTGTAATGGTAAAAGGGATTAGTGATAAATTATTTAGTGAAATGATAATGTAATGGCTTGTTTTATCCAACAGAAATAAGCACGGG
Source organism: Allium sativum (assembly GCA_030737875.1). NCBI lineage: Eukaryota > Viridiplantae > Streptophyta > Magnoliopsida > Asparagales > Amaryllidaceae > Allium > Allium sativum. The sequence goes on along the minus strand of CM060919.1, from coordinate 825,242,039 downwards.
GTACTGTCGAGTAATAAACAAAGGACATTTTTGAAATGTTGTTTACAAATTGTTTCAAAGATAAAGATAGAGAACTGGATATGATACAGATTTTTTTCTAAATATTATGATGAATTTATTTAAAGAATAACCTTGTGTTAAGTAAGAAGCGAAAAGCTATATTTATAACATCGAAATACTTAAGAAATTAAAATTACATTTTTTCTTAAATTAAAAGGCCAAGTGGTGCTGAATACCTAACCAGTGAACTCATTTGATTGTCATGATTGAATCACTATTTATTTTGATAGTTAAATCACCGACTATCAAATCTGTCCAATACGATTGTTGGTTCGGAAAGACCGGGATCGAATTTATATTCGAAAACCATTCCAACCGACAAATACGTGAAGATATTAAAGACGATCGAGATGGAGCATTGAAGACCATAACATTTCATAAACGGAAGGGCTGCTAATGATCTTCGGTCTGCAACCAAAGATGTACTTGGTTCTGTCGTGGTTGGAATATACGGATCGCAAGGACTTCTCGCTACTGATCCATGGGGTGATTCCTATATGGGATGTGGTGGGAGAGTACCTACGGTTCATCCTGTTCCTGGATGACTTGTATGGACGGATGCCTGACAGAGTATTTCCAAAGGAATCGCGTACATTTATTTCTTCAAGCGTACCTGGGTAGCTCACAAATAGAGTATTTTTGTGGACGTCAATTAGTGATATCTGGAGGATCTAACGATGCAGCGTTCAAAGTGAATGGTGGCCAGGTGTTGTAAAGGAAATTCTGACCTCAAGCCTCATCAACTGGGAAATGACAAAAATCGGGCAGGCAGCATGGCTATGTGGGTCGCTCCCATTAGGGTGTATAATCACCTATCTAGAGAAAATCCTTTTGCTTCTTTAATCTAAATTTGATGCTGTCCTTCTTCGGGAAACGGTGGTTTGAGCCCAACTGTGGTGATATACATTCGATACACTCAAGCAAAATGAGTGTTCGGTCATGTGTGGGTCGGGTTGCAAGACGTTCTTGTTGAACCCAGTGTATTCGCCTCTAGAGATACATTATCGGCAGGTGGTCCCATACCTTGTCATAGTTGGAATCCAATCTCCAATAAGCGCCCACGGTTTTGATTGTATACTATGTATGTGAAGCGTGAGATGTAAGCTTTCCACTAGATTGATATTTACTTGTATTTAGACATTATTATAATATCAGAAAAGATATTGATTTCAAAAATGGTTTGGGTTATCGTAAAGTAAAAACCGTCCGTGTTTATGTGTGGATTCGGTCTTACGATTATCCTTTTCTTTTGAAAAGATTTTGAACTTTAAAATCAAGTTGTGAGAGACCTTAATACTGTGCAAGTTTTACTCACTTGGTTCACCAGACTGACCCGGTGTTTTGTAAATGCTCGGGTTAGCCCGGGATGTACAGGTTCAGGTTATCGAATGCTGTGAGGAGACGAGCTAAAGGTATTCAGACGTATTGTTACCTAGTATCTATTCCGCTGTGTGTTGTATATGGGACCGGTTTTTATAACTGCCCAGAGATGTTGATGTACTATGATATTGTAAGTACTTTTAAAGCTCTCAATAAAGATTTATTTCTGTATTATATTTTGTTCCGCTGTGATGTGAGACTCTGATTCTGTATTCTGGTGCTTCTTCTTTTTCTTCTATTCTAATATTTCTTTCTTTCTTATCTCACCCTCTAAATTCTTTTTATAAAACGTTCCAGTGTTTTCGGTGTTTGGAAGGTCGACATAAGTTATAGTAAAGGTATTTATGTCGATTTTGAGGACCGAGACTCCCTGGGTCGTTATAGTGGTATCAGAGCTATTGGTTTAGTAATAACATTGGTTCTGTGGTGTAACTCGATAGAGATTGGGTTAGTAATGCCCTAGATTGAGACTGAGTGTAAATATATGAGAGCGTAATTGTAAATTTTATATACGAATATTTTGTACTGTGTTATTTGATCGGTTCAAGTATTGAGAAGCGTTGTACTTGCAATCAATACAGTATTGTTTTATAAAGAGGGTAAGTGAAATAATTTTACCCAAAGGATATTTTTGTATAAAGAAAAAAGTAATTTTATTAAAATTGTTTAGATATTGGTTTGTGGGTTTAACCGATTTGAATGATATTCAAATTGGGCTGAAATTTTGAATTGAAAACTTAACCTGGTTAAGTGAAAAATTAGATTGATAATGATATTGAAATTAAGACAATTAAATAAAACAGTGTTGGAAATTGGAATTTGAAAAAAATATAATCAAATAGAAATAAATCGGGTATTAACCGACTGATGTTCAAATATGTGAAACCAAAGTAAAATATTAAATTGAGCATAAATTCAATTATTTTGATTGATATTGGTTGTGCATGGATGGTTGATTGATAATGATTTGGTGTTAGATTTCTTGAATATAAATTCATCGACGGTTTAATAAAAAGTTGAATTATAATAAAACTCTATTATAGTCAACTAGAGTGCAATCACATGGATTAAAGTTGAATAATTCTGTCATGTGTTGCAAATGAATACTTCATGCCTGATTTTGGAAATTATTTATTGAATTATTTCGATTTTAAAATTTAATAGGATTTGGAAATTAATGGGTTGTAACGTTCTTTCTTACCTTAGCAAATTTCGAGGGCAAAATTATTTTAAGGGGGGAAGAATGTAACGTCCTAGGTTTTTCTGCCATTTTATTTAGTATATTTAAATTTGTTTAAAATATTATATTGGGGATATAATGGATTTTTAATCGAATTTATTTATTTAAAATAGAGTTAGAATATATATATTTATATATTAATTAAAACGAGCTCGAAACATCGCGGTAGTTCGAAATTTTCGATTTGAACTTTAACTGGGTATACATGATCCGATATAAGTCGGATTTCTGTGAAACGAGAAACGTTAGAATCGTGTTGATGATAATTTTCATATGAAAGAGAAAAATTCAGATTTCGTGTTATATATTGTTAGTTATGGCTAAATCAAATTTTGAAATAGTCGCTATGGAATCATTTTAAATTTTCATGATTTATTTATAAATATTAAAGAACTTTTATATAAATGGAATGCCATTTAAAACCAGAATTTTGTAATGTTGAGTTATTGAATTCTATACTGTTGAAATTGAAACTGTTATTTTAAGTAATATGATGATATTAATTTGTCGTAAATTTAGCTGTTTAATTTAATTAGATTTATAATTAAACTCACCTAAAGTTGAATACTACATGAACATGGGAACTGGAACCGGAACACACATACCACACATGTTCAACAAAATAAGAAAAAGCTGATCCATGAAACTCGAATGTATATAATAAGAAAACTGGAAAGTGACAAATACAAAGAAAAAATATAAAATAAAAAATAAAGACAATATATGCGCAGTTCACAATGAAGAAAAACATTGTGTGTATAGTTGCTTTATATGGCTTGAGTGCCGATTCTAGCGTTATAGGCTTATAACTTAGCTACGCTACTGCTTATAAGAATGCAAACTGAAATTTTCAACATGACTTTTCAGCAAGCAACAGTAGAAGAACATAAGGAACCGCAAACTCTCTATTTAAAATAGTAAATTCAACAGCAAAAATTCAAAAGTTAAAGTAAATTATTTGTACAACAAATCTACGAAGATTAACAAAGGAAACAATGTATATGCAAATATTTATACCATCAAATCAGAAACTTCATGGATAAATACAACTTGAACAGACAACTCGAACGAGACAATAGACAATACGAATAGACAATACATAGCTTATCCTAATCTATGCAGAAGCAGCTCGATCATTGTATTCATCTGAACAGAAACAGTATATAAATATCCAACGCAAGGCTCGACTTTTCCTGCTAAGCATATGCAGCCGTAATGTTTCCGTCACCATCAGTTCAATCCGCAAAATCTAAAATGAAAGAAGAGTAACACATGGGAAACCGAAAAGACCATGAACCACAATAGGAATGGTAGAGACAACTAAGGACCTACCATGTACAGCAATTTCACATGACAAATTCACTATTTAAAATCTGCGCACCAAATCTATAAATTGACAGTTCAAAACAGTATTTATATCTGAACAAACAAGTACAAGAAAATCCAAATTATGTATATATAAATATATATATATGTTTATTTACATGGTTGAATCTCCTATGAAATATATATACAGAGATGGGAATAAATATATTATGCACAAATTGTATAGTCAAATCAGACAGCTCAAATACAGTAAGCATATTTTGAATTTCACTGTTTTCATACATTTAAAAACCCAAAATGTAATAACCCGGAAATGCGAGCCAGTTTAAAAATTTTATTTTTGCAATTTTAGCAAATTTTGAACATTTAAAATGAATTATTTTAAACAATATCGACGAGAAATTTATTTTGAATAGAATTCGAAGGTATATATTTATATACGTCGTCGTTAGAATATAAATAATTATATATAATTATAAATAGAATTGAAAATGGCGCGGTAGTTCGATAATTCGATTTCAAACTTCAACTGAATGTACCGGGTGCAAAATAAACCGGATTTTTAAAAAACCAAAAACATTGGGATCTAATTGAGAATATCTTTCTAACGAATCTAAAAAATCGAAATTTCATAGCGGGAATCAAAAGATATGTCCAAATCAAAATTCTGAATAGTCGCTATGGAATTCAGGCCCTTAAAAATGGAAATTTTGCAAACGACCTCGGATTTCGACGAAACCACTTTTGTTGGATCCGTGATGTCAAATTATTGTTAGATTCCAAATTTCATAATTTTTTGAATCAATATGTGAGCGTGGCAAAGGAAAACGCGTTTGACCAGTTTTAGTTGATTTTAATCGACTGGAAAATGGCCATTTTTCCAACGGTCTCAGAATTCGACGAAACTAGTTTTGTTAGGATCGTATCGTCAATACGAAGCTAGAAAATATTTTTTGGGAATTTTTCGAGTTAGTATGTGACCCCGGTAAATTGAAATGCGCGTTCAAAATCAATATATAGAGTTATTTGTTGATTTTAACGGAAACTGGTCGAAATGGTCGAATCATCTTATGGTACATATCCCATTGTGTTCGAAATGGGTGTAATTAGCTATGGATGGCAGACGGTGGGCCTCGTTTAGAGGTCGTATGTAAAAGTCAACTTTTTGAAATTAAATAATTAAAATAAAAATTCCCTATCCCTGTCTCTTTATCTGCCCCCCCCCCTTCAAAATCGAATCAGAAGGAAAAAAAAGCCCAAACCCCGTCGATCCCCTTTGCCAGCGCCGCCAGGCGTCGCGGCCGGCGCCTCCGCCTCCCCAGGCCGCGCCACCACCCCACGACCCCCTCCTCTCTCACGCGTCCTCTCTCCTTCCCCTTTCCCTCTCGTTTCCCCGAAGCTCCACAACCCAAATCGCCACTGCCAAGCCCTACCGCGCTGACGCCGCCTCCACCCTATCACCACCTCGATGCGACAGTCCCCCCTTCTTCGAAACGCACAGCGAGCAGCATCCCCTCCTCCGATCCAGCTCAGGAGGCGCCTATGTCGAGTGATGGCAAGCCCTAGGTGGTCGGCGCTGTTCGAATGTGGTTCAGACGAAATATACAGTGAGTTTTCCTTTGTTAATTTAGTTTAAAATTATGTTTTAAATATATATAAATAGATAGTTTATAATTTGTTTAGGAAAATATAAATATAATTTGTTATGAAAGGATTAGATTTTCTTTAAATAAAAGATTAGATTTTTATTAAATGACTAGCGAGATAAAAATTAGTTTATATATATATATATGGTGTAGCGACAAAAATAAAAAGATATGACCTTTGAAAGCAAAAAGACATGATTTTTGAAAATAAATAGCATTAGATAAAAATAAGGATTTTTATATGCAAAGGAATTATTTTTATATGAAGCGAAGAAAATATAATTTTTATATTATATAGATAGTAAAAATATCATCTTTATAGATAAAGCGAAATAAAAATATTTATTTTTGAAAAGGCGAAATCTTTAAATATGAAAAGGTGAAATCTTTAAATATGAAAAGGCGAAATCTTTATGTATAGAATATTGTGATAAAAATAGAATTTTTATCTATATAGTATCGATGTAAAAATAGAATTTTTACCTATATAGTAGCGGTGTAAAAATGGGATTTTTATATATTGAATAGCGGTGTAAAAATGGGATTTTTATAAATTGAATAGCGAAGTAAAAATTCGATTTTTATATATTGAATAGCGAAGTAAAAACTCGATTTTTATATATTGAATAGCGAAGTAAAAATTCAATTTTTATATATTGAATAGCAAAGTAAAAATTCGATTTTTACATATGTAGTGGCTACGGGCAGCGAAAGTGACAAAAAGGCGAGAACGATGAAGATTTCTCTAAATGAAGTGTCGTGGAGTTGGGATAGCTATCGGTGAGAATTTCTCACTCTTCAATTTCTTTTTCTAATTATATATATACTAGGATGCAGACGGTTCTTAGCAGCACCCGACACCCGTCATCCACAGACCATGGATGGCTTGTTTGTTTGATTGATGTGTTGTGAAAATTGTTTGTGATGTTGATGTGAAATCGATAATAAAATATGGATAGTTGAAATAAATTAATTATATTTAAAAATATAATTTTTAACGTGAATGTGAGTAAATAAATATTTATAAATAAATCGGCCGATTTGTTTATATACACTGATTTGACTAATATTGATTGGGATGATAAATTTGACACATCGCCCAACTGCATGAATAAAAATATGTGTTTGTTGATTTGAAACCCCACACGGGTGTTGGGATGATATTTGAGTACACTAATCCCAATTATTTAATTGTATGTCGATCGATTGGTCGACAGGCTGTGTAAGCGTTGATTATTTATATTTGACGCTTATGCAGTTATGTGGTGCACTTTGGATGATGGTTGATTGTTTATAGATGCTATTATATACATGTGTTGTATGGAATCCATATAATTAACGTTATATGGAAATTGATTGGGCCTCATTCCAATCGGGAAAATAATGAATATTATAAAAGGAAATTCATGTGTTGAATATAAAAATAGTCATGTGTTGACGATGTTCATGTGTTGAAACTATTCATGTGTTGAGTAAAATATTTTAACAATAAAATTTGCATCTTTATCATATTTAAAATTAGAACTACTTCACGGTGGAGTCTAATTAAAAATCAAACGATAGATACCATAGTTTTATAAAATATTTTACATAACAAAAATAGTGATGTGTTGACAGTACTCATGTGTTGAGATTAGTCGTGTGTTGAAAGAAATATAGATTCATGTGCTGAATAGAATAAATATTCATTTGTTGAATAGAATAACGAATTTATTGAAAAATATAAAGACGTGTTGATTAGAGATGCGTTATTTTGACGCGAACGATATTTATATCGATTTTATTCGTTTTATAATGAATATTGAAAAGTGATTTCAAAATTTAATATTTTGAAATGAAATTCAAATCAAATTAGATTAAAAATTCAAATTGAAATTTTATTGAATCAATTTGAAATGAATTCGAATCGAATAGAAAATGAATTCGATTTGAATTGAATAGAAAGTGAATTTGAATTCAAATCAATTAGAAATGAATTCAAATTGAATTAAATTGAAATTGAGTTAAAAACGAATTGAAATCGTTTTGAATGAAATTTAAAACGAACTAAAATTGAATTGAAATCAATTTGAAATGAATTCGAATTGAATTGAAATCAAATCGATTTGAAATTGAAGTTAGCGTTGAAATGGCTTTGAAAACGAATTCAAAACGATTTATAAAATACGTTTTAAAAAGGAAATCGACGAAATATATATAATATATATATTATATATATAATGGCCTGAATAGAACGCGCCGCGCCGCGGCAGTTCATGAATTTCGACCATTGATTTCGAATTGACGTTGTGGGAGATCCGACCGTTGGATTCTCCTAAAACCAGAACCGTTGGGTTCGTATCGAAAAGAGCTTTCCATTGAATATTAGAAATTTGAAATCCAACGGTTGGATTTGGAATTATGTCCAAATCAAATTTGAAAAAGGTCGTTGTAAGTGCAGTTCGATGGCCGTTGATGGAAATCGACTGTACGGGCCTGGATAAAGTAATTAAAAATATTGATAATTTGTGTAAAATCATAATATGTGAATTGGAGAGAACTGGGATGAAAACTCCACATTTGAAAGGATAAAAATAGATTTTTATCAAAATGAACTAGTTTTGAACTAGAATTAAAATCAATTTATTTTTGAAATAAATAAATTGAATTTGAAAGAGATTTTAAAAATAATCAATATTCCCAATACGTGGGTTGGAATGTAGTTGAATCGAAATTATCTTCGGAATATTACGATATTGGATTTCGTGACTATACAGATAATGTTATGGGAATTTGAAAGATATATTTTATATCGTTATTTCCAATACGATATTTGTTGGTTTCAGAATTTGATATTGAATATAAGCCGGTATATTTTCTATTCAGAGCCTTGTAATTAATATCAAATGTGATTTGGGTTTATTGTGAATCGTGTTTTGGATGACATTGGTTCTTTAACCCAGTTAAAGGCAAGATGTTGATTTTTGAAAGATTAAAACTAAGTGGAGTTTTAATGAATCTTTAATTAGATTTAAAAGTGAATTGATAATTTAAATTATCAAATCTGAAAAGTGATCGAGAGTGGAGTATCACCAGTTTTGCTCCAAAGCGATAGTTAAATCTTTAATTAGATTTGAACGTGAAATGGTAATTAATTTTACCGATAACACCGTGGTGTTAGATATGGAGTATCACCAGTTTTGCTCCATGGGATATATAGGTTGGGATTGGGAAAATAAAATAAATAATTACTTCGGTGTGGTTCGTTAATCCAGACTAGTTTGAAATGATATCCAAAGGAAGATTAAAGAATAAATTTAGAGGAATTTATCTTAGATAAAATTAATGGGAACCTTTCCCTAAGAATGTGATTTTGTGAATAAAAGAATATTCTGAATTGGAATGAGGCGTTCGTTGTGTTTGTGTAACATTTGTTTATCATATACGTGGGTTATTCAGAAAGGCCGGGTTTATACCCATTCTGAATAACCGATTCAACAAGATATCGAAGATGAAGACGGTGGTCGAAGTCCGGAAGTCTTCACATCGTTTGGGTGATTACTGGTGATCTTGATTGGGCTGTACACCCAGGATGAGGGAAACAGTTGGTGATCGTCCAGACGTACTTGGAGATGGATGGATATGCGAGGAAAGTGCCTCCGGTTTCGTTCAGACCCAGAACGAACTTGTAAATGGATTGTGTGTCTGACATTGGATTTTATTCTGTATTGATTGATCTCTATTAAATATACATCTGTTTGGCGGCGGAGAATTTATTCTCTTGCTTAACGCCCTTCTCTGAGACGTACGAGCTCAGAGGTTGTATATCGATGGACATCAGACGCATGGAGTGAATTGCCTGTGTGACACGTGTAAGTGGCAATTGATCAAGGCTTCTGTTGAAAAGCAAAGTCTTGTGGTTGATGATCAAAGCACGGCCTGTGTGGCGTAGCTTTGTGTATAACGTGAATTCGCGAGCCTCACACCTCGGTATGAGTCAAAAACGGGAGACGGACCGCTGGGAGAGCACGACGTTTCTTTCTAGCTAGGGTGGTGTCAGTGACTACCAGCCCTGACATTTATATACTTTTCACCTGTGTGTTTGTTGGAATGCAAGGCGCCTCAGATATAGGTCTGTAAGGACCGGGAAACGTGTGTTCAGGAATTGCCAATCCTCAAAATAAGAGAGGACCGGCCCAGCCGATTCCATGGATCAAAGTGGGGTCCTGAGGCATTGCTAAAGTGTCTCGAACGCGGAGAGGAGCTTGCCCCTTGCCTCGGCTCATGACGGAAATCCAATTTCCAATATGTGATATTGCGGTTTTAATTGTAGAACTAGTATGGTGACATGATATATGGTACCCATGCCGTCTATGATTGATATTTATGATTTGAATTGTTTTGAAACTATGCACTTATAATAGTATCAAATGATTTGTTTTAAGCATACCAAGCATGTTTGGCTATTATAAGGGAAAACCCTATCCTCCGGCTTGCGTTGCATTGTGTGATGGGACCTGAGTCTTATAATAGCTTCATTTTTCCAAAAAGCATTGCGTTGTTTTAGTTATATGCATTAGTATTCTTGGGAGGAAACCCGTTCCGTGTTATACGGCGTGGTCCCTTGAATTACTATCCTTTAAAGTAAAGTTTTAAATAAATGTTTTAGTTCTCACACCAGTCCCATGACTGACCTGGAGTTTATTGTTTTAACCTAAACTCTGGGTGCCCCAATTTTCCATACGGGCAGCTTGTAGTTTTGGTTTTGCAGATTTATATTCACAGGATCCTGATTTACAACTGGAACGATGCTCGGAAAGCTCTGTATCCGTGCATTACTTCTAGTTGTGCTTTTGTATTATTTTCCGCTGTGATGTATTTGTTGTAATCTCTGCTATTTGTTGAATGTAATTTATTCATTTATACTCTGTATATTCTTGTATCTGATGGAATTGTTGTAATAACAATGAAATTCTTCCGTTTGCGTCCTGATTTGTCCTGTTCTCAAAACGATCAGGGGTTTCGAACGGTCTAGATCGGTTTAACGACTGATTCAGATCGAGCGAAATTCCTTGCCGTTACAGTTGGTATCAGAGCTTTGGTTTACAGAGCTCGAGAACAAGACACATTAGAATCATACAAAAGAATTCATCAGATATTGGATTAGTAATATCCAATTAGAATGACTCGTTAGAGATAAGATCAGTAGTATCCTAGAACGAGTGTGAAGAGTATATTTTTCAAATGAAAACAATTTTGTTTTGAAAATTTAAATCGCTTTATACGTATTTGAATATTTATTTATATTGAATTTGGACAATCGAGTATATATAGATTTCGCATATACGCGTCATGAACGTATATTCGACGTTTTAATATACTGGGTAGATATAGAATCACATTCTAGACACCCGGGGATAATTCTGATGATGATGCCACATCATCAGTATTTATGTTCGTATTTCGAAGGTGTGGACTGGTGTGAGAACCAAAACTAGTATAGCTAGAATACATTGTTGTGATTTGGCATCAAAAACATGATTTTTGACTATATATCTAATTATGAATTTGAAACTCTAATTCACTAATTGATTGATGTTTGTGTTGTTTGTTTATTTGTTTGATAATTTTGAACCATTTAGCCTAATTGAATCAAATATGGAATTGTATTGAAAATTAGTCGCATTTGCTTGCATATACATGTACTTACATTGAACAGGTCATAGCAAGGAGGCTAGAGCAGAGAATAAAATTTGTTTGCCCGACAAATAGGTACATATTTACAATAATTTACTGTTTTGTTTAGGTGATGATGATTTTATGAGCCTATTGGCTAACCGCTTGGCTTTTTCTTTTTCTTTTTGAGATCAGAAGGCCTTTATGGCAATTTCGGGATTTTCCCGTGGCTCCCGGTGCAGGGGAGGTTATGGCGAAATTTTTCGAAAATTCCGGGTGTTAGCCAAATTTTTGAAGAATTTGAAAATTCTCAGAAACTGAAGAGTTGGAGAATGGAAGCCAGATCGAACGTAGAGTTGATTAATCAAACCACTTTCGATGTTGTTCCTTTTCGGGGACGAAAAGTTTTAAGTGGGGGAGATTGTAATAACCCGGAAATGCGAGCCAGATTAAAATTTTTATTTTTGCAATTTTAGCGAATTTTGAACATTTAAAATGAATTATTTTAAATAATGTTGACGAGAAATTTATTTTGAATAGAATTCGAATGTATATATTTATATACGTCATCGTTAGAATATAAATAATTATAAATAGAATTGAAAATGGCGCGGTAGTTCGATAATTCGATTTCAAACTTCAATTGAATGTACCGGGTGCAAAATAAACCGGATTTTAACGAAACCAAAAACATTGGGATCTAATTGAGAAGATCTTTCTAACGAATCTGAAAAATCGAAATTTCATAGCGGGAATCAAAAGATATGTCCAAATCAAAATTTTGAATAGTCGTTATGGAATTCAGGCCCTTAAAATGGGAATTTTGCAGACGACCTCGGATTTCGATGAAACTACTTTTGTTGGATCCGTGATGTCAAATTATTGTTAGATTCCAAATTTCATAATTTTTCGAATCAATATGTGAGCGTGGCAAAGGAAAACGCGTTTGACCAGTTTTAGTTGATTTTAATCGACTGGTAAATGGCCATTTTTCCAACGGTCTCAGAATTCGACGGAACTAATTTTTTTAGGACCGTATCGTCAATACGAAGCTAGAAAATATTTTTCGGGAATTTTTTGAGTTAGTATGTGACCCCGGTAAATTGAAATGCGCGTTCAAAATCAATATATAGAGTTATATGTTGATTTTTACGGAAACTGATCGAAATGGTCGAATCAGCTTAAGGTACATATCCCATTGTGTTCGCAATGGGGGTAATTAGCTGTGGACGACAGGCGGTGGGCCTCGTTTAGAGGTCATATGTAAAAGTTAACTTTTTGAAATTAAATAATTAAAAATAAAATTCCCTCTCCTTATCTCTTTATCTGCCCCCCCCCCCCTTCAAAATTGAATCAGAAGGAAAAAAAGAAAGCCCAAACCCCGTCGATCCTCTTTGCCAGCGCCGCCAGGCGTCACGGCCGGCGCCTCCGCCTCCCCAGGCCGCGCCACCACCCCACGACCCCCTCCTCTCTCACGCGTCCTCTCTCCTTCCCCTTTCCCTCTCGTTTCCCCGAAGCTCCACAACCCAAATCGCCACAGCCAATCCCTACCGCGTTGACGCCGCCTCCACCCTATCACCACCTCGACGCGAAAGTCCCCCCTTCTTCGAAACGCACAGCGAGCAGCAGCCCCTCCTCCGATCCAGCTCAGGAGGCGCCTATGTCGAGTGATGGAAAGCCCTAGGTGGTCGGCGCTGTTCGAATGTGGTTCAGACGAAACATACAGTGAGTTTTCCTTTGTTAATTTAGTTTAATTTTTTTTAAATATATATATAAATAGATAGTTTATAATTTGTTTAGGAAAATATAAATATAATTTGTTATGAAAGGATTAGATTTTCTTTAAATAAAAGATTAGATTTTTATTGAATGACCAGCGAGATAAAAATTAGTTTATATATATATATATATGGTGTAGCGATAAAAATATAAAGATATGACCTTTGAAAGCAAAAAGATATGATTTTTGAAAATAAATAGCATTAGATAAAAATAAGGATTTTTATATGCAAAGGTATTATTTTTATATGAAGCGAAGAAAATATAATTTTTATATTATATAGATAGTAAAATTATCATCTTTATAGATATAGCGAAATAAAAATATTTATTTTTGAAAAGGCGAAATCTTTAAATATGAAAAGGTGAAATCTTTAAATATGAAAAGGCGAAATATTTATGTATAGAATATCATGATAAAAATAGAATTTTTATCTATATAGTATCGATGTAAAAATAGAATTTTTACCTTTATAGTAGCGGTGTAAAAATGGGATTTTTATATATTGAATAGCGAAGTAAAAATTCGATTTTTATATATTGAATAGCGAAGTAAAAATTCGATTTTTATATATTGAATAGCGAAGTAAAAATTCAATTTTTATATATTGAATAGCAAAGTAAAATTTTGATTTTTACATATGTAGTGGCTACGGGCAGCGAAAGTGACAAAAAGCCGAGAACGATGAAGATTTATCTAAATGAAGTGTCGTGGAATTGGGATAGCTATCGGTGAGAACTTCTCACTCTTCAATTTCTTTTTCTAGTTATATATATATACTAGGATGCAGACGGTGCTTAGCAGCACCCGACACCCGTCATCCACAGACCATGGATGGCTTGTTTGTTTGATTGATGTGTTGTGAAAATTGTTTGTGATGTTGATGTGAAATCGACAATAAAATATGGATAGTTGAAATAAATTAATTATAGTTAAAAATATAATTTTTAACGTGAATGTGAGTAAATAAATATTTATAAACAAATCGGCCGATTTGTTTATATACACTGATTTGACTGATATTGATTGGGATGATAAATTTGATACATCGCCCAATTGCATGAATAAAAATATGTGTTTGTTGATTTGAAACCCCACACGGGTGTTGGGATGATATTTGAGTACACTAATCCCAATTATTTAATTGTATGTCGATCGATTGGTCGACAGGCTGTGTAAGCATTGATTATTTATATTTGATGCTTATGCAGTTATGTGGTGCACTTTGGATGATGGTTGATTGTTTATCGATGCTATTATATACATGTGTTGTATGGAATCCATATAATTAACGTTATATGGTAATTGATTGGGCCTCATTCCAATCGGGAAAATAATGAATATTATAAAAGGAAATTCATGTGTTGAATATAAAAATAGTCATGTGTTGACGATGTTCATGTGTTGAAACTATTCATGTGTTGAGTAAAATATTTTAACAATAAAATTTACATCTTTATCATATTTAAAATTAGAACTACTTCACGGTGGAGTCTAATTAAAAATCAAACGATGGATACCATAGTTTTATAAAATATTTTACATAACAAAAATAGTGATGTGTTGACAGTACTCATGTATTGAGATTAGTCGTGTGTTGAAAGAAATATAGATTCATGTGCTGAATAGAATAAATATTCATTTGTTGAATAGAATAACGAATTTATTGAAAAATATAAAGACGTGTTGATTAGAGATGCGTTATTTTGACACGAACGATATTTTTATCGATTTTATTCGTTTTATAATGAATATTGAAAAGTGATTTCAAAATTTAATATTTTGAAATGAAATTCAAATCAAATTAGATTAAAAATTCAAATTGAAATTTTATTGAAGCAATTTGAAATGAATTCGAATCGAATAGAAAATGAATTCGATTCGAATTGAATAGAAATTGAATTTGAATTCAAATCAATTAGAAATGAATTCAAATTGAATTAAATTGAGTTAAAAACGAATTGAAATCGTTTTGAATGAATTTAAAACGAACAGAAATTGAATTGAAATCAATTTGAAATGAATTCGAATTGAATTGAAATCAAATCAATTTGAAATTGAATGTAGCGTTGAAATGGCTTTGAAAACGAATTTAAAACGATTTATAAAATACGTTTTAAAAAGGAAATCAACGAAATATATATATATATATATATGTATATATATAATGGCCTGAATATAACGCGCCGCGCCGCGGCAGTTCGTGAATTTCGACCATTGACTTCGAATTGACGTTGTGGGAGATCCGACCGTCGGATTCTCCTAAAACCGGAAACGTTGGGTTCGTATCGAAAAGAGTTTTCCAATGAATATTAGAAATTTGAAATCCAATGGTTGGATTTGGAATTATGTCCAAATCAAATTTGAAAAAGGTCGTTGTAAGTGCAGTTCGATGGCCGTTGATGGAAATCGACTGTACGGGCCTGGATAAAGTAATTAAAAATATTGATAATTTGTGTAAAATCATAATATGTGAACTGGATAGAACTTGGATGAAAAACTCCACATTTGAAAGGATAAAAATAGATTTTTATCAAAATGAACTAGTTTTGAACTAGAATTAAAATCAATTTATTTTTGAAATAAATAAATTGAATTTGAAAGAGATTTTAAAAATAATCAATATTCCCAATACGTGGGTTGGACTGGAGTTGAATCGAAATTATCTTCGGAATATTTCGATATTGGATTTCGTGACTATACAGATATTGTTATGGGAATTTGAAAGATATATTTTATATCGTTATTTCCAATACGATATTTGCTGGTTTCAGAATTTGATATTGAATATAAGCCGGTATATTTTCTATTCAGAACCTTGTAATTGATATCAAATGTGATTTGGGTTTATTGTGAATCGTGTTTTGGATGACATTGGTTCTTTAACCCAGTTAAAGGCAAGATGTTGATTTTTGAAAAGATTGAAACTAAGTGGAGTTTTAATGAATCTTTAATTAGATTGAAATGTGAATTGATAATTTAAATTATCAAATCTGAAAGGTGATCGAGAATGGAGTACCACCAGTTTTGCTCCAAAGCGATAGTTAAATCTTTAATTAGATTTGAACGTGAGATGGTAATTAATTTTACCGATAACACCGTGGTGTTATATATGGAGTATTACCAGTTTTCTCAATTGGATGAATAGGTTGGGATTGGGAAATAAAATAAATAATTACTTCGGTGTGGTTCGTTAATCCCGACTAGTTTGAAATGATATCCAAAGGAAGATTAAAGAATAAATTTAGAGGAATTTATCTTGGATAAAATTAATGGGAACCTTTCCCTAAGAATGTGATTTTGTGAATAAAAGAATATTCTGAATTGGAATGAGGCGTTCGTTGTGTTTGTGTAACATTTGTTTGTCATATACGTGGGTTATTAAGAAAGGCCGGGTTTATACCCATTCTGAATAACCGATTCGACGAGATGTCGAAGATGAAGACGGTGGTCGAAGACCGTAAGTCTTCACATCGTTTGGGTGATTACAGATGATCTTGATTGGGTTGTACACCCAGGATGAGGGAAAAAGTTGGTGATCGTCCAGACGTACTTGGAGATGGATGGATATGCGAGGAAAGTGCCTCCGGTTTCGTTCAGACCCAGAACGAACTTGTAAATGGATTGTATGTCTGATATTGGATTTTATTCTGTGTTGATTGATCTCTATTAAATATACATCTGTTTGGCGGCGGAGAATTTATTCTCTTGCTTAACGCCCTTCTCTGAGACGTACGAGCTCAGAGGTTGTATATCGATGGACATCAGTCGCATAGAGTGAATTGCTAGTGTGACACGCATAAGTGGCAATTGATCAAGGCTTCTGTTGAAAAGCAAAGTCTTGTGGTTGATGATCAAAGCACGGCCTGTGTGGCGTAGCTTTGTGTATAACGTGAATTCGCGAGCCTCACACTTCGGTATGAGTCAAAAACGGGAGACGTACCGCTGGGAGAGCATTACATTTCTTTCTAGCTAGGGTGGTGTCAGTGACCTACTAGCCCTGACATTTATATACTTTTCACCTGTGTGGTTGTTGGAATGCGAGGCGCCTCGGATATAGGTCTGTAAGGACGGGGAAACGTGTGTTCAGGAATTGCCAATCCTCAAAAGTAAGAGAGGGCCGGCCCAGCCGATTCCAAGGATCAAAGTGGGGTCCTGAGGCATTGCTAGAGTGTCTCGAACGCGGAGAGGAGCTTGCCCCTTGCCTCGGCTCATGACGGAAATCCAATTTCCAATACGTGATATTGCGGTTTTAATTGTCGAACTAGTATGGCGACATGATATATGGTACCCATGCCGTCTATGATTAATATTTATGATTTGAATTGTTTTGACACTATGCACTTATAATAGTATCAAATGATTTGTTTTAAGCGTACCAAGCATGTTTGGCTATTATAAGGGAAAACCCTATCCTCCGGCTTGCGTTGCATTGTGTGATGGGACCTGGGTCTTATAATAGCTTCATTTTTTCAAAAAGCATTGCGTTGTTTTGGTTATATGCACTAGTATTCTTGGGAGGAAACCCGTTCCGTGTTATACGGCATGGTCCCTTGAATTACTATCCTTTAAAGTAAAGTTTTAAATAACTATTTTAGTTCTCACACCAGTCCCATGACTGACCTGGAGTTTATTGTTTTAATCTAAACTTTGGGTGCCCCTATTTTCCACACGGGCAGCTTGTAGTTTTGTTTTTGCAGATTTATATTCACAGGATCCTGATTTACAGCTGGAACGATATTCGGAAAGCTCTGTATCCGTGCATTACTTTTAGTTGTGCTTTTGTATTATTTTCCGCTGTGATGTATTTATTGTAATCTCTGATATTTGTTGAATGTAATTTATTCATTTAAACTCTGTATATTCTTGTATCTGATGGAATTGTTGTAATAACAATGAAATGTTCTTTCGTTTGCGTCCTGATTTGTCCTGTTCTCAAAACGGTCAGGGGTTTCGAACGGTCTAGATCGGTTTAAAGACTGATTCGGATTGAGCGAAATTCCTTGCCGTTACACAAAATAAAATCGACAATATAGACCGAATCTCTAAGTAGATTATAATGCAGTGTCTAGTTCGATCACTATCTTCTTTGAACAGACCAACAGCATTGATATACAAGACTAGATTTATCAAATTTTCTGCCAAAACCATCACATAAACATCATTTTCCATCACCAGTACACAAAAAAACCCAATGGCCTATGGATTTTAGCTGAACCTGTCTAGGGTATGAGGGACATTGATCTTATCTAGAATAATCACTATAAATACGCACTGGTATTTCACAACTCTAGAACCAAACCATACGAACGAAAACAACAAAGAAGAAAACAATTCGGAAAAAATCAAAATAAAATCATAGATCAAATAAAACACTTAGCTGTATTCGTGGGTGTACGCACTCTCCATCCGTAAGCATTTGAAAAATTCCGATGTACCAGTTCGAAGACGAGAAACTTGGGTTTGCGATTTGTGTATCGGAGGCATCGGTTGGTGTTTGTAGTTGATGGAGGCAGAGGCTTTCTTATTTTATGAGGGGTGGGGGGTTGACTATCGAAGCGGTGCTTGCTGCTGAAGGGGTTGTGTTGGGTTTCGACAGATCGATGGAAGGAGAACAAAGGAAGATCGATGAAGAAGTGTGTAGGAGGGTTGCGAGGCAGATAACGTCGGGTTGACTTCGATTTGGCTGAAGATGGAGAGGGGGATTAGGAATTTTATTTTGGCCATTGGGAAGTTATTTTGAAGGCGGCGGATGAATAACGAAAATGAAGGGAAGGATCTGGAAATAGGGTTTAAAAGGTGGCGGGTTGGATTTTATTTGGGCCAAAGGGTAAGGGTAAAGCCCACTTGAAAATATATAATTCATGTTTTAATTATCTAATTATTCTATAAATTTGTTAATATGATATCTCGCACCTCCTTTATTAGTTCTGAGCACGGTCTGTCTTGTTGGGACCGTAGAGACAAGATCTTCGAGATGGAGCATGATCAGTCAAGACGGGAAGCAAGGAATTTTTTTTAATTAAATTAAATGTTGTTCAATTTAATTAAAAACCAGCGTTTAACGACCAAACTAAATCAAGGTGAGTTAAACTCACTCAGTATTTTGCCCATTTATATTTTATATAAATTGGTTTCTATTTTTGTGTGCTCTGTTTGCTGATAGTTGACTGTTTGTTAATTATTGATCCATGTGTTGATTTAACTGATGAAATTAAACTATCGTTTAATTTCAGTAAATTAACAAATCGTTATTCTAACGATTCGACCAAATAGAGGTAACTTACCCTGTGGGTCATGTTTGTTTATAAACGTGTTTAATTGTTGAATTGGTTGTTTATTTGGTTGATGTTAAATAGTAGTTATTTATTATTATAGAAATTATCAATTAAATGGATTTCTTTGGTTAGTGATCAAGGACTGGGAAATTAACCTGTGTTTGGTTTAACCAATGAGCGATATTGGTTGAGAAATCGGCAGTAGATGGCCTAAGAGTAGACCATTTTGTTATAATGGTTTACCACCCGGTGAATCGACAAAACTAAAGTTATAAAAATTATTTATAACTAGAAGTAGATTTCGAAATATATTTTTTGAAATAAAAGTTTATAAAAAGGGAAATAAATAAATGATTTATTTAACATTTGATTTATTAATTTTATAAAGTCAACTCTGATGTTAATCAGATTTATAAGTACGAGAATGAGGAATAAATCGAACGATATTGTTTAATTTTAATAAGATTTAAAAGGGAAATTTAATATTTATTTTAGTAAATAAAGGAATTAACTATAAAAGTAGTAAACTACTAAAATAAATTATTGTTTTAATAATTTAGAGAAGTACTTTTTAGTTGAGATTCGTTTTAAAAAGTACTCGGAATTGAAATAGAATCCAATGGAATGGTGAAAGGGAACTATGAACGGGTTTTATATTTAAAACCCGAATTTATATAACAAGTTTTAAAAGAAATTCTAAGCAAATGCGATAGCTTAAAAATGGAATTATTTGAGGTAAGTGGAAAGATGTTTAGATCAAAAAGATTTTAATAAATCAGGGTTATGAGCTTTAATGTGTAAAAGTGTTAATTATACATTAAAGTTACTTAATAACGGATTAAGTAAAAGGGAGTGGATTAAAATAAGATTTTAAAGCAGGAATTTTCGAATGGGTTTGAAAAGGGATTAGTAAAAGTGAATTTGGTAAAAGAAGCAGATCATGAGATTTTGTAACCAAATTTGAATTATAAGAATGAGTTTGGTTAAAAAGGCAGAGTTAAAGTGATGTTACTTAATTAGTGAATTAAGAACTAATGGTATATTCGAGAAGGAGATTTTCCAAAAGGAAAGAAGCTTTATGAAACCATACTTTTGAATAAAATATTTAAATGGAATTCGTATTTTCCTTTGTATATGAGCGTTGTTGATCAAGGTCTGAGAGGTAATTAAAATACCCCAAATTGAACAACATCAGGACTATCTAAGGATGATATTAGTTGTAATGGTAAAAGGGATTTGTGATAAATTATTTAGTGAAATGATAATGTAACGGCTGGTTTTATCCAACAGAAATAAGCATTGGGTACTATCGAGTAATAAACAATGGATATTTTTGAAATGTTGTTTACAAGTTGTTTCAAAGATAAAGATAGAGAACTGGATATGATATAGAATTTTTTTCTAAATATTAAGATGAATTTATTTAAAGAATAACCTTGTGTTAAGTAAGAAGCAAAAAGCTATATTTATAACTTCGAAATACTTAAGAATTTAAAATTACATTTTTGCTTAAATTAAAGGGCCAAATGGTGCTGAATACCTAACCAGTGAACTCATTTGATTGTCATTATTGAATCACTATTTATTTTGATAGTTAAATCACCGACTATCAAATCTGTCCAATAAGATTGTTGGTTCGGAAAGACCAGGATCGAATTTATATTCGAAAACCATTCCAACCAACAAATACGTGAAGATATTAAAGACAATCGAGATGGAGCATTTGTAATGACCAGTATTTCTCAGCGATATAGTTAATTTCTTTAATTATTTAAAATAGTGATTTAGGGAATTAAATAGTGGTTTAATTTAAATTATAATGGTTATTTATTTAAATAAAATAAAATAATAGAATAATATATTTAATTCAGAAATAATCTAAAATACTGGAAATCACAGTATTCTGTGAACTGGGTCATCCCTAAGATTTAATTCAGCTTAGAGTTGAATTATATTGACGAATATATTCAATCGACGTCAGTTTGAACGTAGAATTATAATATAATTAAAATAGAGCTCGAAATGGCGTGGCAGTTCGCTATTCGGCGATTTGAACTTCAACTGAATATACAGGGTTCGTTTTAAATTGGATTTCTGTGAAACAAGAAACATGTGGAGCTGATGGAGTATATCTTTCTAATGGAAAAGAAAAATCGGGATTTCATCGTGTAGATTTTGAGTTATGTCCAAATCAAATTCTCAGAAAAGCAGCGCCCTGACCATAACGATTTATTTATATTTTTAAAGAGAGTTTAAAATATAAATTGATTATCGGGTCGACCCAGATTGAAATATCGAGTTAGAAATCTATACAGGATTTATTCTGAGCAGTATGGTATTCCTCTGTGAATATTGACGATAATATTTATTTTAAAATATTAAATTTTATTATATTTAAATATATTTATATATTTAAATAGGCTATTTAGAGCTTTAAAAATAGCCACTTTTGCAAACGAAGTCGGAATTCGACGAAACTAATTTTGTTGGATCTGAAATGTCAAATAGTTGTTAGATTCCAAGTTTCGTGTTTTTTAGAGTCAGTATGTGGCCGTACGGATTTTTAGAGTGCAAAACAATCAGGATTTTGATAGTTAAAAATACGATGTGTGAGCAAACGGAGTCGGAATTCGACAAAACCTGTTTCATTGGGACCGTAATGTCGAACTGAAGGTGCATGTCCAGTTTGGTGATTTTTGGATGTCGTATATGGTCGCAGAGATTTTTAAAGACCAGAAACGAGAATAAAATCACTAGAATAATTAAAATAAAAAGAATAAAAAATATCCCACTTCATTCTCTGATCATATGGGAGGCCACGCACACATCATTTTCAACCACTAATGCTACCAACCCCAACAGCTTATAAAGACCGCACTAATCACAAACCAGCGGAAGAAAATAAAATCCAAATAATTTAAATAAAATTCCTAAAATCAAAATAGTTATAAGTATGCAATCCTCATCCGTTGCCCTTCAGTTTGATGCTCGTTTTGTGGTGTGTGATGTAATCTCGGTCGCGTTGGAACTAAGTCAGTGAAGCTAGGGTTGAACGGGGTAAATCACTAAGGCGTTGAGGCGCGAATTCGAGTGTTGAGTGATGATCAGTGGGGTAAGGCGCCTCGTTCGGCACAGCCTGGTGAAGATCTAACACCATTGATGTCGCAAGTTGCTGAGAGGACCACCAGGTCGCGAAGCACAGGGCGGATGCGAACATGTTGAAATGGAGATGGGTGGATCGAGAACGATATGAGGAGAATTGTGGTGGCTTTATTCTGATTTTAAATTGAAAGGAGGAGGAGCAGTAGAGCTTGAAAGTTGGATTAATGGTGTTCGAGTGTTTCTTTCGTGGAGCAGGTATTGAAAGGGAGGAGGAGAGTCCACGTTGGGTCGGGTCTATATGTGTTGGGCCGGCTTGTGAAAAGGGTAAAGGCCCATCTTTTTATATTTCCATGTTTATTTAATTAAAATATGTATTAACTTTGAAACGTATAACTTGGCCATATGATATCAGAATTGGACAAAACAAGATCCGTTGGGATCGTGTGGACGGACACTACACCATGGAGTTGACTTGGAGTGAATCCGAGCTCATTACAATTTATGGCGAAATAAATTGTCCATCGCAAATCAAATAACGCAAACCGTTATTTAACGATTAACGCGCCAATGTGAGTAAAACTCACCAACTTTGAACAGTTCTATTTTTACAACGTATTCTTAGAAATGTTAACTATCTGTTGATTGTTGTGTGTTAACAGTTTGGTTGAATTGCTTGTGTATTTGTTGAAATATTAGATAACGATGTATATATATAAATCGTCAATCTAATATCGATTCTGTCTAGCAGAATACTTCATACTGAAGTGAAATCGATGTTAATTATATTGTCTAACATCTGTGATGCAGGGAAACAGGTCGGAGGAATCCAACTGGATTCCTCAACATTTATTTTTCTGTTATTCACATGTTGTGATATACGATGTGATATATAATCTGTCGTTGATTTGTTGTGTGTGGACGATATTTAACGTTGTTATATGGTATGCTAAATACCATAAGGAATACCAGAATGTAGAAAAGGGGGTTTCAAAGTATATTTTGAAAATAATGTATTTATATAAAATCACTGGATTTTATATATAAAAGGAAAAAGGATTTTATGCAAGGAAACAATTATAAAACCAAAGAGTAATATATATATTTGTAAATCAAATATAGAGGGAATATATTTGTTAAACAAATATAAAGGATATATATATTTGTAAACCAAATATAAAGGAAAATATCTGTCAAACAAATAGAAAAAGAAATATTTGTAAATCATTTACAAATAAAATAGGAAGAAAAATATTTGTAAACCATTTACAAATAGAATTTAAAAGGAATTATTTATTTAGGGAATAAATAAAGAGTTAAAAGGATTTATTTATTTAGGGAATAAATAAATAGAATAAAGGCAACATTTATTTGTTAGAATAAATAGAATAAAGGAATATTTGTTTGTTAGAATAAATAAAATAAAGGAATATTTATTTGTTAGAATAAATAAAATAAAGGAGATATTTATTTGTTAAATAAATAGGATTAAATCAAAGGAATATTTAGAAAATGAATGAGAAATGGAAATCTGTTTTAACAGATAAATGGAAAAGATTTGATTTATAAATAATAGTTATAAATTAAATTAAATAGTTATCATACGATAAATGGAATATATAAGTCTGAACTTATATAGAGAAGAGATATTGGTTTTAACACCGATTGTTTCAAATAGAATGGGTACACAACACTTGTATAAGTGACGTAACATTATTAAAGAGAACATTTATAAAGTGAAGAACCGTTACTAAAAGTAAATCTTTATAAATGAGTAAACGTTATCAAACATGAGTTAT
This sequence comes from Allium sativum, assembly GCA_030737875.1. Taxonomy (NCBI): domain Eukaryota; kingdom Viridiplantae; phylum Streptophyta; class Magnoliopsida; order Asparagales; family Amaryllidaceae; genus Allium; species Allium sativum. Next base: position 825,217,776 of record CM060919.1, on the reverse strand, counting down.
TTGAATATGAGAAGTCAATTTGAGTTAGACATAATCAATTAGAGTTATAATTAATTGATTTGAGTTAGATTAATCGATTAGAGTTAGAGAAAATCAGTCAGGGTTAACCAGTTAGGTTAAACCGTAGAGTTAAACCACTTAGGTTAAACCGTAGAGTTAAACCAGTTAGGTTAAACCATAGAGTTAAATCAGTTAGAGTTAATCAGTTAGAGTTAATCAGTTAGAGTTAATCGATAGAGTTAAATCGAACTAGAGTTATTGAATAGAGTTAAAATCGAACTCGGGTTATTCAAATGGAGTTAATCGAATTTAGTTTATTCGAATTGAGTTGATGGATTTAATCAAATTTAGTTTATTCGAATAGAGTTGAAATGAGTTATTCGAGTTTAGTTATTCGAAGAAGTGAATCGAATCAGAAATATTCGAAGTGAGATAATCGAATAGTAGATATTCGAAGTGAGATAATCGAATAGTAGATATTCGAAGTGAGATAATCGAATCAGAGATATTCAAAGTAAGATAATCAAATCAGAGATATTCGAAGTGAGATAATCGAATCAGAAATATTCAAAGTGAGTTGATCGAATCTAGTTATTCGACAGGAGTTAAATCGAATAAGATTTATTCGAAGAAAGAGATTATCAAATATAAGTATTCAAAAGTAAGCAGATCGAATATAAGTTATTCGAATAAGTTATTCGAATAAGAGTTAATCCAGTAAGAGTTATTAGGTTGGAGTTATTCAAATAAGAGTTATAGATTAGAGTTAACCGAATAGGAGTAAATAAATTAGTTGTCGTTATATTATCCGAGTTAGGAAATAAAAGTCATATTAAAGATAATATATTTCGGATGCAGGAGATTATAACACCATTGTTATAATCACGTAAACTTGTAAAAGAAGGTGGTTCGTAAATAGAATCCAAGGGTTCGTAAGTAAGTGTTAAAGAGTTAAAAAGGTGAATCTTATCTATTTCGAGATTTGAAAGGTGGTTCAGTTAAGGTCTGAGAGGTAGCTATACCCCAACTTGATTGACTGCGTTTTCAATTAAGAAATGGTTACGGATAGAGTGTGAAGTGGTTAAGTGGATTTAGTAATTTAGTATAGTGGTTTAAGTCGTCATCGCAATATAGTTTTAAACATCTGTTTAAATCCCAATTGAAAAGTTTTGGAAATGTTGTAATAACCCGGAAATCTGGGCCAATTAAAAATTTTTATTTTGGCAATTTTACTGAATTTTGAATATTTAAAATGAATTATTTTAAATATTAACAACGAGAAATTTATTATGAATAGAATTAGAACTTACATATTTATATAGATCGTCGTTAGAATATAAAAATTTATTTTAAATTATAAAAGGAATTGAAAATGGCGCGGTAGTTCGATAATTCGATTTCAAATTTCAAATGAATGTACCGGGTGCAAAATAAATCGGATTTCAATGAAACTAAAAATATTTGAATCTAATTGAGAATATCTTTCCAACGAATCCGAAAAATTGAAATTTCATAGCGGGGATAAAAAGTTATGTCCAGCTGAAAATTCAGAATAGTTGTAACGAACCGATAATTTTGACGACTTTAATTTCGAAGTTGATTAGAATTTGAAGTAGAAAACTTGAAAGGTATGGATTTGATTTCTAAGTGTAACGTGAACGTGTGTGTTGAGTTGAAATATTGAATTTAAAACGATAATCAAGTTAGAATTTATCTGTTGAAACAACGTGAAATCGACAAGTTATAAAACGTTATTTTTGAATATATTATTTAAAGTAATCTAAATAATTTTATATTGAAACGTTCTAGTTGTCAACTCTGTTCAGATCGATTTAATGAGTGATTTGCGGTAGTGATAACGATACATCGCTAATAATATTAAAAATTTTAAGATATAAATTAAACTGTGAAATTTTATATTTGAGATGCGTCTATCTGTGCATAACAAAAGAATTAATTTCGTAGAAAAATAAACCAGTTTATTTTGGGCGTGTCAAATTTAATTGGACATTTAATAAATAGTTGAGGAATGTAACGTTGTTGGAATTCAGGCGAATTTTGCCTAAAAATACTAGATGGCCTTCTGAGCAGAACGCCATGTTTAGTTTTGACAAGTTGATCATTCGATATTCTGAATAGTTATTTTAGCCATCGTAGTACATATGACACAGTAGGTTGTCATCGTTTCAAATCCATACATTTTCTACTATCCATTTTATCTGAGCATTCTCGGAAGGAAACTAATACGTTAACAAGTAAATAATTTTTTTTTAAACAAGTTTTTCTTTTTAGACTAAGCTGACACTTGGTAGCAGCTCGGTTTAAAGAGATAACACGTGCCCTTTTATGCAGCAAAAATCCTCCACATTGCCTCATTGTCCGAATACGCTACCTTCCCATTTTCTATTTGGTCTTCAAATCTTTACTGTTCCCTTCATCTTGCTTTAGAAAAACAAAAAAAAACAAAACAAAAGGAGAAGTTCGAATGTCAGAGAACTCAACCCCATTTTTTTTTTCTGTTAATCGTGAGAAGCATAGTCTCTGCTCATTTTTTCTTCCCCTTCGCACTGTTCCGAACCTCTCTTCCTCTCAGCTGAAACCCGGAACCACGCAACGCAAGGAAGAAGCTCGGTTGGACCTTCCCTCTTTTCTGCGCGCATTGGATGAGTTGCATCCTCCTTTAAGCCTGCGCAGGTATTATTATTATAAAAACAAAGTAAAAACTAAAATAGAAAATGCACTGCAGGTGCATGCGTTGTAACTAAGTAGTGCAACTCTTTTAAGCCGCCTGTAGCATTCTTGTTGAGTACTTCGCATTTACTTTGATGAGTATTCTTCCCTTTAGATATTTGGATATGCTAGGAATTAATATATGAGCACAAAAAAAAAAAAAGAAGAAGAAGAAGAAAAAAAACAATAGGAAGATGAATGAAGGGAGTGCATGCAGCATAAAAAAAAAGCTTGCATGTGTGGTGACCAAATTTTCCTACAAAGCCCATTTAAAACCTTTGCCTGTAACACTTTTATTTGAGTTTGGGAACATCAATTGTCAATACTTGCATGCGCAAGTAGTAGAAAAAAAAAGTGAAATATGGTACCGTAATATTGGGCATGAAGCATGTTCAATTGGTTGCAGACATAGTGACCAAAGATACTAGTGTTTGGACATATTTTGCTGGCATACATAGTATAATAATAATAATAGTAATAAAGTTTTTTTAGTTGCGTGTGAACTGAGTAGGAGGGAAAAAATATATATATAGTTGCATGTAAACTGAAGTAGTAAAGCATGTGTATGTATTCGTCGCGTTCCAAATATGATTAAAAGTCAGTGTAGTTAAGTGGTTTGTCATGAGTTTCAAAAATTAAAAGGTCATAAGTTCAAATCTGCATAGTTGTTTATCTTTGCAACTGTTTTGCAAATTTTGACCAAAATTCGTATTTGAGTTTATTATTGAAAAATCATTGTGTAGTGAAATCATGTCATTTGAATTATTTTAGGTGATTGGTCTCTCCTATTCGTCGTCATTATCGTCTTTGTGTTGTCATTTTCTACATCCATTTTTCGCATCGTCCGAATTGCTACGAAAGGTGAGTTTCTACTCACTCACAGACTAATATTTTCATTAAGCGAATTAATGATTTGAAATGTTGAATGAAATGTTAGTTGCTCTAGAATTGTTTGCTTCGTGATTGTGCACGTGCGACACACACCGTTATTTCATATGACACAATATGGAAGTATATTGATATGCTATGTTATTTTATCATCATGCAAGCCCCCCTTTAGATTAGAAACATTACGGGTTGAAATGATACATACCCGAACCCTTGTGCATTCGAATCAATTTGGAATGCGGGTTGAAATGATACATACCCGAGATTCGAATATTCTAAAGAACGGATTGAAATGATAAATATCCGTATCACTTGACCATATGATAGAAATTTTATACTGACACCGTGGTCAATAAAATTATTTTAAATAATTTATCGACTTTGGCAAGTTGAAATCTTAAGGAAATTTTCTATATATCATAAAGAACGTTAAAAGAAATTTTGTGCAAGTTTCCTTGACTTTTTATAAGGGATCTAATTGGTATGGGAATAAGTTCTAAAGAAGGTTTCAAGTTAACACTTAAACTTTTATCTATCTAGATGATTTTTTTTCATAACTTTATGTTTATGATATGATGGATTTTGAATTGAATAGTTTAATGTAAAGATTTGCAAAGACTTGATAAATGTTTCAAAGCTTATATTAATACATGATTGTCAAATGAATTTTGCCATGTGAAGGTAAGACGAATTTTGTCAGAATGAAAGTGTTTTCAAGTATGAAAGAATATGAATCTAAATCATGGTGAATATGGGTTAGACAATAAGTTAGAATTTAATGGATCATATTTTGATTTACAACAAATGTTAAAGCTGTTTGGATTTATTTTATATATATATATATATATATATATATATATATATATATAGGATATGTAAATCCAAGGCAAACAATGATTGGATAATTGTTAATCGGGAAGCATTGAATTTGAACTAAACAAAAAGGGAATTTGATCTAGAGGTGAAATTTTGATGAGGAAAGAAATTGTGAAATTTGGATTTAGGTTGAATTGGATTAATATTTTTTTTAGTACTATAAATTTTATAAAGGAAATTTTTCTGCATTACTTGATCTTGTAAGTATTCTTTATAAATTAAATTTGATTACTTTAACTATATGCACTTTATAATAGTTTTCTACTATATATATATATATATATAATTTTTTTTGCATATGCATCATTTTCAAATTTAATATATCTATACTATTTTCAAAACTTAAATTTTCAAATTTTATTTTTTATAATCCGAATAAAAACTATGTCCAATCCAGTCTAGTAATCCAAAGGGTGAAATAAAGAAATTCAAGCAATAGCGATATTTCGAGGAAGTTGAAACTTTAAAAATCGATGGTTGACAAAGGAATTTTTAATAGTAGATTTGCAACCGTAATCGAACCAACTATTTGAGGAGTTGATTTTGGGGCAATATTTGAAATAATTTGATTTGCGGTACTCGAAATATAATTTCAAAGCTAATGGCCATGGTGTGGGAAAAATGTAAACGTTTGGTTGTTAAAGAGACCGGAGTCGGTAAGTGGCATTCTCTCTGTCAGTGCCGATACCACTTTAACAACTGTGTACGTGATGACGTATCCAGAACGAAACATGATGACTTAGAGGCGAGTACTGGATTGAAGAAGGCGAATGATAACGAAATGGCCTTGATCTTCGGGTCATAATTGAAATGACTAAAACAGGAGCTATACCATGACTAATTGAGGTAGCACCTTTGATCGGACGCACTTCTTCGATACCATTTCTATAACTATGTTGATGATTTGGGCGCCCTTTTTGATTATGGGAGTGTGTTCCGAGGTGGGCGGTAGTGGCTGCTATGCGTTACCACCGGTCCGGGAGTGCAAATGGTAGAATCCTACCCTAGGTATTGCCTCGAGTGCCTTGTCATATTTATCCTTATCGAGCCCCATACGATTTGATTTAGTGTTGCTTTCTATGGAGTGCCCTCTGATAACACCAGTACGGTGAATTTACGGTATTGTATAGACTGTTGATGCTTATAAACGGCGTAAGGGTAATATGGTAATCCCGCTTACGCTATTTTCATTACTTTTACTTTACTGAATAGACATTACCATAATAGCGTACTATTATATAGATATTAGTTTCGCGGATCCTTAGAGGATGGAAATCCCAAACATCCTTTAAGTCATTGTACATTTCAGTGGACACTTCATTTGAGTTAATTCACTTATATGAGACTGTTAGTCCTGACTCAAGTATTTTGGTTGTTTTATTTCTTGCAAAATGCCCGGGTCAGACCGTGTATTCAGCTTGGAGATATATCTGTTAGAGCCTGAGATTTGTTGGAGATCCAGTCATCCATCTATTGTTATGCAGTTACCCGCAGTTCTGTCAGTGTATTCGTATATCAGTATGATTCTGCATTCAGTCTTCCGCTATATCTGTATTCACATATGTACTCTGATATGTAAATATTTAAATCTTGTTGTATAAATTTTATTTCCGCTGTGATGTACTATGTGTTCTATGTCTGTGATTCTGTGATGATTATATTTTAACTTCATAAGCAATAACAATCTGTCGTTTTGAACGGTTCGTGTTGGTTTAATTATCGACTCGAAGCGGTCAAAAATGACAGGTCGTTACAGTTGGTATCAGAGCTTTGGTTTATACAAAGCTTAGCTTATGAAGTTGAACACTCATTAGAGATAGAGTAGAAATACTCTAGAATGAGTGAAATCGTCTTAGAATCATACCCGAGAGAGCGTATTTTGGAAATGAAAATATTTTAAATGATTTTAAAGGAGTTTTGAAAAAAGATTATATATATATATATATATGAAAATAATTTGAATTTTTGATCGTTTTAAAAATATTTCCTTGTCTTAAGTCTCATTCCTTGAACCCATTCTTTTAGTTAAAATTCTTCTTATATTTGATTTTTCGAATCCGAGTCCAAGTTTTGATTGTGCTTTGTTACGTTTTAGGAAATTTAAGATTTGTTGCTCCCTAAGTCCTGAATCTTCATTGATTCGTTTAACCTATCTTTGGTGAATCTATTTGATTTGGTTTGTTCGATTGTTTAGACCCTTATATTCCAACTTAGCTCTAATCGAATTAGATTAAGGCTTAAGAACATAAAATAAAACTTGAATGAACAACTGAGTGATAAATACTTAGTTGAATTGAATAAATGGAATTAAAATCCAATAGCATTGAATCATATAAAATTTCATGGATTTAAACATTTGTGAACTCATAAAGTTGTATTAAAGAAATCTTATTCAAGCATGACTTGTACATTGGAATTTGATAATAAAACGATTTAGTTAAATTCTGAATGATCATGAGGCAAAATTTGGTTTGGGTAAATATATTAAATAGCAATTGGATACTTAGAGCATGTTCTTGAAACTAAATTTGGTTTGAGTAAAAATATAATGATAGTAACTTGACCCTTGGAACTAAAATCGCTTTATAAAAATGTGGAATAGTGAATTGTGTAGATAAATTATATGTGTATTATAAGATTTTATAAGTAAAGTAAATACTAAATTTAAGGTTTAGAAATGATATGCGTTGAGAATAAACATTTTATAATTTTCATTGTAAACTTTAAAATAGTATTTATAAAATAAAATAAAAAAAAACAATTGAAATCAAAATATATGACAATGTAAACCTTACAATAAGATATGTTTTGTAATATACCCTTTTGTCATATATTTAGAAAATCGTATATACGTTTGTTTTAAAAGAAGAGTTTTGAGCATTCTATTTGACGTCAAAGTTGGACTATCAGGTATGTGAAGAATTTGAATATACGCCTAGCTAACGTATATGCAAAGTCCTACATGTACTAGATAGATGTAGAATCACACTCTAGTCGCTTGAAAATGATTCTGGCAATGACCGCGGCATCATCAGCATTTATTTTCTAGTTTCGAAAGTGAGATGAATTACATATTTTCAGTTGAGGCGTCGAATTAATACTTGAAATCATATTTTTAAAGAATAAGGAAATTTGATTTTTGGATATTGTATTAGAATCGGAAAATTGGTTTTTAAATCAAGGAAAAATATCCATAAGAGTATCTATGGAACTATAAAATTTTCTTTTATGTGTGGGAAGAAGAAAATTAAAACTATGGTTAGTGTGTAATTCTACATACTCGAGACGGGATAAGTGAAATGGAAGTTAACTTAAGAAATTGAATTTGGAATGCTAACTTAAGCGGAAACTTATGTTTAAAAATATTATTCCTATTTCAGATTTTGGTTGCTATGTATTTAAAATTCTAGAATAAATCAGAACTATAATTCCAAGTGGGGAGAGGACTAATTTTCTCCGCTTGAAACATCATAAAATGGATAAAATATGAATTCATTGTTATTTAACAAAACTGTCACTTACGGTTAAATAAATTTTGCACATACAAAATGCTTGGAAGAAAATTTGGTGGAATAACAAAGCATATGACGAAAAAAAATTGAATCGAGTAAGAGTTTGAAAAAAAAATGATGAAGGCCGACGACAATGAAACTAGGATACGCCAAATCAGAGTGTGTAGCAGAAGCGTGATGGTATTTTGAATAAAAAGGTTACAAGAGATTTTCCCGTCGATAGGAAAATGTGAACTTTGCAAACAAGATGTGATATCTGAAATGAGAATTTGATGAGCACAACAAGCTAGAGAAATTTACATAATAGGTAGCCACTCAAACTTGACACAACAAATAAATGCCAAGTAGGAATGGAAAGACAAATTGATTCGTAATCAGAAAGTCAAAAAGTTGAAGCGAATAAATATTTTGTAAGTAACAAAGGCGAATGGACCAGATATGTACATAAATTAAAATGAAAGGTAAAAGATTGAACAACGAAAACCAACTGCAGAACAAAAGAAAGAGGAAGAAAAATTAAAAGAACATGTAGCGTAAAATTTGTGAATATTGGAATCTCAGTTTTTGTTGTTATCAAACGCCGCAAATAAAATGAATGGATTTAGTAAAGAATTTTGATGTAAGTAGATTTGAAAATCGAAAGCGAATAAATAACATATATGCATGACGTATGTACATAAAGAAGAAAAAAAATGGGACATGTGGTTCATATAATATAAATTTTGTTAATCGTGGAGTTACATATTTTCGGTTGTTGAATGAAACAAACAAGAATCAATTAATTCAATAAAAAAAAATCGACGAAAAATAAAAATAAATGACATGCAAGTATAGTATATGTATATAATTTGAAATGAGAATCAATTCAACAAACTCAGTATAACTTGAATATCAAATAAATCATACGTAAAGAAATAGAGCTCGCGTCCAAATATTAATATTGGACTTTTGAGATTTACTTGAAACCATTTACATTAGGTTGCATATGTTTGCGAGTAACTTTGTTCTCATTCCCTTTTCAAATAAAACCAATAGTTGGAGGTAAACAAAAGTTTCCATGTAAACAAGAAGTAAACAAAATGAGTTTGAACATGAACTCAATGTCAAATAAAAAGTGTCTTAATAGAAAATATTGAGACATGTGTTTGCACTTTAGAAGTATGTTACATGGTTTTGTTTCAATTGCATTTTTGTTAAAATACTAAATAAGTTATCATATGTATTGCATATTTTTACTTCATTATATGTATATGTTGCTTCTCATTATATTGTGAGTGTCTTAGTAGGCTGCAATGGCACGCTTTGCTTATGGAAGCTCGCTTTTGCGCAAAATGCTAAGAAAAATAAGAAATTATGCTTTAAAACGCTATAAAAAGGTATGTATCTCGCATTATTTAACGCTTTTGGGTTGTTTTGTTTTGGTTCCCCTAAGTTAGGATGCCTCATCGTATAGATGAGATGTATATTTTGTTGTTTTGTGTATGAGAAATATTTTCCCGAGCGAGTCGTACAGGGGAGATGCTGCCGAAATTTTCTGTAAAATCCGGATGTTAGAAAATTTTTGAGTTTTAAAATTTCTAAAATCGACATTCTTTCTAACGAAAAAAAAAGAGAGATAGAGAAGAGTTCGAAAAACTAAAAAGTAGGTTAGTTATATGCGTAGACGTTTCCTTTTCGAGGACGTAAAGCGCTAAGTGGGAGAGAATGTAACGAACCTATAATTTTCACGACTTTAATTTCGAAGTTGATTAGAATTTGAAGTAGAAAACTGGAAAGGTATGGATTTGATTTCTAAGTGTAACGTGAACGTGTGTGTTCAGTTGAAATGTTGAATTTAAAACGATAATCAAGTTAGAATTTATCTGTTGAAACAACGTGAAATCGACAAGTTATAAAACGTTATTTTTGAATATATTATTTAAAGTAATCTAAATAATTTTATATTGAAACGTTCTAGTTGTCAACTCTGTTCAGATCGATTTAATGAGCGATTTGCGTTAGTGATAACGATACATCGCTAATAATATTAAAAATTTTAAGATATAAATTAAACTGTGAAATTTTATATTTGAGATGCGTCTATCTGTGCATAACAAAAGAATTAATTTCGTAGAAAAATAAACCAGTTTATTTTGGGCGTGTCAAATTTAATTGGACATTTAATAAATAGTTGAGGAATGTAACGTTGTTGGAATTCAGGCGAATTTTGCCTAAAAATACTAGATGGCCTTCTGAGCAGAACGCCATGTTTTGTTTTGACAAGTTGATCATTCGATGTTCTGAATAGTTATTTTAGCCATCGTAGTACATATGACACAGTAGGTTGTCATCGTTTCAAATCCATACATTTTCTACTATCCATTTTATCTGAGCATTCTCGGAAGGAAACTAATACGTTAACAAGTAAATAATTTTTTTTTTTAAACAAGTTTTTCTTTTTAGACTAAGCTGACACTTGGTAGCAGCTCGGTTTAAAGAGATAACACGTGCCCTTTTATGCAGCAAAAATCCTCCACATTGCCTCATTGTCCGAATACGCTACCTTCCCATTTTCTATTTGGTCTTCAAATCTTTACTGTTCCCTTCATCTTGCTTTAGAAAAAAAAAAAAAAAAGGAGAAGTTCGAATGTCAGAGAACTCAACCCCCTTTTTTTTCTGTTAATCATGAGAAGCATAGTCTCGGCTCATTTTTTCTTCCCCTTCGCACTGTTCCGAACCTCTCTTCCTCTCAGCAGAAACCCAGAGCCACGCAACTCAAGGAAGAAGCTCGGTTGGACCTTCCCTCTTTTCTGCGCGCGTTGGATGAGTTGCATCCACCTTTAAGCCTGCGCAGGTATTATTATTATAAAAACAAAGTAAAAACTAAAATAGAAAATGCACTGCAGGTGCATGCGTTGTAACTAAGTAGTGCAACTCTTTTAAGCCGCCTGTACCATTCTTGTTTAGTACTTCGCATTTACTTTGATGAGTATTCTTCCCTTTAGATATTTCAATATGCTAGGAATTAATATATGAGCACAAAAAAGAAAAAAGAAAAAAAAAAGAAAAAAGAAGAAGAAAAAAAATAAAATAGGAAGATGAATGAAGGGAGTGCATGCAGCATAAAAAAAAAAAGCTTGCATGCATGGTGACCAAATTTTCCTACAAAGCCCATTTAAAACCTTTGCCTGTAACACTTTTATTTGAGTTTGGGAACATCAACTGTCAATACTTGCATGCGCAAGTAGTAGAAAAAAAAGTGAAATATGGTACGTAATATTGGGCATGAAGCATGTTCATTGGTTGCAGACATAGTGACCAAAGATACTAGTGTTTGGACATATTTTGCTGGCATACATAGTATAATAATAATAATAGTAATAAAGTTTTTTTTAGTTGCGTGTGAACTGAGTAGGAGGGAAAAAAAATATAGTTGCATGTAAACTGAAGTAGTAAAGCCTGTGTATGTATTCGTCGCGTTCCAAATATGATTAAAAGTCAGTGTAGTTAAGTGGTTTGTCATGAGTTTCAAAAATTAAAAGGTCATAAGTTCAAATCCGCATAGTTGTTTATCTTTGCAACTGTTTTGCAAATTTTGACCAAAATTCGTATTTGAGTTTATTATTGAAAAATCACTGTGTAGTGAAATCATGTCGTTTGAATTATTTTAGGTGATTGGTCTCTCCTATTCGTCGTCATTATCATCTTTGTGTTGTCATTTTCTACATCCATTTTTCGCATCGTCCGAATTGCTACGAAAGGTGAGTTTCTACTCACTCACAGACTAATATTTTCATTAAGCGAATTAATGATTTGAAATGTTGAATGAAATGTTAGTTGCTCTAGAATTGTTTGCTTCGTGATTGTGCACGTGCGACACACACCGTTATTTCATATGACACAATATGGATGTATATTGATATGCTATGTTATTTTATCATCATGCAAGTCCCCCTTTAGATTAGAAACATTACGGGTTGAAATGATACATACCCGAACCCTTGTGTATTCGAATCAATTTGGAATGCGGGTTGAAATGATACATACCCAAGATTCGAATATTCTAAAGAACGGATTGAAATGATAAATATCCGTATCACTTGACCATATTATAGAAATTTTATACTGACATCGTGGTCAATAAAATTATTTTAAATAATTTATCGACTTTGGCAAGTTGAAATCTTAAGGAAATTTTCTATATATCATAAAGAACGTTAAAAGAAATTTTGTGCAAGTTTCCTTGACTTTTTATAAGGGATCTAATTGGTATGGAAATAAGTTCTAAAGAAGGTTTCAAGTTAACACTTAAACTTTTATCTATCTAGATGATTTTTTTTCATAACTTTATGTTTATGATATGATGGATTTTGAATTGAATAGTTTAATGTAAAGATTTGCAAAGACTTGATAAATGTTTCAAAGCTTATATTAATACATGATTGTCAAATGAATTTTGCCACATGAAGGTAAGACGAATTTTGTCAGAATGAAAGTGTTTTCAAGTATGAAAGAATATGATTCTAAATCATGGTGAATACGGGTTAGACAATAAGTTAGAATTTAATGGATCATATTTTGATTTACAACAAATGTTAAAGCTGTTTGGATTTATTTTATATATATATATATATATATATATATATATATATATATATAAAGGATATGTAAATCCAAGGCAAACAATGATTGGATAATCGTTAATCGGGAAGCATTGAATTTGAACTAAACAAAAAGGGAATTTGATTTAGAGGTGAAATTTTGATGAGGAAAGAAATTGTGAAATTTGGATTTAGGTTGAATTGGATTAATATTTTTTTTTAGTACTATAAATTTTATAAAGGAAATTTTTCTGCATTACTTGATCTTGTAAGTATTCTCTATAAATTAAATTTGATTACTTTAACTATATACACTTTATAATAGTTTTCTACTATTTATATATATATATATATATATTTGCATATGCATCATTTTCAAATTTAATGTATCTATACTATTTTCAAAACTTAAATTTTCAAATTTTATTTTTTATAATCCGAATAAAAACTATGTCCAATCCAGTCTAGTAATCCAAATGGTGAAATAAAGAAATTCAAGCAATAGCGATATTTCGAGGAAGTTGAAACTTTAAAAATCGATGGTTGACAAAGGAATTTTTAATAGTAAATTTGCAACCGTAATAGAACCAACTATTTGAGGAGTTGATTTTGGGGCAATATTTGAAATAATTTGATTTGCGGTACTCGAAATATAATTTCAAAACTAATGGCCACGGTGTGGAAAAAATGTAAACGTTTGGTTGTTAAAGAGACCGGAGTCGGTAAGTGGCATTCTCTCTGTCAGTGCCGATACCACTTTAACAACTGTGTACGTGATGACGTATCCAGAACGGAACATGATGACTTGGAGGCGAGTACTGGATTGAAGAAGGCGAACGATAACGAAATGGCCTTGATCTTTGGGTCATAATTGAAATGACTAAAACAGGAGCTATACCGTGACTAATTGAGGTAGCACCTTTGATCGGACGCACTTCTTCGATACCATTTCTATAACTATGTTGTTGATTTGGGTGCCCTTTTTGATTACGGGAGTGTGTTCCGAGGTGGGCGGTAGTGGCTGCTATGCGTTACCACCGGTCCGGGAGTGCAAATGGTAGAATCCTACCCTGGGTATTGCCTCGAGTGCCTTGTCATATTTATCCTTATCGAGCCCCATACGATTTGATTTAGTGTTGCTTTCTATGGAGTGTCCTTTGATAACACCAGTACGGTGAATTTACGGTATTGTATAGACTGTTGATGCTTATAAACGGCGTAAGGGTAATATGGTAATCCCGCTTACGCTATTTTCATTACTTATACTTTACTGAATAGACATTACCATAATAGCGTACTATTATATAGATATTAGTTTCGCGGATCCTTAGAGGATGGAAATCCCAAACATCCTTTAAGTCATTGTACATTTCAGTGGACACTTCATTTGAGTTAATTCACTTATATGAAACTGTTAGTCCTGACTCGAGTATTTTGGTTGTTTTATTTCTTGCAAAATGCCCGGGTCAGACCGTGTATTTCAGCTTGGAGATATATCTTTTAGAGCCTGAGATTTGTTGGAGATCCAGTCATCCATCTATTGTTATGCAGTTACCCGCAGTTCTGTCAGTGTATTCATATATCAGCATGATTCTGCATTCAGTCTTCCGCTATATCTGTATTCACTTATGTACTCTGATATGTAAATATTTAAATCTTGTTGTATAAATTTTATTTTCGCTGTGATATACTCTGTGTTCTGTGTTTGTGATTCTGTGATGATTATATTTTAACTTCATAAGCAATAACAATCTGTCGTTTTGAACGGTTCGTGTTGGTTTAATTATCGACTCGAAGCGGTCAAAAATGACAGGTCGTTACAATAGTCGCTATGGAATTCAGGCCCTTAAAAATGGAAATTTTGCAACCGACTTCGGATTTCAACGAAACCACTTTTGTTGGATCCGTGATGTCAAATTATTTCTGGATTCCAATTTTCGTAATTTTTTGAATCAATATGTGAGCGTGACAAAGGAAAACGCGTTTGACCAGTTTCAGTTGATTTTAGTCGACTGGAAAATGGCCATTTTTCAAACGGTCTCAGAATTTGACGAAACTAGTTTTGTTAGGACCGTATCGTGAATACGAAGCTAGAAAATATTTTTCGGGAATTTTTCTAATTAGTATATGACCCCAGTAAATTGAAATGCGCGTTCAAATTCAATATATAGAGTTATATTTTGATTTTGACGAAAACTGATCGAAACGATCGAATCAGCTTACGATACATATCTCATTGTGTTCGGAATGGGGGTAAATAGCTATGGACGACAGTCGTTGGGTCTCGTTTCGAGTTAGAATAAAAAGTCAACTTTTAGTGAATATTAAATTAAATGAATAATTAAAAATATTATAAAACCCTCTCTCCACCCTTTATCTCTCTCCCCGTTAATCAGAAAAAGAAATAAAAAAGGGGGAGGGCTCGTGCCTTAGCAGTCGACGCGCCTCCGAGGGCAGCCACCGCCCACCGCCGATCGTCGGCGCTTCCCCTCCTCCACATCCTCCTCGCTGAATCCTTCTTCCCTCCCCCTCCCCTCCAGCGTTGAGCGCGAGCCCCAAAACTCCAGCACCCGAGACCCCATCTCGAAATCACCACCGCTGGTCAGCCCAAGCCCCACCCCGCCTATCGACAGCCGCTTCAGAACCCCTCTTGCCACGGGCTGTAAGTTCTTTTCTTTTTATTTTTATTATTTTTATTTATATTAAAACTGATTTTTTTATGGCTAAATAAAACTGATTTTTAATCGTTATAAAAACTGATTTGTAGAGGTAAAAGATTTGATTTTTATTATATAGGAATAATAAAAATATGATTTTTAGTTTAGGAAAGTCGGGATTTTTATGAAAGAAAGATGGCATTTTTATATAAAGAAGTTAGAATTTTTATACAAAGGAAGTTTAGATTTTTATATGAACAGATTTGAAATCAAAATGTGATGTTTATATTGAAAGTGAACAAAGAAAAATATGATTTTTCATAATATAAATTTTCGATTTTTATATATATGAAGTAGAAATAAAAATATAATTCTTATACAACAAGTGATAATATAAAAATGCGATTTTTATATATGTAGTGAACGCGGGCAACGAAAGTGACAAAGGGTGGGAATGGTGAAGATTTCCTATATATGAAGAGTAGTGGCGTTTGGCTTAGCTCTTGGTGAGAACTTCTCACTTTTAATTTAAATTTCTAGTGAGAAATATATACTAGGATGCAGACGGTGTTTAGTAGCACCCGACACCCGTCGTCCATAGATCATGGACGGCTTGTATGCTTGGTTGTTTGATTTTGATGTGTAGTTGATTGTGTGATGTGAAATGAAATAAAATATTTATATAGTTGAAAATATTTTATAGTTAAAAATAGAATTTTTAATGTGTATATGAAATGAAATAAAAATAAACAAATCGGACGATTTGTTTGTATACACACATTTAACTGATATTGATTGGGACGATAAATTTTACACATCGCCCAACTGCACAAATAAAATCTGTGTTTGATTGTTTGAAACCCCACACGGGTATTGGGATGATATATGACATACACTAATCCCAATAGTTAGTTGTATATCGATCGATTGATTGACAGACTATTATGAGCGTTAAATATTTATATTTGATGCTTATAAAGTGTAGAATGCACTTTGGATAATGGTTGATTATTCATCGTTGTTATTGTATACATGTATTGTAGAAAATCCATATAATTAACATTATATGGTAATTGATTGGGCCTCATTCCAGTTTTGAAATAGAAATATTTGAAAAAGATAGAATATATGAAAATAGAAATATATGAAGCCGTGTTGATTATATTGACGCCATTTTGACGTGAACGATATTTATATCGATTTTATTCATTTTATAATGAATATCGAAAGTGATTTCAAAATCTGATATTTTGAAAAGAATTGAAATTCGAACTGAAACTGAATAGAAATGAATTCGAATTGAAATCGAATAGAAATGAATTCGAATTGAAATTGAATTGAAAACGAACTGAAATTGAATTAGAAATCAATTTGAATTGAAATCAATTTGAAATGAATTTAAATCGAATTTATAAGGAAAAATTTAATTTTGATTTGAATTTGAAAAGAAGTTGAAATCGTTTTGAAAATGAATTTAAAACGATTTATATAATACGTTTTAAAAGAAAATCAACGAAGTATATATTATATATATTATATATATAATATAATGGCCTGAACAGAACGCGCCGCGCTGCAGTAGTTCTTGAATTTCGACCATGGACTTCAAATGGATATTGCGGGAGATCCGACTGTCGGATTCTCCTAAACCGGAACCGTTGGGTTCGTATCGAAAAGAGCTTTCTAATGAATATTAGAAATTAGAAATATAACGGTTGGATTTGGAATTATGTCCAAATCAAATTTGGAAAGGGTCGATGTAAGTGCAGTTCGATGGCCGTTGATGGAAATCGACTGTACGGGACTTGATAAAATTATTAAAAATAGTAATAATTTGTGTAAAATCATAATAAATGATTTGTAAAGAATTAGGATGGAAAACTCCATATTTGAAAAGATAAAAATGGACTTTTATCGAAATGAACTAATTTTGAATTAGAATAATAATTTATTTATTTTTAAATAAATAAATTGGATTTGAAAAGGGTTTTAAAAAGAAACCAGAATTTCCAATAATTGAATTGGAATGGATTTGAATCGAAATTGTCTTTGGAATATTTCGATGTTGAATTTGGTGATTATACAGATATTGTTATGGGAATTTGAAAGATATATTAATATCGTTATTTCCAATATGATATCTGTTAGTCGTAGAATTTGATATTGAATATAAGCTGGTATATTTTCTATTCAGAGCTTTGTATTTAATATCAAATGTGATTTGGGTTTGTCGTGAATGGTGTCTTCATTAACACTGTTCTTAAGCCCAGTTGAGAAAAAGATTAAATCTTTTATTTAGATTTAATGAAGTATACCAATTAAAGAAGATTTAATTGGAATTGAATTGGTATTGATTTTTGGGTTTATCGTGAACAGTGTTTTAAATAACACTTGTTCTTTAACCCCATAATTAATAGAATGTGATTTTGGGTTGTCGTGAATGGTATCTTCAATAATACTATTCTTAGACCCAACACAGTTAAGAAAATCAGAAACTAACTGGAGATTAGTTAAGTTGAATGGTTTCTGAGGTATTGATCTGATGTTGGTTTCGGCCTACGGGGTTAATACTTAGGGAATTGCTCACTTGCTATTTTACGGTTAGGGGCTGATTGAAATGTGATGTGATTTTGGGTTTATCGTGAACCGTGTTTTAAATGACATTGATTCTTTAACCCAGTTAAAGATTAAAACTAAGTGGAGTTTTAATGAATCTTTAATTAGATTAAAAAGATCGAGAATGGAGTATCACCAGTTTTGCTCCAGGCGATAGTTAAACCTTTAATTATATTTAAACGTGAAATGGTAATTGAATTTACCGATAACACCGTGGTGTTAGATATGAAGTATAACCAGTTTTACTTCATGGGATGAATAGGTTGGGATTGGGAAATTAAAACAAATGATTACTTCGGTAAGGTTCGTTAATCCTGACTATTTGAATCGATATTCAAAAGAAGATTAAAGAATAAATTCAAGGAATTTATCTTTGATAAAATTAACGGGAACCTTTCCCTAAGAATGTGAAATTTAGAAACTAACTGCAGGTTAGCTAAGCAGAATGGTTTCCTGGGTATTGATCTGATGTTGGTTTCGGCCTTCGGGGTTAATATTAGGGGAATTATCCTCTTGATTAATTTATGGTTAGTGACTGATGAATTGAAATGAGGCGTATGTTGTGTTTGTATAACACATGTTTATTATATACGCGAGTTATTCAGAAAGACCGGGTTCATCCCATTCTGAATAACTGATTCGACGTGGTGTCGAAGATGAAGACGGTGGTTGAAGACCGGAGGTCTTCACGTCGTTTGGATAATTACTGATGATCTTGATTGGGCCGTACACCCAAGAGGAGGGAATCAGTTAGTGGTCGTCCAGACGTACCTGGAGATCGATGGATATGCGGGGTACTAGGTGCCTCCGGTTTCGTTCAGACCCAGAACGGACTTGTAAATGGACTGTGTGTCTGACATCGGATTTCATTCTGTGTGACTGATACCGGTTTCATGGAGTGGTTTGCCAGTGTGGCATGCTAAGATGCAAATGATCAAGGCTTCTATTGAAAAGCAAAGTCTTGTGGTTGATGATCAAAGCACGACCTTTGTGGCATAGCTTTGTGTAGCGTGAATTCGCGAGCCTCACACGCCGGTAGTGAACCAGAAACGGGAGAGGACTTCAAGGAGGACATGCGTTTCTTTCTAGCTAGAAGTGGCGCCAGTGGTTTTACACGCCCTGACGAGTTTGACTTATGTGGTTGTTGTTGTTGCTGTTGCGAGGCGCCTCGGGTTTATCGGTGACTATGTGAAGCCGATGGAGTCATTCGTTGGCTCATTTGTGCCCCATAGGGCTGGGAAACACAGTGTTCAGGCATTTTAATCCACATCGGTGGACCGGCCCTGACGATCCAAGGGCCCACCTGAGTCTGGGTCCTGAGACATGGTAGGCTAGATTGTCTCGAAATAGTGAGGACGATCCCTGGCCTCGGTTCACAGACGGAAATCCAATTTCCAAATACATGACTTTGCGGTTTTGAATGTAGAGCCTAGTATGGCGACATGATATATGGTACCCATGCCGTCTAGGATTGATACATTTATATTTGAAGTTGTTTTGACACTATACACCTATTATAGTATCAGATGATTTGTTTTAAACGTATCGAGCATGTTTTGGCTATTATAAGGGAAAACCCTATCTTCTGGTTTGTGTTGCATTGTGTGATGGGACCTGGGTCTTATAATAGCTTCATCTTTCTTTATTTAGCATTGCGCTGTTGTTTTATGCACTGGTATTCTTGGGAGGAAACCCGTTCCGTGTTATACGTCGTGGTCCCTCGATTTACCTAACTCTAAAATAAAGATTAATAACTGTTTTAGTTCTCACACCAGTCACATGATTGACCTGGAGTTTATTGTTTTAACATAAACTCTGGGTGCCCTTATTTTGACACGGGCAGCTAGTAGTTTTGGTTTTGCAGATTTATATTCACAGGATCCTGGTTTACAGCTGGAACGATATCCAGAAAGCTTTGTATCCGTATATCACCTTCAGTTGTGTTTGTATTATTTTCCACTGCTATGTAATTTATTGTAATCTCTGATATTTTATAATGTGTAATATTAATTCATACTCTGTATATTCTTGTATTCTGATGGAGTTGTTTTAATATACAATGAAATGCTCTTCTGTCTGCGTTCTATTTTATCTTGTTCTCAAAAACAATCAGGCGTTTCGAACGGTCTAGGTCGGTTTAGCGACTGATCAGGATCGAACGAAATTCCTTGTTGTTTCATCGTGGTATCAGAGCTTTGGTTTACAGAGCTCGAGAACAAGACACATTAGAACCGAACGAAAGAACTCATCAGAAATTGGATTAGTAATATCCAACGGGAATGACTCGTTCGAGATAGGATCAGTAGTATCCTAGAACGAGTGTGAAGAGTATATTTTGAAAATGAAAACAAGAATTGTTTTGAAATTTTAATCAATTATTCGTATTTGATTATTTATTTTATATTTGATTTGGACAATCCAATATATAAAGATTTTGCCTATACGCCTTGCAAACATGTATTCGAAGTTTTAATGTATTGGATAGTTATAGAATCGCACTCTAGTGCTCGGGGATAATTCTGGTGACGGGGCACCATCGCCAGTATTTATTTTCAAGTTTCGAAAGTGAGATTTCTATATATTTCCAATTGACTGGTGTGAGAACCGAAACTAGATAGGGCTTATTGTTGTGATTTGGCATCAAAAATGTGATTTTTGACTATGTATCAAAGTTATGAATTTGAAAAGCTAATCAACTAATTGATTGCTGGTTGTGTTGTTTGATTAATTAAAATTTGAACCAGTTAGCCAAATTGAACCAAATAGGGAATTGTATTGAAAATAAGTCGCATTTGCTTGCATATACATGTACATACATTGAACAGGTCATAGCAAGGAGGCTAGAGCAGAAGAATAAAATTGTTTGCCCAACAAATAGGTACATGTTTACCATAATTTAATGTTCTGTTTGGGTGATGATGATTTTATGAGCCGATTGGCTAGCCGTTTGGCTTTTTCTTTTTCTTTTTCTTTTTGAGATCAGAGGGCCTGTATGGCAATTTCGGGATTTTCCCGGTGCTCCCGGTGCAGGGGAGGTTATGGCGAAATTTTTCGAAAATTTAAGGTGTTAGCCAAATTTTTGAAAAATTTGAAAAGTTCTTAGAAACTGAAAAGTTGGAGAACTTAAGCTGTAGTGAAAATACTGGAAGTTGAGTTGATTAATTAAACAACTTACGGCTTCGTTCCTTTTCGGGATGAAAAGTTTTAAGTGGGGGAGATTGTAATAACCCGGAAATCTGGGCCAATTTAAATTTTTTATTTTGGCAATTTTAATGAATTTTGAATATTTAAAATGAATTATTTTAAATATTAACAACGAGAAATTTATTTTGAATAGAATTAGAACGTATATATTTATATAGATCGTCGTTAGAATATAAAATTTTATTTTAAATTATAAAAGGAATTGAAAATGGCGCGGTAGTTCGATAATTCGATTTCAAATTTCAAATGAATGTACCGGGTGCAAAATAAACCGGATTTTAGTGAAACCAAAAATATTTGAATCTAATTGAGAATATCTTTCCAACGAATCCGAAAAATTGAAATTTCATAGCGGGGATAAAAAGTTATTTCCAGTTGAAAATTCAGAATAGTCGCTATAGAATTCAGGCCCTTAAAAATGGAATTTTTGCAAACGACTTCGGATTTCGACGAAACCACTTTTGTTGGATCCGTGATGTCAAATTATTGCTAGATTCCAATTTTCGTAATTTTTCGAATCAATATATGAGTGTGACAAAGGAAAACGCGTTTGACCCATTTTAGTTGAATTTAATCGACTGGAAAATGGCCATTTTTCAAACGGTCTCAGAATTTGACGAAACTAATTTTGTTAGGACCGTATCGTGAATACGAAGCTAGAAAATATTTTTTGGGAATTTTTCTAATTAGTATGTGACCCCAGTAAATTGAAATGCACGTTCAAATTCAATATATAGAGTTATATTTTGATTTTGACGAAAACTAATCGAAACGATCGAATTAGCTTACGATACATATCCCATTGTGTTCGGAATGGGGGTAAATAGCTATGGATGACAGTCGTTGGGTCTCGTTTCGAGTTAGAATAAAAAGTCAACTTTTATTGAATATTAAATAAACGAATAATTAAAAATATTATAAAACCCTCTCTCCACCCTTTATCTCTCTCCCCGTTAATCAGAAAAAGAAATAAAAAAGGGGGAGGGCTCTTGCCCTAGCAGTCGGCGTGCCTCCGAGGGCAGCCACCGCCCACCGCCGATCGTCGGCGCTTCCCCTCCTCCACATCCTCCTCGCTGAATCCTTCTTCCCCCCCCCCCTCCAGCGTTGAGCGCGAGCCCCAAAACTCCAGCACCCGAGACCCCATCTCAAAACCACCATCGGTCAGCCCAAGCCCCACCCCGCCTGTCGACAGCCCCCTCCAGCCGCTTCAGACCCCCCCTCTTGCCACGGGTTGTAAGTTCTTTTCTTTTTCTTTTTATTATTTTTATTTATATTAAAACTGATTTTTTTATGGCTAGATAAAACTGATTTTTAATCGTTATAAAAACTGGTTTGTAGAGGTAAAAGATTTGATTTTTATTCTATAGGAATACTAAAAATATGATTTTTAGTTTAGGAAAGTCAGGATTTTTATGAAAGAAAGATGGCATTTTTATATAAAGAAGTTGGAATTTTTATACAAAGGAAGTTTAGATTTTTATATGAACAGATTTGAAATCAAAATGTGATGTTTATATTGAAAGTGAACAAAGAAAAATATGATTTTTCATAATATAAAATTTCGATTTTTATATATATGAAGTAGAAATAAAAATATATTTCTTATACAGCAAGTGATAATATAAAAATGCGATTTTTATATATGTAATGAACGCGGGCAACGAAAGTGACAAAGGGTGGGAATGGCGAAGATTTCCGACATATGAAGAGTCGTGGCATTTGGCTTAGCTCTTGGTGAGAACTTCTCACTTTTAATTTAAATTTCTAGTTAGAAATATATACTAGGATGCAGACGGTGTTTAGTAGCACCCGACCCCCGTCGTCCACAGACCATGGACGGCTTGTATGCTTGGTTGTTTGATTTTGATGTGTAGTTGATTGTGTGATGTGATGTGAAATGAAATAAAATATTTATATAGTTGAAAATATTTTATAGTTAAAAATAGAATTTTTAATGTGTATATGAAATGAAATAAAAATAAACAAATCGGACGATTTGTTTGTATATACACATTTGACTGATATTGATTGGGACGATAAATTTTACACATCGCCCAACTGCACAAATAAAATCTGTGCTTGATTGTTTGAAACCCCACATGGGTATTGGGATGATATATGACATACACTAATCCCAATATTTAGTTGTATGTCGATCGATTGATTGACAGACTGTTATGAGCGTCAAATATTTATATTTAATGCTTATACAGTGTAGAATGCACTTTGGATGATGGTTGATTATTCATCGTTGTTATTGTATACATGTATTGTAGAAAATCCATATAATTAACATTATATGATAATTGATTGGGCCTCATTCCAGTTTTGAAATAGAAATATTTGAAAAAGAAATATTTGAAATAGAATATTTGAAAATAGAAATATATGAAGCTGTGTTGATTAGATTGATGCCATTTTGACGTGAATGATATTTATATCGATTTTATTCATTTTATAATGAATATTGAAAGTGATTTCAAAATCTGATATTTTGAAAAGAATTGAAATTCGAACTGAAACTGAATAGAAATGAATTCAAATTGAAATCGAATAGAAATGAATTCGAATTGAAATTGAATTGAAAACGAACTGAAATTGAATTAGAAATCAATTTGAATTGAAATGAATTTAAATCGAATTTATAAGGAAAAATTCAATTTTGATTTGAATTTGAAAAGAAGTTGAAATCGTTTTGAAAACGAATTTAAAATTATTTATATAATAGTTTTAAAAGGAAATCGACGAAGTATATATTATTTATATAATATAATGGCCTGAACCATTGGGTTCGTATCCATTGGGTTCGTGAATTTCGACCATAGACTTCAAATGGATATTGCGGGAGATCCGACCGTCGGATTCTCCTAAAACCGGAACCATTGGGTTCGTATCGAAAAGAGCTTTCTAATGAATATTAGAAATTAGAAATCTAACGATTGGATTTGGAATTATGTCCAAATCAAATTTGGAAAGGGTCGATGTAAGTGCAGTTCGATGGCCGTTGATGGAAATCGACTGTACGGGTCTTGATAAAATTATTAAAAATAGTAATAATTTGTGTAAAATCATAAGAAATGATTTGTAAAGAATTGGGATGGAAAACTCCATATTTGAAAAGATAAAAATGGACTTTTATCGAAATGAACTAATTTTGAATTAGAATAATAATTTATTTATTTTTAAATAAATAAATTGGATTTGAAAAGGGTTTTAAAAAGAAACCAGAATTTCCAATAATTGAATTGGAATGGATTTGAATCGAAATTGTCTTTGGAATATTTCGATGTTGAATTTGGTGATTATACAGATATTGTTATGGGAATTTGAAAGATATATTAATATCATTATTTCCAATATGATATCTGTTAGTCGTAGAATTTGATATTGAATATAAGCCGGTATATTTTCTATTCAGAGCCTTGTATTTAATATCAAATGTGATTTGGGTTTGTCATGAATGGTGTCTTCATTAACACTGTTCTTAAGCCCAGTTGAGAAAAAGATTAAATCTTTTATTTAGATTTAATGAAGTGTACCAATTAAAGAAGATTTAATTGGAATTGAATCGGTATTGATTTTTGGGTTTATCGTGAATAGTGTTTTAAATAACACTTGTTCTTTAACCCGATAATTAATAGAATGTGATTTTGGGTTGTCGTGAAAGGTATCTTCAATAATATTGTTCTTAGACCCAACACAGTTAAGAAAATCAGAAACTAACTGGAGATTAGTTAAGTTGAATGGTTTCTGAGGTATTGATCTGATGTTGGTTTTGGCCTTCGGGGTTAATACTTAGGGAATTGCTCACTTTCTATTTTACGGTTAGGGGCTGATTGAAATGTGATGTGATTTTGGGTTTATCGTGAACCGTGTTTTAAATGACATTGATTCTTTAACCCAGTTAAAGATTAAAACTAAGTGGAGTTTTAATGAATCTTTAATTAGATTGAAAAGTTCGAGAATGGGGTATCACCAGTTTTGCTCCAGACGATAGTTAAATCTTTAATTAGATTTAAACGTAAAATGGTAATTGAATTTACCGATAACACCGTGGTGTTAGGTATGAAGTATAACCAGTTTTACTTCATGGGATGAATAGGTTGGGATTGGGAAATTAAAACAAATGATTACTTCGGTAAGGTTCGTTAATCCTGACTATTTGAATCGATATTCAAAAGAAGATTAAAGAATAAATTCAAGGAATTTATCTTTGATAAAATTAACGGGAACCTTTCCCTAAGAATGTGAAATTTAGAAACTAACTGCAGGTTAGCTAAGCAGAATGGTTTCCTGGGTATTGATCTGATGTTGGTTTCGGCCTTCGGGGTTAATATTAGGGGAATTATCCTCTTGATTAATTTATGGTTAGTGACTGATGAATTGAAATGAGGCGTATGTTGTGTTTGTATAACACATGTTTATTATATACGCGAGTTATTCAGAAAGACCGGGTTCATCCCATTCTTAATAACTGATTCGACGTGGTGTCGAAGATGAAGACGGTGGTTGAAGACCGGAGGTCTTCACGTCGTTTGGATAATTACTGATGATCTTGATTGGGTCGTACACCCAAGAGGAGGGAATCAGTTAGTGGTCGTCCAGACGTACCTGGAGATCGATGGATATGCGGGGTACTAGGTGCCTCCGGTTTCGTTCAGACCCAGAACGGACTTGTAAATGGACTGTGTGTCTGACATCGGATTTCATTCTGTGTGACTGATACCGGTTTCATGGAGTGGTTTGCCAGTGTGGCATGCTAAGATGCAAATGATCAAGGCTTCTATTGAAAAGCAAAGTCTTGTGGTTGATGATCAAAGCACGACCTTTGTGGCGTAGCTTTGTGTAGCGTGAATTCGCGAGCCTCACACGCCGGTAGTGAACCAGAAACGGGAGAGGACTTCAAGGAGGACATGCGTTTCTTTCTAGCTAGAAGTGGCGCCAGTGGTTTTACACGCCCTGACGAGTTTGACTTATGTGGTTGTTGTTATTGCTGTTGCGAGGCGCCTCGGGTTTATCGGTGACTATGTGAAGCCGATGGAGTCATTCGTTGGCTCATTTGTGCCCCATAGGGCTGGGAAACACAGTGTTCAGGCATTTTAATCCACATCGGTGGACCGGCCCTGACGATCCAAGGGCCCACCTGAGTCTGGGTCCTGAGACATGGTAGGCTAGATTGTCTCGAAATAGTGAGGACAATCCCTGGCCTCGGTTCACAGACGGAAATCCAATTTCCAAATACATGACTTTGCGGTTTTGATTGTAGAGCCTAGTATGGCAACATGATATATGGTACCCATGCCGTCTAGGATTGATACATTTATATTTGAAGTTGTTTTGACACTATACACCTATTATAGTATCAAATGATTTGTTTTAAACGTATCAAGCATATTTTGGCTATTATAAGGGAAAACCCTATCCTCTGGTTTGTGTTGCATTGTGCGATGGGACCTGGGTCTTATAGTAGCTTCATCTTTCTTTATTTAGCATTGCGCTGTTGTTTTATGCACTGTTATTCTTGGGAGGAAACCCGTTCTATGTTATACGGCGTGGTCCCTTGATTTACCTAACTTTAAAATAAAGATTAATAACTGTTTTAGTTCTCACACCAGTCACATGACTGATCTGGAGTTTATTGTTTTAACCTAAACTCTGGGTGCCCTTATTTTGACACGGGCAGCTAGTAGTTTTGGTTTTGCAGATTTATATTCACAGGATCCTGGTTTACAGTTGGAACGATATCCGGAAAGCTTTGTATCCGTATATCTCCTTCAGTTGTGTTTGTATTATTTTCCGCTGCTATATAATTTATTGTAATCTCTGATGTTTTATAATGTGTAATATTAATTCATACTCTGTATATTCTTGTATTCTTATGGAGTTGTTGTAATATACAATGAAATGTTCTTCTGTCTACGTTCTATTTTGTCTTATTCTCAAAAACAATCAGGCTTTTCGAACGGTCTGGGTCGGTTTAGCGACTGGTCAGGATCGAACGAAATTCCTTGTTGTTTCAAATGTTTTCCAAACGAGAATCAGAAATGTTTTCTGATAATAGAAAATAAGAATTTAGAATATATGGAAACAGGAAATAAGTAAATTAATGAACGAAAAAGATAAATGTTAAATGATGATTGATCGATATAATTTCCATCTGGAAATAATATCGTTGTTTGCACACGTATTTTTCTTTGATAGTTAACTCACCGACTATCAAAGTTTTTGACCATTTTAACGTTGTTAATATGGAGAGACCGGTTGGATTATTATCCAAAGAACCACTTTGTATTGGCATAAGCGTTGCGAATCATATATGCCAAAGATAATTAAAGACGGAGTAAAGTGCAAGGGCTATTGTATAAGTCTTAGATAACAGTGCCTAAGAGGGATGTACTGAATAGTACCTTCGCTTCATCCTGTTCCTGGATGACTTGTATGGATGAATGTCTGACGAAGTATTTCCAGAAAGGTCACCTACATTGATTTCTTCAACCATACCAAGAGTGGAAGCGGAGAAGGAAACATCTTTTAGCTAACACATAATGTATTGTTGAGGACGTCAATCGGTGATTTGACGATGTGGCATTCGAAGTGAATCTAGTGTGATGATAAAGCGTATCTTGTAGCCTTACGTCCAGTAAATGACAGAAATAGGGCAGGCAGCATGGCTAAGTCGGTCGCTCCGAAGTAGGGTGTATAATCACCTGATCTAGAGTTTCATTCACTTCTAAAAATCTATTGTTAATGCTGTCCCATTCGGGAAACAGTTGCTGATCCCAACCGTTGGTGATATACATTCGGTACACTCTAGCGAAATGAGTGGTCGGTCAAGTATGGCCGGGTTGCAAGAGGTACACAAGCGAAGGGTGGTTCTATACCTTGTCATAGTTGGAAATCCATTACCCAATAGTGCTTGTGGTTTTGATTGTGTATTATATATGTAGAACGTGAGATGAAAGCGTTTCTGCTAGATGATTATTATATTGTGGTTGATAGACATTATTATAATATCAAAAGGTTTTTGATATAAAGATATTTTGGATTCTCATAAGGGAAAAACTCGTTCTATTATACGGCGTGGTCTTATGAGATATCGATTACTTGTTCGAACTGTTTTAACTGTTTTACTCATACCAGTCCCATGATTGACCCGGAGTTTATTTTGTTTTGTTTTCCCTAAACTCTTGGGTGCCCAATTTTGTACGGGCAGTCAACTAGTCGGGACTTACAGATACTTGAAGAGCTAGAGCAGGAGGCTTCAGGATCATATAGCTATTGTTTATTTCTGCTGTGTTGTAAGTGATGTACTTGATAATGATATGTATATTCAAGTAAAACCTTTATTTCAAGGATATGTTATCTATTATATGTTATTCGTTTCGCTGTGAGGTTCGTGTTACTCTGATGTTGTGTTCTTCTTCTTCTTCTATTCTAAGTTTCTATATTATCTTTCCTCACCCTCTGTCTTCTTTCTATTAGTTTCTTGAATTTCCAGTGCAATTTGGGGTTGGACTTGTGTTATTTAGTCAGCTCAAATTGCACCGGATTTTTGGGTCATTACAGCATTGAAGAACGTAGCATTTCATAAATGGAAGCGCTGCTAATATCTTCGGTCTGCAACCAAAGATGTACTGTGGTTCTATCGTGGTTGGAATCTAAAGATCGCAAGGACTTCATGCTACTGATTCATGGGGTGATTCCTACATGGGATGTGGTAGGAGAGTACCTTCGGTTCATCCTGTTCCTGGATGACTTGTATGGACGGATGCCTGATAGAGTATTTCCAAAGGAATCGCGTGTAATGACCCGCATTTGCAGAGGTATTATAATTAATTTATTTAATTATATAAATACTGTTATAGTGAATAAAATTGTGGTTTAATTAAATAACGGTGAATATTTAATTAAAATAATAAATTAAATAATATATAATTCTGAAATAATCAGAATTGACTGAAATGGCGATATGGTGTGAACTGGATCATCTATGATATTTAATTCAGCTTGGAATTGAATTTGAATAACGAATATATTATTTGAATGACAGTTTGAACGTATAATTATATTATAATTAAAACCGAGCTCGAGATGGCACTGTAGTTAGTAAATTGGCGATTCGAACTTCAACTGAATGTACAGGATTCGTTTTAAGCTGGATTTCTGTGAAATAAGAAACGTGTGGAGCTGGTGGAGTATATCTTTCTAGTGGAAGAGAAAAATCGGGATTTCGTCTTGTAGATTTTGGTTTATGTCCAAATCAAATTTTATAAAAGTCGATGTGGAATTCCTTTATAATTTATAAAGGAATTATTTATATTTTAAAAAGGAATTTCAATATAAATCGAATATCGGGTTGACCCAGATTTATAATATCAAGTTAGAAATCCATATAGGAATATTCTAGAGTTGTATGATATTCCACTGTGAATATATACGATAATATAAATTTATTTATATTCAATTTAATTATATTTAAATATATTTATATATTTAAATGGGTCATTCAGAGCTTTAAAAATAGCCACTTTTGCAAACGAAGTCGGAGTTCGACGAAACTAATTTCGTTGGATTCGCAATGTCAAATAGTTGTTAGATTTCATGTTTCGTGATTTTTAGAGTCACTGTGTAGTCGTACGGATTTTGAGAGCAAGAAACAGTCAGTATTCTGACAGTTAAAATACGCTATGTGAGCACACGAATTCAGAATTCGACGAAACCAGTTTCATTGGGACCGTAATGTCGAACTGAAGGTGCATGTCCAGTTTGGTGATTTTTGGGTATCGTATGTGGTCGCAGGGATTTTTAAAGACAAGAAAACGAGAATAAAATCACTAGAATAAATAAAATAAAAAAAGAAAAAAAATATCCCACTTCATTCTCTGATCATATGGGAGGCCACGCACACATCATTTCCAACCACAAATGCTACCTACCTATACATACTATACATATACGAACACAGCAAGAAAATTCCCACAAAGAAAAATCAAATATAATCCAAATAAATTTCTATAATTCCTGAAACGATCATCTTTGTGATGCTCATCGGTTCCTCTTCATGCTAGTATGAATCGAATTGGGTGCGGTGGTATTTTTCCGTCGCTGGAAATAGCCAGAGCGAACTAGGGTTCGATAGATTGTGAGGTTGAAGCAACAATGTGGATTTGTGGTGTTGGATTCAAGTTGGTGGAGTGATTTAGCATCTGTTTAGGGGTTTTGGTAGGGTTCGATGCACGAAAAGTGTCGTGCGATCCCTGTAGTCGACGGAGGAAGCGATCGACGCAAATCTGGGGTGGAGCTCGAGTGTTATCTGAGGGGTAGGAAAGTGGAGAGATTGCGAAGGAGAGTGCATTGGTGATCTCGAATTTGAAATCGATGAAAGAATGATGGAGATACGGGGGAAGGAAGCTATTGAATATGGTGGGTTTATTAGGAGGAAGGCACGGCAGTTCATTTATGGGAGAAGGAGTTTTAAGCGGGTTTGGGCTGTTGGATTTGAAGTTGGGCCAATATAAAAGGTTAAAGCCCAACGAGAAATTAGAAATTCAAGTTTTAATTTATTTAAATTAATTCAATCTTGTAAATCGAATATCTTGGTCATACAATGTCAGATTGACGAACCGTAAGTTGTGTTGGGATCGTATGGATGAGAGCAACACAATGAGAATAACCGGGAGTGAATCGGGACTCGTTACAATTTATGGTGAAATAAATTGTCCGACTGAATCAAATAACGCAAACCGTTATTTAATAGCTAACGCGCCAATGTGAGTAAATCTCACTTACTCTGAACAGTTTATAATTTCATGTTGTATATTTAGAACTGTTAAATATTGTCTTATTGACGGTGTGTTGACTGTTTGATCGAACTGCTAGTCAGTTAGTTGAATTTCTATATTGATTCTGTTTAACAGAATAAATCATATGGAACTGAAAGTGATCTTGATTTTATATTTTATAACATCTTTGGATGCAGGGAGACATGTTGGAGGAATCCGACTGTATTCCTCAACATTTATTTTACTGTGATTCATATATTGTAATATATGATGTGATATATAATATTTTGTCTATTATATTTGTTTGAACGATATTGGTCATTGTGATTTGATGTGTTAAATACCATAACATATCGGAATGGTGAAAAGGGAATTTTCAAAATGAATATTGAAAACAGATTATTCATAAAATCAAAGGATTTTATTAAAGAGATAATATTTATAACAATCAAAGGAGATTTTATAAAAGGAATTATTTATAAATGGAATATTTATAAATAGAAATTTATAAATGGATTATTTATAAATAGAAAATACTTAGAAATGAAACCCTAAAGGAATTATTTGCAAACCATTTGCAAATAGATTAGAAAGAGAAAGGTTTGTAAACCATTTACAGATCAATCAAAAAGAGAAATGTTTGTAAACCATTTACTAATGAGATTGAATAGGGAATATTTGTAAAACCTTTACAAATGAAATCGAAAGGGGAATATTTGTAAAACCTTTACAAATGAAATCAAAAAGGAGATATTTGTAAAACCATTTACAAATAGAAGTAAAAAGAGTTAATCGATTAGGGTTAAAAAAATAGAGTTATAAAAAGTAAATTTGTTTATAACCGAATAGGATGTTATAAAAGGAAAACGTTATAAATAGGAAAACGTTACTAAAAAGGAAATCATTTGTAAAGTGAAGAACCATTACTAAAAGTGAATCTTTATAAATGAATAGTTTATTCGAATAGAGTTGAAATGAGTTAACCGAATTTAGTTATTCGAAGAAGTGAATCGAATCAAAAATATTCGAAGTGAGATAATCGAATAGTAGATATTCGAAGTGAGATAATTGAATCAGAAATATTCGAAGTGAGTTGATCGAATCTAGTTATTCGACAGGAGTTAAATCGAAAAAGATTTACTCGAAGAAAGAGATTATCGAATATAAGTATTCGAAAGTAAGCAAATCGAATATAAGTTATTCGAAATAGTTATTCGAATAGAGTTAAATAAATAAGAGTTATTCGAATAGAGTTAAACACATAAGAGTTATTGAATGAGTTATTCAAAAGGAGTTATCGATTTCAGTTTAATCGAAAGGATTTATCGAATTAGTTATTTGAAAGGAGTTATTAGAAAGGAGTTATCGAATTAGTTATACAAAAGGAGTTAAGTAAGGATTTAAGTAAAAAGAGTTAATCGATTAGGGTTAAATAAATAGAGTTAATCGAATTTAGTTAATTCGAAGAAAGGTTTTCGAATCTAGTTATTCGTAAGAGAGATTATCAAATATAGTTATGCGAAGGGAGGAGTTATCAAATAGAGATTTATTCGAACGAGAGTTACGTTAGGAAGTGTTAAAGGGTTAAAGATGAACTTACCCTATTTCGAGATTTGAAATGTTGTTCAGTTAAGGTCTGAGAGGTAGTTATACCCCAACTTGATTGACTGCGTTTTTAATTTAGAAATGGTTAAGGTTCGAGAGTGAAAGTGGTTAAGTGATTTAGTAAATAAGTATAGTGGTTTGAGTTGTCGTCGCAATGTTGGTTTAAACATCTGTTTAAATCCAAGTAAAGAAGATTTGGAAATGTTTTCCAAATAGAATCAGAAACGTAATCAAATATTGAAATTGGAAATATGGATTAGAAATGGAAATGTTTTTCAGTGTTAACGTTTATTTTCTAAACATAGAAAATAAGGAAATATGAATATATATATATTTATATATAATTGATGATTTATTGATAGAATTTCCATTTGGAAATAATATCGTTGTTCGCACACCTGTTTTTCTTTTATGGTTAAATCACAGACTATCGAAGTTTTGACCATTTTAACGTTGTTAATATGGAGAGACCGGTTGGATTATTATCCAAAGAACCACTCTGTATTGGCATAAGCGTTGCGAATCATATATGCCAAAGATAATTGAAGACGGAGTAAAGTGCAAGGGCTATTGTGTAAGTCATATATAACAGTGCCTAAGATGGATGTACTGGATAGTTCCTTCGGTTCATCCTGTTCCTGGATGACTTGTATGGACGGATGTCTGACAGAGTATTTCCAAACGATCACGTATATTGATTTCTTCAACCGTACCAAGAGTGGATGCGAAGAAGGAAACTTCTTTTAGCTAACACATAATGTATTGTTGAGGACGTCAATCGGCGATTTGATGGATTTGACGATGTGGCATTCGAAGTGAATCTGATGTGATGATGAAGCGTAATCTCAAGCCTCATCAACCGGTAAATGACAGAAAACGGGCAGGCAGCATGGCTAAGTCGGTCGCTCCGAAGTAGGGTGTATAATCACCTGATCTAGAGTTTCATTTACTTCCAAAAAACTATTGTTGATTTTGTCCCATTCGGGAAACGGTTGCTGATCCCAACCGTTGGTGATATACATTCGACACACTCAAGCGAAATGAGTGGTCGGTCATGTATGGTCGGGTTGCAAGATGTTCTTGTTGAGCCCAGTGTATTCCTTTCTAGAGGTACACTAGCGAAAGGTGGTTCCATACCTTGTCATAGTTGGAAATCCATTACCCAATACGTCTTGCGGTTTTGATTGTATACTATGTATGTAGAACGTGAGATGAAAATGTTTCTGCTAGATGATTATTATATTTTGGTTGATAGATATTTTTATAATATCAAAAGGTTTTGATATAAAGATGTTTTGGATTATCATAAGGGAAAAACTCGTTCCGTTATACGGCGTGGTCTTATGAGATATCGTTTACTTGTTCAAACCATTTAAAACTGTTTTACTCATACCAGTCCCATGACTGACCCTGAGTTTATTTTGTTTTGTTTTCCCTAAACTCTTGGGTGCCCAATTTTGTATGGGCAGTCAAGTAGTCAGGAATTTACAGATATACTTGGAGAGCTTAGAGCAGGAGGCATCAAGATCATATAGTTATAGTTTGTTTCCGCTGTGATGTAAGTGTTGTACTCTGATAAGTGCTATTGTATACATAACTGTTATATTTCAAAGTTATGTTATCTATTATATGTTATTTGTTCCGCTGTGAGGTTCGTGTTACTCTGATGTTGTGTTCTTCTTCTTCTTCTATTCTAAGTTTCTATCTTATCTTTCCTCACCCTCTAATTTCTTTCATTAATGACCGGTATTTTCGAACCTTGGATGTTCGAAATGTGTTGTATATCGGATAACCAAGATCGCCAAATTCCCAGGTCGTTACAGTTGGTATCAGAGCTTAAGTTAAGTTTTACCTTGGCTCTGTGGCGTGACTCGGTAGAGATGGGGTTAGTAATACCCTAGATTGAGTTGAGTGTATATATACAAGTGAACGTATTTGTTATTGATATAAAAATTTGTTTTATATTGTGGAGATTTTATGAGTTCTGGTCGATCAGTTTGATCCACTGTATCGGTAGGAGTTGGTAAACACTTGAATACGATGAACCGTCATGGTATGTTTTGAAAAGAGGGTAAATGAAATTTTTTTACCCAAATTATATTTTGATATAAAGGATTTATATTTGAATGATATAATATATTGGATATATTGGTTATGAATATAATCGAGTAAGATTATAAATTAAATGGTTATGTAAACAACCAATCAGAATTCATATAAGTGAAATACGTGAAATCAGATGAGTTAAATCTGAAATTTAAACCAGAAATTGAATTAAAATTCTGGAAAATTGGATAAGTGTTTGTAAATGGATTTGGATTAAAAATAAGGAAAATTTAAGATTCTGAGAGATTTTAAATTATTTTACAAGCAGTGTGAATTATATTTTGAAATGAATTTCAAAGTGGAAATGTTTAGAAATGGTTTTATAGTATTGAACTCACTTCGATCGTTGGAAAATAGATTTCGATGATGACAGCTGCATCATCAGTATTCATTTTCGAGTTGTAAGAGACGAATTACTACCAGAGATACTGTTTTGAATTTGTTTTGGGAAAGACAAGTTGTGTTGAATTTCAAAATGGGATTTATATATAGAATTTGAATAATAGAATTTGAATATAGAAATTCAAATGGGATTTATAATATAGAATTTGATATATAGAATTTGAATAATAGAATTTGATATATAGAATTTGAATAGAATTTGATATATAGAATGTGAATAATAGAATTTGATATATAGAATTTGAATAATAGAAGTGATATAAAATTTGAATAGAAATTGAATGGAATTAACTAAGTCGAAGAGGAATTAGTTAATCGAGTTTTGAATTTTAAAGTTGAACTTTGAAAGGTGAATTGGATTTGTAAATGGATATTTGAAATCGAATATAGAACTTAAATTTGAAATTTGGATTCAAATTAGTTAATAAGCAAGTTAAAAATATATTTGAACATGTCATGTTCAAATATAAAAGTGAAATAGACTAAAGAGTTAATTAACAAATTAATTAACGAATTGAGTTAAAACGATCAAGTATAGTTAAAATAGATTGGGCAGGTATAAATATACATGAGATAGGTATGGATAAGGTATGAAGGTATATAAATAGAATGCTCGACGAAAAGGTATGTATTTAATTCATATATGAGATTTTATGCGCCGTATCGGCTAACCGCTTGGCTTTTTCTTTTTCTTTTGGATTGGTGAGGGCCATGGGAGGCTATTTGAAATATCCCGACGCTCCTGGTACAAAGGAGGTTATGGAGAATTTTTCCGGGAATTTAAGAAGTTAGAATATTTTTAAGATAATTTGATAGTTAGAAATCAACGTATCGATATATATATATATATATATATATATATATATAGAAGTCGATAAGGAAACGAACTTAGAAATAGAATAGTAAAATAAAAAAGGAGGACTAAGAATAAAATCTAGTAAGAATAGAAAGAGGAAGCGTATACGTGTTTAAAAGTGAATAAGTAGTTGTATGGTATTGATTATTCGAGTAAGTAGTCATATCTGTTTTGACGTTATAAATGTTATTCAGTCAAGGTCTGAGAGGTAGTTATACCCCAACTTGATTGATTTCATTATTAACAAATAAATAGTAAGATTTCAGGCTCGAAGATCAATGTTGAATAAGAGTTAGTTGAATATAGTATTTGGGTTGTCGTAACGATGTTTTACACAACATCCGTTTTAACCCAAATAAGTGTAAACTTGGAAATATAATAAAGAATATTTCCTAAGTACAGAAATAAACGAGACCGGAAAAGAGATAAGTAATTGGAATATTTTCCAATTATAAATAGCATATATTTTCTAAAGTTTAGAAAATAAAGGAAGGCGATATTCAGAAATGTTTTCCAAATAACATAAAAGGCCAATATGGTTGTTGAAAATATTTGGTTAACAAATATTGATAAAGAAATAGAGAAGTGATTTAACTAATGGAATATTAATTAAGGGCTCAGTGACATGTTCAAAAGGAAAATTTGATTTTTGAAAAGAGTAAACTGTTTAAAAACACCCAGGGAAAGACTGTTTGAATTAAAAACAAATTTAACAGAAATTTGTGAAAGCAAAATTGAATTAAAGTAAAGCCAGTAAAGTGATAACTGAGGTTGAATTAGAATGATATCAAGGCAAATTGGATTGTGAGATTCAAATTTGAAGTGTAATGTGATAATCAAGTTAATAGTTGGGAATCGAGAAGAAACTCGATTTAAAATGATATTTGGCTCGGATATAAGCGAATGGTGGTGCTGTGGATAAAAGCAGATTGGAATTTGATTGGGATAACATGGGTATATGCTGAGTTGATAGCATATGGAGGTGATAGAGTTGATATGCCGACAAAAGGTACAAGTTTATATTTCATATGGTATGAGATTTTGATGAGCCGAATTGGCAAGCCGCTTGGCTGTTTGATTTTCTTTTGGGATGGAGATGGCCCAGAGAGGCGAGTTGGAGTTTGACCTATTGACCAGTACAAAGGAGGTGCTGGCAAAAATTTTCGAAAAATTAAGGAGTTAGAAAATTTTCAAGATTTTTGAAAATTTTCGTTAATAAGAATGGATTAATTTTTAATTGAAATTAAATTGGTCCAGTTGGAAACTGAAGTTAAGAAGTGAACAAATATGTTCTAACCAATCGATAGGGTCGTTCTCTACCATAGCAATTTCGAGAACGAAATTGTTTTAAGTGGGGTAGAATGTAATGACCCGCATTTGCAGAGGTATTATAATTAATTTATTTAATTGTATAAATAGTGATATAGTGAATTGAATGGTGGTTTGATTAAATAATGGTGAATATTTAATTAAAATAATAAATTAAATAATATATAATTCTGAAATAATCATAATTGACTGAAATGGCGATATGGTGTGAACTGGATCATCTGTGATATTTAATTCAGCTTGTAATTTAATTTGAATAATGAATGTATTATTTGAATGACAGTTTGAATGTATGATTATATTATAATTAAAATCGAGCTCGAAATGGCACTACAGTTCGTAAATTGGCGATTCGAACTTCAACTGAATGTACAGGATTCATTT
The DNA here is from genome assembly GCA_030737875.1 of Allium sativum. Taxonomy (NCBI): domain Eukaryota; kingdom Viridiplantae; phylum Streptophyta; class Magnoliopsida; order Asparagales; family Amaryllidaceae; genus Allium; species Allium sativum. Next base: position 825,180,249 of record CM060919.1, on the reverse strand, counting down.
TAAGCCGGATTTCATTGAAACAAGAAACGTGTGGAGCTGGTGGAGTATATCTTTCTAGTGGAAGAGAAAAATCGGGATTTCGTCGTGTAGATTTTGATTTACGTCCAAATCAAATTTTAGAAAAGTTGCTGTGGAATTCCTTTATAATTTATAAAGGAGTTATTTATATTTTAAAAAGGAATTTCAATATAAATCGAATATCGGGTTGACCCAGATTTGAAGTATCAAGTTAGAAATCCATATAGGAATATTCTAGAGCTGTATGGTATTCCATTGTGAATATTTACGATAATATAAATTTATTTATATTTAATTTAATTATATTTAAATATATTTATATATTTAAATGGGTCATTCAGAGCTTTAAAAATAGCCACTTTTTCAAACGAAGTCGGAGTTCGACGAAACTAATTTTTTGGATCCGCAATGTCAAATAGTTGTTAGATTTCCAGTTTCGTGATTTTTAGAGTCACTGTGTAGTCGTATGTATTTTTAGAGCGAGAAACAGTAAGTATTCTAAGAGTTAAAAATACGCTGTGTGAGCATACGAAGTCGGAATTCGACGAAACTAGTTTCGTTGGGACCGTAATGTCGAACTGAAGGTGCATGTCTAGTTTGGTATTTTTGGGTATCGTATGTGGTCGCAGGGATTTTTAAAGACCAGAAAATGAGAATAAAATCACTAGAATAAATGAAAGAAAAAAAGAAAAAAATATCCCACTTCATTCTTTGATCATATGGGAGGCCACACACACATCATTTCCAACCATAAATGCTACCTACCAATACATACTATATATATACGAACACAGCAAGAAAATTCCGACAAAGAAAAATCAAATATAATCCAAATAAATTTCTATAATTCCTGAAACGATCATCTTTGTGATGCTCATTGGTTCCTCTTCACGCTAGTATGAATAGAATTGGGTGCGGTGGTATTTTTCCATCGCTGGAAATAGCCAGAGCGAACTAGGGTTCGATAGATTGTGAGGTTGAAGCAACAATGTGGATTTGTGGTGTTGGATTCGAGTTAGTGGAGTGATTTAGCATCTGTTGAGGGGTTTTGGTAGGGTTCGATGCACGAAAAGTGTCGTGCGATCCCTGTAGTCGACGGAGGAAGCGGTCGAGGCAAATCTGGGGTGGATCTCGAGTGTTATTCAAGGGGTAGGATAGTGGAGAGATTGCGAAGGTGGGTTCATTGGTGATCTCGAATTTGAAATCGATGAAAGAATGATGGAGATACGGGGGAAGGAAGTGATCGAATATGGTGGGTTTATTAGGAGGAAGGCACGGCAGTTCATTTGTGGGAGAAGGAGCTTTAAGCGGGTCTAGGCTGTTGGATTTGAAGTTGGGCCAATATAAAAGGTTAAAGCCCAACGAGAAATTAGAAATCCAAGTTTTAATTTATTTAAATTAGTTCAATCTTGTAAATCGAATATCTTGGTCATACAATATCAGATTGACGAACCGTAAGTTGCGTTGTGATCGTATGGACGGGAGCAACACAATGAGACTAACCGGGAGTGAATCGGGACTCGTTACAATTTATGGTGAAATAAATTGTCCGACTAAATCAAATAACGCAAACCGTTATTTAAAGGCTAACGCGCCAATGTGAGTAAATCTCACTAACTTTGAACAGTTTATAATTTCATGTTGTATTTTTAGAACTGTTAAATGTTGTCTGATTGACTATGTGTTGACTGTTTGATTGAACTGTTAGTCAGTTAGTTGAATTTCTATATTGATTCTGTTTAATAGAACATATCATATGGAACTGAAAGTGATGTTGATTTTATATTGTATAACATTTGTGGATGCAGGGAGACAGGTTGGAGGAATCCAAATGGATTCCTCAACATTTATTTTACTGTGATCCATATATTGTAATATATGATGTGATATATAATATGTTGTCGATTATATGTGTTTGAACGATATTGGTCATCGTGATTTGATGTGTTAAATACCATAACATACCGGAATGGTGAAAAGGGAATTTTCAAAATGAATATTGAAAATAGATTATTTATAAAATCAAAGGATTTTATAAAAGAGATAATATTTGTAACAATCAAAGGAGATTTTATAAAAGGAATTATTTATAAATTGAATATTTATAAATAGAAATTTATAAATGGATTATTTATAAATAGAAAATACTTAGAAATGAAACCCTAAAGGAATTATTTGCAAACCATTTGCAAATAGATTAGAAAGAGAAAGGTTTGTAAACCATTTACAGATCAATCAGAAAGAGAGATGTTTGTAAACCATTTACAAACGAGATTGAATAGGGAATATTTGTAAAACCTTTACAAATGAAATCGAAAGGGGAATATTTGTAAAACCTTTACAAATGAAATCGAAAAGAGATATTTGTAAAACCATTTAAAAATAGAAGTAAAAAGAGTTAATCGATTAGGGTTAAATAAATAGAGTTATAAAAAGGAAATTTGTTTATAACCGAATAGGATGTTATAAAAAGGAAAACGTTATAAAAAGGAAAACGTTACTAAAAAGGAAATCATTTGTAAAGTGAAGAACCATTACTAAAAGTAAATCTTTATAAATGAATAGTTTATTTGAATAGAGTTGAAATGAGTTAATCTAATTTTGTTATTCGAAGAAGTGATTCGAATCAGAAATATTCGAAGTGAGATAATCGAATAGTAGATATTCGAAGTGAGATAATCTACTCGGAAATCTTCGAAGTGAGTTGATCGAATCTAGTTATTCGACTGGAGTTAAATCGAATAAGATATACTCGAAGAAAGGGATTATCGAATATAAGTATTCGAAAGTAAGCAAATCGAATATAAGTTATTCGAAATAGTTATTTGAATAGATTTAAATAAATAAGAGTTATTCGAATTAGTTATTCGAATAGAGTTAAACACATAAGAGTTATTGAATGAGTTATTCGAAAGGACTTGTCGATTTTAGTTTAATCGAAAGGGGTTATCAAATTAGTTATTCGAAAGGAGTTATTAGAAACGAGTTATCGAATTAGTTATTCGAAAGGAGTTAAGTAAGGAGTTAAGTAAAAAGAGTTAATCGATTAAGGTTAAATAGATAGAGTTAATCGAATTTAGTTTATTCGAAGAAAGGTTTTCGAATCTAGTTATTCGTAAGAGAGATTATCAAATATAGTTATGCGAAGGGAGGAGTTATCAAATAGAGATTTATTCGAACGAGAGTTACGTAAGGAAGTGTTAAAGGGTTAAAGATGAACTTATCCTATTTCAAGATTTGAAATGTTGTTCAGTTAAGGTCTAAGAGGTAGTTATACCCTAACTTGATTGACTGCGTTTTTAATTTAAAAATGGTTAAGGTTCGAGAGTGAAAGTGGTTAAGTGATTTAGTAAATAAGTATAGTGGTTTGAGTTGTCGTCGCAATGTTGGTTTAAACATCTGTTTAAATCCAAGTAAAGAAGATCTGGAAATGTTTTCCAAATAGAATCAGAAACGTAATCGAATATTGAAATTGGAAATATGGATTAGAAATGGAATTTTTTTTCAGTGTTAACGTATATTTTCTAAACATAGAAAATAAGGAAATATGAATATATATATATATATATGATTGATGATTGATTGATAGAATTTCCATTTGGAAATAATATCGTTGTTTGCACACCTGTTTTTCTTTGATGGTTAAATCACAGACTATCGAAATTTTGACCATTATAACGTTGTTAATATGGAGAGACCGATTGGATTATTTTCCAAAGAACCACTCTGTATTGGCATAAGCGTTGCGAATCATATATGCCAAAGATAATTGACGACGGAGTAAAGTGCAAGGGCTATTGTATAAGTCTTAGATAACAGTGCCTAAGATGGATGTACTGGATAATGCCTTCGGTTCATCTTGTTCCTGGACGACTTGTATGGACGGATGTCTGACAGAGTATTTCCAGACGATCACGTATATAGATTTCTTCAACTGTACCAAGAGTGGAAGCGAAGAAGGAAACTTCTTTTAGCTAACACACAATGTATTGTTGAGGACGTCAATCGGTGATTTGATGGATTTGACGATGTGGCATTTGAAGTGAATCTGATGTGATGATGAAGCGTAATCTCAAGCCTCATCAACCGGTAAATGACAGAAATCGGGCAGGCAGCATGGCTAAGTCGGTCGCTCCGAAGTAGGGTGTATAATCACCTGATCTAGAGTTTCATTTACTTCTTAAAATCTATTGTTAATGCTGTCCCATTCGGGAAACGGTTGTTGATCCCAACCGTTGGTGATATACATTCGATACATTCAAGCGAAATGAGTGGTCGGTCATGTGTGGCTGGGTTGCAAGATGTTCTTGTTGAGCCCAGTGTATTCCTTTCTAGAGGTACACTAGTGAAAGGTGGTTCCATACCTTGTCTTAGTTGGAAATCCATTACCCAATACGTGCTTGCAGTTTTGATTGTATACTATGTATGTAGAACATGAGATGAAAACGTTTCTGCTAGATGAATATTATATTGTGGTTGATAGACATTATTATAATATCAAAAGGTTTTGATATAAAGATGTTTTGGATTCTAATAAGGGAAAAACCCGTTCCGTTATACGGCGTGGTCTTATGAGATGTCATTAACTTGTTTAAACGGTTTAAAACTGTTTTACTCATACGAATCCCATGACTGACCCGAAGTTTATTTTGTTTTGTTTTCCCTAAACTCTTGGGTGCCCAATTTTGTACGGGCAGTCAAATAGTCAGGAATTTACAGATATACTTGGAGAGCTTGGAGCAGGAGGCTTCAAAATCATATAGTTATAGTTTGTTTCCGCTGTGATGTAAGTGTTGTACTCTGATAAGTGCTATTGTATACATAACTGTTATATTTCAAATTTATGTTATCTATTATATGTTATTCGTTCCGCTGTGAGGTTCATGTTACTCTAATGTTATGTTATTCTTCTGTAATAACCCGGAAATCTGGGCCAGTTTAAAATTTTTATTTTGGCAATTTTAATAAATTTTGAATATTTAAAATGAATTATTTTAAACAATAACGACGAGAAATTTATTTTGAATGGAAGTCGAACGTATATATTTATTCAAATCGTCGTTAGAATATAAATATTTATTTATATATACAAAAGGAATTGAAAATGGCGCGGTAGTTCGATAATTCAATTTCAAAATTCAAATGAACATACCAGGTGCAAAATAAACCGGATTTTAGGGAAACCAAAAATAATAGAATCTAATTGAGAATATCTTTCCAACGAATCCAAAAAAACAAAATTTCATAGCGGGAATCAAATGATATGTCCAAATGAAAATTCAGTATAGTCGCTATGGAATTCTGGCCCTTAAAAATGGAAATTTTGCAAACGACCTCGGATTTCGATGAAACCACTTTTGTTGGATCCGTGATGTCAAGTTATTGCTAGATTCCAATTTTCGTAATTTTTCGATTCAATATGTGAGCGTGGCAAAGGAAAACGCGTTTGGACAGTTTCAGTCAATTTCGATCGACCAAAAAATGGCCATCTTTCAAACGGTCTTGGAATTTGGTGAAATTAGTTTTGTTAGGACTGTATCGTCAATACGAAGCTAAAAATAATTTTTCTGGAATTTTTAGAGTTAGTATGTGACCCCAGTAAATTGAGATATGCGTTCAAATTGAATATATAAAGATTTATATTTTAAATTTAACGGAAACTGGTCGTAACAGCCGAATTGGCTAACGTGGCATATCCCGTTGTGTTCGGAATGGGGGTAATTAGCTAGGGGCGACAGTCGTTGGGTATGAATTGGAGGTTGAATTAAAAAGCGACTTTGTGGAGACTAAATTAAATAAATTAATTAAATATAAAATTCCCTCTCCTTTCTCTCTCTATCTTTAACGGTCAAACCCCCCCTTCCAAACCCGATAACGGGATACCAGAAAAAAAAATAAAAAATAGAAGCCCTAAATCGATCGATCGGCGATCGCTGCCTCCCTCCGCTCGCGCCTCCGCCGGAGCACCCCGCCACCGTTCGACTGACGCGCCACCACCCCCTTTTTCTCCTCCGGCCACCAACCCCCGTACTTCTCTCTCTTCCCCGACCGACTTAAAACCGTGGACCCAAACCAGCACACCACGACCACCTGAAAGCCGCCACCACCCAACGCGCCGCCTCCGACCTCCAAGGACACCCCTCCGATGGTCCATAGTCCCCCCTCTCTCGCTGGAAAAAATACTGTAAGCTTTTTATTTAACTTCCTTTTTCAGTATTTGTTTTATAGCGAAGTGGGGTAGGTTTTTGTAGTGAAGAAGAAAAGATTATATTTTTAATTAGTTGAAGAACTTTAATTTCAGTTTCATTTCATTTTATATAGCCTTGTACAAAGTTAGAATTTTATTTACATTAAGCTGAGAATTTTAATTCAGAAAAGTTCATATTTTTAGCATGAAAAGTTCATATTTTTATCATAGAAAAGTTTATATTTTTATAATCAAGAATGGATTTTTATCATAAAGGAAAGATTAGATTTTTAAAGACGATAAAAATTCGATTTTTATTTACATGAAGTGAAGATAAAAATTCGATTTTTATTTACATGAAGTGAAGATAAAAATTCAATTTTTATATAGGTAACAAAATAAAAATATGATTTTTATAAGATGGAGAGTATAAAAATACGATTTTTTATATATGATGTAGCGAAATAAAAATTCGATTTTTATATAAGCAGCAGATTAAAAATATGATTTTTATAAGGATGGAAGATAAAAATTCGATCTTTATATACGGTTTTTATATAATAAAGGATATATAAAAATGTGATTTTTATATATGTAGTGGCTACAGACGATGAAATTGACGAAAGGTGAGAACGGCGGAGATTACTACATAAGAAGAGTCGTGGCGTTTGGATTAGCTAGTCTGTGAGAACTTCTCACCTTTAATTTTATTTTTCTAGTTATAAATATATACTAGGATGCAGACGGTGTTTAGTAGCACCCGACACCCGTCGTCCACAGACCATGGACGGCTTGTATGCTTGTTTGTTTGATTTTGATGTGTAATTGATTGTGTGATGTGATGTGAAATGAAATAAAATATTTATATAGTTAAAAGTTTTATAGTTAAAAATAGAATTTTTAACGTGTATATGAAATGAAATAAAAATAAACAAATCGGACGATTTGTTTATATACACACATTTGACTGATATTGATTGGGACGATAAATTTTATACATCACCCAACTGCACAAATAAAATCTGTGTTTGATTGTTTAAAAACCCCACACGGGTATTGGGATGATATATGACATAAACTTGTCCCAATAATTAGCTGTATGTCGATCGATTGATGGACAGACTGTTATGAGCGTTAAATATTTATATTTGATGCTTATACAGTGTAGAATGCACTTTGGATGATGGTAGATTATTCATCGTTGTTATTGTATACATGTGTTGTAGAAAATCCATACAATTAACATTATATGGTAATTGATTGGGCCTCATTCCATATTTGAAAAAGAAATATTTGAAAAGGAAATATTTGAAATAGAAATATTTGAAATAGAAATATTTGAAATATAATATTTGGAAATAGAAATATATGGAGCCGTGTTGATTAGATTGACGCCATTTTGACGTGAACGATATTTATATCGATTTTATTCATTTTATAATGAATATCAAAAGTGATTTCAAAATCTGATATTTTGAAAAGGATTGAAATTCGAACTGAAACTGAATAGAAATGAATTCGAATTGAAATTGAATAGGAAGGAATTCGAATTGAAATTGAATTGAAAACGAACTGAAATTGAAAGAAAAATCGATTTGAATTGAAATCAATTTGAAATGAATTTAAAACGAATTTATCAGGAGAAATTCAATTTTGAATTTGAAATGAAGTGGAAATCGTTTTGACAACGAATTTAAAAACGATTTATAAAATACGTTTTAAAAGGTAATCGACGGAGTATTTATTATATATATTATATATAATAGAATGGCCTGAATAGAACGCGCCGCGCTGCGATAGTTCGTGAATTTCGTCCATTGACTTCGAACGGATATTACGGGAGATCCGACCGTCGGATTCTCCTAAAACTGGAACCGTTGGGTTCTATCGAAAAGAGGTTTCTAACGAATATTAGAAATTAGAAATCTAACGGTTGGATTTGGAATTATGTCCAAATCAAATTTGGAAAAGGTCGCTGTAAGTGCAGTTCGATGGCCATTGATGGAAATCGACTGTACGGGCCTTGATAAATTTATTAAAAATAGTAATAATTTGTGTAAAATCATAAGAAATGATTTGGGAAGAATTGGGATGAAAAACTCCATATTTGAAAAGATAAAAATAAATTTTTATCGAAATGAACTAGTTTTGAACTAGAATTATAATTCTATTTATTTTTAAATAAATAAATTGGATTTGAAATGGTTTTGAAAATAACCAGAATTTCCAATAATTATATTGGAATGGATTTGAATCGAAATTGTCTTCGGAATATTTCGATGTTGGATTTCGTGATGATACAGATATTGTTATGGGAATTTGAAAGATATAGATATATATATCGTTATTTCCAATACGATATTTGTTGATCGTAGAATTTGATATTGAATATAAGCCGGTATATTTTCTATTCAGAGATTTGTATTTAATGTCAAATGTGATTTGGGTTTGTCGTGAATGGTGTCTTCGTTAACACTGTTCTTGAACCCAGTTGAGAAAAGATTAAATATTTTTATTTAGATTTAATGAAGTGTACCAATTAAATAATATTTAATTGGAATTGAATTGATATTGATTTCTGGGTTTATCGTGAACAGTGTTTTAAATAACACTTGTTCTTTAACCCGATAATTAATGGAATGGGATTTTGGGTTGTCGTGAACGGTATCTTCAATAATACTGTTCTTAGACCCAAAGGAGTTAAGAAAATCAGAAACTAACTGGAGGTTAGTTAAGTTGAATGGTTTCTTGGGTATTGATCTGATGTTGGTTTCGGCCTTCGGGGTTAATACTTAGGGAAATGCTCACTTGCTAATTTACGGTTAGGGACTGATTGAAATGTAATGTGATTTTGGGTTCATAGTGAACCGTGTTTTTAAATGACACTGATTATTTAACCCAGTTAAAGATTAAAACTAAGTGGAGTTTTAATGAATCTTTAATTAGATTGAAATGATCGAGAATGGATTATCACCAGTTTTGCTCCAGGCGATAGTTAAATATTTAATTAGATTTAAACGTGAAATGGTAATTGAATTTACCGATAACACCGTGGTGTTAGATATGAAGTATAACCAGTTTTACTTCATGGGATGAATAGGTTTGGATTGGGAAATTAAAACAAATGATTACTTTGGTAAGGTTCGTTAATCCCGACTAGTTGAATCGATATTCAAAAGAAGATTAAAGAATAAATTCAAGGAATTTATCTTTGATAAAATTAATGGGAACCTTTCCCTATGAATGTGAAATTTAGAAACTAACTGTCGGTTAGCTAAGCAGAATAGTTTTCTGGATATTGATCTGATGTTGGTTTCGGCCTTCGGGGTTAATATTTGGGGAATTATTCTCTTGTTAATTTACGGTTAGTGACTGATGAATTGAAATGAGGCGTATGTTTTGTTTGTGTAACACTTGTTTATAATATACGCGAGTTATTGGGAAAGACCGGGTTTATCCCATCCTGAATAACTGATACGACGATTAATCGAAGATGAAGACGGTGGTCGAAGATCGGAGGTCTTCACGTCGTTTGGGTGATTACTGATGATCTTGATTGGGATGTACACCCAAGAAGATGGAAACAGTTGGTGATCGTCCAGACGTACTTGGAGATCGATGGATATGCGGGGTACTAGGTGCCTCCGGTTTTGTTCAGACCCAGAACGAACTTGTAAATGGACTGGGTGTCTGACATTGGATTTCAGTCTGTGTGATTGATTTCTATTAAATATATATCTGTTTGGCGGCGGAGAATTTATTCTCTTGCTTAACGCCCTTCTCTGAGACGTACGACCTCAGGGGTTATATACTGATGGATATCAAACGCATAGAGTGAATTGCCTGTGTGGCATGCCTAAGTGGCAAATGATCAAGGCTTCTGTTGAAAAGCAAAGTCTTGTGGTTGATGATCAAAGCACGGCCTTTGTGGCGTAACTTTGTGTAACGTTTACAGAGTCTCACACCCCGGTGTGAACCAAAACGGGAGAGGACGTCAGGGAGGGCATGCATTTCTTTCTGGCTAGAAGTGGCGTCTGTGGTTTTACTCGTCCTAACGAGTTTGACTTATGTGGTTGTTGCTATTGCGAGGCGCCTCGGTTTGATCGGACGATCCGGGTCCGATGGAGTCATTTGTTGGCTCATTTAAGCCCCATAGGGCGGGGAAACGCATGTTCAGGGTTTAAGTTTAATCCACATCGGTGGACTGGCCCTGAGGATCCAAGGGTCGATGCGCTCTGACCCTGAGGCTCGGGCTAGAGAGTCTCGAAGTCGGTGAGGACTATCTTTTGCCTCGGTTCATAGATGGAAATCCAACTTCCAATACGTCACGTTTCGATTTTAGTTGTAATCCTAGTATGGCGACATAGTGGGATGGGGCGCTTATGCCGTCTATGATTGATACTTATGATTTGAAGTTGTTTTATACACTATGCACTTATAATAGTATCAAATGATTTGTTTTAAACGTATCAAGCATTCTTGGCTATTATAAGGTAAAAACCCTATCCTCCGGCTTGCGTTGCATTATCTGATGGGAACTGGGTCTTATATTAGCTTCATTTTTCTTTATTTAGTATTGCGCTGTTGTTTTATGCACTGGTATTCTTGGGAGGAAATCCGTTCCGTGTTATACGGCGTGGTCCCTTGATTTATCTAATTTTAAAATAAAGATTAATAACTGTTTTAGTTCTCACACCAGTCCCATGACTGACCTGGAGTTTATTGTTTTAACCTAAACTCTGGGTGCCCTTATTTTGACACGGGCAGCTAGTAGTTTTGGTTTTGCAGATTTATATTCACAGGATCCTGGTTTACAGCTGGAACGATATCCGGAAAGCTTTGTATCCGCGTATCTCTTCTAGTTGTGTATTGTATTATTTTCCGCTGCTATGTAATGTGTAATGACCCGTTTTCTACACATCATAGGATCGTAGAATATTTATTTCTTTCTCGTATGAAGCTGTATGGTCATGTAACTTTGGGAAACATCTATTAGAGTCATTTCCCATGTTCATGATTTTTGTCGATTTTTTTATGACCATTTTGCCCCTAGTTGGTACTGTTTTGGCCCTAACTTTTGATTGGAAAGGAATTTTGACCTGAAACCACTTCCATTTGATTCGTTTGATGGTTTACCTTTCCGTAGAGTGGTCACATTAGCCAAACGGACTTACCGTTTGGGAGATATGGCTGAAACAAGGTTTGGAGGGTGAAAAACTGCTTAACCGGGCCAAATCGGGTGATTAGTGAGTAGGCCCATAACCCATTTCGGGATTAGGGTTATGGGAGGGCTGAAATGAGATGGAGAATCATTCCATTTCAGTTTTCTAGCCTCCACTTATCACCAAGGATCCCTAAAAATGGCCTATAACCTCTAAATCACCTCCAAATCGTCTTTTGGTCAAGGATTTGGCTTAGCAACCCCTAATCAAGGAAGATCTTCACCGAATCAACATAGGAGCTGCTGTTGGCATTGAGATTCACATCAAATCAGAGAATCATTTCAGATTTTAGTTTATTTTGTGGCTAAGGTGAGTGATTTGCATAGTTTTACACTAATTATGGCTAATTAGGAGTGATTAGTGTTAATTAGCGAATTTAAGCATGATAAAATTCGGGAAAATGTTCATAAATCCCTAAATAATGTTTTAGACCTCTGATATGAATTTGGGTTAATTTGGTTAAGTTTTGCTAATCCTATCATTAGTTTCACCTAAACATGCTTAAGGGGGTATATGGGATTTGGGTATGTTTGATCCGTTTTAACATATGATATTGATGTGAATGATGTTTGTGGTTGATTATGCATGTTGCTATGACTGTATGAAATGCTTTGTGATTGATTTCAATAGTTAGAATGGTCGAAAACGTCGTCGAATGGCGTAAACACTTGGTGGAACAGTTTCAGAAAACAGTGCAGAGTTCGGATCAGATCGGATAAGGGGGCTCGGATCGGATATGTGGAACTGAGCAAAGAATCTGATCGGATCGGGACTCAACACTTGGGAAAAATGGCTAAAAGGAAGGCCACGCTAGTTGAACTGGGATCAGATTGGATAGAGGAAGACGGATCGGATCAGAGAGGACGGATCAGATCGGAAACACAAAGGCGAATCAGAGCAGGAGCACGAAAGCGGATCGGATAGGAGCATATGAAGGGAGCATGAAGACGGATCGGAAGCACGAACCAAGAAGGACCCGACCCGACCCGAAGAAAAGCATCTGACCCGAACCCAGAGGAATGCCGACCCGAACCGCACCAGAAGAGGAAACCCGACCCGAACGGATGAAGGACACCGACCCGAACCGATGGCTTGATGAGGAATCCGACCCGACCCAGTATTGACCAATAACCCGAGATGCAAAGGTAGTCCAATAGGGGAAGTTAGAGCTCAGGATCCCGGAACCAGTTGGGAACCAATGAGTTCACTTCATGGTTGGACTTTGCTGCGGGACGTGTGCTAAGGAGTTGTCGACGTTCATAACTTCGATTCACCACTAAAAGGAATGATGGGCTACTTATCAGTGCAGTAGGGTCATTACGACCCGAGGGGCAAGGTGATGGTAGCAAGACTACGTTATCAGTGCAGTAGGGTCATTATGACCCGAGGGGCAAGGTGATGCGTAGTAAGACTATGAGCCAGTGCAGTGGGGTCCTTGTGACTCCATGGGGCAAAGTGGACATAGTAAGGATTGATAAGGCTATGAGCCAGTGCAGTGGGGTTCTTGTGACTCCATGGGGCAAAGTGGACATAACAAAGGATTTGTGGCTACGTTATCAGTGCAGTGAAGCCATTTATGACTTCATGGGGCAAAGTGATCGTAGCAAGGAATGTTGGGTGATCGAAGTGGTGAATATCGTATGCTTTATGCACTGAGTGAGAGATGTTAGGATGGATGTTATGTTTGATTGTTTGCCATCCCTATGACATGCACACCTCCCCCACCTCCGTATCTTTACACTGATTGATATGATACCTTAGAGTGTTGTGCAGTATGTAGTGCTAACTCTTTGGTTGCAGGTCCAGGTTCAGGTATGTTTTAGTCTACCTGTTATTGTTCACTTTAGATGCTTATCGCTTATACCAGGCTTTATGTCTGACCCAGAGTTTAATGTCTCCTCTTATTACTCTGGGTGCTCACACGAGCAGACTAGAGACAGGTTAGCTGGTGATGTGCAAGTAGCTGATTCGGAGGCGGGCAGGAGGCTTCCACGTATTATATATATACACACTCTCCCTGTGTCGTTGGTGGTCGCTACTTGGGCATTAGTAGTGTACCTCATTTATCTTACTTTTGCTTTGAGACAGTTTGAAAGTTGTAATAAGCTGTATTCTGAATTTCCGCTGCTATGATGTTTAGTTCTGGTTTTCAGCTTATGCACGGTCTCTCCTGTTTTATGTCAAGTATGTTATTATTATATTTTGTTCTATGCGCTGTGAGACATTCTACAGGTTCTTTGTATGTTCATTTCCTTCTTCCTTTTCCTTCTGGCGACCCGTTCCATGCTAACTGGACATGTGTACAGCGCACTTTTGGAGTAAATGTCGGTTGGTGCGGGGCGGGCCGTCACACTTGGTATCAGAGCTCTAGGTTGCGTAGTTAACCTAGGGAAAGACACCAGGGAGAGATAGTACGTATATGAGAGCACGTATTTGTGATTACTTTGGTTTTCAAAAGCTATGTATGTATATACTATTAGTAGTATAAAGATGAAGTCGCACTGCACTAGCACCACTATGGGGTCGTTAATCGTTTCCCTTTTTCAGATTGACGATGAGCCGAGATATGAGGGGTGCTGGTAGAGGGACCAACCAAGGGAATGCTGCTGACATGAGGGAAATGTTTACTAACCTCATGAGAGACATGCTTAGGGAAGTGCAAGGGGCAGTTCCCAATCCTGGAGTTGGTGTTGGCCCAGTAGTGCAGGCGCCTAGGGTCGATTTCGCCAAGTTGTGCAAAGTTTACACTAATCTTGGTGGGAAGCCGTTCCACGGGACGGAGTCGGCCACGGATGTTCAAGATTGGATGGATAGCTGTGACCGTATCTTTGATGACTTAGGTCTAGAGGATGCGATGAAGAGAAGGCTAGCGTCTCGTCAGCTGCAAGGGCGAGCGATGAATTGGTGGAATGCTATTAGAAAAGCTACTCCAGAGGACCAGGTTACTTGGGATCAGTTCAAGGCTCGCTTTAGAGAGAAGTTCATTCCAGCTGCCCAGAAGTCAGTATTGTTCAAGAGGTTCTTGGAACTCAAGCAGAATGGGAGGGCAGTTTCTGATTATATTGCTGAGTTCGACACTTTGTCGAAGTATGGACCGTCTCTTATCGATACTCCTGAGAAGAAGAATGAGAAGTTCATCACTGGTTTGGATGGGTACTTGGGGGAGAGGCTTATTAACCACATCGATGAGACTTTTGAATCGATCGTGGGGAAGGCTTTGAGATCAGAGAGTCTTTAACCTAAGTCAAAGACTGAGGCTGCATCTGCAGAAGGGCCAAAGCCGCAAGCAGGCGGTGGAGGCAAGACTAGCTCTCAGAATAAGAGGAAGCAAGACCAATCTAAGGGTGGCCAGAAAAAGAGCAAGAAGGATGTTGAGTGCTTCAGCTGTGGAAAGAAGGGCCATTATGCTAAGGAATGTCAGGCCAAGCCAGCGGAAAGGAAGTGCTACAACTGTGGTCAAGTGGGACATCAGAAAGATAAGTGTCCGCAACCTCTTAAGGAGAAGCAGATTGTGAAAGCATATGCTATTGATGTTGTTCCTTCTTCGTCGAATGCCCCAACTGTGGCGGAGAAAGGAAAGAATGTTGTTATTCAAGGTATGCTTTCTATTTATGATATACCAGTTCGAGTTTTGTTTGATACTGGGGCTTCCCGTTCCTTCATATCTAGTGACCTGGTAGATAGGTTGAGACTGGAACCCGAGATAGTCGATAGACCATTGATAGTGACGAACCCGATTGGTGGTTCGACTAGCCTTAGTATGATTTGCAGGAATTTGGTCTTATCGAGTCATGGATGTATGTTTGTATGTGATTGCTTTGTTTTGGGCTATACTGGGTATGGCATTATATTGGGGGTCGATTGGCTCCAAAGATACGGGGTGGTGGTAGACTGTGCGGGCTTTTTGGTGACAGTGAGGGCGGATGATGGGCGGAGGGTAGTGTTTGGTAGTCTACCTAGTGATGGGGTTATGGCTAGTTTTGTAAATTCCCTCGACATCCCGCAGGATGAGTTGTCAGATGTGCCCGTGGTTGGCCAGTATCCGGACGTCTTCGAGGAGGTGACCGGGCTTCCACCACACCGAGAGATTGAGTTCCGTATTGATTTAGTGAAAGATGCCAGACCTATAGTGATGCCACTTCGTCGTATGGCACCAAGGGAGCAGCGAAAGCTCGGGGTGCAAGTCAGCAATCTTTTGAAGAAGGGATTTATTAGAAGGAGTGTCTCCGAGTGGGGAGTACCAGTTGTGTTTAGCACTAAGGCAGATGGTTCCCTTCGTTTGTGTGTGGACTATCGCGAGTTGAATAAGGTGACGAGGAAAAATAAGTATCCTCTACCGCGGATAGATGATTTGTTTGATCAACTGGAAGGAGCTAGAGTGTTCTCCCAGTTGGACCTCGCGACAGGATTTCATCAGCTTCGAGTAGCGGATGAGAGTGTTCCGAAAACGGCATTTAGGACGCCGTCTGGATTTTATGAGTGGTTGGTCATGCCATTTGGGTTGACCAATGCACCAGCCTATTTTGTGGATCTTATGAATCGAGTATTCAGGGATTAGTTGAATAAGTTTGTTCTTGTGTTCGTGGATGATATCCTTGTTTACTCAAGGACAGAAGAGGAACACAAGGGACACTTGAGGATAGTGATGGAGGTGTTGAGGAAACACCAATTGAAAGCGAAATTCTCTAAGTGTCATTTTTGGAGAAGGGAAGTAAGATTCTTGGGTCATGTTGTTTCCGAGAGTGGTATTGCCGTGGACCCTGCGAAGGTGGCTACGGTACAGGATCGGCCTACGCCCAAGAATGCTACAGATGTAAGAAGTTTCTTGGGATTAGCTGGATATTATCGTAAGTTTATCCAGGACTTCTCCAAGATTGCAGCACCGTTGACTCAGTTGACCCAGAAGAATCAGTCCTTCGTCTGGGATGGAGTATGTGAGGATGCCTTCAAGAGTCTAAAGGAGAGATTGACGCGTGCGCCAGTGTTAGTCATTCCTAAAGGGAATGAAGAGATGACGGTATACACGGATGCTTGTGGTACCGGACTAGGTGCAGTATTGATGCAAGGAGGTAGGGTTGTAGCTTATGCTAGTCGACAGTTAAAGCCGCATGAGAAGAATTACCCTACCCATGATTTGGAATTGGCAGCGATTGTATTTGCGCTGAAGATGTGGAGACACTATCTCTTGGGAGAAAATTTTGAGTTGTTTACCGATCATAAATCGTTAAAGTATCTCTTCTCTCAGAAAGATCTGAATCTCCGTCAGCAGAGATGGTTAGAGTTCTTGGCTTCGTATGATTTTGATATCGCATATACACCTGGGAAAGGTAATGCGATAGCCGATGCCTTGAGTAGGAGACATGCCAGCTTAGGGGCAATGTTTCTTGAATGGAAGCAACTGGAGTATATCGCGGGGTTTGATTTCAGACCAAGGTGCGAATTGGATCCAGTTATGCTAGCTAGTTTGACGATCAGACCCACTTTGATAGAGCGGATTGGTTCTAGCCAGAGGGACGATCCTAATCTATTGGAAATCATCTCCAAGTTAGAGATGGGTATCGATGAGGAGATGAATGTGTATGGGCTTGATCGAGATGGATGGCTTCGGAAGAATGGAAGACTAGTTGTGCCCAACGTGAATGGTTTGAGAGATGAAGTGCTTAGAGAATGTCATCACTCAAAACTGACTATACATCCCGGTGGTAATAAGATGTATCGAGACATGAGGCAGACTTACTACTAGGAAGGAATGAAAAGAGACGTTGGGAAGTTTATATCCAAATGCATGAATTGCCAGCTAGTTAAAGCCGAGCAAAAGAAGCCTAGTGGATTGTTGCAACCATTATAAATTCCCGAATGGAAATGGGAGCAAGTCTCGATGGATTTCATCGATGGTTTACCAAGGACTAAATCGGAATATGATAGCATTTGGGTAATTGTGGATCGATTGACTAAGTGTGCAAGATTTATACCAGTCAAATCGACCAGAACGGCAACCAAGTTGGCAGAATTGTATATGAAGTGGGTAGTGAGATTTCATGGAGTACCCAAAAGCATTGTGAGTGACCGAGACCCGTTGTTCACTAGTGGGTTTTGGAAAAGCTTACAAGAGGCTCTAGGGTCAGGGTTACATCTCAGTACCGCATATCATCCTCAGACTGACGGTCAGACGGAGAGGGTGAATCGTATATTGGAAGATCTCTTGAGAGCTTGTATATTGGATTTTGGTGGATCATGGGATGACCATTTGCATCTAGTAGAGTTTGCATATAATAATAGCTATCAATCCAGTATCGGTATGGCTCCATATGAAGCTTTGTACGGAAGACCGTGTAACTCACCATCATGCTGGATAGAGACTGGCGAGAAGTTTGTGCTTGGACTAGATGTGGTGAGGGAGACTTCCGATAAGATCAAGATCATTCAGCAACGAATGAAAGCTGCCCAAGACAGGCAGAAAAGTTATGCTGATAAGAGAAGAAGAGACTTGAAATTCTCCGTTGGTGACTTGGTGTTCGTCAAGATCTCTCCGTTAAAGAGCGTGATTCGATTTGGCAGGAGAGGCAAATTAGTACCAAGATTTGTTGGCCCATTCCCTGTTCTTGAATTAGTCAGGAATTTGGCATATAGAGTTGGCTTACCAGAGAAGATGGTGGGAGTTCACAATGTATTTCATGTTTCCTAACTAAGGAAGTTCGTTCACGACTCAGATGTGACTATTTCACCTGATCAGTTAGAGGACTTCGAAGTAGAACCCGAGGCGGTTGAGAACCGCAAGCCGATTCGTATTGTGGGGCACAATACGAAGCAACTTCGAAGGAAGTCGGTGAAGCTAGTCAAGGTTCAGCGGGGCGAGGACGAGAATGATTGTACTTGGGAGACAGAGGAAAGCATTAGGAAGGCATATCCAGAACTCTTTGCCTGGTAAGATTTACTTTGCGATTTAGTTATTCCGCATACTAGGATATACTTATTTTACTTGTTTTGCATGTTTGATGGTTGTTTTATGGTTGATAGGCATGCGGGACCTTTGTGTGTGTTTGGATTAGGGAATTTCGGGGGCGAAATTTCTTAAGGGGGGAGAGTGTAATGACCCGTTTTCTACACATCATAGGATCGTAGAATATTTATTTCTTTCCCGTATGAAGCTGTATGGTCATGTAACTTTGGGAAACATCTATTAGAGTCATTTCCCATGTTCATGATTTTTGTCGATTTTTTAATGACCATTTTGCCCCTAGTTGGTACTGTTTTGGCCATAACTTTTGATTGGAAAGGAATTTTGACCTGAAACCACTTCCATTTGATTCGTTTGATGGTTTACCTTTCTGTAGAGTGGTCACATTAGCCTAACGGACTTACCGTTTGGGAGATATGGCTGAAACAAGGTTTGGAGGGTGAAAAACTGCTTAACCGGGCCAAATCGGGTGATTAGTGAGTAGGCCCATAACCCATTTCGGGATTAGGGTTATGGGAGGGCTGAAATGAGATGGGGAATCATTCCATTTCAGTTTTCTAGCCTCCAATTATCACCAAGGATCCCTAAAAATGGCCTCTAACCTCTAAATCACCTCCAAATCGTCTTTTGGTCAATGATTTGGCTTAGCAACCCCTAATCAAGGAAGATCTTCACCAAATCAACATAGGAGCTGCTGTTGGCATTGAGATTCACATCAAATCAGAGAATCATTTCAGATTTTAGTTTATTTTGTGGCTAAGGTGAGTGATTTGCATAGTTTTACACTAATTATGGCTAATTAGGAGTGATTAGTGTTAATTAGCGAATTTAAGCATGATAAAATTCGGGAAAAATGTTCATAAATCCCTAAATAATGTTTTAGACCTCTGATATGAATTTGGGTTGATTTGGTTAAGTTTTGCTAATCCTATCATTAGTTTCACCTAATCATGCTTAAGGGGAAATATGGGATTTGGGTATGTTTGATCCGTTTTAACATATGATATTGATGTGAATGATGTTTGTGGTTGATTATGCATGTTGCTATGACTGTATGAAATGCTTTGTGATTGATTTCAATAGTTAGAATGGTCGAAAACGTCGTCGAATGGCGTAAACACTTGCTGGAACAGTTTCAGAAAACAGTGCAGAGTTCGGATCGGATCGGATAAGGGGGCTCGGATCGGATATGTGGAACTGAGCAAAGAATCTGATCGGATCGGGACTCAACACTTGGGAAAAATGGCAAAAAGGAAGGCCACGCTAGTTGAACTGGGATCGGATCGGATAGAGGAAGACAGATCGGATCAGAGAGGACGGATCGGATCGGAAACACAAAGGCGAATCAGAGCAGGAGCACGAAAGCGGATCGGATAGGAGCATATGAAGGGAGCATGAAGACGGATCGGAAGCACGAACCAAGAAGGACCCGACCCGACCCGAAAGGAAGCACCCGACCCGACCCGAAGAAAAGCATCTGACCCGAACCCAGAGGAATGCCGACCCGAACCGCACCAGAAGAGGAAACGCGACCCGAACGGATGAAGGA
The DNA here is from genome assembly GCA_030737875.1 of Allium sativum. NCBI lineage: Eukaryota > Viridiplantae > Streptophyta > Magnoliopsida > Asparagales > Amaryllidaceae > Allium > Allium sativum. The sequence continues at coordinate 825,160,315 of CM060919.1, read as the reverse complement.
CACCGACCCGAACCGATGGCTTGATGAGGAATCCGACCCGACCCAGTATTGACCAATAACCCGAGATGCAAAGGTAGTCCAATAGGGGAAGTTAGAGCTCAGGATCCCGGAACCAGTTGGGAACCAATGAGTTCACTTCATGGTTGGACTTTGCTGTGGGACGTGTGCTAAGGAGTTGTCGACGTTCATAACTTCGATTCACCACTAAAAGGAATGATGGGCTACTTATCAGTGCAGTAGGGTTATTACGACCTGAGGGGCAAGGTGATGGTAGCAAGACTACGTTATCAGTGCAGTAGGGTCATTATGACCCGAGGGGCAAGGTGATGCGTAGTAAGACTATGAGCCAGTGCAGTGGGGTCCTTGTGACTCCATGGGGGCAAAGTGGACATAGTAAGGATTGATAAGGCTATGAGCCAGTGCAGTGGGGTTCTTGTGACTCCATGGGGCAAAGTGGACATAGCAAAGGATTTGTGGCTACGTTATCAGTGTAGTGAAGCCATTTATGACTTCATGGGGCAAAGTGATCGTAGCAAGGAATGTTGGGTGATCGAAGTGGTGAATATCGTATGCTTTATGCACTGAGTGAGAGATGTGAGGATGGATGCTATGTTTGATTGTTTGCCATCCCTATGACATGCACACCTCCCCCACCTCCGTATCTTTACACTGATTGATATGATACCTTAGAGTGTTGTGCAGTATGTAGTGCTAACTCTTTGGTTGCAGGTCCAGGTTCAGGTATGTTTTAGTCTACCTATTATTGTTCACTTTAGATGCTTATCACTCATACCAGGTTTTATGTCTGACCCAGAGTTTTATGTCTCCTCTTATTACTCTGGGTGCTCACACGAGCAGACTAGAGACAGGTTAGCTGGTGATGTGCGAGTAGCTGATTCGGAGGCGGGCAGGAGGCTTCCACGTATTATATATATACACACTCTCCCTGTGTCGTTGGTGGTCGCTACTTGGGCATTAGTAGTGTACCTCATTTATCTTACTTTTGCTTTGAGACAGTTTGAAAGTTGTAATAAGCTGTATTCTGAATTTCCGCTGCTATGATGTTTAGTTCTGGTTTTCAGCTTATGCACTGTCTCTCCTGTTTTATGTCAGGTATGTTATTATTATATTTTGTTCTATGCGCTGTGAGACATTCTACAGGTTCTTTGTATGTTCATTTCCTTCTTCCTTTTCCTTCTGGCGACCCGTTCCGTGCTAACTGGACATGTGTACAACGCACTTTTGGAGTAAATGTCGGTTGGTGCGGGGCAGGCCGTCACATAATGTATTGTAATCTCTGATATTTTCTGTGTAATATTTATTCATTTATACTCTGTATATTCTTGTATTCTGATGGTATTGTTGTAATATACAATAAAATGTTCTTCTGTCTGCGTTCCTTTGTGTGTTGTTCTCATAGTATCCGCGATTTCCTTACCGGGGAAGTTACGGGTTTTTACATCTTCTTCTTCTATTCTAAGTTTCTATCTTATCTTTCCTCACCCTCTAATTTCTTTCATTAATGACCGGTATTTTCGATCCTTGGATGTTCGATATGTGTTGTATATCGGATAACCAAGATCGCCAAATTCCCGGGTCGTTACATCGCATACGTTGATTTCTTCAAGCGTACCTGGGCAGCTCCCAAATAGAGTATGTTTGTTGACATCAATTAGTGATATCTGGAGGATCTAACGATGTGGCATTTAAAGTGAATGGTGGTCAGGTGTTGTAAAGGAAATTCTAACCTCAAGCCTCATCAACCGGGAAATGACAAAAATCGGGCAAGCTGCATGGCTATGTGGGTCGCTCCCATTAGGGTGTATAATCACCTATCTAGAGAAAATCCTTTTGCTTCTTTAGTCTATATTTGATGTTGTCCCTATTCGGGAAACGGTGGTTTGAGCCCAACCGTGGTGATATACATTCGATACACTCAAGCGAAATGAGTGGTCGGTCATGTGTGGGCCGGGTTGCAAGACGTTCTTGTTGAACCCAGTGTATTCGCCTCTAGATATACACTATCGGCAGGTGGTCCCATACCTTGTCATAGTTGGAATCCAATCTCCAATAAGCGCCCGCGGTTTAGATTGTATACTATATACGTGGAGCGTGAGATGCAAGCGTTCCACTAGATTGATATTTACTTATATTTATACATTATTATAATATCAAAAAAAAAATTTGATTTCAAAAATGGTTTGGGTTATCATAAGGTAAAAACCGTCCGTGTTTATGTGTGGATTCGGTCTTACGATTATCCTTTTCTTTTGAAAAGATTTTGAACTTTAATATCAAGTTGTGTGATACCTTAATACTGTGCGAGTTTTACTCACTGTGGTTCACCAAACTGACCCGGTGTTTTGCAAATGCTCGGGTTAGCCCGGTGTGTACAGGTTCAGGTTATCGAATGCTGTGAGGAGACGAGCTGAAGGTGTTCAGACGTATTGTTACCTAGTATCTATTCCATTGTGTGTTGTATATGGGACAGATTTTTATAACTGCCCAGAGTTGTTGATGTACTCTAATATTGTAAGTATTTTTAAAGCTCTAAATAAAGATTTATTTCTGTATTATATTTTGTTCTGCTGTGATGTGAGACTCTGATTCTGTGTTGTGGTGCTTCTTCTTTTTCTTCTGTTCTAATATTTCTTTCTTTCTTATCTCAACCTCTAAATTCTTTCTATAAAACTTTCCAGTGTTTTAGGTGTTTGGAAGGTTGGCATAAGTTATAGTAAAGGTATTTATGTCGATTTTCAGGACCAAAAATCCCTGGGTCGTTACACATACACTTCCAAATTGATTTTAAATCAATTTACTCACCTTCAATAAACTACCCAAATAAATTTCCAATCCAATACCATTTTATATAATATATTTTAAGTTAAATTTCAATTCATTGGATTCATATTAACTTATACAAGTTAAATTTTAAATTAGAAATTTGAATTCCCGAATTTTATTTCAAACAACCTAAAAATAATATAAATATAGATACATATATTTATAATTATTTGCAAATTTCAAACATTTAAATACCTTGTTCATTTCAAACAAAATTTGTGTAAACAAGTTATTATGGTAGCAATCCGTCATGAAGAAACTTGAAAATGAATACTGATAATGTCGCGGTCCATTATCAGAATTATTCTCTCGCCCCTAAAGTGATTTCAACGCTTAATTATTTTCAAAAATCCATTTAAACCGATTCTATTTCCAAAATTCCTTCAAAATAATGTTATATTTCCTTTAAATCACTTAGAAGATATTTTCTAAACATCCAGGATTTATATTCCAAATTTTGGTCTGAATCAAATTTTTATTCATCTTATTTGTATACTCCATTCTTATACAAATTCGATTTGGTTATATATAACCATTTTAATATTTTATAATTTTATTTGATTGTTATAACAATCAGCACACCCATATACTGTAATAATCCAAATGTTATTCTTTTTATATCGAAATAAATATTTCGGGCAAAAATATTTCATTTACCCATTTTAAAATAATAATATATCTAATTGCATTGTTCGAGAGTTTAGAAACACCTATCGATACAGTTCTATATTCTGTATCGACAATTCAAAAAGTGAAAATTAGGCACACATCCCTAAAAGCAAACTTAATTAGGCTCACATCCGGTGATAAACTTATTATAAATTAGGTCCCTATTTTTCAAACGTAGCTTAAAAATGAATAAAAAATGAAAAATACGAAAATTATTATTTAAATAAATTATACATTCGACAAAAAAATCTCAAAAAAAAATCAAAAAACACGCAAAAAGAAAACAACAAAAAATCAGCGAAAAATGCAGTTAAATGCATAATATTATGCAAGAATTCCAATTTCTTGCATAATTATGTGCAAGTATTCCAGTGTTGCATCCGCGTTTGATTTTTTTCCTTAATTCTGTGCAAGTATTGCATCATTCTTGCATAAATATATGCAATATTTCATAACAATGCAATTCACTTCATTTTTATTTGTATTCAAGTATGCAAGTAAATCGGAAACATGCACACATGTGTGCAACATATCTGCAGGCAAATCGTTAGCATAATTTCCTTTATGCAATAATTGCATATATGTATGCAGGTATTGGCAATACTTGCATATATATATATATATATATATATATATATATATATGCAACTATTTTTTTCTTGGCGTGGCTTCTGGGATTATTTCTACATTTTAGAAAAAAAATAATCACGGTCGCACTTTTTTCTGGAAGAAAATGAAGGAGGCAAAAAAAAAATAAGCAGGAAGTGGAACCATAAAAGAAGGAAGCAGATCCAAGAAAATAGGAGGCGCCAATTCAAAAATAGGGGGTGGGTTCATATTTTAAACTATGACCAGATATGAGCATAATTTTGAAACTTAATAGGGACCTGTAAAAAACGCACCCATTCATTAACCATTCAACAAATCAGTCAACACAATAGAAAACCTTATTATGTCAGTATACAAAAACGCACTAATATATACACACTCAAACTCAATCTAGGGTATTACTAACCCCATCTCTATTGAGTCACGCCACAGAGCCAAGGTTACTACTCAACCTTTAGCTCTGATACCAAATGCAATGGCTCGAGTTTCTATACCCTTTGAGTCGACTACTAACACCATACGTCAAATTACACAGAAATATGAATCATTAGTAAAAAGAAGTTAGAGGATGAGAAATAGAAAGAAAGAGAAATTGGAATAGAAGAAAATGAAGAACACAAATCTCATAGAAGATCAAATAAAATATATTAAATAAAATAACTCTTTAAATACAAATCAGATACTGTATATATATACCATCATCAGAGCACGATAGCTATTTTTGGAACATTTATAAACACCTGCTTCCAGATACATAAATAGTACACAGCGGAAATACGATAGTCTATAGCTAACTGCTGGAGCCTCCTGCTTCAAGCTCCTCCAAGTGAACATATAAAATCCTGACTACTTGATTGCCAGTACAAATTGGGGCACCCGAGAGTTTAGGGAAAATAAACAAAATAAACTCTGGGTCAGTCATGGGACTAGTGTGAGTAAACTCCAATCATTTGATTTAACTTCCAAAAACCTTTTCGAAAGAAAAGACAATAGTAAGACCGATCCACACATAAATACGGATGTTTTTTACCTCATGATAACCAAAACATTTTTGATATAAAAAATTCGGTGATATTACAATAGTGTCAAAATCAAATGAATAACAATCTAGCGGAACGCTTGCATCTCACGCTCCATATATAATATAAAATCGAAAACCTCAGGGCGCTTATTAGTGATTGGATTCCGAATATGACAAGGTATGGAACCACCTTCTGATCAATGTACTCTAGAGGGGATACACTGGGTTTCAACAAGAATATCTTGCAACCCGGCTACACATAGCTGGCCACTCATTTAACTTGAGCGTTCCGAGCATATTATCACCAATGGTTCTGATCAACAACTGTTATTGAAAGCATATGGCAACGAATAGAATAAGAAGAAAATAATTTTCTCTAGATTAGATAATAATACCCCAAATGGGAATGACCGACATGGCCATGTTGCCTGCCCGATTTCTGTCATTTCCCGGTGATGAGGCTTGAGGTCATGATTATCTTTTAAAACATTTTGTCACCATTTACTTTGAATGCCACCTTGTCAGATCCACCCATACACATTGTCCTGGGACTATACAAATAGAAGACACCAATCTATTAATCCATCTTGGGCAACTTCTACCTAGTATTAACAAAATAGCCTTGCACTTTACTCCATCCTCAATGATCCTTAGTATAAGTTGATTCGTAACGCTTATGCACATACAGAGCGGGTTTCAGATAATAAATCTGACCAAGACTCTCCGTATTGACAACATGATTATAAAATAAATAAAACAATTTGATAGTCAGTGATTTAACTATTAAAGGAACATCCATTCAATCAACGATTCGATATTCCAAATGGAATTTCTACCGGTCAACCGTCAAACAATATTGGCACCTTTTAAATCAATTTATTATTATATTGTCACTTCCAATTCCCATTTCACAACTTTCGTGTCCTTTCAAAGCTCCATTTCCTCTCTCGATTCTTGGGAAAACATTTCCAGTATCATAATTTCTTTATTCGAGAAAACATCTCTTATTCCAGTTAGAAAACATTTCTATATATTCACGAATCCTTATTTTCTGTAATCAGAAAATATACCTTATTAATATCAGAAAATATTTCCATATTCCATTTCTTAATTCCTCATTGAACAATTCATTTCATTTTCTATGCATAGAAAATATCTCTCATTTTATTTGGGAAAACATTTCAAATTCCTTTAAATTAACGCAATGTTGTAAAACATCATTATTATAACGCAAACCATTAATCATTTATTAACTAACCATATTTCTAACCAATCTTCACTATCGAACCTTAACCATTACTCCATCAATCATGAAGTCAATCAAGTTGGGGTATAATTACCTCTCAGACCTTAATTGAACAACATTCTCAAATTTGAAATAGTCAAAGCTCACAACTTCAAACAAAACATCGCTTACGTGACTCTCAGATTCAATCTAAGAATCCACTTCTTTTACAAAGAAAACATTTATTATAACAGTAGCGTTATAATCTTGGTTCCCAAATATTTGATTTATAAAACATTTATTATAATGGTAGCGTTAAAATTGCTGTTTAGATTTACAAAACATTTATTATAACGGGTGCGTCATAATCGCTGTTTCCAAATATTTGGTTTATAAAAACATGACTTGTACTTATTAATTCCAATAAATAAATTAATAAGTTTATAAATAAATAATTAAATTTGATTCAAACGGAAAGTAAAAAATGACTACTTTCCCTAAATTCGATATAATCAAATTCCAATAAATAATTATCTCTCGAATAATCTATATTCGATTTATTTTTCGAACTTCGGAATTTATCTGCCATTTCAGGTTAATTCAAATTCCAAATTCACTTTGGAATTTATCCTTTTCGAATCATTACCAAATTCCTTTATAATCGTTCTAGTCTACAGACATTATCACAATTTATTTTAAATTCCGAATTTTGAAACAAAACTCATCATTTTCTTTTAAACTGATTTACCCGTTTCCCTTTTCATTCAGTTTCCAATCTGGATTCATATTTCAAATCTAAATTTCCTTTTGAGATATTTCATTTGCAAAATATTTGCTTTAAACCATTATTCACTTTAACCATGAATATATTTCTTTTATATACAATCAAATCAATTTGATTTTATCATTTCAAAACCAAATTTCATCTATAACTTCTATTTAAAATTTATCAATAGACAATCTCATTTTTTTTATTCCAAATATTTATAATCTCGTTCATAATATCTTTTATAACTACAAAGTTTAAATCCAATTTCAATTATCGGTTTCAAAATCATTTTTCAATATAATATTCCACTATAAATATTTCACTAAATTTAAAATGTCATTCGTTTCTCAATTTATCTATTAAAAGCATATTTCTATTTAAAATCTCCTTTTAAAACCTTACAGCGATTTTTCATTCGATAATAAAGTACCGATTTCAAGCGAAATATTAATTATTCAATGATAAATATTTCCCTTCAGCCATAAATATCGTTTATAAATTTAACTACTTGTTTTATCCATTAAAACAAGTTTCTACTTTCAAATCTATTCGAAATCCAATTTGTAATGTTGGGAATAAATTTTATATTTAAATCTCCAATTTATTTTCTACATTCGAAAATATATTTCGGTATTAAATACCAAGATTCCAAGGCCAGGGTAATTCAACACAGCATCAGTCACAGTATATATCACAGTGAATAACAAACAATAATATAAATGTTGAGGGATCCAGATGGATCCCTCCAACCTTTTTGCCTGCAACCACAGATGTTAATCAACATTAGTTTCGAATAAATATGAAATATCATAGTAAACAGAACTAATAATCAATCAATGATATAAACATATCAACCATTTCAACCAATTTTATCAACCATTCATCCCAACAACCATGTCACAGTATAAAATTACTATAAATACTTTTAAAACTCATTTATATAAAAATATGCGAGTTTACTCAGCTTTGTTCACCGTTGATAATTCTGATTTATTTTCGTTCAAAATCAAATAGTGTTTAATTCTTCCTTGAAATTTCAGTAGTTTCCTTCGTAGCCACATTAACTCCATAACATAGATTTTGCTATTATGATCCTTACACCCTTGGTTTCATTGAATTCTATAAACGTATGAGTTAAATATTAACGTTACAAGAATATACCTTGTATAATTAACTTATCAATAAAATTATTAAATTCCTTTAATTACCCTATAATATAATAATCACTTACGTTTTAATTAACCTAGACCGTGCTTAGTCCACGCGTTTCTTTTTTCCTTTTTGCGACACTTTTCTTCCCGATCTCTTTTTTTCTTTTATTCGCAACATTATACAACTTCCTCCTCCTTTTCTCATCGCTACTACCATCGCCAAAGACTGTGGGGACCGACCAATCCTTGACCCTCAGACACGCTGACTACTGGCCCTCATACTAAAACTCCGCAACTACACTTCTTGTCCCAAACTCCCCTTGTTCATCCCTATGACACAAACTTAGCCCGGACTTAAAACCGGACAATATTGTCTTTAGTTCGGCCAAGCCATCCTCACATGTCAAAAATCAGTAAAACAATCCCTTTTCACCTCCCAACAATATATTTGTTCTGGCTTTCTATACACAAAACAGACTAGAATTCTCATTCAACATCCATGCAAAGCAAGCCTTCTTCTCCCTATTTAATTACGTGAACAACCAAATATAATAACCATCCCTTAAGCCAACGTTTATATACTTATACTTTTTCTTCTCTTCTTAGTTAATTGCTGCTACTTCACCAAAGAAATTATTTTTCTTAATATTGAAATCCCTTTAACATTTTCTTTTTATAACACGCCCCTTGTCATTGTTTTCTCATTCACAATGATTCCGCTACCTTATCTACGTCAACTTCCTTCACAAATCTTCATTTCGAATCATGTTGCTTCCTTATTCTCCATCACAGTGAACGCCACAATTACAACCGATCCTTCTTCCTGTACAGTTCAATACCATGTACTTAATCTTCCCAGAAAGAACACACACCATTGCTCCCCTTAACATCTGCAGCAAAAACCATAGTTCCTTTCTCCACTTCTCATTTGTCATATGAATTCAAATATTCACAACATAGAAAAACACCACCCTAATTCCTTCAAGTTTGTTTTAGAATAGTAGAGTTCTTTGTACCTCGTACGAATGGAAAAAGAAAAACACCACTCGCCTCAATAAAACACCACTCGCCAGCGTCCATACCCAAGACTGGAAAGCCTCTGCCCATCGTCAGAACTATCGCTGAGATCTCGTGAACATCGCAAGAACCCCACCTGTACGCCACCTGTATACCAACTTTGATTCCCCAAAAATGGCGACCTAGCACGATCGACAGTCGCTGCCACCATCCACGGTTTGATCACACTCCGTCTCAGCAAACTCCTCTCCTAATAGCATCAACGTCGAACCCAAAGGCATAATTTTTGAAGTGGACTTCTCATTTCTGCTTTTAACGGAGGAATTTCGATATGGGTTTAAAAAGAGGAATGGGGAACAATAGGAATTAGGAGTTTGATTATTTATTTAGTGCATGCCTTTTGTTTACTGTAAAAAGAGGAAAAGGTTTTCTAGCGAATTAGATTGGTACGGTTATATAAGGAGAAAAGTAAGGCTTCTGGTTGAAGATTGATAGTGGCTTCCATTGGAAGGAACATGATATCTTTTAATGGAAGCATCACGTTTATTATATTTAGTATTTAAAAATCAGCGTACCCTGCTACACATAATTTTATTCATCTACGGACTACTATAGACAAAAATAGAAATACTATCGTGTCAAGCGAAGTTTCATTATCCGAAAATTATAATAATATAGACAAGTTAACTTTTATTGGGATATCCCTAAACGCTGATATATGGTGTAAAATACTCCAAATAAAAAGTTGCTTATTTTTCAGAATAAAAATTATAGAAAAATTCTATAAATTAAATTATAACTACATCTCAAAAATCTTGTCCAGATTCGAAACCAATATTTAATTATATTTAATAAACCGTTTTGGCTTATTCACAACTCCACAACGACTTTGAAAATTTGATTTGGACATTACATACAATTTATAAGAGGAAAACTCTATTTTTCTCTTTTATTGGAAAGATACGGTTTAATAGATTCGAAGGCTTCTTGTTTCAAACAAATCTAACTTATGACGAATCTTGTATATTCAATTGAAGTTGAAAATGTTATATTATGAACAACCATGACATTACAATCTCGATATATATTTAATTATAAATTATATGTTCAAACTTTAATAAATAAATTCCATATAAATTTCCATTTATGTTCCAAATAAATATTTACAATAAATTTAAATGTTCAAAATTAAACAGCTAAAAATCCGGGTCATTACAACAACTCCATTTTGTTGTGGAGTTCTAGGAAAACAGAAATTATGAAAAATTCCTGCCTTTTGACAAAATAGATCAAATTTCTCATTCTCAAATTCTCCTCCATGATCACTTTGTATATTCTTTATTTTTAAATTGGTTAAGTTTTGAATTTGTTTGACAAAAGTTTTAAAGATATCAAAAGTATCGCTTTTATTCTTTAAAAATATGGTCCAAGTATATCTTGAAAAATCATCAACAATTACATACACATATCTACTATGATTTATGGACCGAACTTGAGTTGGCCTGCATAAATCCAGGTGCAGTAATTCATTCGGTTGTAATGTTGATATAACCTTTTTAGACTTAAAAGAAGATTTGGTTAATTTTCTTAGTTGACACGCATCGCACAAATTTTCAGTTTTGAATTTTATTTTGGGTAATCCTTTTACAAGTTCATTTTTAGAAATATTGTTTGTTGTTTTAAAATAAATATGACAAAATCATTTGTGCCATAACCAAGGGTCATTGTCTTTTGCTAATAAACACATATTTGGATTATTATTAACTGCCACATTCAAAATATAAATATTTTTATCTCGATTTCCTTCAAAAATAAGATTTTGATTTGAATCTAATATGCTGCATTTATTTCCAGAGAACGATATTTTAAAACCTTAATCACATAATTGGCTAATACTTAATAGATTATGTTTTAAGTTTTTAACTAATAAAGTATCAGAAATGAGAGGTGAATTAGATATACCGTAAGTACTCACATCGCCTTAACCGATGTATATCCTTTTGGAATTATCTCCAAATGTGACAATTCCTCCTTTTGAATAAGTGATGTTTGTTAACATTTCTTTATCTCCTATCATATGTTTTGAGCAACCACTGTCGAGTATCCATTTTCCACTGTTTTTGTTGAGTCGGACCCACAAAAAATAATTTAGAATTTTATTGGTACCCATTTCCACCATTAAGGTCCTAAGGGCTAAACCTTAGGAAGCTAAACCCAAGAGGGTTCAGGATCCTTTTTGAAAATATAATTATCAGTATTATGAACAGAATCTAAAAAATTCTTAATATATTTATTTCTAATAAGAAAATTATTGGTTTTTGGAACCCATATACTAATATTTCCCGAGTAGTTTTTCTTAATAGAAATATATAATTTACTTTTAGGAATTACTGGTATTATATTTCTTAGAACTAGATTTCTATTTAACATTTTGATCATATCCTAGTGGCTTTTTACTATAAACTGGTTGTGAATTTTCTAGTATTTTAGATAAATTCTCTCTACTTCTATTAAAATTGCTAACATTTTTTGAAATACTTTCTAGTTTAACTTTTAAACTTGAATTTTATAATTCTATAATTTTAATCTTAGTATTCAAACCATGATTCTCAGAAGCTAATAAATCATTTTTATTCTTTTGAGTCTCGATTTCTTGACTCAACATAGAAATCCGAGAATTTGCTACTGAAAGTGATTCTTGTAATTTTCTAATCTCGTCTTCGAAAATCTCTTTTTCGTCTTTTAATAAGTCTCTTTCAACTTCTTCTCTTTTTCTATCTTCATTGGCTTGTTTATATTTTCTTTTAAAATTATTTCTAGATTCTAGAACTTCCGTATTAATTTCAATTAATTCATCATAAGTAAATTCACTCACCTCAGTATCTTTTGCCATGAAGCATATATTCGCTTGCTCATTGTCACTATCGATGTCACTGTCAGAAGATGATGAATCAGAATTATCCCAAGTGACCGAGAATGCTTTTTTTTTCCTTTTTATCTCAATTCTTCTTCAATTTTGGAAAATTCTTTTGATAATGTCTAGTTTTGTGACAATTAAAGCATTCCACTAGCGTTGGGTCCGTCTCTTTTGATGAATTCTTTTTCACATTCTTTCTTTGGCCTTTTCTATATTTTAGAAACTTTCTAAAATTCTTTGCTACAAAAGCAGTATCCTCTTCGTCTGAATCTGAATATTCTTTCTCAGCGTGGAAAGCTAATATTTTCTCGTCTTGCACATGTGCTTTCTTTTCCTGCAAATTTACTTCATAGGACATGAGATTACCAATTAATTCTTTGTGTTTCATGGCAGAGAGATTATTATCTTCTTTGATAGCTAACACCTTCTTTCCCATTCATCCATTAAATAGTTTAATTTTTTGGAAACTATATCAAAATCAGAGTACTTTTCTCCTAATCCTAATAAAGGGTGATAAATGTTTTGAAAACATGAATTCATGTCATTTATGGACTCATTCTCATTCATCTTAAAATTTTGAAACTGGATTTTAAGCATGGATATCTTGCTTTGTTTACCTTTAACTTTGAGTGTTCTACAGATTTCATATGCAATATAGCACATACAAACCCGGTTAAACTCGTTTCTATCCAAGGAACAATGCAACATATTCGTGGCTTTAGCATTGGCAATAGCCCCTACTTTTTCATTTGTAGACCATTCAGTATATACAGTAGCAGGTTGTGTATACTCTTTTTGTGTGATGTTCCAAGGATCAAAACTTTTTGCTTGCATATATATCCTCATTCGTGTAGCCCAATAGCTATAGTTCATGTCATTAAAAAAGGTGGACTTATAGTGGATTGGCCTTCAGTATATCCAGTATTATTGCTAGTACCAATGTTGTTGTCCATAATAACAGATAACGGTTTTATGGTTAAATGATGACCTTGCTCTCATACCAATTGAAAAGTCGGTGTGCATGACTTAAGCTGGATATTTATGTGGATATAGTGTAATGGTGTGTAATAAATTAACTTAGTAAACTACAATAGTTACGTAGTTAAAATTAAGCTATAGAGATATATCACAAATAAAAAGTAAAGTGCAGCAAATAAAGACACCAGGAATTTTATACTGGTTCGGACTTCCCGTCCTACGTCCAGTCCCGATGCTCCTTTTTGGAATTCACTATCACACCCTCTCTTAACTGGAGGAATAGTTCACATTACACCCGAGCTCCAACAAGGATGTCATGCCTGAGCACTCACACAGGACTTCACAATTTACAAGTGTTTTGACTCTTGAATGTGTTCTTTAATCAACACGGAATAGTCACGATGAATTACACCCTTTCTATAATCTTATCCTCAAGTGTTTGATATGTTAGTGAAGATTGAAGGAAGTTTATTGCTTGTTGAATCAAGAGATGTGAAATGATGTCAAAGATTCAACAAGTAACTTGAATTTGAGAGAGCTTTAGATTGCAATGAATATAGAAGTGCAAATCTGAAAATAAAGAGAATAGAATGAGAATCGGTTGTTTGAAAAGTTTTTGTTTTTTGTATAATAGTAGAAGAGTAGCATTTCTTCATGAAAGATTTCAGCAAAAAGTTATGTCCATTTCCAATCGTAATTGAAGAGAAATATCATGATGAAAGAAGGTGACTCTTCATAAAAAAAGCTTCTGTTTCGAATCAGTCAACTGCTCTAAAATCCATCAGTCGACTGATTGAATCATACTGTAAAACATTTGGATTAAAAACCTTTTGATATAGCCATTATGTACGAAAACATGCTTACCAGTCGGCTGGCCATATTTCTACCAGTCGACCGGTACAGCTAATTCCGTATAGTCATGGCTTTTTAAAGCCTTATAATACACATATATATATATTATATATATATATATGTATATGTATGTATATGTATATGTATATGTATACACACACACATACACACCTTGTTTCATATATTTGTGTAATACTTGAGGATAGATTTTAACATAATTCTAACACGAATCAATACATGTATGTATATATATAACCTTATCCCCATGACATGATTTCCATAGCTCTTCTGTTTGTTGACATTAATCAAAACTCTTGTTTTCAACATATTCCACATATGTACATCCATTCCAAATTTATTCCAACTTCTTTTAATATTTCCATTCAATTTGCTAATTTATACTTTAATTAGCTCATTAGCCCATTTCACTTTTTATATTTGAACATATCAAGTTTATATACAACTTTTAATTTGTTTATAAACCAATTTAATTCCTTTTTCAATTCAAGTTTTATATTCGACTTCGAATATAAATTCACAATTCCCTTTTACTTATTTAAAGCCCAATTTCGATTCAACTCTTCATTAACTAATTATTATTCAAATTAGTTAATTCTACTCAGTAATTAAAAATCTGTTTTTAGTTCTAATAGAAATTCGAATTTTTTTGCTTCAAATCCTTTTACTAATTTAAATAAACCGTTATGGTTTTCAAACGATTATGGCATTATTTTTCAGGAAATTTGATTTTGACATAACACAAAATCGTCAAGACGAAATCTAGAATTTTCTATTCCATAAGAAAACTATTATCAAATCGGTCCTGAAGATTCTTGTTTCAAGGAATTTCGACTTAAATTGAGTTCAATATTCTTAGTTGAAGTTCGAAACACCAAATTACGAACTACCACGCTGCTGCGAGTACATTTTTAATTATAATTGAATATAAACATTTAAACTCCATTTAATAATAATTTCTATTCCATTCTGATATATTTAAATATAATTTAAAATGGTTTTTCAAATCTAACTTAATATTTTCGATTATGTCTAATCGTTTGTTATTTCATAATTCAGTTATCAATTTAAACACAACTCCATTTTTAACATTAAGTTCCAATTTCTTTAGAAATAAATTAATTTATAAAATTCGATATAATCGAATTCTGATTATAAATCCATCAAATTTATCTCAAATTGGTTTATATTCCGAATTCCGGAATAACATTCGTCGTTCCATTTTTGAAATGATTTCCAATTCAATTTAAATTCATACTTGAATTTAAAATTCCAAATTATCCATGATAATTATCTTACTTAATTTATAAACATTGTGTATAAATCTAACTCCCTTGTTTTATAACTTAAAACAAGTTTCGATTTCGAAATCTATTTTAAACCCAAACACTTATTTTGTAATATTTTATTTATTATAACTTATATACACATAAAAGTGAAGCTATTTTCACATCTAATTTCAGTTTCTATTTAATACAATTTAAATATCCGTTCTAGACATAATTTATTTTTATAAATTCGGCATAGTTGAATTCTAATCATAAACCTATTTGGATTTATTTTAGTTCTATCTATATTTCGAACATCGGAATATATTTCATTATTTCCCTTTTTAACACGGTTCCCAATTCCCATTTTAAATTCATATTTGAATTTAAATATTTAAAATTATCCAAATGATAAATTTTCACTTTTCTTTTATAAACATCATTTATATTACTTGTGTATGTATTTAAACAAGTCTCAATTTTAAATCCATTTGAAATTAGATTTCTACTTTGGAGAAATAAATTTCACTTTTTAACTTCACACTAGTATCTACACTTCTCGAATTATCCAATGATAATTTATTTCACTTCATTTATAAACATCATTTAAAAATGAACTGCTTGTTTTTATTATTCAAAACAAGTTTGTATTTCTAGTCCATTCGAATATCAAATTTTATTTCACAAAAATAGAATTTTCCTTTAAAATCCCAAAATTCCATTTCACGATATTTTTATAAATTTACATCTAGGCCCAGTGATATTTAAACACCCAAAACACACAATTATCGATCATAGGTTTTTTAACATATTATATATAATCATATATATGAAAAAAAAAATTGAGAAATCCAGTTGGATCCCTCCAACCTATTTTCCCTGCATCCACAGATAGCCAAAATAATTATTACCCATCCTGCTTCAAGGTAGGATATTGCGGTATAAAATGTCATCCACTGTAATATATTGTAGCGCATAGTGTCATCCATTAATGATACTGCGGGAAATATCCAACCACCAATGTGTGTGTGTGTGTGTATATATATATTAGCCACAAACACCAAGCCTAAATAACTAATATATATAATAGTCACAATAATATTTCAATGTACGCAAACAAAAAAAAAATTATGTTTAAGTAATAAGAATAATTCTAAATAAAATCTGAAGATTTACTCACCGTGATTTTAAATCGTAATCTATTGTAATCCAAACTTCAGTGCATAGTTGATGTCATCATGAATTCAGCATAAACCATCTCGTGCAAGTATATCATTATATTAACAAGATGTACTATTTATAAGATTTACAATTATAAATTTATATTCTAAAATTCTTATTTAAATAAAAATGAATTACCTAACGTCCTTAATCCATATTTAAAATCGATCGTTCCTCATTGTAAGTTTTTCGAACCCCTGCTTCCATCACCCGACAACCACCATCATATTGTCTTCCTCCTATGACTCTTTCCTTCCCGAACCCAGAAATCCATCCTTATAGGCAAAGCCTCCCAATGACTTACCTTGGCTACACTTCCCCTGATCCCGCAGCTTCATCTCCAAAGCTATAGGGCAGTGTCACAAACCCACTCAAACTCCAAATCAGGGATCAGACTTTCCCCCTGTTTTTCCTGTTCATCCCTTGAATGTTTGAATTACTCAAAACACACGTCGATCTTCAATAAAAACTTATTGTCGAACCCCCTTCAATACCCAGTTCGAACTTCATCAAACTCACATCCCTTGTTTTGCTCAATCACCTAGTTCTGCAAAATTCGTATTCGAACCCTTCAGAAACATTACACACGAATTCTTGAATCCTAGTTGAACATAGTGATTTTGAAGTCGCGCCCCAAATTCCAAAGATAAGAAAAATGATTTATCCTAACTTTGAAAACACTGGTGCGGAGCTCTCGCTCGAATCATCCCAGTGCATCTCTAATTGATTTTTTAATTGTATCTTGTATTTTGATTTTTTTTCATTTAAAATGATTTGAGGAAGAATTAGAAGAGGTGTTCGATTTTTTTGGAACTGATTTCAGGAAGGATACGATATACATTTTTTTTTCGAATGATTTGAATGGAACTCAACATCATTTCTTATCTGAGGAATGGAAAAAAAATGAAAACAGAAATGAAAGAGGGGTTATATATATAGAGGAGAACAGGGAACCAGAAGTAAGCAATCCATTTAATTCATCTGATTAATTTAAACGGAGGAATGAAACCAAAAGGTACACGAAGTGAAAAGAAGAAGACGTTATAGCCTGGGGGTAGGTTTGCAGTGCACTTTAATTAACCTAAGGAGGAAGGAAAAGGTTTTATATATAATTTTATTTTATTTTAGTTTGAATTGAACCAGTATGATTTTATTTAAGTGCATATTAGGCACACATCCCTAAAACCAAGCTTAATTAGAATGACCTCCCCCTCAAAGTTTCCATGCAAACCCGGTCCCTATTTTATGAGTTACATTTTTGTGCAAAAAAAGGTGCTTCCAAGTATGTATGTATGTATGTATGTATGTATGTATATATATATACATATATATATATATATATATATAATCTGCATATATTCCCAGAAGACCACGCAAAAAAAAGTTTGCATACATATATGCAACTATTACCGATATTTGCATACATGTATGAAACTATTGCAGAAGCTGTTTCCATAGAAAATCTGGACCGAAACATGCATACATGTGTGCAACTATTTGAAATACTTGCACATATGTATTTAAGTATTTCATGAAGCAAACTTAACTGAAATTTTTCCTGCAGATTGTTGCATGAAAATGTGCAACTTTTCCGTTTTATTGCACACTTGAATGCAAATAAATATAAACAGAATTGCATGGCTACGAATTATTGCACACTTTTATGCAAGAATTCTACAATACTTGCACAGGTGTATGCAATAAAACCAACACAGATGCATAACTGAAATACTTGCATAGACGTATGCAAGAAAATCCAAATATATGCATACTGTTAAGCATTTAACTCCAATTTCGTTGCTTTCTGTTTTTTTATCGTTAATGTGTTTTTCGGTGGTTTTTTCAACTGAATTTTTTTTATTTTCATGTTTTATTTAAATATGAATTTACGTATTTTTTTATTAATTTCTTTATGAATTTTTGAAAAATAGGAACCTAATTTATGATAAGTTTAGGACCGGATATGAGCCTAATTCTGAAATTTAATAGGGACCTGTGCCAAATGGACCCTTTATTTAATTTAATATATCCTGTGACCCTGAACTCCTTTTTGAACACAATTGGAATTTTTAGGATTATATCACTATTCTGAACTCATTGGAACAGGTTTCGGACTCCGTTTGATCGTATAGAGAAGATATTAATTTAAATCGATATAAATTAAATTCAAAATAATTAATTCCTTAGTAATAAATTATTATTATTATCATTTCTATTCAGTTAGAATTTCTATAAATCATTTGAATCATTTTGACTTCGTTTCAAATTCGAATTGAATTATTTTAGATTCTTGTATTACGATAATTATATATATATATATTTGAAATAAATTATTTTTGATTATTAAATCGATAACTCAATATAAAAATTCATTTATATTATCTACTCAATATTTAAAATAATATTAAATATTTAAATTTATTCATCCAAAAATCCGGGTCGTTATATGCACTACACTTTTCGAGCTTTGAGAATTAAAGAAACTAGCTTTGAAAGGGATAGGAGATTGGAACTTGGTTTGAGAAGGTATCGTGGAACCAGGGTTTGAGGAAACCTTTTGTTCACCTTTGTTACAATCTGCAGTTGTCTTCATGCACATGAATGAGGTAAAATTCTTCTGCATAAGCTTCATAAATTCTTCCTTTTGAACGTAAAGATCACCACTAACTTTTCCACTATCCAATTCAGCTCTTTGCTTACCAATAATGACAGGCACAGTTTCGTTGATATGAAGATTAGTTGTTGATTTTACTTTAAGGATTTTAGCTCTACTCCTGGCAATATTGTCCTCATCGATATTGAAGTTTTGATGGAGGAAACTGTAGAGAGGTTCAAACTCAGAGGAAATGGCATCATGTGTATCTTTGTTGGTGCTTATCACTATCGTTTCTAAGTGTTGAGATTCAAAAACATTCTGTAATTGCTGAGTAGGAGATCGTTTATTAACACAAGTCACTGCACCTGCCTTTTCTCTGTCTATAGTGTTATTTGATGCTTTGGTAGTGCAATATTCAGTACAAAGCTTATCACCTACTTTATCAAAGCCCAATACTTCGGTCATCGGTTCTTTCATTTGATTAAAGTCACTCAACTTCGCATAGTTCACAATTATGGGCACTTCATTAACAACCACATTGCTAACATCTACGGTAGCAATGTTATATAATTGCACTTCCTCACTAGCTACTACTGTGGTACTATAACCACCCTGCTTATTCATCTCATTCAACCCATCAAGCACCTCAAAACTGTTAGCCTGAAGTAGATTATTTTTACATACAACGGTATTGACTCCGGTCAGGTTTGCATTTTGAGCCATATTTTTTCACTAGTTCTGTTCATCTCATCAACGAGTACCACCTTGCCTTTGTTCCTATTCACCCAAGTCCACTGAGCTTTCTGACTCGTAGCTACTTCAAGAATAGTGCTCTTATTCTTGTTCTGGTTTCGAATACTGACGTCACCCTTGACCTTACTGTTGCCCTTACTTTTTCCACTACAGATGGATTACCACCTTGTACACAATCACTGTTGAGTGGGCATTTCCACATATCATGACCAAACACAGTGGAACTTGAGCATACTTCGGGTTTCCGCTGGTAATTGACATTAACTACAGATAATGACCCATCTGGATGTTGCAAAGGGAAGTCTATTGGCATTTCACACTCTGGCGAAACTTCAACAAGGCATTTTGCATAATCCAATCGCTCAAGATTTTCAGTCGATGTGCCGAGACATAGGCACTTCCCAATTCGAGTAGCAAGCCAACATATCTCCCGCAACGACCAAGCAAATAGCGGTATATCATAAATTTTAATCCACACTGGCACTTGTATAATGCTATTACCAATCAGATTAAAAGTAGTTGTCCATTGTTTAATTATGTAGAGCTTACCGTGAAAAAAAAAACAGGGTCTACCTCCATAATTTTCTTCCTATCATCACTGTCAGAAAAGAGGAAAAAGAACACTTTGCCATTTGATTTGATCTTTACTGCTCGTTTCGGGTTCCAGATTTGTTTCAGATGAGACGTGACAACGGTGTAGCAGAGGGGTTTTCGGGAAAAAACCCAACAAAATAATCGCTCCAGGCTTCTTCACCAGCTGAAACTATGTCTTTAGTGGGCACCGAAATCTTCCCATTGAATTTGAGCATTAAGGAAGGCGGTGAAAAACCACCAGCATTCCTTGGTTTTGCTTGGAAGAGGGAAGACCATGTTCGTGAAGGGAAGGGGCAAGAAACAGATAGAGGGGGTGTCGGTTCAGGTAGAGGAGGGATTTGGTTTGGTGGAGGGTAGGGTATTTGTGGAGGAGGGGGTTACTGGGGCGAAAGGACAAGTTTGACGAAAATGAGGGATCCGCCATTTTCGAGGCTAAACCTAGAAAATATGAAGTAACCCAATAAACAATTTCAAACAAAAACAGGATTATTATTAATTTAACTAATATTGCACAACTGCAAATAAATATCAAATCCTATGAATCTAGAATAAAATTACAAATTTAATAAGGATTGATTTGCAGATCCATAGTATTTAGAATAACCACAAACATCTAAAGGACAATTGTAGGCAAGATGATGATAATAAATTAAAAAGCCGACAAACCCATACTTAACCAATATTCATAATATTTCAGATTTGACAAAATAAACAAATCTAACAACTTTTAGTCATATAATTCAAATTCAACTCAAACGAATTGTATATGTTTATTATAAACAATGTATATAATTTTCAACTCACCTGAAAGCTATCCAAATCCTAATCGTATGCAACTTTTAGGCTTAAAATCCCCGAATCCTACTAATCTAAAATTTATTTCAAAAGGAGATTTACAATCATAGATTTAAATTTGTAGATCTGAAAGAAAAATAGGAAAAGAAGGAAGTTCAATAATATACATTACGTTAGCTAAGAACCACCTCGTTTTCATAAATTTGAATCTAATATCTCAAATTCTTGTTAATCTGATTTGCATATGTTTTTATAATTTATGTTTTAGAAGAGATTGGAGGATTGGAAATGGCATAACTTCGTTATTGCCTCTAGGAAATGTGAATAAGAGAATGGCGGTCTAGCCTTTTATTTATAGGTGTAGAAATAACCCTAGACCGTTAGATATAACTTAATAAAGATTTGTCTATTAATATAATATATATTGTATAAACAAACCCTAACCGCCACTGTTAGGATCGACCAAGGATCGATCCAACTGTTGACCCCCTCCCTCGTTCGATTCAGCGGTCGACTACTCGGTCGATTGCATTAGTCGACCTGGCAGTGGAGGCGAGGGAAATTATATATTACTATATATAAATAGTTTATATTTATTAATTTTCCATCCTATTTCATATTTTTTCCGTAAAGTTTTCATACGGGGTCCGTTCGTGAAGTTCCAAACAAGAAAGTTGACCAGAACTCCATCACGAACGCAACGGTGCAAGTTTCGTGATCAAATCCCAACATTTGCAAAAATTCCATTTTTAGAATCAAGTTAAATAACTAAATTATTTATCTTCAAAATTCCGTTTGTTACATTCTCAGCTCCTTAATAGAAATTTTATCCTGAAATTTTACCAATGACAAAGTCATGGTGTTGACGCCTAATCATTGTAAACTACAAAACCAATTAGTATACATCCAATTTTGCAACTAACATTCGCATGTGCACAGTATTCATTATGAATTGCAACCACAAAATATGCATGCATAATGATTCTAAACTGGATCCCCCTATATGTATGAATTTAAATTTTGAAAACACTTTTGGAAACATGATGCAAACATCTTAAAGTATACTTGTAGTTCTATATGAACGCAAAATTTGAAAACATTTTTCATCCATAACCCACATACGACTACGAATAAAAGTGTGAAGCAACCAAATTTCCATCCAAAACCTACCATCCAACACGTCAACACTTCCAAATCGTTTCATATTAATTTCTACTAACCCGAAAAATGGATATTGAAGCAGAGAAAGTCAACGTTCTTTATACTTATAAACATTCCAATTTCCATCCTACATTGGAATTTTTCCTCAATTGCTCCAAAAAATTCCAATGGAGGCGCAAAAGGAGGCTTAAAGCAAGCTCTACAACGTAAAATGAGTTAGTTAATGACTCGTATGCATTGTCAATAAGGTATGGAAACAATGTTTCATGGCTAAACAACATTTCCCTCATTATAATGAATGTCTTTTCGCATCGTCATCCATAATGCACTGCTAAAACACGCAAACAAATCATCCAAAACCTTCCTTATGCCTTGCATATGACTATAAAAATCGTAAATTTCTACTTTAAAAAAATTCTTATGTAAATTTCGAAATTCCTTTTTGATACCGTTCTACTTTCCTTATCAAATTTTCATAAAAACATAATTTTGGTAACATGTGCTTTACCACATTTAATCCATTTATATTGATATAAAACAAACGTTTAAACGTGCATAGACTACCGTACCCAAATCCTTGTATTTATATAAATCGGATCAAAAGAAAGAAAATCAGGAAAATATAAATTATTAAAAGCTGATATATATGTATGTTTTCAAACAACATTTGCAAATAGTTTCAAGAATATATTTTGCGGAAACTTAAATGACTCAAGTCACATGTTAGCATGAAAGGAAGTCAGTCACGCAGAAAAATGCAAAATTGAAACCACATACGAAACTCAAAAAAACATTTTAGCTCAAAAAGGAACAGATGATAAATATACCAATGACGAAACAACGCAAAAACCTGTTCTTTGCTAAAATTTATCCATCATAGAATTCTATACTTTCTAGCTCTAAGACAACTGTTAGTTCGATAAGAAACCGAGAATTCATTTCTAATTCAAATACAACCGATCATAAAAGACAAATGCAATTTAAATCCCATTACATTGTTGTGCGATTTACAGGAACGACAACACTAACAGTTACAAGCACGAATTACCAATAAACCAAGATACAATTGTCGGAAAGAGGAAAGAACAAGGAATACAATAATACGACAACACCAAAACTCTATAACATTGCCTATAAGCAACGAGATGTCTTGTTCCGCGGTTGAAGCTCAAACCATTTCCGTGACCTTTGACTAGCCCTATCATGGTAGCAAAATTCTCAATCACGTGTTTTAGACACTAGTGGTGTTGTTGGAGGTTTCCACATCACCATCTCTTCTAAGAGAGAATTTGTGATGACAAAAGAAACCAACCTCAAAACTTCTTTCCACGGAGATTCGCCTAACATTGTCTAAAGACAAAGACAGGTAGGCAAAAACACATAAAGCAACTCTACGAAACAACACACAAGGATAACAAGATGAATCAAAGATGATGTGGCACAAGTGAAGGTTACGCCACTGATCGAAGAAAAGATAAATTCCCGCATCATAATAAAAATCTAATCGTACTTCACATCTTTGGGAAAATGTGCTAAATGAATCACGCATCTATTTGGGCAGTTCAAACATAGATTACCTAACTCAAAAACTGACATCGAGAAGAAGAAAATATCTACCGAAAATTTCCATAGCCGGCCAAATCAAAGAACATTCAAGTCCGTGTAAAATATGGGTACCTCTAAAATTCTCATCGAGGTTCTCCTCAGAAAAACCATCCAAAGACAGCTTAAGCTTCACCACCGAAATGACGATTGCCTCCGTCAAAATCTATTCTAATAAGATATGGCAAAGGCGGATGCAGCACAAACAACGACCCTGCACAAAAGTTTTGAAGTAAAGAACAGGTGCAAGTACAAAGGCTACGAACAATTTTCTTACCTCAAAAGTGATGAAACCTTATGCTCAGTATGATCCAACCAAATGGTCTCTCTCCCTAAGAATCATACTTTAATGAGGCATGAAAGATCGGATACTGCAAGTAGGTATTCTGTTGTAAGAATTAATCAAAGAGAAAAAATTTGGGTTAGATGTTGGAGTCGTATTGGGGCAAGATATAATGCGCAACTTAGCATAGAAAAAGGAGGAGACGAGGTAACGATAAAGAAGGAGAATAAAAAAAAACAGGGTTTGACTAGATGAGGAAGGGGGGATGAAAGGAAGAAGTTTATGGAGGGAAATTTGGATGCGACTTCTATGGCAGAGTTCTAGGTACAAATCGTACCAAAACTCATCAACTAGTTGACCACTTTAAGTATAACATTAAATAGTCAACTGTTAAATGGCTTTGAACAAAGGTTGAACCTTGACCCCATTAGGGTCGGATTAAAATACTAATCATCTCACGTCATCTCTAAGGATTTGACGTGTGACACCCCACATCCGTTAATGTCACTCATAAGAGAACGCTTTAAGTTGCGTGAAGCACAACAGGCAATCATTACAGAGAATATACAAGACAGTTAAAATAAGCAACGGAATTTTTTTAAACTTTATTATAGTAGAAATAAAACATAGTCTTAGAAATATGTCAGAACCAGTTACACCAGCAAACTGTCTCAAATCTGTCTTTCACGCCAACTCAGAAAATAAAGTGCCAAAGTACAAAAATTCATATCCCATACACTGTTTCAAATCTCGCAAATATCGCCCGAGATCTCCTCCGAGATCTCGTTTAGGGCTCCTTCCGAAATGAAACAGCAAATATCACTCTAAATCTCCTTTGGAATATATCGCCCGAGATATTGCAATATCGAATATATATCAACCGAGACGAAATACTGGAATATCATCCAAGATCTTTGTTTTTTGGTTAAATTTGTGCCTGAACTAGAACTATAATTAAAAAAACTCAAATCTAGCCATAATAATCTTTTGTTATTTTACATTTTGCATGTTAAATGACTATATTATATGTTTTACAATGCTTATGATTTTCATATTCGTCTTTTTACATACGTGTTACTTACGAAATTATGTATTTTATGGTCTATTTATGCTGAAGTTTTTAATGTTTTGAATCCTTTTAATGTTTCCTGTCTAACAATATTTCTATTTTAAGCATATAATGGTTTAGAGTATGAATGATCTTTCGTAAAATAAAGAATAATAAAGTTATTTTGCATTTTAAGTTTAAGTTACTATGTTTTTAATAGCATTCATAAAAATCATTTGGTTAAAATATCATTTTTAACATATCATGTACCCCGAGATTGTTCCGATATGAACTTTCAGACCCAAGATGAAAATCCGAGATGAACTCCCGAGTTAGACTCATCTCGTCCGAGATCTCCCCCGATACAAGACTGAGTCTATAAAATCTCCGAGATGAAATGCGATCGATATCCTAGATTTAAAACCTTGATCCCATAGCATAAGCCAAACTAAAGTGGAAAGTAGATCAAAGCGATATGTTTCAAAGAGTCCAAGTCAAGTCTAAGCTAAAGCGATATCCTAGTTGCTGCTGAATACCGCCACCCTGAGAACCTAAGGGGGGAGGAAGAAAGAAGCAAAAGAAAAAGGTCAAATGTAAAGTCTGGTGAGTTCAAGTGATTTACAAATATGCATGAATTAGAAATGACAAGACAGGTAAATATAACTGGGTAAGAAAGGTATAGTTTTACAATAGATAATCTAAATAGAATAGTAGGATGGACAGTATAATAGAAATGAACTTATGATCGGTTATGGCTTCACTTTTATATATAAACGGGTAAATGTCTGAACATATACATCTGAAGATACACGTTTCATATTTCAAATCCTAGTCTGCACCAATACTAGTATACAAGTTCGACAGGATTATGTATTACAAGAATAACAGCACAGATAACAATAGGAATAGGCGTACCCTAATTACATAACAGGTTTAGGTGTTAACCTAGTTACATAAAAATAGGATTAGGTGTACCCTAATTAGAACCCAAGCGATCGGCTCCTTATTACCCGAATATCCTATGTCAGCCTCGGCAGTAGCGTATATCACTCCCTAACCCAGCGGCTTATAGAACAAAGCAATATCTATAGGTGTTATAGCATCTTATTTTTCTTAGTCGGACTCATGAACGCTCATGACTCCTCTAGAACGTGCTCGTAACCACCCCTTGTAAACCTCTTACTATCAAGTTCAGTAAAGCTTGCCCTGGCCTCTACCTATTGTGAGGCCCCTTCTATAAGATACCAAACAGGTATACTAACTGATATGGGTTCCAAATAGTAGATTGACACATGCCAAAACCCCTTAAGCTTGTGTCCCCAAAACCTAGGATTTAAGAGTCCCCAAAACCCGATACAACAATAGACGGGGGACCTCTTTGCTTATTAATATTTATATTCAACTTAACAGGTTCAGGTATTATTAATAAGCATAGTTGTAATGTCATTATGTGTATACAACCCTATCATGTCATTTACTTACTGTCCATTCAAGTCAAAGTTAACATGTCTATTCCTTGTGCATACTATTTATTAACTACATTCTCAAGTTATAGGTTCATGCATAAGGTCAATTTACAGTAAGTGTCTACAACAAGTATACACATGTACACTTATCCTCTTTCCCAATTTATAACATACATAGCTTTATGTGTATCTTTACCAAGTTATAGCATATACACATTACTACAAGTCTAACTTGTGTATATTCAATTATTCCCAATTAATTAATATGCCTAACTTCCTTTTTATGTTATTCATTATTGCCCCAATTCTACATACATCCCATTTGTGTATAGCCTAAGCTTATAAAGGCCTAAGCTTGGATTAGAATAAAAGGGAAATAGAGGGAGAAGAGTAGAATAACATAGGTAGATAAGACTGAAAATAAACATAGAAAAATGGGAAAAGGAAGATATATTTTACTTGTTATTTATCCAACATCACATGCATGTGTATACTTGTCTAATTAACATTACAGGCATGTATATACTTGTTTAAACATCACAAGCATGTATGACTTTTTTAATCAACATCATAAGAATGTATATAACTTGCAACATCATAGGCATATGTATAGTTTGGTTAACTAGCACTAGTACATGCATATTATATATTATAATGGCATAGGTGAAAACAGTGAATCGGGTATACTTATTTTACTATAAATCCTACGCAATTTCATTTAACTGTCATGTTCAAGGCCGAAGAAATCAGATCTATAAGTAAGTGGAACTCACAGTGAGTCTTGGTGAAGATAAATATGTATATAACACAAGGCCACAACAATTCTAGTCCAAATTAGATCCAAGTTGTATGATGTTGCTTTTTTTCAATCTAGTCTCTTGTAGCATTCCCCCATTGTATGCGTATATTTTTCATAATAATTTAGAGGTAGAGTAAGAGGTGAAGAATTCATGTGAATTGTCTATGAAGGAGGCTGTTTATCTATAGAGTTACAGAATCAACATCAACCCTTAAATCTAGGTTTTAAATATAAACCGTACATGTCATGCTGAGTCAACATAAACAGAGACACAAAATCGTCCAGGTATAGAGCTCAGAATTTGGCCAGATTTATTACGGGTCGACCCACCTACCACTGGGTTGATCCTACGGCCGACCCGACCCTTATTGGGTCGACCAAGGCCAGTGGGGTTCGACCCATAATGGATCTCCCTACCTCTTCTTTTTCCCGCTCGTTCGTTTGTATTGTTTTGACTTATTCTGGTTTGATTTTTTTATACATAAGCTTTATATATGTATAGAAACTTCTAGAGCCCATAACTTCTTTATACGTTGTCCGTTTTTATGCAAACTTGGGGTCTATCTGAACCGGAGTTCCGAGACGAACGCGAGGTAATGTCGGTTTCAGTTAATTCTGAAAAATTCATAGCTATAGTGTATTATATTTTGGGGAGTTACATTCTCCCCTACTTAAAGGATTTCATCCTCGAAATTTCTAAGTCCAGGAGAATGTTAATATCCTAACAACCACATACAACATCTACTCATCCATCATTCGTAGACATCCATTGTCCTGAAGAGATTTCTAATGCTTGTATGAACTTATGCAAAGTGTTGCGTGTATATGTCCTTACCCTAATGCGAAAATCAAGCAGTCGACTGATTCGGTTGACCTCCTTAATGCAACGTATGTCAGTGCCATGAATCCAGAATGTATGCAAATAGTCCTAGTATATCATATATACTCTATATATGTGCATAATCATCCATTCAAATGCAACATCCATATGATGATACATCCATTTTCACCTATAGAAAAATTAAAATGCATACGTACCCATATGCAATATATATGTGATTAAGACGATCTAGTGTCTAATGTGTGTCTATGCATCCACGAGCAACCACTTGCATCCATTAGCAACCATCAAACATAACATGTTTCAAACACATGTTTCAACCGTTAATTTCTTCCTAAAGAACGAAAGGTTTAAATGACTGAATAAATAAATTCAAATGATATGAGCAATTGCAAAATTAAAATTTGGAAAGGATGTCAAGAACATACGCTCAAAAAGAAAACGATAAGAAGCGTGAATCCTATCTTCGGGTTCCCAGGTAGCATCTTCGCGGTCCTTTCCCCATTGCACTTTAAACAACTTGATCTCCTTATTGCGAAGCTTCTTGATTTCCTATCTAAGGATGTGAGTAGGAACCCATCTCACTGATGCTTCCTTCTCAACTTCTATGTCCTCAAGAGTGCTTGGCTCTACTATCTCAACCGTATCATGTAGACATTTCCTTAAATAGGAAGCATGAAAACGTCGTGTACTGTAACACCCCGAATTTGTACCGACACTAAAAGTGGATAAACTAAATAATAATTAATTTAATAATCAGAATTAGAGTAAACGGATTGCACCATTGCGTCCATCTTGAAATTTTGCTCAAGGTAGACATTTTGTTCGCATAAAACGGACATCGTATGAGGAAGCTATAAGGGTTTTAAGTGTGTATACATGTAGAAAAATTATGTACATACATATGAGTCAGAGATGAGTTAGAGCTGAGTCGGAATTATATCCAGAAAGATTCAAATTAGAAAATTCGTCAGAGCGGAAAAATTCCCACTCTAGGGGGTCGACCCCTCTAGAGGGGTGTCGATCAAGGGGTCGACCCACCCACAGGGATGTAGACACCCCTAAGAATGAGGTCGCAATCAGTTTTGGAGAGCTCTGCAACTATAGATATGTGGCTATTTCTCACATTTTCTTCATTGGAAGTCATGGAGGCCATATGTTGTTGGAGTGCGAACTGAACCATTTTCTACAACAACATACTTTGCAAATCAATTTCCAAATTCTAGATCTATTCTTTCTCAATTGTCTAAACCTAACGCTGTGAGTTTCTAGATTAGTTTTAGGTTTAGATAAATGAAAGTAAATTGTGAAAGACTATGACTTGGATATGTTGTAAAGTATGATTCTATGAAAGTGTTAAATCATATACTATGTCATTATAGATCTAATTCCCTAGATCTAATACAATTGTGATTATTCTATTATGTTGTCTATGTGGATCTGAACTTGTAACTGTATTATGGTGAATGTACATCTATTGGACAGTTGTGACATTGGCAAGATCTAGTTCTTTATGTAAATTACCTTTCACCTGTCGTATTGTGATTAGTTTAAATATGTTGTAAACTTGACATCTGAAGCCATTTTTAGATCTAAACATGTTGCTATGTCACACTAATTATGCTAGATCTAAATAGTTGGACTAGATCTCATTATGTAGCTTTTACATCGTAGTAGCCACAAGTTCATTAGTTTTATGTCCATCTTGTTGTGCTGACAATTTCATGTCCGTGCTAGTATGTATGTTCACCTTATTATCATACAAGTTTATGTTGATGCCCAGATGATCATTTTAGTAATATTCCCGTTATTTTCCCTATTACTGTTTATGACTAGGCTGTTGTCTAGCCTAGGCATGTTGCCAATTTTGAGAGGGCGCTAGTTAAGGAACGGGCCAAAAAGGGTTAAAAATGGCATAATTTGAATATGAACATTTATGGACATGTAATTCAAATTATTGGGTAAAATAGGTATTGACACCTATAAAAGGAAAGGATTAATTCGTTGATTAATTAATTAAAAATGTAATGTTTAGTAATTACAATTAGGAATTGTAATTATACTTATGACATGAGGTCAGATTGCATTATTTGCGGAAGTCTGCCCGGACCCGACCGACATATCCAACAGCCACTAATGTTGAACCTAATGTGGGAGGTCTAAATACGTAAATATGAATCAAGCTAAGACACGAGGTTAGGCCAAACTATGGAATAAGACTGCCCAGACCCGACCGACTTATCCAGTATCCACACGTTGTAGGCTTAATATGGGAGGTCTAGCCCATTATAATACCATAAATGGACATGGTAAAAGAATTGGACTACTTAACCTAATTTAAAGATTGTATGATTATGAACTTAAGTTAAGGTTAAGTAAAAGTGGATGGGTAGTAGATGGGTTAAGTAAGTTAGAGGGGTGGGTAATATTTATATATAGGCCCACGAACTTAACCCAATAAGGTTATGTAATTAAAGACACCTAGTGGTATACATAACCGGTAGATAATGTAATGAGGTTATGTAATTAAAGACACCTAGTGGTATACATAACCGGTAGATAATGTAATGAAGTTATGTATTAAAGATACCCTTTAGGGTAAGCATAAATGGTATATGGCTACGTAATTAAGGACACCTAAAGGGTATGCATAGTCAGTGGAAAACCTAGTACAGATACAAGACAGGGGGAGAGCTTGTATCATATTGTGTGGGACCCGTTTATGTCAGTAACCCAGAGTTGGTTTCAAATAAAAAACTCTATACTAGGCGGAGAAGGGGCACGCTTGCTGGTTGATAGTAAGAGATCCAAAGGAGATGGATGGTGTGGGCAGCGCAAACCGACCGGGGACATGTGCGTGCATGGACTGGGGAGAGGGGGCTAAGACGACCGTGACACCAATAGATATGGTTGTGCACATCTTTGGTTGCCACTTTAGGAAGTGATACCTCCTGCTGTGTGGCCAACACAAGATATCTACGGAGTAGGGAGCCGATCGATTAGGGTAGTGGATAAGGTATACTTGGACATATGACCTAAGCCTACTAGCTCATAGTGGAAGGGATCATCTCATTTCAGTTATACTAGTAATAGTGCAGAGTAACCATTAGTGAAGCACATACACCTTATCTTGCTTACCTTGTCACACCTGCCATTTATGTAGTAATCTCTCTCTTATCCACTTTATATGCCTATCATGTTTCTTTTATTTTTCTACTGGCTAAAAGTAACTAGACTCGCCAGACTTTATGTCTGACCCATTTGTTTCTCCAACTTTCTTCCGTCTCAACCCCCCCCCCCCCCAAAAGGTTTTCAGGGAGGAAGCACTCACACTTAATCAGGACTCGGATATCATCTTGTTAGGAGCTACTTATGAAGTATGGCTCAAGTTCTTGTCTCTACTATGGCTTAACTCATTTAAAACTTATGTTTTTCATATTCTTATATACTCTGATGATGAAAGACAGAAGTTATTTTATTATAATGATTTTTGTGACTTTTGAAATTGTGGACCACGGTATTATGCTTTATGGTTGAAATAAAAATTAAAAATTTTCCATTGTTGCCTTACTTATATATGTCTTGTAATTATTCTGTGTCTGTTTACCTATAGCGCATCACAAAACTTAATGCATTCCCTTAGTGAGTGACATTAACGGACGTGGGGTGTCATATTTGGTATCAGAGCTGAAGGTTACCAGATTAGATAAAAGTTTTTGGAAATTATTTTCAAAATTGTTTTAAAAGAAAGTATTTTCAAAAGAAAAGTCTGTTTTGGAAAGCATTCCCTAAAGAGCCATACGTAGTATCCTTCGGTCCTTTATCTAAATTTCTTCCTTTTCCCTTTTTTAGCATGTTTGGGGAACAAAAAATCCCTAATATCCCAGAGGGTGTCACAATACCCAGATGGTTACGTAGGTTTTTGGAGGCCACGGTGCCGGCCGAAGACCAAGAGACATTCCTCCCCTAGTAGCACCAGTCATTCCTCCTCCTTCTCCCCCTCCAAGAGCTGACAACTTTGCCAAGCTCTGCAAAGACTTCCGGGCTATGGGAGGAAGGCCATTCCATGGGAAAGATACATTCATAGAAGCTCGAAATTGGC
Source organism: Allium sativum (assembly GCA_030737875.1). Classification (NCBI taxonomy): domain Eukaryota; kingdom Viridiplantae; phylum Streptophyta; class Magnoliopsida; order Asparagales; family Amaryllidaceae; genus Allium; species Allium sativum. The sequence continues at coordinate 825,127,716 of CM060919.1, read as the reverse complement.
TTAAGGAGACCGAGGACTTATTCGAAATCTTTGAAGTGGAGGACCGAAGAAAGATCCAGTTAGCTGCTTGGCAGTTAAAGGACGAAGCCTCATTTTGGTGGGAAATCACCCAAGCTGGACGTCCGATGGAAACTTGGGAAGATTTTAGACATAGGTTGGAAAGAAATTTCTTTCCCAAGCTGAGAGAAGCATACAGATGGAGAGGTTCTTAACATTCAAACAAGGAAATTTGATGGTAAAGGAGTATGTGAACAAGTTCAACTAGCTGGCAAGGTTTGGGCTAGAGTTGGTGGATACTCCACACAAAAAGGCTTTGCGTTTGCTAAAGGATTGAATGAGCCTCTACATGGTTTATCTATGTCCCATATTCCAATGAGGGATACCATTGAAAAGCTTGTTGATATGGCCCTAATGCATGACGAGGACAAGGGAGAAAATAAGGAAATAAAAGCTGAGGGGACATCACAGAATAAGAAGGTGTGGCCCAAGAAGGGACAACAACAACAGCAACAACAACAACGACAGCAGAAGAAAGGAGGGAAAGATGATAAAGGCAAGGATAAGATAAAATGTCACAATTGTGGGAAGGAGGGTCACTTGATCAAAGATTGCAAGAAAAAGAAGGCTAATTGCTTTAATTGCGGAGAGGTCGGGCACTTCTCCAAAGAGTACCCGAAAAAACCGGGATCACAGGGACAAGGTCAAAGAGCAGGGACTTCTGGAGGGCAGGTGCATGCTCTCGCGATCAGTGCTTCTGAAAGATGTAGAAAAAATTATGTAGAAATTTCAGTTTCTCTTTCAAACCATCCAGTTAGAACACTTTTTGATTCTGGTGCTTCACATTCGTTTACATCTAGTTTTGTGGTTGAATCTCTGCACTTAATTACTAGTATGGTAGTAAATCCCATATTTTTTTAAAACCCCATTGGTGTTCGGCTCATTAACGATGATTTGTCGGGGTTTGAAAATATCTATGTTAGGCATCGAGTTCGAATGCGACGCGTATGTGCTCGGGCTTATGGGCTATGGGTTGATTCTAGGAATAGATTGGCTTACCACGTATGGGGTCATTCTGTATTATGAGAGGAGGGTTGTTAGACTCCTGACTTGTCATGGGAAGACCCTCGAAGTTTCTTGTGACCCCCAAGGGTCTGTTATGCTTAGCTTCCTAGAGTACCTAGATGCATCCAGAGATGATTTGCAATATGTTCCAATGGTTCGAGATTATTCTGATGTTTTAGATGAGGTACGGGGTTTACCTCCAAGGCGCGAGATTGACTTCCGCATAATCTGGTGGACAATGCAAAGCCAGTTGCATTACCAGTGCGCCACATGGCTCCAAGGGAGAGGAGGGAACTGAGTAAGTAAGTAGGAAGCTACTTGAGGAAGGATTTATTAGATGAAGTATATCTGAATGGGGTGCTCCAGTAGTCTTCGCAACTAAAGCGGATGGTTCACTTCGTTTGTGTGTTGACTATAGAGAGTTGAATAAGCTCACCAAGAAGAATAGGCACCCACTTCCGAGGATTGATGATTTATTTGATCAGCTTTTAGGTGCCTTGGTATTTTATCAGTTGGACTTGGCGATGGGGTTCCATCAGTTGAGGGTGGTTGAGGACAACATAGATAAGACTGCTTTCACAACTCCAAACGGTTTCTTTGAATGGCTAGTTATGCCTTTTGGGTAGACAAATGCACCCGCCTATTTTCTTGATTTGATGAGTACTATGTTTTGGGAGTTCCTAAACAAATTTGTAGTAGTCTTTGTTGATGATACTTTGATCTTCTCCAAGAGTGAGGAAGAGCATGCCCAACATTCGAGAGAAGTTTTGAAAACTCTCTGTGACCATCAGCTTAAGGCAAAGTTCTCCAAACGCCATTTTTGGAGAAAAGAGGTGATATTTTTAAGGCATGTAGTCTCCAAAAAGGGATAGTTGTAGATCCCGCCAAGGTGGTTGCAGTGCAAGATTGGTAGACTCCTAAAAATGCAACCGAGGTGAGAAGCTTTCTTAGGTTGGCAGGTTATTATAGAAAGTTCATTAAGGACTTCGCGAAGATATCGGGCCCTCTCACCAGGCTGATAAAGAAGAATTTGGCATTTTCATGGGACATAGACTATGAAGTTGCTTTCCAACGACTGAAAAGGGCTCTGACAACAGCCCAGTCTTGTCCTTGCCTGATGGAAGTAAAATGTTTACTGTTTACACTGATGCATGCGGTACAGGGCTTGGTGCGGTTCTGATGCGATAAGGGAAAGTAATATGTTGTGGGGATTGTGATATACACGTAAATGTGTATATTTTATCCGCTTATTTATCTTATTTTTATATTTAAAATAATTGATACTATGTATTTATAGCTTTGTTTTCAGATTGTTGATAAAAAGCATGGTTTAGAGCATTTGGTGGATAAAAGCATGAAGAATTTGGTTAAAAAGGGTAAAGCTTGAAATTTCTACAGCTTGAAGGGTGTAAAACTTGAAGAACGGTTGCAAATAGAGTTCTGTTAGGAAGATTTGGCTCAATGTTGCATTCACATTAGCTCATTTGCAAGGCCACTCACTCTACAGCGGCGTTCACACTGGCTTATGTGTTATTTAGGCTAATTCTTTAGTCCCACATTGTGTAATGAGCCTCTTAGCCTTGGCCAATACAACTATAAATACCTTGTATCTTATTAATGTAAAGGACACCTAGTTTTATTCTGTAATCCTTTTCTTGGAATAAAACTCTTCTTTCTCTTTTCTGTTTAGTTTTATTTACATGTATTTTCTTTTTTGTAATTAGTGTAGCTTTTTAGTTAATATCTTTTCTTAAGTACTTACTAGTTGTTCTTCAATGTTAAAATATATTTGTGTTGAAATAATAACACAAATGAGGAGCTAAACCCCTACAATTTAGGGGTGATGAAGCTCTCTAATCACATAGATTCAACATAGTTTATTTTTCATGGTCTCTATTTGTGTTTATTAAAGAATGGATGTTTAGCGTATTTTGTTAATCATACTTGGTTTTGATGATCTATGCCTCTAATTAATAGAGGATAGATCATGCTTGATCAAATGACACAAATAATTTACCTTTTCATCTATATATGATTTTGGCAACAAGAGGAAGTGTTAATCTACATTTGATATTCTATATTACTAATTATTAGTAAATAGAGTATTCTTAAAATTGATGTTGCTTTCAACTAGTTATCTTTTTCATGAGAATTGAATAGTGAATTAGATTTATGTTATAGTTTGATGACTTATGTTATGCTAATTAATAGCATAAATATGTCATACTTATAATAAACACAAAATCTAATCTCACTAATGACCAAACAAATAGAGAACATAATTTCATGATGTCGATTTGTGTGATTTAGAGAGTGAAAACACCTCTAAATTGCTCTTAACCAATAGTTTCATTCTCAACTTAGTCATTAATTTTGTTAAATTTTAGTTAACACATTTCACAGTTCGGTTTAAGTTGATTGAATAGAATTTAAAATTATTCTTTCCCTGAGGATCGACTCGTATACGCCACATACTAACAATTGTACGCCGTGCGCTTGTGGTTTATTTCAATATTCGCGACGGTATTTTAATTCATAGAATATTCGTCGTCGAACAAGTTTTTGGCGCCGTTGTCGGGGAACTGAATTTAATTTTGATTTTATTCTTCGAATTAATTTTCTTGTTTGTTGTTCCTATTTCTTAAAAAAAAATGTTATTTCATTTTGTTGTTTGTTAGCTTCTTTTTGTTCACTTGCATTTGTATGCTTGTTGTTTGTGTTCTTTGTTCTCATAGTTTTTTTATTATTATTAAAAAAATAGCTTTTGTGTGTGTTTTGTGCATTATTTGTTTTTGGTGTTTCCATTTGTGATTTTCTTTTTGTTTTTTTTTAAATAAAATAATTTTTTTATTGCTTTCCTTTTACTCCCTCCTTTATTTCTTTCCCTTCATCTTTCTCTCATTTATTTCTTTTCTTCTCTTTCTTTCATTACTTCTTTCCTTTCTTTCATTTTTTTCCTGTCTACAATTCTTACAAAAAAAAACACATTATTGCTTTCCTTTTTGTTCATATCTTTCCACTCTTTGTTTCTTCACCCATAACTTCTCTATCTTGATTCTAATCCAAATTTCATCTGCCTCCTACCATCCTTCTCTTCTCTATATCTTCTCTCATTTGTGTTCTACTTGAAAAAAAAAAGAAAAAAAAGTGTGTGTTTGCTTTGTTCGTTTTGTTCATTTTTTATTTTGTGTGTATTTGTGTTTGTGGTTGTTTTTATCGTGTTTATTTCTTGTTAAAAAAAATTTATTGCACTTGCCTTGTGTTTTCAAATTCTTTCCTATTTCATTTCATTAATTTCCTTCCACCTTCATCTCATTAATTTCCTTCCGCCTTCATCTAATTTTCTATTCTTTTCAAAAATAAATAAATAAAAAGTCTTCTTTTCTTTTTCTCTTTTATTTTTTTCCAATTTTTCTCCACAACTCTTTCCTTTCTTTACAAATAATAAATAAATAAACCAATTAATTGCTTTCCATTTTCTTGCCTTCCCTCTATAATTTTCTGTTCTTGTCTGCCTTATATTTACTTCTCTTCACAACCCTCTATAAATCAATCCTCTCTTTCCACTGCAAAACCTCCTTCCACCATTCACCACTATCATCTCTACATCCCCTTCATCACTCCATACGAACAATCTTCCAACCACCTACAACACTTCAATCCCAAATCTCCACTGATCTCAAACAAACCCCAAGTACACATACATCATCCACGCACAAACCATTCTCACCATCCAACACAATCACCAATACCCTAAACGCCTTCAGTTCAAACACCCCATAACATCCACAAAGTCTGCCATACTCCCATTCCACAAATCCTTATACCATCTTCATCTCATCTACCAACCACCTACAAATCACTTTCCCTGCTACGAGTTCCACGTACCAAAACCGCACATCAATCGCTCCACTACTAGTCTAATCACGCAACACCCATCTCTAAACCAAACACAAAGGCACTCAACCAAAGCAAATCGCTGCATCTCCATACCCTCATCCGTAATCCGAAACCACGCAAACCTGTCGAGTTCACCAAACCGTCTTCACACCGCAAATCGAAAAAACCAGATCGCACCGCTCCATTTTTGAAGATCCGAACACCTTACCCCCCCTTCGAGCAGATTAATACTTCTTGTTCAATTTCGAATCTAAAAAAAAGGAGTCGTTTTAGTTCCTGAGACAAGAAAGGGAACGCGTGAGTTTTTATTTTGGGTAAGAAATTTGGGGGACTAGTTATCTCCTTTTATTGAGGGTGAAGTTTATTTCAAGGGTATATTTGTTTCCTTTCCTGGTATATAAGGTGAGGTGTATTTGTTTAAAGTGAGAGAAGGGTGCGTGGGTCTTTAGTGCTAAACATTGGTGCGCCCGCCTGATTGAGTTGTGTCTTCCGAGTTTGAGTTTTTTTTTTAAGTTAGTTTGTATATGTTGTTTATTTCAAATAAAAAAAACAATCCCTAGGCCTTTTGTTAGCTGGGTTGCTTGTAGTTTGTTTTGATTTTGTTTTTCTTCCTTTTTGTTTTTTACTTGTTTCTTTTCAATTTTGTTCATAGCTTATAGTTTTTGTTAAAAAAAATGGTTTAACTTTTGGTTCTAATTGGTCTGTTTTCTTTTAAATTACTTTTGTATAAACTTGTCTTTTCTTCGTCTACTTGTCTCAGGTTGCTCAAATAAAAAAGGAAGAAAAATCAAGTCAAAAGATCAAGAAAGAATTCAAGTAAAGCGAACAAGGATTCAAAGGTCAAGTAATTTGCAAGTAGAAGAATTTGAATTGTTGGAGCGGTTGCACACCAAGTGGGGTGTGAACGCGCTAGCGCGACTCAACTGCACTGGACGGACTGCCGATCTAGGTGAGAAATTTTCTGAACTCTACAGGGACCGCTGCTGCAAATAATAAAATATAGACATTGCTTGTAAAAATCTTTTGCAGGGCATCGGCTTGCTTGTAAAAAAAATTTCTGCAATTATTATTCTGTGACTGTCTATGATGGATTATTTTGCCTGTTGATGTGTGGTTGGAAATTTTAAAACAAACGTGGAATACATTATTTTTGAAATCAAATCGAGGATTTCCCAAAGCTCATAGGACAAAATATTTGTTAAATTGACAATTAGGATTGATACTCTCTAAGGTGTCTAAGGAACGGTAGAGTCAAGAACTCAAACAGGTTCTTAAACCTTCAGTCGTGTTTCTACGGTGATTCGTGGCACACTGATAAACCCTGTCCGTACCTGGCCTAGACTTGTATTCGTATAATCCAAAGTGGTTAATTTTAACATATTTTTTAAGAGCTTTCTTGAAAATGTCTCAATTCCCTTATTCCTGCGGATTTTATGATAGTTGTGAAAATTAATATAATCCATATAATTTTACACCAAATACATATGGATATTTTAATAACAACTATTGTACAAACAATTTGGATTTTACGCCACCAACTTTTCAAAATTTTCAAGATAATCCCGTTTGTACACCACCAAATTTTCAAAATGATGATCAGCCCTCAACTCTTGAAACATATGTTGAATCTTTACTTGAAATGAGCATACAACAAAATAAAGAAATAAATGAATTGTGTAAGTTATACATGTGCAACAATTCAAGTGAAAGCTTTCAAAATAATCAAAATTCGATTTCACATCCAAATTCAAATGATTCTGATTATAACCCTTGTCAATTCAATTTTGAACTCCAAAATGAATTTCAAATTCCAAATGGAAATGTAAATCACTTTTCAAATGATTTTGGCAATGGGAATAATTTCAATTGTGGTGCTACTAAAAACTTTTGTTCTCAACAATTTCAAAGTGAAAATTCTCATGTAAATAATTATAAATTTGATTTTGTTGAGAAAACGAACATACTTGACGATTACTTGAAGTTTCGTTAGAAACAAAATCGGATCCAAACTTGTGACAATTCGAATAAAAATCCACCTTTGCCCACAATCGACGATTTTCAACTAACAACTTTTGAAATTGATGAAAATCTTAATAAAGTTGTTGAAAGCCCTGTGCTTGATTTGAATTTAAATTCTCTTGAAAACGAAGACGTTAATCTTCAATTTGATCTTCCTCTATCAGATTCTGAAAATTTTGAAAATTTGGCAACTTTAGATTGTCAACTTGACAAAAATGATGAAGTTGTTAACAACTGTTCAAGTGAGGACGACTTTGATGAGCTAAAAAATCTTGAATTGATTGACGATAACGTTGTTGGGTATGAAACTGAAAATGAAATGTTTGAAAACTTTGAAACTCTTAAGGTTGATAATAACGAGACTGTTGAATGTGATCTTGCACACAATGATGATTTTTCCAAAACTGTTGAAACTGCTTACGATTTAATCGGTTCAACTGAACCTCACTATGATCACTTGTTTTTCAATGATAAATTTCTGCAGTACATGAACTCTTTTTGGAATAACACTATTTTTGAGTTAACACGATTCCAAAATTTACTGAAACTTCATTTGTTTGGTTTTAACTTTAGGTTTACGAATGAACCTTTAGTCAACAAAATTTCAAATATCAAAGCGAAACTGAACAATAATTCTCAAAACAAGTGTGAGGGTGAGAACGGTGCACACGTCTCTCAATTTACACATCATCTGAACAAGCCAAACTTTGTTTTTGAAACATTTTCTGAACCCCGGCTCACTGACTTCTCTTTAGTTGCTATAGAAATTCAATTCGATTTTCGGATCAATTGTAAGCTCAAAATTTTAAAATTAGCAACTCAAACTTTTGAAAAAACAAAATTTGTTTTTCCAAATCTGAAATGTAATATAAAATCCTTTATGATTTAGTTTTTTGTGCTTAAGCTGCATCTCATAATCTTAATAACGCCGATCCATTGGTCCATCATGGACCGGTTCATCTATTCGATGACTGCATATTTTATGCACGCACATTTGGTAAGTCGCACTAACCCTCTTTTGTACATATGTAAATATTTATCTTCCATTCATTCATGGTGTCATGCATCGACTGTGGGGACACAGTCAAAATCAAGTGTGGGGGGAGTCTCATTTTCATTCTGTTTTGCATAGTTTAAGTTTTCATTTTTTTTCCTTTCTCTTTTTGCATTTTTATCTTCTCCCTTTCTAAAAAAAATTCGCACTTCTATTTACTTTTAAATAAGGCATGATGGAGTTATTAGCATATAATTTTGGTCGTTCAATTAAATTGTTTGGAAATTTACTTCTCTTAGCGGATAATGAAAGGAAAGTTTGAATTATGAGCAAATTTGGTGTAATTGGTATATTGTGAGATTCGCGGGTGATGATTATGAAATGTTTTTTGAATTGTAATCCGATTAAATGAATGGTTGATTTAGACTACTTGCGATAACATTTTAGATCGTTTACTTGAAGTTGTGCTAAGATATTCTCGCTTAACTCTCTCTCTCCTATGTAAAAAAAAATAAGAAAAGAAAAAAAAAAGTATATATATATATACAATTATCCAAGGGTATCCAACATTGCTGGTACATCTGGCGTTGGTGTGCAAACCCGCCAAGCTCTTTCCCAAACTCTCACGTCAGTCCGCGAGGCAGTGCATGGATGGTATACCTTGGTCTTCTCAGTTAGGTGTTTGTAAATAATAATAATAATAATGTAAATAATTTTCAAAATAAAGAGAGAGTTAGCACTTAAAATTCAAGCACACTCTTCACTTATTCGACCTAACTTGCTAACAAAAAAGAAGTTGAGACGCCGTTTTGCGATTGTTGATATCGATTATAGAATTCATTTCATATTTGCACTATGTTTCTATCAAAAAAAAAAAAAAAAAAAAAAAAAAAAAAACTGGCCAAGTTGGAGGAGTTTGTAACGATAACATGACTTTTGTTTGAAGTTTTGATTAGTGACGGACTCAAATTTCATAGTAACGACCCAAATTTGTGTTAACTCATTAATGTAATATTTAAAAGTAAATTGCCCATTTGTAAATATTCCATTAAAAACATGCATTCATATTGTAAATATTTTCAATTTTGCATTTTGTACATACTTTTTGCTTTGGATTTTGTGGGTATTATCCGCTGAAAACCCTCACGAGACAACACTTGTCCTACTAGGGACACCTAGGGGTTTAACGGCTTGTTGCATACGCTAAATGCAATCGTGTTTCCTACGAAAGTGTGACATATCTTAGTTTAGTTTATTCGAGGACGAATAAAAAGATAAGTGTGGGGGTATTTGATATACACGTAAATGTGTATATTTTATCCGCTTATTTATCTTATTTTTATATTTAAAATAATTGATACTGTGTATTTATAGCTGTGTTTTCATATTGCTGATAAAAATCATAGTTTAGAGCATTTGGTGGATAAAAGCATGAAGAATTTGGTTAAAAAGGGTGAAGCTTGAAATTTCTACAGCTTGAAGGGTGTAAAACTTGAAGAACGGTTGCAAATAGAGTTCAGTTAGGAAGATTTGGCTCAATGTTGCGTTCACATTAGCTCATTTGCAAGGCCACTCACTCTACAGCTGCATTCACACTGGCTTATGTGTTATTTGGGTTAATTCTTTAGTCCCACATTGTGTAATGAGCCTCTTAGCCGTTGGCCAATACAACTATAAATACCTTGTATCTTATTCATGTAAAGGACACCTAGTTTTATTCTGTAATCCTTTGCTTGGAATAAAACTCTTCTTTCTCTTTTCTATTTAGTTTTATTTACATGTATTTTCTTTTCTGTAATTAGTGTAGCTTTTTAGTTAATATCTTTTCTTAAGTACTTACTAGTTGTTCTGCAATGTTGAAGTATATTTATGTTGAAATAACAACACAAATGAGGAGCTAAACCCCTACAATTTAGGGGTGATGAAGCTCTCTAATCACATAGATTCAACATAGTTTATTTTTCATGGTCTCTATTTGTGTTTATTAAAGAATGGATGTTTAGCGTATTTTGTTAATCATACTCGGTTTTGATGATCTATGCCTCTAATTAATAGAGGATAGATCATGCTTGATCAAATGACACAAATAATTTACCTTTTCATCTATATATGATATTGGCAACATGAGGAAGTGTTAATCTACATTTGATATTCTATATTACTAATTATTAGTAAATAGAGTATTCTTAAATTTTGTTAAATTTTAGTTAACACATTTCACAGTTCGGTTTAATTTGATTGAATAGAATTTAAAATTATTCTTTCCCTGAGGATCGACTCGTATTCGCCACGTACTAACAATTGTACGCCGTGCGCTTGCGGTTTATTTCAATATTCGCGACGGTATTCTAATTCATAGAATATTCGTCGTCGAACAGGTAGACAATTAAGAGTTCATGAGAAGAATTACCCTACCCATGATCTAGAGCTAGTTGCCATAGTATTTGCGTTAAAGACACGACGTCATTATTTACTTAGAGAAAAGTTCAAGTTATACACCGATCGTAAATCTCTCAAGTATCTATTCTCACAAAAGGATCAAAACTTAGGGCAACAACGGTGGATAGATTTCTTAGCTTCATATGATTTTGTGATTTCTTATACCCTTGGCAAGGGTACTATGGTGGCAGACGCACTAAGTAGGCAGAGGGTGGCCTTGAGTCCTCTGTTTGTGGAGAGAAAGAACTTGGAGTTCATACCAGCTTTTGATTTTAGACCCTTCATCGAGGTTTTGCCTGATTTATTTGCATCCTTGGAGTTATGACCGACCCTCATGGATCAGATAGGAGCTTCGCAACAAGATGACCCAAAGATTCTAGACATTATGGATAAGCTCAGAAGGGGGAGACTTCTAGTCACCTCAGTAGATATGCAATAGATGAAAAGAGGTGGTTGCGGCGAGATGGAAGGCTTTGTGTTCCTCAAACTGGAAGCTTGATAAAGGCAGTCCTAGAAGAAGCCCACCATTCTAAGATGAATATTCATCCATGTTGTGACAAGATGTATAGAGACTTGAAGAGGGTTTTCTTTTGGGCTGGGATGAAGAAAGATGTGGCCGAATTTGTTTCTCAATGTTAAGTTTGCCAGCAAGTCAAAGCTGGGCAAAAGAAGCCTGATGGATAACTTCATCCGTTGGAGGTTCTGTAGTGGAAATGGGAGAGCATCTCTATGGATTTCATAAATGGGTTTCCTAGATCGAAGAAAGTTAACACCAGTATTTGGGTGGTAATGGATAGACTTACTAAGAGCACTCACTTTATTCCAGTTGAGACTAAGAGGATGACATCATGGTTAGTAGCAATTTATGTTCGTGAGATAGTTCGTCTTCATGGAATACCTTCCAGCATCGTGAGCGATTGTGATCCCATCCTTACCAGAGAATTTTGGAGGAGCTTGCAAGAAGCATTAGGTACATAGTTTTGTTTGAGCACCGCTTATCATCCTTAGACCGACGGACAGACAGAGATGGTGAATAGGATTCTTGAAGATCTTTTAAGGCTGTGTATCCTAGACTTCGGAGGGGCTTGAGAAGAGCATCTTCCTTTAGTAGAGTTTGCCTATAATAACAATTTTCAAGCTAGCATCAGCATGGCACCCTTGGAAGCATTGTATGGGCGACCCTGTAGATCGCCAACTTGTTGGCGGGAATCTACAGAAAGATTATTACTTGGGCCAGATATGGTTAGGGAAACATCCGAAAAGATTGACCTTATTCGATGACGGATGAAGGCAGCTCAAAATAGGTAGAAGTTTAGGACTGGCATTGAATTCGAAGTGGAAGACTTGGTTTTTATCAAAATATCACCTTTGAGGAATGTGGTTCGCTTCGGATCAGTAGGGAAGTTGGCGCCTAGGTTAGTGGGACCATTTCCCATAACTGAGAGGATTGGCCAAATGGCCTACTGAGTAAAGCTCCTAGAAAATCTATCCGGCATTCATGACGTTTTCCACGTCTCTCATCTACGGAAGTGCCTACATGACACTGCGAAAGTTGCTGAGCCAAGTATGTTGGAAGAAGTCGAAGTGGAAAGGGATGCGATAGTTAGACGAATCCCTACCCGTATTCTTATGTCAGAAGTTAAGAAGCTTCGCAATAAGGAGATCAAGTTGCTAAACTTTCAATGGGGAGATAACCTAGAAGATGCGACTTGGGGGACCGAAGACAAGATTCGTGCTTCGTACCCTTTTCTTTTCGAGGGTATGTTCTTAACTCCTCTTCGTAAGTTTTATCAGTGCTTGTTACTGTCAATAGAATATATCTTATCCATCGTATTTTCGACCTTTAGATAGGAATCCTGTGGATGTAAACATGTGTTTGAAACATGTTATGTTTGAGTGGATGCAAGTGGTTGCTAGTGGTTTCCTGTGAATGCATATACACACATATTAGGCTTTAAGATCGGCTCAATCACTCTTATACTGCATATGGATGTGTGTGCATTTTATTTTCTTTTATGAATGGAAATGGCTGAGTTAGCATATGGATGTTGCATTGGGACGAATGAATGTGTACACATATGGAACTTATATGATATGATAGGTTTATTTGCATATATATTGGATTCATGGCACTAACGTACATTTCATTAAGGAGGTCAACTGAATAAGTAGACCGCCTAATCTTCGCATTAGTGTTGGGAAATATACACACATCTTCGCATATATTCATATAAGCATTACAAATCTTTAAGGATAATGGATGCCAGTGATTGGTGGATGAGTAGATGGATGATGGATGGTAGGATATGCATTCTTCTCACGAAATCCTTTGAGTAGGGGAGAATGTAACACCCTGAATTTGTACTGACACTAAAAGAGGATAAATTAAATAATAATTAATGTAATATTCAGAATTAGAGGAAACAGACAGCACCATTGCGTCCGTCTCAAATTTCTGGTCAAGACAGACACTTGGTTTGCGTAAAACGGACACCGTATGAGGAAGTTATGAAGGTTTTTAGTGTGTATACGCGAAGAAAAATTATATACATATGTAAGAGTCAGAGATGAGTCAGAGCTGGGTCAGAACTTTATCCAGAAAGATTAAAATTAGAAAGTTCGTCAGAGTGGCAAATTCCCGCTCTAGGGGGTCGACCTACCCACAGGGGTGTTGACACCCCTAGCGCTGAGGTGGCGGTCGGTTTCAGAGGGCTCTGTAACATTAAATATGTGGCTATTTCTCATATTTTCTTCATTGGAATTTACGGAGGCCATATGTTGTTGGAGTGCGAATTGAATCGTTTTCTACAACATACTTTGCAAATCAAATTCAGAATTCTAGATCCGTTCTTTCTCAATTCTCTAAACCTAACGCTGTGAGTTACTAGATTAGTTTTTGGTTTAGATAAATGAAATTAAATTGTGAAAGGCTATGACATGGATATGTTGTAAAGTATGATTCTATGCAAGTGTTAAATTATATACTATGTCATGATAGATCTAATTCCCTAGATCAAATACAATTGTGATTATTCTATTATGTTGTCTATGTGGATCTGAACTTGTAACTGTATTATGGTGAATGTACATCTATTGGACAGTTGTAACATTGGCTAGATCTAGTTCTTTATGTAAATCACCTTTTACATGTCATATTGTGATTAGTTTAAATATGTTGTAAACTTGAAATGTGAAGCCATTTTTAGATCTAGACATGTTGTGACGGCCCGCCCCGCACCAGCCTGCATTTCCTCCGAAAGTGCGCTGTACACATGCCCGACTAGCACGGGACGGTCGTCAGAAGAAAGGAAAGAAGGGAATTAACTAACGAGGAACCTGTAGAATGTCTCACAGCGCATGGAATAAAATATAATAATAACGTACTTGACATAAAACAGGTGAGACAGTGCATAAGCTGATAACTAAAATCAACATCAACATCAGAGCAGCGGAAATCCAAGTACAGCTTATTACAACTTTTCCAAATTTACTGTCTCTAAAACAAAAGAAAGCTTAAAGTAGAAGATGCACTACTAATGCCCAAGCAGTGATCTTCAACAACACAGGGAGAATACTATATATACATTACGTGGAAGCCTCCTGCTCGTCTCCAGATCAGCTACTCGCGCACCACCAGCTAACCTGTCTCTAGTCTGCTTGTGTGAGCACCCAGAGTAATAAGAGGAGACATAAAACTCTGGGTCAGACATAAAGCCTGGTATGAGCGATAAGCATCTAAACAGAATAATAACAGGTATAATCCAATCATACCTGAACCTGGACCTGCAACCAAAGAGTTAGCACTACATACCGTACAATACTCTAAGGTGCCACTAACATACTGTGTAAGAGATACGGGGGTGGGGTGTGCATGTCATAGTGGTGTCAAACAATCAAGCATAGCAATCATCCTCACATCCCTCACTCAGTGCGTAAAGCATACGATATCCACTACTTTGGTCACCTAATACTTTGGGCCATGACAGAATCCAATCCCGTGTAACTATCACTACAAGCCCACCATCCATCTCTCGGTGGTGAACCAAAGTTATGAACACCGACAACCCCTTTGCACACGTCCCGCAGCAAAGCCAACCATGAAGTGAACTCATTGGTTCCCAACTGAATCCTGAGCTCTAACTTTCATTTGGACTACCTTTGCATCTCGGGTTATTGGTCAATACTGGGTCGGGTCGGGTTCCCCTTAAGCCATCGGTTCGGGTCGGGTGTCCATTCTGAGTCGGGTCGGTGTGTTATCCTCCCCTGTAGCGGTTCGGTATGGGTTCCCAGCATTGTATCGGTTCGGGTTCACAGCGCTGCATCGGTTCGGGTCGGGTGTTCCACTTCGGGTCGGGTCGGGTTGCCATCCCCCATTCAGTTCGTGCTCCAGCTCCTGTGCCCCGTCTGGCCGATCCGATCCTACTCCGTAGCTCCGATCCGATCCTGCTCCATAGCTCCGATCCGATCCTGCTCCATAGCTCCGATCCGACCTCCATCGCTTGCGTCCTCCGATTCGATCTCGCTCCCTAGCCTACTCCGATCTGATCCTGCTTCATGGCTCCGATCTGATCCTCTGTCCAACTCCAACTCGAAGCAGTGGCCTTCCTTCTTGCCAAACTTCTTTGCGCCAGATTCCAGGTCGGGTCGGATTCCTTGCCCAGCTCCCTACCCGATCCAAGCCCATACCCGATCCGATCTGAAACTCTGCACAACTTTCTGCAACTTTTTCCAGCAACTTGTTTACGCCATTCGACGACGTTTTCGACCAATCTAATTATTCTAATCAACCACAAAACATTCCAAACAGTCATAGCAACATAGCAAACTAACCACAAACACCAAAACAATGAATTTACGTGTCAAAATGGATCAAATATACCCAAAACCCCATATTTTTCCCTTAAGCATGTTTAAGCAAAACAAATCATAGGGTTAACAAAACTTAATCAAATTAAACCAAATTTCTACCAGAGGCATAAAATATTATTTTTGAATTTATAGATATTTTTCCAGAATTTATTAGTGTATAAATTCGCTAATCTTCACTAATTACCCTTAATTAAATGTAATTAGTGTCAAAACAATGCTAATCACTCACCTTGGCCACAAATAAAATTTTCATAACTGAAAACTCGCTGATTTGGGTGAATACTGATGTCTAACAGCAGCTCTAACCTTGCTTTCAAGTTTTCTCTCCTTAATTTGATGTAGATTAAGCCAAAACTTGATTAGAAAGTGATTAGAAGGTGATTTGGTGTTGGAGGCCATTGCTAGGGTTCCAAGAATGAAAGTGGCGGCTGAAAGAAATGTTTTTTAACCCTAATCAGCCCCTATACATCTCCAATCCCGAAATCCCCTTTGGGCCTAGCAACTAATTACCCTGTTAAGCCCAATTAAGCTGTTTTTCACCATCTGAAACTTGTTTCAGCCGTATCTCCCAAACGGTAAGTCCGTTTGGCTATTATGACCACTCTACGGAAAGGTAAACCATCAAACGAATCTAATGGAAGTTGTTTCAAGTTAAAATTCCTTTCCAATCAAAAGTTATGGCCAAAACAAGATCAGCTAGGGGTAAAACGATCATTTAAAAATCGACAAAAATCATGAACATGGAAAATGACCCCAATAGTCGTCTCCCAAAGTTACATGACCATACGACTTTGTATGTGAAAGAAATAAATATTCTACGATCCTATGATGCGTAGAATACGGGTCGTTACACTCTCCCCCCCTTAAGAAATTTCGCCCCCGAAATTCCCTAACCAAAACACACAAAGGGTTCTGCATGCCTATCAACCATAAAACAACAATCAACATGCAAAACAAGTCTATCCTAGCATGCGGTTTACTAACAAGGGAAGAAACTATCACTACCAAAACCTTACTAGGCAAAGAGTTCTGGATACTTCTTCCTTATATCCTCCTCTGTTTCCCAAGTACAGTCTTTTTCATTCTCACCCCACTGGACTTTGACTAGTTTCACCGCCTTCCTTCGAAGCTCCTTCGTATCATTCCCAACAATACGCATAGACTTGCGGTTCCCAACCGCCTCTAGTTCAACTTCGATGTTATCCAACTGATCAGGTGAAATATCCACACTAGGGTTATGCACGAATTTCCTTAACTGGGAAACATGAAATACGTTGTGAACTCCCGCCATCTTGTCAGGTAGCTCTACTTCATACGCCAAATTCCCAACTTGCTCGAGGACTGGGAATGGGCCAACAAATCTTGGTGCTAACCTACCTCTCCAACCAATCCGAATCACATTCTCTATGGAGAGATCTTGACGAAAACCATGTCGTTAACGAAGAATTCCAAATCTCTTCGTCTCTTATCGAGATAAGTCTTCTGTCTATCTTGGGTAGCCTTCATTCTCTAATATACAATTCACTCAAATACCATCATGACCTGGCCTAGTCCTTGGTAAACCATCAATGAAATCCATTGAGACTTGTTTCCAACGGTTGTGACAAACCACTAGGCTTCTTTTTGCTCAGCTTTAACTAACTGGCAATTTATGCATTTGGACATAAACTTCCCAACGTCTTTCTTTATCCTTTCCCAGTAGTAGGTCTAATCCATTCCTCAATACATCTTGTTACCACTGGGATGTATAGTCAATTTCGAGTGATGATATGCTCTAAGCACTTCACCTCTCAGTCCATCTACGTTGGGTACAACTAGTCCCTTATTCTTTCAAAGCCACCCCTCTCGATCAAATCCTTACTTGATCATTCTCTTTCCATCGATACCCATCTCTACCCCAGAGAAGGTTTCCAATAGATTAGGATCGTCCTTCTAACTGGAACCAATCCACTCAATCAAAATCGATCTAATCGTCAAGCTTACTAGTGTTCCTGAATCCAATTCACTCTTGGGCCCGAAATCATATCTTGTGATATACTTTAGTTGCTTCTATCCTAGAAACAAAACCCCTAAACTGGCATGTCTCCTACTCAATGCAACTATTACCGCACCCAAATCCTTTACTATGATCACTCTGCACCATGGAGTCATAACAACTCCACTGCACTGGCTCATAGCCTTACTAATCATTTACTATGTCCACTTTGCCCCTCGAGTCAGGACGACTCTACTGCACTGGCTCATAGTCCTACTACAATCACTTTGTTCCCCATCGCTGGAACCCTACAGGTGATAGTCTACACAAGGGAAGAAAATAGGAACAACATAGCAACCATAACATCCATCAAACAAGTCCTACCTATCACCTGCTAAATTGATAAACACATCGACACCTACATGATTGGTCTAACCAATTCCAATATGTCGATTCTAGTATGTCTGGTCCAACCAACATCAATAACTAATGGAAGCCCAGCCTCCATACATACACCGATGCCTACTTGACCGGTCCAACCAATCCCAGGCCAATGGAAGCCCCGCCTCCCTACGGACTACCGTACGTCCAACGTACGTTTATCCTCCAAGGATAATTAAACTAATGGAAGCCCAGCCTCCAATCGGACTACCGTACGTCCAACGTACGTTTATCCTCCAAGGATAACTAGATCACTCCAACGGATCCAAGGTAACGGGTGTCCCCAGATACCCCTGCTTTTAGTCCTCCTAAAATACTTGAGTCCAACCCAAGTCTATCCATTATCTTTCTGCCCTCTCGAGTCCAACTCGAGCTGAATCCAATTCCTTGCAGCCTTCTCGAGTCCAACTCGAGTCACTCTATAACTCAGACCCAGTCTTGAGTGCCGACAAACTCTAGTCCAACGTGAGTCGTCTCCCTATTTGTTACATCTCCAAGATCAACGAACACCTATTTTCTTTTACGAGTTCAGGTCCAACTTGAATCGCCCTAATCTTCGTTGTATCTTCCATGGTCAACGAACACATCCTATTCCTTCAAAGTTCTACTATCCAATAGAGAACATCAACACAGGGACCTAAACAATCCATTACTTTGCATCTTTCCCGAGTCTCACTCGAGCAATCTCATAACCCTATCGAGTCTAACTCTGGGCAGTCTATACCATTGAACAGTCTCATCATGTTCCGTCTGCCCATCACTCCTCGAGTAAACCAAGATATCATGCAATGAAAAATCACAACAACTATTTACCCCTCACGCAAACCATCCTAGTCGAAATCGACATTCCCCAAGCACAAGCCCCAAAGGCCTAAACCAGTATCAGACAAGCACCCAAGGAACAACTCCTCCGAGTTCAGACAATCCACGTGAGGTGATACTAGCAAAACAATCTAGCACTGGAGTACTCATTTGCCTCCCAGAGACAACTAGAACTTATTACAACGATAACTTTTCAGCTTTCTTAACTCCAGTTACTATAGCCATCACTAGGTAGCTACCTAATACCACCCTATTCTTTTAGAGTAAATCAACTCCCCAAAATAATGCTAAACCCAGTAAAGCCCAAAACAAAGCAATCACAAGGAAACATACATCCATGACTCGATAAGACCAACCACAACAAATCATACTAAGATCAATCGAACCACCTATCGGGTTCGTCACAATTAGAGGTCTATCGACTATCTCGGGTTTGTCAAACAATACCCGAACAGAAACATCTTAAATAGAAAGCATACCTTTTATAATGACACCTTTTTCCTTCTGCGCCGCAGTTGGGGCATTTGACGAAGAAGGAACAGCGTTGATAGCATATGCTTTCACAATCTGCTTCTCCCTAGGAGGTTATGGGCAATCATCCTTGTGATGTCCCGCCTGGCCGCAGTTAAAGCACTTCCTTTCCCCAGGCTTTTCTCGACAATCTCTGGCGTAATGGCCCTTCTTGCCACAACTAAAGCATTCGCCATCTTTCTTATTTTTCTTATTCTGAACATCCTTGGTCGGGTTCTGCTTCCTCTTGCTCTGAGAATTCTTCTTGCCTTCACCGCCTGCTTGCGGCTTTGGCTCCTCTGTAGATGCAATAGCAACTTCGGTCTTTGACTTAGGGAAAAGGCTCTCTGACCATAATGCCTTTCCTACAATAGACTCGAACGTCTCATCGATATGGTTTATAAGTCTTTCCCCCAAGTACCCATCCAAGCCAGTTATGAACTTCTCGTTCTTCTTTTCGACTGTATCGATAAGGGACCATCCATATTTCGATAAAGTGTCGAATTCAGCGATATACTCCGAGACTGCTCTACCGTTCTGCTTAAGCTCCAAGAACTTCCTGAACAGTTCTGATTTATAAGCAGCTGGAATAAACTTATCACAAAAGCGAGTCTTAAACTGATTCCAAGTAACTTGATCCTCTGGGGTAGCTGTCTTAATGGCATTCCACCAATTCATTGCTCGCTCTTGCAGCTGACGAGACGATAACCTTCTCTTCATCGCATCCTCAAGACCCAAGTCGTCTAAGATACGATCACGGCTATCCAACCAATCCTGAACATCTGTGGCCGACTCCGTTCCGTGGAACGGCTTCCCACCAAGGTTTGTGTAATCCTTGCACAACTTGGCGAAATCGACCCAAGGCGCCTGCACTACTGGACCACCACCATTTCCGGGATTGGGAACTGCCCCTTGAACATCCCTAAGCATCTCCCTTATGAAGTTGGTGAACATTGTCCTCATGTCAGGAGCATTCCCATGGTTGGTCCCTCTACCAGCACCCCTGGTGTCTGTACTCATCGATCAATCTGTAAAGAGAAAACGATTAACGACCCATAGTGGTGCTAGTGCAATACGATTTCATCCTTAGCTATACTGATAATAGTATATATATATAGCTTTTGAAAACCAAAGTAATCACAAATACGCGCTCTCATATACGTAATATCTCTCCCTAGTGTCTTTCCCTAGGTTAACTACGCAACCTAGAGCTCTGATACCAAGTGTGACGGCCCGCCCCGCACCAGCCTGCATTTCCTCCGAAAGTGCGCTGTACACATGCCCGACTAGCACGGGACGGTCGTCAGAAGAAAGGAAATAAGGGAATTAACTAACGAGGAACCTATAGAATGTCTCACAGTGCATGGAATAAAATATAATAATAACATACTTGACATAAAACAGGTGAGACAGTGCATAAGCTGATAACTAAAATCAACATCAACATCAGAGCAGCGGAAATCCAAGTACAGCTTATTACAACTTTTCCAAATTTACTGTCTCTAAAACAAAAGAAAGCTTAAAGTAGAAGATGCACTACTAATGCCCAAGCAGTGATCTTCAACAACACAGGGAGAATACTATATATACATTACGTGGAAGCCTCCTGCTCGTCTCCAGATCAGCTACTCGCGCACCACCAGCTAACCTGTCTCTAGTCTGCTTGTGTGAGCACCCAGAGTAATAAGAGGAGACATAAAACTCTGGGTCTGACATAAAGCCTGGTATGAGCGATAAGCATCTAAACAGAATAATAACAGGTATAATCCAATCATACCTGAACCTGGACCTGCAACCAAAGAGTTAGCACTACATACCGTACAATACTCTAAGGTGCCACTAACATACTGTGTAAGAGATACGGGGGTGGGGTGTGCATGTCATAGTGGTGTCAAACAATCAAGCATACCAATCATCCTCACATCCCTCACTCAGTGCGTAAAGCATACGATATCCACTACTTTGGTCACCTAATACTTTGGGCCATGACGGAATCCAATCCCGTGTAACTATCACTACAAGCCCACCATCCATCTCTCGGTGGTGAACCAAAGTTATGAATACCGACAACCCCTTTGCACACGTCCCGCAGCAAAGCCCAACCATGAAGTGAACTCATTGGTTCCCAACTGGATCCTGAGCTCTAACTTCCATTTGGACTACCTTTGCATCTCGGGTTATTGGTCAATACTGGGTCGGGTCGGGTTCCCCTAAAGCCATCGGTTCGGGTCGTGTGTCCATTCTGAGTCGGGTCGGTGTGCTGTCCTCCCCTGTAGCGGTTCGGTTCGGGTCCCCAGCATTGTATCGGTTCGGGTTCACAGCGCTGCATCGGTTCGGGTCGGGTGTTCCACTTCGGGTTGGGTCGGGTTGTCATCCCCCATTCAGTTCGTGCTCCAGCTCCTGTGCCTCGTCTGGCCGATCCGATCCTACTCCGTAGCTCCGATCCGATCCTGCTCCATAGCTCCGATCCGATCCTGCTCCATAGCTCCGATCCGATCCCCCTCGCTTGCGTCCTCCGATTCGATCTCCCTCCCTAGCCTACTCCGATCTGATCCTGCTTCAAGGCTCCGATCCGATCCTCTGTCCAACTCCAACTCAAAGCAGTGGCCTTCCTTCTTGCCAAACTTCTTTGCGCCAGATTCCAGTTCGGGTCGGATTTCTTGCCCAGCTCCCTACCCGATCCGAAACTCTGCACAACTTTCTGCAACTTTTTCCAGCAACTTGTTTACGCCAATCGACGCCGTTTTCGACCAATCTAACTATTCTAATCAACCACAAATCATTCCAAACAGTCATAGCAACATAGCAAACTAACCACAAACGCCAAAACAATGAATTTACGTGTCAAAATGGATCAAATATACCCAAAACCCCATATTTTTCCCTTAAGCATGTTTAAGCAAAACTAATCATAGGGTTAACAAAACTTAATCAAATTAAACCAAATTTCTACCAGAGGCATAAAATATTATTTTCGAATTTATAGATATTTTTTCAGAGTTTATTAGTGTATAAATTCGCTAATCTTCACTAATTATCCTTAATTAACTGTAATTAGTGTCAAAACAATGCTAATCACTCACCTTGGCCACAAATAAAATTTCCAGAACTGAAACCTCGCTGATTTGGGTGAATACTGATGTCTAACAGCAGCTCTAACCTTACTTTCGTGTTTTATCTCCTTAATTTGATGTAGATTAAGCCAAAACTTGGTTAGAAAGTGATTAGAAGGTGATTTGGGTGTTGGAGGCCATTGCTAGGGTTCCAAGAATGAAAGTGGCGGCTGAATGAAATGTTTTCTAACCCTAATCAGCCCATATACATCTCCAATCCTGAAATCCCCTTTGGGCCTAGCAGCTAATTACCCGGTTAAGCCCAATTAAGCTGTTTTTCACCATCTGAAATTTGCTTAACTCTACGGAAAGGTAAACCATCAAACGAATCTAATGGAAGTGGTTTTAGGTCAAAATTCCTTTCCAATCAAAAGTTATGGCCAAAACAAGATCAACTAGGGGCAAAACGGTCATTTAAAAATCGACAAAAATCATGAACATGGGAAATGACCCCAATAGTCGTCTCCCAAAGTTACATGACCATACGACTTTGTATGTGAAAGAAATAAATATTCTACGATCCTAAGATGCGTAGAATACGGGTCGTTACACATGTTGTTATGTCACCCTAATTATGCTAAATCTAAACAGTTGGACTAGATCTCATTATGTTGCTTTTACATCGTAGTTGCCACAAGTTCATTAGTTTTATGTCCACCTTGTTATGATGACAATTTCAAGTCCATGCCAGTATGTATGTTCACCTTATTATCATACAAGTTTATGTTAATGCCAAGATGATCATTTTAGTTATATTCCCATTATTTTCCCTATTGTCATTTATGACTCGGCTATTGTCTAGCCTAGGCATGTTGCCAATTTTGTTAGGGCGCTGGTTAAGGAACGGGCGAAAAAGGGTTAAAAATGGCATAATTTGAATATGAACATTTAAGGACATGTAATTCAAATTATTAGGTAAAATAGGTATTGGCACCTGTAAAAGGAAAGGATTAATTAATTGATTAATTAATTAAAAATGTAATGTTTAGTACTTACAATTAGGAATTGTAATTGTAATTATGACACGAGGTCAGATTGCATTAGTGGCGGAAGTCTGCCCGGACCCGACCAGCATATCCGGCAGCCACTAATTTTGAACCTAATGTGGGAGGTCTAAGTACATAAATACGAATCAGGCCAAGACACGAGGTTAGGCCCAACTGTGGAATAAGACTGCCCGGACCCGACTGGCATATCCAGCATTCGCATGTTGTAGGCCTAATGTGTGAGGTCTAGCCCATTATAAAACCATAAATGGACATGGTAAAAGAATTGGACTACTTAACCTAATTTAAAGATTGTATGATTATGAACTTAAGTTAGGGTTAAGTAAAAGTGGATGGGTATTGGTTGGGTTAAGAAAGTAAGAGGGGGTGGGTAATATTTATATATAGGTCCACGAACTTAACCCAATAAGGTTATGTAATTAAATACATCTAGTGGTATACATAACTGGTAGATAATGTAATGAAGTTATGTAATTAAAGACACCTTGTGGCATACATAACCGGTAGATAATGTAATAAAGTTATGTAACTAAAGACACCCTTTAGGGTAAGCATAACTGATATATGGCTATGTAATTAAGGACACCTAAAGGGTGTACATAGTCAGTGGAAAACCTAGTGGGGATACAAGACAGGGGAGAGCTTGTATCATATTGTGAGGGACCCATTTCAGTCAGTAACCCATAGTTGGTATCAAATAAAGAACTCCGTACTAGGAAGAGAAGGGCCACGATTATAAATTGATTGCAAGAGATCCAAACGAGACGGATGGTGTGGGCGGCGCAAACCGACCGGGGACATGTGCGTGCATGGGATGGGCAGAGCGGGCCAAAATGACCATGACACCAGTAGATATGGTTGTGCACATCTTGGATTGCCACTTTAGGAAGTGATACCTCCTACTGTGGGGCCAACATGGGATATCTACGGAGTAGGGAGCTGATTGATTAGGGTAGTGGTTAGGGTATACTTGGACATATGACCTAAGCCTACCAACTCATAGTGGAAGGAATCATCTCATTTATGTTATACTAGTAATAGTGTAGAGTAATCATTAGTGAGGCACATACACCTTATCTTGCTTACCTTGTCGCACCTGCCATTTATGTAGTAATCTCTCTCTTATCCACTTTATATGCCTATCATGTTGCTTTTATTTATCTAGTGGCTAGAAGTAACTAGACTCGCCAAACTTTATGTCTGACCCTGTTGTTTCTCCTTCTTTCTTCCCCCCCCCCCCAGGTTCTCAGGGAGGAAACACTCAGACTTAATCAGGACTCAGATATCATCTTGCTAGGAGCTACTTCTGAAGTATGGCTCAAGTGCTTGTCTCTACTATAGCTTAACTCTTTTAATTGGGGAAAATTATGTTTTTCATATTCTTATGTACTCTGATGATGCAAGACAGAAGTTATTTTATTGTAATGGTTTTTGTGACTTATTAAATTGTGGAACACGGTATTATGCTTCATGGTTGAAATAAAAAATTAAAATTTTCCGCTGCTGCCTTATTTTTATCTGTCTTATAATTATTATGTGTCTGTTTACTTATAGCGCTTCACGAAACTTAACACATTCCCTTAGTGAGTGACATTAACGGACGTGGCATCACTTATACGCCCGCTAGTCTGTCTCGTAGCTTAATTCTATAATCCATATGGCCTATCCTCTCTACTATAGGGAAGGGCCCTATAAATCTTGGTGCCAACATAGAGCCCAAGTGAACTATGTACCTTAGTGATGACACTTTAACGAAGACCAAATCTCTCACTTCAAATTCCAAGTTAGTCCTCCTGTTATTAGCATAATATTTTTGTCGATCTTGATCAGCTTTCATCCTTTGCCGGATAAGATCGATCTTTTCTGAAGTATCTCGAATCATGTTTGGCCCCAGCAGAAGTTTGTCGGTAGATTCCCACCAAAAAATCGTCGATCTACAAGGTCACCCAGATAGTTCTTCGAAGGGTGCCATGCCTATGCTGGATTGGTAAGTGTTGTTGTAGGAGAAATCTACCAAAGGAAGGTGCTCTTACCAAGTCCCTCCGAAGTCTAGGATACGTAGTCTTAGAAGATCCTCAACTACCCTATTCACCCTTTCAGTCTTTCCATCTATCTAAGAGTGGTATGTTGTGCTTAATCGTAGCTGTGTACCTAATGCCTCTTTCAATTTTTTCCAAAACTCACTGGTAAAGATGAGGTCACGATCAATCACTATACCAAAAGGTACCCCATATAATCGAACCATCTCACGGAGATATACTGATGCCAACCAAGATGTCATCCTCTTGCTCTTTGCAGGAATAAAATGAGCACTATTTGTAAGTCTATCCACTATCACCCAAATGCTTGTATTTCCCTTCCTTGATTATGATAATCCATCGATGAAATCCATAAAGACGCTCTCCCACTTCCATTGCGGGATATGTAAGAGTTGAAGCAATTCTCCTGGGTTCTTTTGTTCAGCCTTTACTCTTTAGCAAGTCACGCATCACGCTACAAATTGTGCTACATCTTTCTTCATGCCAGTACAAAAGAAAACCCTCTTCATGTATCGATACATTTTTTCGCTGCCCGGATGGATAGTCCTCCGAGAGTGATGAGCTTCCAAGTACTGCCTTAAGCAATTCCTTAATCTTAGGGACACATAACTTTCCATCTCGCCTTAGCCACCCCATATCATCCATGCTATATCTTGTAAGGTGACTAGAAGTCTCTCCTTTATCAAGCTTGTCCAAGATATCAGAAATCCGCGGGTCCTCCCATTTCATGGGTCCAACTTTCTCTAATAGAGTAGGCCGCACCTCTAATGATGCTACAAATCTCTCTGTGAAATCAATCGAAGTCTTAAAATCAAAATCTGAGATGTACTCCAAGTTCTTCCTTTTTACGAATAGAGGACTTAAAGTCATCTTTAGCCTACTCAGTGCATCCTCCACTACATTACCCTTTCCAGGGGTATATGCTATCTCGAAGTCGTTGGATGCTAGGAACTCCATCCATCGTTCCTGCCTTAGGTTGAGATCTTTTTGCGCGAACAAGTATTTGAGCGACTTATGATTTGTATATAGCTCAAACTTTTCTCTAAGTAGATAGTGTGGCCAAGACTTCAATGCAAAAACTATAGCAGCCAACTCTAGATCGTGGGTTAGGTAGTTCTTTTCATGAACTCTCAACTGTCTGCTTCCATAGCATACTACCCTTCCCTCCTGCATCAGAACGACACCAAGCCCTATGCCACAAGCATCGGTGTAAACCGTGAACATCTTTCTTCTGTTTGGGAGAGTCTGAACTGGTGCTGTTGTCAGAGCCCTTTTCAACCTTTGAAAAGCTTCCACACAATCAACACTCCATGAAAAAGCCAAGTTCTTCTTCGTCCATTGGGTAAGCGGGGTTGATACTCTTGCGAAATCTCTAATAAACTTTCTATCGTAGCCCGCCAATCCTAGGAAACTTCTTACCTCCGTTGCATTCCTTGGAGCTCTCCAATCTTGAACTATAATGACTTTCGCGTGATCCACGGCTATCCTATCCTTGGAGACCACTTGCCCTAAAAACCTTACTTCCTTTCTCCAAAAGTGACACTTAGAAAACTTCGCCTTAAGCTGATGTGATCTGAGGGTACGTAGGACCTTCCCTAAGTGTTGGGCATGCTCCTCCTTGTTCTTTGAGAAGATCAAAATGTCATCCACAAAAACCGCCATAAACTTGTTCATAAACTCCCTAAATACCCTGCTCATCAAGTCCACAAAATAGGTGGGTGCATTGGTCAGCCCAAAAGGCATAACCAACCATTCGAAGAAGCCATCTGGAGTTCTGAATGCAATCTTATCAATGTTGTCTTCTGTCACTCTTAACTGATGAAAACCTATGGCCAGATCCATCTGCGATAAAACTGCCGCGCCAACCAGCTGAACAAATAGGTCATCGATTCTTGCTAGTGGGTGCCTATTCTTCTTAGTGAGCTTATTTAGCACCATATAGTCCATACATAGACGAAGTGAGCCATCTGCTTTAGTTGCAAAAAAATGGAGCTCCCTATTCTAAAATGCTTTGCCTAATAAAACCTTCCTCGAATAGATCCCTTACTTGCTTACTGATCTCCTTACTTTCCCTTGGAGCCATGTGGCGCACTAATAGAGCAACTAGCTTTGCGTTCTCTACCAAGTAAATCCCTTAACCTCCTCAAACACATCCGGAAAGTCTCTAACTATGGGCACAGATCGCAAGTCATCAACAAAAGTATCAAGTGATTCTAGAAAGCTGAGCATCACCGACCCTTGTGGCTCGCAGGAAATTTCGAGAGTCCTAGCATGACAGGAAAGAAGTCTAACTGCTCTCTTTTCGCAATTAAGGACGGCACCATATATGGATAGCCAATCCATTCCTAGAATCAAACCATATCCCATAAAGTCCAGTATTTATGCATCGCATTCAAATTCGACGTCCAAGATAGAAATTCTCAAACCCCTACACATCATAGATAAATGAGAGATCCCCTATGGGGTCTGAGACTATTATATGTTCTGAGACTATACTAGTATTTAGGTGCAGATTATCTACTAAATAATCAGATATAAATGAATGTAAAACACCAGAATCAAACAAGGTTCGAACAGGATAGTCAAAAAGGGAAATCAAACCTTCAACTGTGACTTTCCTAGCTCGATCAGGTCTATCTGCTTCCAAAGCATGCACTTGCCCAGAAGTTCTTGCCCTTGCCTATTAGGGCATTTCTTGGTGAAGTGTCCTATATATCCACAATTAAAGCAAGCTCCTTTAGTCTTTCTGCTGTCTTTTACAAAATGACCCATCCCACCGCAACTGTGACACTTTACCTCCTTTTTGATTTGGGCTTTGTCGGATTTACCACCTTTCTTTTGTTGCTTTCGGTCTCTTTATTTTCTCCTATGCCATCTTCTTGCATAAGCGCCATATCAACTTGCCTTTCAAAATTTGCACCCATCGGTATGTGAGACAAAGCAAGTCCTTAAAGAGGTTCATTAAATCCTCTTGCAAATTTGAGCGCCTTCTTGTGAGGCGTATTCACCAACTCCAGTCCAAACCTTGCTAGTTGATTAAACTTATTCACGTATTCCTTCACTGGCAGTCTCCTTGTTTTAGAGCTAAGCACCTTTCCATCTGTAGTCCCTCCTCAGCCTGAGATAAGAATTTCATCTCGAACCTTTGCTTGAAATATCAACTAGCCTTTCAAAAGTTGCCCCCACCGGTATGTGAGACAAAGTAAGTCCTCGGAGAGGTTCATTCAATCCTCCCGCAGATCTGAGTGCCTTCTTGTGGAGCGTATTCACCAACTCTAGTCCAAAGCTCGCTAGTTGATTAGACTTATTCACGTATTCCTTCATCGGGAGTCTTCTTGTTTCAGAGCTAAGAACGTTTCCATCTGTAGTCCTCCCTCTGCCTGAGATAAGAATTTCATCTCGAACATTTACTTGAAATCATCCCACGTCACTACTGGTTATCCATCTTGCGTTACTTCCCATCAGTAGGAAGCCTTATCATTAAGTTGCCATGCAGTCAATTGTATTTCCCTTCGGTCGTCGACCTCAAAAAGTCCAAACAAGTTCTCCATATCTCGCAGCCAATTTCATGCTTCAACAAATCTTTACATTCCACGGAGTGGTTTTCATCCCATAGAACAGAAGTCCTTGCATATCTTTGATAAATTATCTACTCACGGAGGTGGAGGAACAATGGCTGCAACAGGGGAGGGGCATCTCCTTGGCCTTCAGCATGTGTCGTAGCCTCAAGATATCTACGGAACCAAGCCGGTATCAGAACGCCTCCAAGAAGATTGGGTTCCCTAAACATGTTGAAAAGAAAAGAAAATGGATTCAACAAGAGATCAAGAGAATTTTGACTATAGCTTAAGGTTTATGTTCTCAAAAACGGATTTTTACATGAAAATGTTTTTCTTTTTGAAAACGGTTTTGAATCTTTTTCTCTGTTCTTGTAACCTTCAACACTGATACCAAATGTGGCACCCCACATCCGTTAACGTCACTCATAAGAGAATGCATTAAGTTCTAACAAGCGCAAGAGGCAATCATTACAGAGAATATATAAGATAGACAAAATAAGTAACAAATTTTTTTAAAACTTTATTATAATAGAAATAAAACATAGTCTCAGAAATATGTCAAAACCAGTTACAACCAGAAAACTATCTCAAATCTGCTTTTCAAACCAACTCATAAAATAAAATGCCAAAGTACAAAAAGTAATATCCCATAGCATAAGCCAAACTAAAGTGGAAAGTAGATCAAAGCGATACATCTCAAAGAGTCCAAGTTAAGTCTAAGGTTAAGCGATATCCCAGTTGCTGCGGAGTACCGCCACCCTAAGAACCTGAGGGGCGGAAGGAAGAAAGTGGCAAAAGAAAAAGTTCAAACATAAAGTCTGGCGAGTTCCAGTAATCTACAAATATGCATGAATTAGAACTGATAAGACATGTAAATATAACTGGGTAAGAAAGGTATAGTTTTACAATAGATAATCTACATAGAATAGCAGGATGGACAGTATAACAGAAATGAACTTATGATCGGTTAAGGCTTCACTTTTATATCTAAAACGGGTAAATGTATGAACATATATGTCTGGACATACCCATTTCATATTTCAATTCCTAGTCTGCAGCAATACTAGTATACAAGTTCGACAGGAATATGTATTACAGGAATAGCAGCAGGAATAACAATAGGATTAGGCATACACTAATTACATAACAGGATTAGGTGTTAACCGAGTTACATAACAACAAGATTAGGTGTACCCTAATTACTACCCAAGCGATTGGTTACCTATTACCCGAATATCCTTTGTTAGCCCGGGCAGTAGGGTGTATCACTAGCTAACCCATTGACTTATAGAACACAACAATATCCGTAGGTGTTACAGCGTCTTATTTTCCCGAGTCGGACTCATACACGCTCATGACTCCGCAAGAACGCACACGCAACCACCCCCATGTGAACCTCTTACTATCAAGTTCAGTAAAGCTTTCCCTGGTCTCTACCTATTGCGAGGCCCCTTCTAGAAAGATACCAAACAGGAATACTGACTGATATGGTTTCCAAATAGCAGATTGACACATTTCAAAACCCCATAAGCTTGTGTCCCCAAAACCTAGAATTTAAGAGTCCCTAAAACCCGATACAACAACAAACGAGGGACCTCTTTGCTTATTAATATTTATATTCAACTTAACAAGTTCAGGTTTTATTAATAAGCATGGTTGTAATGTCATTATTTGTATACAACCCTATCATGTCATTTACTTACTGTCCGTTCAAGTCAAAGTTAACATGTCTATTCTTTGTGCATACTATTCATTAACTACATTCTCAAGTTATAGGTTCATGCATAAGGTCTATTTACAACAAGTGTCTACAACAAGTCTACATATGTATACTTATCCTTTTTTTCCAATTTATAACGTACACAGGTTTATGCACATCTTTACCAAGTTATACCGTATATAATGCAAGCCTAACATGTGTATATTCAATCATTCCCAATTAATTAATATGCCTAACTTCCTTTTTATGTCATTCATTATTGCCCAAATTATACGTATATCCTAGACTTCTTTAGGCCTTGGCTTGGCATAAAATAAAAGGGAAACAGAGAGAGAAGAGTAGACTCACATAGGCATATAAGACTAGAAATAAACATAGAAAAATGGGAAAAGGAAGATAGGTATATTTTACTTATTATTTTTCCAACATTACAGACATGTATAGTTTTTATCTAATTAACATTACAGGCATGTATATAACTTGTTTAAACATCACATGCATGTATGACTTGTTTAATTAACATCACATGCATGTATATAACTTGCAACACCACAGGCATATGTATAGATTGGTAAACTAACACTAATATTGGCATATAATAGATTATTATGGCAAAGGTGATAATAGTGAATCAGATATATGTATTTGACTATAAATCCTAGCCAGTTTCATTTAGTTTTCATGTTGAAAGCGTAAGAAATCAGATCTATAAATAATTGTAACTCACATTGAGTTTTGGTGAAGATAAATACGTATATAACACAAGGCCACATTAATCCTAGTCCAAATCAGATCCAAGATGTATGATGCCTCTTCTGTTTAATCCAGTCTCTAGCAACATTCCCTCATTATATGCATATATTTTTCAGAATAATTTAGAGGTAGAGTAAGAGGTGAAGAAATTGTGTGAATTGTCTATGGAGGAGGCTATCTATTTATAGATTTATAGAATCAACATCTGCTCTTGGATCTAGGTTTTAAATCTGAACAGTTCATGTCATGATGAGTCAGCATAAACAGAGACACAAAATCGTCCAGGTACAGAGCTCAAAATTCAGCCAGATCTATTATGGGTCGACCTACCTCCAACGAGTCGACCCTAGGGTCGACCCAACCCCTATTGGTTCAACCCATGGTCGACGTAGGCCAGTAGGGGTCAACCCACAATGGGTCTGTCTACCGCTTCTTTTTCCTGCTCGTTAGTTTGAATTGTTTTGACTTATTCTGGTTTAACTTGTTTATACATAAGCTTCATATATGTATACAAACTTCTAGAGCCCATAACTTCTTCATACATTATCTGTTTTATGCGAACTTGGGGTCTATCTGAACCAGAATTATGATACAAACGCAATGGTAATGCCCGTTTCAATTAATTCTGAATATTTATCATTGTTATAGTGTATTATATTTTGGGGTGTTACATGATGTGAATTCAAAGAGTACTTTTCCCAAACACGGCGGTATCATAGACTATAGTCAAACTCTGAACCGTCTCCAAAGATTCAAAGTAATTTCAATAAAAGGTAGCGACTACACCACAAAAGAACGAATTCTCAAAAAGAAAATTCAGCTAGAAATCTGAAGTAAAATAAAACGGATTTTCCCTTACTTGCTGATAAACTAATTGAAGGATTTACAAAATCAAATACACCAAGATGAATAGAAATTTCCTCAGTCTTTTCCAAGAGAAATATTGAAAACTTTTTTGATATTAAAATTTTATTTTTGACTAAGGGTCTCATAATATAAATATATATATTTAAAATTTATATTCCGGTTTATTCTACTAACTGGTACAACCTTTCCATGTTCTGGATTGTCGAGATTTTAAATATATATAATGGTTATTAATGATAATTTCTATAAATCATCCAAAATATTTGAAAAGAGGAGTATTAAAAATTGCAAGGAATGGTTAATCAAAGTTTCTGATTTTCGAGGCTCATTCCTTGTTATTTTCAAATTTCTTCTTTTAACTAGATTGGATTATTTATTAAAATTACACAAAACCCGACGATCTGGAACATGGTTAGATATAAATTTCTAGGATTTATTTTATTTACTCATATCTTTACTTATAAAACAAATTCTTGTACCAAAGTTTAAAATATCCCCTTTCTTATTTCAAAAATATTTTCAAAAACTTAAATCTCTCTGACATAGGACTTGGAGACTATCTTAGTTGTAACTAACTTTTTGTCCAGTCACCAAGCTCAAATCCATGGGACTCACTGTATGTCGTCCTCATGTTTTTCCAAACTAAATCGCCAAACGTACCATGTGGTAAATTGGGGTTGGTTGAATACTCTAACTCGAAATAATTCTAACTCCTAGACATTAAATCCCGATCTTAAATAAATAGGCCCACGACTATCTCATTGTCAAAATAATTTAGAGTTAAGCAAGAAAGACCAAAGGAAACAAAAAAGAAATCGAATATGTTCTCTCACTAATCCTAGTTTAATAATTTCTATGATTGCCTAAACCTAAGCTCTGATACCAAATGTAGCAACCCATATTTTTCTAAGCCCGAATTTCGATAAAAATCGAAAATCAAACTCATTCAAGAATGGAGAGTATAAATCAGGTACCTAAATAATGAGCGTAAGCATAATCAGAGTAAAATAGAACCAACTCACAGCGAAAACAAAATAAGATAACTAATACAGACTAAGGAGACTGCCATAAAGCATATCGCCACATCGATATCAAGTTTGAGAGAACGAGAACTGAAGCCCAAACTAAGCAGCTTCTAGGACCAGTCTGTTGAGTATAACAATATGATTTTTATTTGATGATAACAAGCATAAATACTACTATATAAACGAGTTTATAATTGTGTTATTCTACGTTATATCTCATATAGAATTAAATATTTATATTGATTAAAATGTTATTGCATAGAATGTAATATTCAAATAGTTATTTTGTTCAATTAAATATATTATTTCAATGTTTGAAATAATATAATTTTTTGACTTTGTTATTGTGCAATTCACATATACATACATTCCTCACTACACCACTCAGTTCACTCAGTTACAAATACATTTAAAATATACACATCGATACAAGATGAGTCTTCATTTTCTTCAATATCTAGTCCAGTTACCCGTATACCTATCACAAAGTTTCACATAGTAAAATGGAACAAAAATAGATTTAACAGTAGGTAAATATAAATTTATTTTTAGGTTTTATGTGCGTTGGATATTTGGTTTGTTTCTCATCACTTTTCTAGACTTGATTATATATGTTTGTTTGTGTGTGTGTGTTTATTTAAGTGTAGACTTGTGATATTCATGGTGATCCACTGTAAATACCACACAGTAGACATAATATAGTGCTAGCGGATTAGCTTCAACACAGCTATAGTGGTCTGTTGATCAAAACCAACCTCAACTCACATATTTGGTCTGCTGGGCTTGACCAACCTCGACATAACATATAGTTGGTCTATTTATTAAAAATGGAATATATATATGTATGCACATGTACACAGTTATCTTTTCAGGTGTTATCTTTTTAGGTGAATAGTTGGTTAAGACCAAAGAAATACATCATGGCAGTCCAATAGTTATAGTGCATAACATGCACATCTTTTAGGTAAACGATATGGGGGTAAGAAAAATTCAGTGCAATACCAATGTCAAACAAACCAAGGTCAAGTGTGCTAACAATAGATGCATATGACTAGCAAGAAGAAGACACAAGTTTCAAGTATACGATGAACAAACAACCACAATTCAGGTCCAAAGTCACAACACCTAAATATCAAGACCAAGTATGATGGCCAGCCATACAAAAAAGGTGAAGACAAAGGTAGGCAATAGCGAAAACAAAGAAACCTAAACAAATACAAAGGCAAGGCATAAAGGTAAAGTTAACACAACTTCAAGTATGTCAGCAAGTACAAAAAAGTTTAAAGTAAACAATTCGGCCACAGAAAGTTTCAAAAGCAACACAATGAACAAAAGCAGCACCAAGACATGATATAGTAGAAATAAAGGAGAAAGATCATCTATTTTCAGTGCATAAAGGTGCAGATAGTCAAGCAAAAATATACAAGATCAACACCAACTCGTAGCAGAGAACATAAATTAATACACACAACCACAAGTAAAACAGTGTACTGAGTTTAATAGAGACAAGAAAACCAGACCAAAAGTGTAGTATCTCTTATTAGCTATTTCTAAAGTGTGTTAAAAATTATGCTGTAGTTATTAAATCTGATGATCAGCCTTAGTATCTGTTCCAATCAGTTATCAAAACGAAAACATGTAAACAAAGCAGGTGAGAAAATATACAATGTTACAACAATCATTGATCATGGCAAGTGTATGAGCAATCAACACATTGCAGTAGTGAAGAAATTAAATCCAAGCCAACAAATGTCCAAAGTACACAGGTGAAGCATAGCAAAGAAATTCAAACATGCAAGGAAACAAGGTGCAAGTCAAAATTCATATTTAAAAGTATACTTTTAGGCAAGAAAGTTCGGCCAAAATTTTAACAACAGAAAGTGAATGGTCAAAGCATAGTATGAGATTTTGAAATTTTATTTTCGGCAAGGTAGAATGGTTCCAAAATTTCCATTAGTCAACCGTATAGGAGATACAAAATTATTTATTTGGGAAGTTGAACAATTCAAAAAATTCCATAAAATCACAAGTGTTCTTTATGGAAAAATTCACATTGGAAGAAATCTCTAGAAATCATAGTCTATTAAATTCAGCAAGTTTGATCAATTCAGATCACAAGAAGACTTGAGAAACAGAGATATCAGGGTATCAAAATCCTATATAAACCCAAGCGTCATCACATATAAGGTGTGGAAATTCAAAGCGAATAATTAAAATAAAATGGAAAAATCACATACATCTGTCAGAGAAAACTTTCTTCTCGAATCACCACACTAGAATCGAAGATTAACAGAGCAATCAGTGTATAATGAGGAGTCAATCGATCGAACTGTGGAAAAATAGATTTTGGAGGAAACCCTAGTTTTGAATTGTAGCCACTAAAGGAAAAAGAGGAAGCAGAGACTATTATAAGAGACTAAGCACAAAAAAAGGGGACGTTCATCCTTTTTATTTTTAAGAATCTTAACATATATTTAAACGAACTAGGGTTTAATTTTAAAGTTTATTTTTATTGCATTGTATTTTCATATCTCATCAAATTCTAGTTTTAGCTAGGTTACAAACTACGAGATTGCAATTTGGGAAAATCACAGGTTTGGGGATTAAGTTTTGTCAAGGTTTTGAGCGTAGGGTTAGGACAATTGGGAGCGGGTGTCGCGAGTTTACAAGGATTGCAAGCGTAGAGATTGTTTTAATTCCTAGTAGAAACCTTGGATGCAGCAGTAGGCAGGGTTTGCTAAAGCCGGGTATTTCTATGTGTTATTTACTTTCGGCATTTACTTTGATTATTATTTGTGCCATTTTTTTAGTAATTGATTGCAATCAACCCTATTCACCTCCTCCTCTTTGGTTAATTTAGATCCTACATGAAATACCCCACCTCCGTTAAGGTCACTCACAAATGGAATGCCTTAACTTTAGTGGAGGATTATAGGTAAAAGATGCAAATGAATTACAAGACAGACGCATAAAGCAGCGGAAAATAAAAATCATTTTATAAACAATGTGGTTCAGTCAGGCTTTTATAATAGTTGTCTCAATCAAACTTAAAAGTAATACATAGAACTTCTTTCTTGAATTAAAACATAAAGAAGCATTAAAACAACAATAAGGCAGCATAAATACCCAATAAGAGAGTATCCAAAGCCATAGCCCAAGGAAAAAGATTCCAAGCAATACATCTACTCTCTTCAAGTTGAAAATGATCTGATCTAAGCTGAAGTGTTCCCTCCCTGCGGACCGGGGGAGGAGGAAACGGAAGAAAATAAGACGAAAGAAAATGGGTTAGACATGAGTCTGGTAAGTCCAGTGACTATTTTAGTATGTAAACAAGAAAAAGGGTTATGACATGAATAAACAGAATCTAGGACCACACCCTAGAAATAAGATAATAAGGCTGAATATGCTATCGCACTCATTTCATTTCTTTGCACCACTTAACTAGTATACCAACTAGTAATTTATATAAAATGATCATATTGTAATGTTATCCCAATCCCCAAAATCGTGGTGGCCTTCAGGTGTACATCTATCGTGAGGATTCCACCTCAATCTGCCTAATTGCCATGAACATGTTAGATGTACCCTTACTACTCTATCGATCGGTTCCTTACTCGTATTAATTTTTCCTTGTGTCTGTGTCAATCGGCCCTCTCTTGCGTGTAGATACCCTGTGCTGGTCCCACCATAAGGTGTATCAATCCTTATGATAGTAACCCGACACGATTCAAGATGCACAGTGTATAACTACTGGTACCTAGTGCCTGTTTTTTTTACTCCGGAGTACGTGCACGCCCGTAAATTGTCGGAACCTACACTGACGTACCCCTGCCGCTATTTTGACTACTTATAATCAGCCCAGTAATCGTGCCCCACCCTGCCTAGTTCAGGGTACCATGATACATCTATGTGGGTTACTGCTGAAATGGGTCCTCGTTACTAGGGTTTCCTACTGGTTAAGTTTGTGGGCCTATATATACAAATATTACCCACCAACACGAGATGTTCTTAACCCTCCCACCGATTCTAGCATGTTTACTTAACGGTTAAGTTCGTGGGCCTATATGTACTAATATTACCCACCTACACGAGATGTACTTAACCCTCCCATAATTCGAGTATGTTTTTTTAACGGTTAAGTTTGTGGGCCTATATGTACTAATATTACTCACCTACACGAGATGTACTTAACCCTCCTAAACATTATGTCATATTGGTTAAGTGTTGTCCATTCATGAAACTTAACCTACCCATTCATCGTGTCATGTTGGTTAAGTGTTTCTTATTAACTTAACCCCGTTCATTCATCAAGTTATATTGGTTAAGTGTCATAAATCAATTCAAGTTAACTTAACCCACCTACTTGTCATGTTACTTTGGTTAAGTGTTGCTTCTTGTGTTAACTTAACCCTACCACAAATCAAGTCATATTTGTTAAGTGTTGCCCTCTCGTGTTAACTTAACCCTTCCCATTCATCATATCATGTTGGTTAAGTGTTTCCCTCTTGTTTTAACTTAATCTTACCACAAATCAAGTTATATTGGTTAAGTGTTGCCCTCTTGTTTTAACTTAACCTTACCACAAATCAAGTTATATTAGTTAAGTGTTTCTTATTAACTTAACCCTACCCATTCATCATGCTTTACTTGGTTAAGTGTTTACTATTAACTTAACCCTAGTCATCCATCATGTTATATTGGTTAAGTGTTTCTCATTAACTTAACCCAAGTCATTCATCTTATATTGGTTAAGTGTTTCTCATTAACATAACCCTAGTCATTTATCTTGTTCATTAGCATTAATTGATTTATTAATGCACAAACCTCTCACATTAGATATGTGTTGTTGCAGTTACTTGATGTGCCGGGCGGTTTCGGGAAGTTTTACAACACAACTCAATCTAACCTCGGGTTTTCCTTGGGCATGATGCACTAACCTCTCACATTAGATAGGTGTTGTTGTGGTTACTGGATGTGTCGGGCGGTTCCGGGCAGTTTTACACCACAACTCAATCTAACCTCGGGTTAGGCATATTCGTCTTTTTCTTAATTTACATATTTATCTTTCAAATTTACATATAAATTATCCATAATTATTGTCGTTCAAGTCATGCCCCATTTACCCTCTAAATCATATTTTCAATTTTTGGTATATAAATTATACCAATTTTATGGCACAAACCATTTATTTATTTATGGGCCAAATTGTGCTAATAATAATAATTTCTAAGGTTTTCCCAAAGTTACCCCCGTCATACGTTCGCAAAATTCACATAGAATGTTAGGCTCGTAACTTAGCCTAACTTATATACAAAAGGGGAAAGAAGGGAGCATGTACCATTCACACAACATAAAATAATAAGGGTCTAACTAAACATGTTTCATGTAAAAGTGGCATAATATAAAGAACTTGCATTTTTGGATCCAACTAACATGAGTATTTAAGCATATGAAATTACCCAAATCCAACTAGGTGTATAAATGTAAACTTTTATTTTGGGTCCAATGAACATAAACCTTAAGCATATAGAATTACACAAGTTCAACTAGACATGTGAATGTGAACTTTTAATTTGGATCCAATAATCATGAACCTTAAGCATATGGAATTACATAGGTTTAACAAGGCATGTAAATATGAACTTTTTATTTTGGATCCAACAAACATGAATCTTAAGCATATGGTTTTACACAAGTTTAACAAGGCATGTAAATATGAACTTTAATCTTGGATCCAATTTTAATAGATCTAAATGTAAATCTAAACATAATACATGTCTTGGCCTAATTATTTGCATGTGACATAACATGAATGAATCACCAATTTTATATGATTGGTTTACATCAACATAATAACCACATAGCCTAACAACTTGCATGTAACATAACATGAATGAATCACCAATTTTACATGATTGGTTTACATCAACATTATAACCACATAACTTGCATGTAACATAACATGAATGAATCACCAATTTAACTTGATTGGTTTACATCAACTTATTAACCACATAGCCTAACAACTTGCATGTAACATAACATGAATGAATCACCAATTTTACATGATTGGTTTACATCAACATAATAACCACATAGCCTAACAACTTGCATGTAACATAACATGAATGAATCACAGGGGGGTTTGCGCGCATCGATCGAGGAAAACGGGGGTTTGCGCGCGTCGATCGAGGAAAAGGAGGGGTTTGCACGTGTCGATCGAGGAAAAGGGGGGATGCTCGCTGGAGCGGCGCTGCCTGAGGGGGGGCGCGAGGCGGTTCCTCCGCCCTTTCCTTCCTCCAGTTCTTTATTTTTCTTTTGAATGAACAGGGGGGTTTAGGCAAAAAGCAAGAGAGAGAAACGGAGTAGAGAGAATTTTATACATCAACATAATAACAACATAGCCTAACAACTTGCACGTAACACAACATGAAAAAATCACCAAACTTTACATAATACATGATTGGTTTAACACCAACATAATAACCACATAGTCTAACAACTCGTATGTAACATAATATGAATAAATCACCAAACTTTACATAATACATGATTGGTTTAACACCAACATAATAGCCACAATAATCTCATAAGCATATACGATAGAATCGTTACAAGAATAGGCATGAGTCAGCATCATCATTATCTTACAACTAGGAATAACGCTAGTTTTCATTTTATTACAAATTATAACTTTTAATCATTCATATCTAAATAATAACAGGATTTACAAAGAAAAGAAAGTCTTGTTTTCTGGGATCTGTTTTCTGAAATTGGAAAGCAATCCCTTGAAGAAGACTATCAATTCTCTAAGTTAGTTTTGATTTGTAGCTTTAATCTTGCTTTCAAGTTGAAGAACGAACGGTGGCTGAACTAGAACGATCATGGACGGCATGGTGGCTCCTTGGAATGAATTTGTGTGATTTAGGGTTTGAGGATTATGGTTGCTTTTATAGAAGTTAAATATTATGTGAGCTGTTAGATCATTTTAGGAGCAATCAGAGCCATATAACTAAAGCAATGTGTCACTCAGCCAATCATAGCATGACACATAAGCCCTAACACCTCAGAATTTGTCACAAAGCCAATCAGAGAAGGCCATGTAAAAAAGACAATCTTAACCAACAAAAAATGCGCCACGTGCACCACATGATGCATACACGTCATATATATATATATATATATATATATATATATATATTCTTCTTATCTATCTTCCCAATTAACCATTTTCACACTAAACCACTTTTTGAACTGCGTTCACACTAAGCTACTTTTTAGCCATTCCCCTAAAACAAAAA
Source organism: Allium sativum (assembly GCA_030737875.1). NCBI lineage: Eukaryota > Viridiplantae > Streptophyta > Magnoliopsida > Asparagales > Amaryllidaceae > Allium > Allium sativum. The sequence goes on along the minus strand of CM060919.1, from coordinate 825,087,300 downwards.
TATGGCGCTGGCGGGGATCGAATTTTATACCTCTTGTATGCAAGTCACATGTTCTTACTAAATGAGCTACTAAGTCTTTTGCTTACAAACCTTAGAACAATGCTAAACATTATTCTTTTCTCATTTTTCTTTTTCATGTTTTGCTGCAATATTTAATTTAAAGATATCTTCTTCATACGGAGTTCGATTTATGCAAACTCAGAGTCTATCTCAAGCAGAAGATGAACTTAATGGCACAAACCATTTCACATATTTCTTCTTTTTCAAATTAATTATTCTTTAATTTGTCGTTTTAATATTATCAGAAAATACGGGGTGTTACATTCTCCCCTCCTTAAAGGATTTCGTCCCCGAAATCTTCAAGTTAAGAAGGATGTATATCCTACCATCCAATCATACATCTACTCAACCATCAAACACAGGCATCCATTGTCCTTAAAAAGATTTCTAATGCCTTCATGATCATATGCATAGTGTGTGTACATGTCCTTATCTAATGCAAAATCAGGCGGTCTACTGTTTCAGTTGACCTCCTCAATGCGAATTATGTCAGTGCCATGAGTGCATCATGTATGCAATTATTCCTAATCGTACTTTATAACTTCTACATGAGTGCAAAATCATTCATAAAAATTCAACATCCATGTGATAACACATCAAGTTTCAGTTCATATATATAAAAATTCACTCATGCATATGCAATATGAAAGTGACTAAGCCGATCTAGTGCCTAATATGTGTATATGCATCCACGAGCAACCACTTGCAACCACCAATCATAACATGTTTCAAACACATGTTTACATCCATTGGCTTCTAAAGATATGACCTAGAGGATAATCCTAAAAAGATAGAAACAAACATGCGTAGAATTCCAAGAAAAAGAAATCAAGGATATACCCTTAAGAAAAAGGGTATGATGCACGTGTCTTATCTAGAGTCTCCCACGTCGCGTCTTCTTGAGCTTCACTCCACTGTACCTTAAATAATTTAACTTCACAGTTACGAAGCTTCTTGACCTCCATTTCCAAAACTCACTAGTAAAGATAGGACCTCGATCACTTACTATGCTAGAGGGTATCCAATGTAGTCGAGCTATCTTTCCAAGATAAACAGCTGTGAGCCATGATACCAAGTATATATACTAAGATGATTAGAGGTCTCTCCTCTACTTATCTTATACAACATTCCAAAAATCTGAGGGTCTAAAGCTAAAGGTTGCTATGTACTTTTTACCTCTCTTAAGGTCAGTCTTACTTTAGGGCACCTGCCACAACCTTTTATTTCTCACGCAAAATATCCTAGTCGAACTCGACATCCCTCAAGTACAAGCCCCAAAAGCCTGAACCAATATCAGACAAGCACCCAAGGAATACCTCCTCCGAATTTGGACAATTTATGTGAGATTATACTAGCAAAACAACCAAAAAATTGAGCACTTAACCGACTTTGGCTATCCTAGCCAATCTTGCTCCAAAACTATCGTTGATCGCATAACTGGCTTTGCATTGTCAACTAGATATATGCAGAAGTCTATCTCGAGTTTTAGAGGGAAAATCCCTAACCTAATCAAAAACATATGCGGGCTATCCTAACATATCGCAAATCGTCGATGGATGCATCAAGTGACTCTAGGTTGCTAAGCCTAACTAATCCCCTCAGGATCGCACGAAATCTCGAGGGTATTCCCGAGGCAAGTAAAAAATCTAACTATCCTCCTTTCACAAATACTATATAACCAATTTATGCCTAGAATCAACCCATAGCCTATACAACCAAAAATATAAGTATCTCAAATCCTTACAGACCAAAGATAAATGAGTCGAACCACAAATTGGATTTGAGACAATAATGGGATCTTCTACTATACAAGTACTAAGGTGCAGAGACTCAACTATGGAAGCCGATATAAACAAATGTGAAGCGCTAAAGTAAAAAAGACTACTAACAGGATGATCAAGAAGAAAAACTAAACTTTTTCAATAGAAGCTCTACTACGTCTCTCTCGGGTATGCTGGTGGTGAGAGCTTGCTTTTTCCCTCCTGAAAATCCTGTCATTTGTTCTTGCCCTTGTCCCTTTATACCATAATAAAGAAACTTCCTCTTGTCTTAGGTTTTACTATTCTTTCCTCCCCTCTTGTCCGTGATTCTTCCACTTACACCTCTTTCTTTTTACCTCCTTTGTGAACCAAGTCTATATCCATGAGTTCCTCATCCTTGGGTTGTGCTCCTTAGCAAAACTCCCTCATTCTCATCTTTGCCATCCTTGTGTAACTTATTGACAAGTCTCTTGAAAGCTGCCTCCATTGCATGGAAAATCCTACAAAGCTTGAAAGAAAATTAGCCGTAGGTGAAACTACTGCGGCTATAGATGGAAATTGGGCACTTCTTCGTCCTTTGACACGTACCGTAGTCTCATCAAGCCTACGGAACCATTCCTCGATGAGGTTACCTCCCATAAATCCAGGAGCCTCGGAGACTCAGAAAGAAAACAAGGATTCAAATAGAGGATCAAAAGATAATGCATATGGCTTTGGGGAAACTGCCTTTAAAACAAAACTTTTCTTTTGAAAATGCTTCTTTTAAAACCATTTTGAAAATAATTTTTCAAATCTTTTATCTGATCCGGCAACCATCAGCTCTGATACCAAGTGAAACACCCCACCTCCGTTAAGGTTACTCACAAAGGGAATGCCTTAACTATGGTAGAGCATTATTGGTAAAAGATGCAGACGAATTACAGGACAGACACATAAAGCAGCAGAAAATAAAAAATCATTTTATAAACAATGTGGTTCAGTCAAGCTTTTACAACAGTTGTCTCAATCATACTTAAAAGTAATACATAGAACTTCTGTCTTGAATTAAAACATAAAGAAGCATTAAAACAACAGTAAGGCAGCATAAATCCCCAATAAGAGAGTATCCAAAGCAATAGCCCAAGGAAAAAGATTCCAAGCAATACATCTACTCTCTTCAAGCTGGAAATGATCTGATCTAAGCTGAAGTGTTCCCTCCCTGTGGACAGGGGGAGGGGGAATGGAAGAAAAGAAGACGAAAGAAAATGGGTCAGACATGAGTCTGTTAAGTCCAGTGACTATTTAGTATGTAAACAAGAAAAAGGGTTAGGACATGAATAAACTGAATCTAGGACCACACCCTAGAAATAAGATAATAAGGCTGAATATGCTATCGCACTCATTTCACTTCTCTACACTACCTAAATAGTGTCCCAACTAGTAACCTATATAAAATGATCATATTGTAATGTGATCCCAATCCCCGCAATTGTGGTGGCCTTCCGCTGTACATCTATCATGAGGATTCCACCTCAATCAGCCTAGTTGACATGAACACTTTAGATGTACCCGTATTACTCTATCGATCGGCTCCTTACTCATACTAATTTTTCCTTGTGTCTATGTTTATCGGCCCTCTCTTGCGTGTAGATACCCTGTGCTGGTCCCACCATAAGTTGTATCAATCCTTGTGATAGCAACCCGATACGATTCAAGATGAACAGTGTATAACTACTGGTACCCAGTGCCTGCTTTTTCTTACTCCGGAGTACATGCACGCCCGTAAACCATTGGAACCTACACTAACGTACCCCCTGCCGCTGTTTTGACTGCTTATAATAAGCCCAGTAATCGTGCCCCCACCCTGCCTAGTTCAGGGTACCATGATACATCTATGTGGGTTACTGCTGAAATGGGTCCCCGTTACTAGGGTTTCCTACTGGTTAAGTTTTTGGGCCTATATATATACAAATATTACCCACCTACACGAGATGTACTTAACCCTCCCACCGATTCTAGCATGTTTACTTAACGGTTAAGTTTGTGGGCCTATATATGCAAATATTACCAACCTACACGAGATGTACTTAACCCTCCCATCGATTCGAGTATGTTTATTTAACGGTTAAGTTTGTGGGCCTATATGTACTAATATTGCCCACCTACACGAGATGTACTTAACCCTCCTACACATTATGTCATATTGGTTAAGTGTTGTCCATTCATGTTAACTTAACCTACCCATTCATTGTGTCATGTTGGTTAATTGTTTCTTATTAACTTAACCCTGTTCATTCATCAAGTTATATTGGTTAAGTGTCATCAATCAATTCTAGTTAACTTAACCCACCTACTTGTTATGTTACTTTGGTTAATTGTTGCCTTCTTGTGTTAACTTAATCCTACCACAAATGAAGTCATGTTGGTTTAGCGTTGCCCTCTCGTGTTAATTAAACCCTTCCCATTCATCATGTCATGTTGATTAAGTGTTTCCCCCTTGTTTTAACTTAACCTTACCACAAATCAAGTTATATTGGTAAAGTGTTGCCCTCTTATTTTAACTTAACCTTACCACAAATCAAGTTATATTGGTCCAGTGTTTCTTATTAACTTATCCCTACCTATTCATCACGATATACTTGGTTAAGTGTTTTCTATTAACTTGACCCTAGTCATCCATCCTGTTATATTGGTTAAGTGTTTCTCATTAACTTAACCCTGGTCATTCATCTTATATTGGTTAAGTGCTTCTCATTAACTTAACCCTAGTCATTTATCTTGTTCATTAGCATTAATCAATTTATTAATGCACCAACCTCTCACATTAGATATGTGTTGTTGCGGTTACTGGATGTGTCGGGCGGTTCCGGGAAGTTTTACACCACAACTCAATCTAACCTCGGGTTTTCCTTAGGCTTGATGCACTAACCTCTCACATTAGATAGGTGTTGTTGTGATTACTGGATGTGTCAGGCGGTTCCGGGCAGTTTTGCACCACAACTCAATCTAACCTCGGGTTAGGCATATTCGTCCTTTTGTTAATTTACATATTTATCTTTCAATTTTATATGTAAATTATCCACAATTATTGACATTCAAGTCATGCCCCACTTACCCTCTAATTCATATTTTCAATTTTTGGTATATAAATTATACCAATTTCATGGCATTAACCATTCATTTATTTATGGGCCAAATTATGCTAATAATAATAATTTCTAAGGTTTTTCCAATGTTACCCCCGTCATTTATTTATTTATGAGTCTTTAAGCATATGAAATTACCCATCCAACTAGGCACGTAAATGTAAACTTTATTTTGGGTCCAATGGACGTAAAACTTAAGCATATAGAATTACACAAGTTCAACTAGACATGTGAATGTGAACTTTTAATTTGGATCCAATAATCATGAATCTTAAACATATGGAATTACCAAGGTTTAACAAGGCATGTAAATATGAACTTTTTATTTTGGATCCAACAAACATGAATCTTGAGCATATGGTTTTACACAAGTTTAACAAGGCATGTAAGTATGAATTTTAATCTTGGATCCAATTTTCATTGATCTAAATGTAAATATAAACATAATACATGTCTTGGCCTAATAATTTGCATGTAACATAACATGAATGAATCATCAATTTTATATGATTGGTTTACATCAACATAATAACCACATAGCCTAACAACTTGCATGTAACATAACATGAATGAATCACCAATTTTACATGATTGGTTTACATCAAGATAATAACCACATAACTTGCATGTAACATAACATGAATGAATCACCAATTTTACATGATTGGTTTACGTCAACATAATAACCACATAGCCTAACAACTTGCATGTAACATAACATGAATGAATCACCAATTTTACATGATTAGTTTACATCAACATAATAACCACATAGCCTAACAACTTGCATGTAACATAACATGAAAAAATCACCAAACTTTACATAATACATGATTGGTTTAACACCAACATAATAACCACATAGCCTAACAACTCGCATGTAACATAACATGAATAAATCACCAAATTTTACATAATACATGATTGGTTTAACACCAACATAATAGCCACAATAATCTTATAAGCATATACGATAGAATCATTACAAGAATAGGCATGAATCAGCATCATCATTATCTTACAACTAGGAATAACGCTAGTTTTCATTTTATTACAAATCACAACTTTTTAATCGTTCACATCTAAATAATAACAAGACTTACAAAGAAAAGAAAGTCTTGTTTTCTGGGATCTGTTTTCTGAAATTGGAAAGCAATCCCTTGAAGAAGACTATCAATTCTCTAAGTTAGTTTTGATTCGTAGCTTTAATCTTGCTTTCAAGTTGAAGAAGGAATGGTGACTAAGCTAGAACGATCATGGATGGCATGGTGGCTCCTTGGAATGAATTTATGTGATTTAGGGTTTGAGGATTATGGTTGCTTTTATAGAAGTTAAATCTTACGTAAGCCGTTAGATCGTTTTAGAAGCAATCAGAGCCATCCAACTAAAGCAACGTGTCACTTAGCCAATCGTAGCATGACACATAAGCCCTAACACCTCAGAATTTTTCACAAAGCCAATCAGAGAAGGCCACGTAAAAAAGACAATCCTTGAGCAACAAAAAATGCGCCACGTGCGCCACATGATCCGTACACGTCATATATATATATGTGTGTGTGTATGTATGTATGAATGTATATATATTATATAAATTTTTTCTTTTTATCTATCTTCCCAATTTACCATTTTCACACTAAACCAATTTTTGAACTGCGTTCACACTAAGCCACTTTTTAGCCATTCCCCTAAAACAAAAATATAGCGATGGCAGGGATCAAACTCTGTACCTCTTGTATGCAAGTCACATGTTCTAACCAAATGCGCTACTAAGTCTTTTGCTTACAAACCTTAGAACAATGCTAAACATTATTCTTTTCTCATTCTTCTTTTTCATGTTTTGCTGCAATAACTAATTTAAAGATATCTTCTTCATACGGGGTCCGATTTACGTAAATTCGGACTCTATCTCAAGCAGAATTCCGAGATAAACGCAATGGCATAACCCGTTTCACCTATTTCTTCTTTTTCAAATTAATTATTCTTTAATTTGTTATTTTAATATTCTCAAAAAATATGGGGTGTTATACTACAAGTGGTATCAAAGTAGGTAATTTTTAAACTCTAAATTCATGAATTTGTCTGATAATTCATTTTTTGAGGTCAGTCAACAACTAGGCCACTTATGTTTTATGGAACTTATTATGTGTACTATAAAGTTAGTTAGGAAATTTATTTCAGTGAAGTTGATTATGATGTGTGGGATAATATTGAAGCAGGTTATAAGCCTCCTACTATGATTATTAATAATGTTGAATTTTTCTTAACCCAAAGAAAGATGGGATGCATCTGATAAAAAAAATGTTATCATTAAATGCTAAAACATAAATGTTCTTATATGTGATCTTGACAAAACTGAGTTTAACTGAATATCTCATTGTTTAACTATGTAGGAAATTTGGCATATTTTCGAGGTCACGCATGAAGGGACATCTCAAGTTATGGAATCTTGTGAAGCTCTATTAAGTAAAAAAATATGAAGATCTTTCGATGCGAAAAGATGAAGATATAAAAGAGATGTATGGTCGATTCTCATCACTTATTTATAATACAAAAGATCTTGGTAAAATTTGTGTTGAAGTGGAATTAGTGTTGAAAATACTGAGAGTAATACCGATGAACTTTAATGCTAAAGCAACGGCTATTCACGAGTCAAAAAACCTAAATAAATTGAGCATAGAAGAGTTGATTGGAAGATTGGTAGCTTTTGAGATGGGACTAACAGACAAAGAAGAACACAACAATTTAAATCGGAAAAAATCGATTCCTTTAACCAGTACTCGTAAAAGTGATGATGGATATGGAAATCCTGTTGAAGAGCCTATTATGTTTCTTAAGAAGTGGTCTCATTAAATTTCAAGATGCATAAGAAGAATTCAAAATCCAACAAGCTCAAAAATTCAAATAACTCAGACGAAGAAGTTATTTGCAACAATTACAAGAAACCATGACATATCAAAGAAGATTTCCCACAGCTTAAGAATGAAAAAGGAAAGAAGGGAAAAATAAGAAGAAGGGTTTTTCTGCTACATGGGATGATGAGGGAAGAAGTTTCTGACAGTGACAAAGAGGAAGCTAATTTGTGTCTTATGGCACAGTCAGATACGAAAAGTAGTGAAGAGGACTCTAGTGAGGTACCAAAATACGCTTACAAGGATTTAATTTTAATGTGTCATGATCCCACAAAAACTATTGATACTCTTGAGCTAAAAGTTAAGAAATTAAAACCTGAAAGGTTAAAATGAGTTAAAGAAAACAATAGGTTAGAAAATAAACTCTAAAAAATTAAGAATTCACAGTTTTTAGAATGCAAAAAGTGTCAGTCTTTGAGTGATGATATTTTGAATTTGTCGCTTGAAAATGAAAATGCAAATTTGAAAAATAATCATTTTGAATTTATTCAATTAAATCGCAATTTTGAAAAAGAAATTGGAAAGCTCAAGTGTTCGAAAAAGTTGAAACTAAAAAGCATAAACAATTTGAAATTGAGATTTCCAAATTAAAGAATAAAATAAATTTTCTTGAATATGTTATCGAAAAATCATTTTTATACTGAAACCAAAAATGGACAAGGATTCGTTAAATCTAATCATTTTGGAAAGAAAAAATCTGACAAACTCAATGGAATTTCTAAGTGTGTGATTTGTGGAAACCATGGTCGTATATGCATGTTTAGAAACAAAAATAATTCATTTGAACAATCATGGGTCCCAAAAGGAAGTAAAATAGGTTTAACTAAATGTAAACGCATTTGGGTTCCTAGTGGTACATTGGTAAATGAAAATGGATAGTTATACAAATAAGTTTGGGTACCAAAATGTGCAAACAAAGCTAAGATGGTAAAACAACCATTGTTTGACCACTCGATACTAAAATAATTTGGGTACCCAATGAGGCTAAGGAACAACTATGAGAAAGATAGATTCTAAGCTAGTCGATATAATTTTCGAATCATCTTAAATCTTCCTTAGAATATGTTTATGAGTTAGAGATTCATTGGTTCACATCGTAATGGTAAATCAGGTATGATATCTAAACTCATGTTTTAATCTTATGTTGATGTCTATTTTGATATTACACTGCCTTAGCATTCTTTGATATCTTCAGTTTCTTTACTTCAAATTGCAAAATTCAAGATGTTATGGAAAATATGTTTAGTTACCAACAACTTTTATGTTTTGAGTATTTCTAGATCCTAAATTTAGATTGATGAAAAACTGAAATACATATGAAGTATAGATTATAGGCAGTTCCCAGAATTTCTGATAGCATCATAGTATTTTGATCATATCTTGAACTATAATTTTCGAAATTCTAAATTTTTTGATGTTCTAAAATCTAATGAAATTTCACACATCTTTTCTGTTTTGAGTTTCTGCAAATTCGCTTTGGAAAGTCTTGAAAAACTGCACTTAATATAGCGCAGTACTTGAAAACCGTTTTAGATAAGTTGTGATAATTTCATAATTTTTTTCTTTAGTTAACTGTTTGGATTTGAAAATCATTTGACATGGGTTATTGTGTTGAATCTCATGACCTATCGCATTTGGATTTGAGTTCAAAATATAAGTGTACATCTAGTGGCTTCAAATGAACTATTTTAAGACTAGAATCTCTTATGGTTAGTAAAGATGCTCCAAAAAATTCTCTTGTGAATCTTGTTATGAAATTGAAAAGTCTGTTGCTTTGACTAAACGAATTGAGTTTTAGTTGAGTGAGCTTAATGTTTATATGGTATATTAAAAACTAGGTGTTTGAAATACTATAAACAGTCGGAACTACAATTGGTATCCGAGTTTCACATAACCTCTTTTACAAAAAAATGGACTTCACATTTTTCAGATGTTAAAAACATTTTTGACTATTTGCTCAAAAATTGAATGATTGACCAATTGAACTATATTAGTACTTGTTGAAATTATTTTAGATTTTTGGAATTGTGATAAATAGTGATTATAGTATATTTCACAACAAGGAAAATATTATTTAAGATGTCATCATGATTGGACATATTTTATAATAATTTTGAATTTGTGCTTATTTCATGAACATCTTCTTTTGTCATTCATCTTGGTTTTATATAACTTGGAGAGTTTAAATTGTGTTTCAGAAGTAAGGAAAAAAATTTATAAAAAAAATTATTCTAGGAATTCACTCTCAGTTAAAAGTCGTCATGGTTTGCATGAGTGAATCACCAAATCTCTATATATGGGCTTCCATTCCCATTTAAAAGTCCTAACGGTTATGCGTGGATTAAACTCATATAAGAGATGGATAAAAGTTAAGTATTCTTCTAATCTCATTTAAAAGTCCTAACAATTATGCATGGTTAGAAAATACTTAACAATTTTTAAGTAAATACTAACTCCAGTTAAAAGTCCAACGGTTATGCGTGGTTAGTAAGTTCTTAAATTATTTGTTCTTAAATTTAAAAAAAAAAAATTGGAAAACTTTGAAATTCTTATTCCTATATTTGAAAATTATAACCTCTCTCCATTATTTAAAACTAATTGCAAGTCCATCATTCTAAAAAGTGAAATTTGCTTCTAATTTGAGAAATATTATGATTTTTGTTTGATTAAATGAGATTTACGATGTATATTTTCCCTCTTGATTTCAATTTATATTTCTAGTCTGTGTTCATCACTATTTTGATTTCTATTATTCTTTTGATTATAACAAAAGAGGGGGAATGGTTAAGATTTTGATTGATGAGTGAATAAATCAAGAATGTTTTAATATTTCAAATTCAATTTAATTTAAAAATCTCTTGTATGCATTGATGTATGGGGTTCAATTGTATGGGGCATACAAATAGGGGGAGTAATACATTTCAGAGTCAAACACATTTACCACATTCAAAATCATAATGTATGTTTGTCAACATCAAAAGGGAGAGATTGTTGAGTATAACAATATGATTTTTGTTTGATGATAACAAATATATATACTATTATAGAAATGTGTTTATAGTTGTACTATTCTACATTACATCAAATATAGAAATAAATAGTTATATTGAATAAAATGTTATTGCATAAAATTTAATATTCAAATAGTTATTTTGTTCAATTAAATACTTTATTCCAATAATTGAAATAGTACAAATTTTTTATTCCACGATTGTGTAATTCACATATACATACATTCCTCAATACACCACTCAGTTCACTGGATATGTATACATTTTCATATATACATACTAATACATGCTAAGTCCTTATTTGTTTCAATATCCAGTCCAGTCATCTGTATACCTGTCACATAGTAAAATGGAACAAAAATAGATTTAACTGTAGGAAAATATAAATTTATTTTCAAGTTTTATTTGCCTTAGATATTTGGTGTGTTTCTCATCACAATCCTACACTTAGTCAAATATATATATATCCATATGTATGTATGTTTGTTTGAGTCTAGACTTGTGATAATCACGGTGATTCACTGTAAATACCACATGGTAGACTGAATACTAATGCTCGCAAATCAGCCTCAACACAGCTATAGTGGTCTGCTGATCAAGACTCGCCTCGACTCACATATGTTTTGCTGAACTTAGCCTCTTTTTTAGTGCACTTTTCCTCTTGTTTAGTGCACTTTTCCTCTTGTTTAGCATCACCTTTCCTCTTGTAGCAGCCTGGCACACCTTTCAGCGCACTTTTCCTCTTGTTTGTTGCAGTGGTAATGGGCGGTCATCACATTTTGTATCAGAGCTCTGGTTAACGATTGTAGCCAAAGTTCTATGACGTAATTACGCATGAGTGACATATTTGTAGATTTCAGTTGGATGTATCCTATATGATAATATATAGTATAGTAGTGTTTGTACTTCTTTAGCAGCTTTTCTTGTAAGTGGATAATCATTCTATTTTGCAGATTTAGAACGAGTCGACGTGCTTCAAGGCATGCTACTAGAGAAGGAGTTGTGCCTGGAGGGGTTAATGGCGGCTATCCAGCAATGTTTGAGGCCATAATGGAAGCATTCATGTGAAGGGTACCCGCTCCAGTAGCAGCCACGGTAGATGTAGGCGTTCAATTGCCTAGGATTATGGATTTTGCGAAGCTGTGTAAAGAGTGGAATTATGTTACACTTAAGATGCAGGAAGAGTAAAAAACTTGGGAGAAGTTCCAAGTTAAATTCTAGAAGAAGTTTATCTCTATTGCTTAGAAGTCTGTTTTGTTCAAAATGTTAGCAAAGCTGAAACAGAATGGTCGTTCTGTGCTTGATTATGTTTCTGATTTCGAGGCCTTGTCTGGATATGCTCGTTCATACATTGACACACCTTATTAGAAGAACGAGAATTTCGTTATGGGTCCGGATACCTATACTGGAAGGTTGTTGGTGGATCATCTTGACGATCCATTCGAAAAGATTATGGAAAAAGTTGTTCGTCATAAGAGCTTGTCCCTAGGGAAACATATGTTGTCGCTGCAACCAAGGAAGTTCAGAAACCATAACAAGGTGGTAATAATAAGAAAAGGAAGCAACAATAACAGAAAGGAAAGGAGGGCCAGAAGAAGTCTAAGAGTGAGGTGGTTTTCTTTTACTGCCAACAGAAGGGTCATTACTCGAATGAATGCAAGAATCCCAAAGCTGAAAAGAAGTGCTTCAAGTGTGGAAAACCTAGGCATGAGTAGAAGGACTGTCTAGAATTGGCTAAGGGAAAGCAGGTTGTGAAGGCATATATTTTGGAAGTCGTGCCATCTTCTTTATGAGCTCCTGCTGCAGAGGAGAAGGGAAAGGGTGTCCTCATTCAAGACACTTTTTCAGTTAATGGTGTTTCAATTCGTGTGTTGTTCGATACTGTAGCATCACATTCATTCATCTGTAATGAGCGTATGTGCCGCTTGGGTTTGGAACCAGAGATTTGTGATAGGCCATTGATTGTGGCTAATCCAGTTGGGGGTTCGTCCAGTATATGCATGTTGTGTCGTGGTCTAGTATTGTCGAGTCATGGTTGCTCTTTTGTGTATGATTGCTTTGTTCTTAACTTCGCTGGGTTTAGGTTCATCTTGGGCATGGATTAGCTCAAGAATTATGCGGCAAGGGTGAATTGCGAGAAGTTAGAGGTAAGAGTCGGGAATGTGGAATGGCGAAAGGTCTTGATTAGATGTAAGCCCGAAGACGGGGTCTTCGTAAGCTATATATATTCGCTTGTGATTCCACAGGAAGACTTGTCATCAGTACTAATCGCGAATGAGTTTGAGGATGTCTTTGACGAGGTCAAAGGTTTGCCGCTGCATTGTGAGATCGAGTTTAGGATCGATTTGGTCGAAGGTGCTAGACCAATCGTTATGCCTCTTAGGTGGATGGTTCCTAAGGAACAGCGAGAGTTAGTGGTGCAAGTTCATGACCTTTTGGGAAAAGGGTTCATTCGAAGAATTGTTTTCGAGTGGGGTGCACCTGTAGTGCTTGCAACCATGGCTGATGGCTCATTGAAGTTGTGTGTGGACTATCGTGATCTGAACAATATAACCAAGAAGAACAAGTATCCATTGTCGAGGATTGATGACTTGTTCGATTAGCTTCACGAAGCCAAAGTGTTTTCTCAGATGGATTTGGCAGTGGGATTTCACCAGTTGAGGGTGGCTAAGGATAGTGTGGCAAAGACTGATTTTAGGACACCATCTGGTTTCTTCAAATGGTTGGTGATACCATTCAGGTTAACTAACGCGCCAACGTATTTTGTGGAACTTATAAATAGAGTTTTCAGAGATCAGTTGAACAAGTTTATGTTTGTGTTCGTGGATGATATTCTAGTTTACTCTCGGAGTGAGGAAGAGCACAAGACCCACTTGAGAGTTGTGTTGGAAGTCTTGCGAAAGCATCAGCTAAGAGCTAAGTTTTCAAAGTGTAAGTTCTGGAAGAGTGAAGTGAGATTCTTAGGCCATGTTGTTTCTAGAAATGGAATAGCGGTTGTGTAACACCCCTAAGTTCCACATCGTGGAAGCCTGTGTGAAGTGGATACTTATATAGTATAGCTTATCTCTTACTAATGTCGAGGCCTTTTGAGGAACAAAACCCCACACCTATACGGTGGCTAAGTTGGGGACAATATCTTGCGTGAACGGAGGTGCGGGCTGTTACAGTGGTATCAGAGCCAATACCCAGCCGCAATTGTGGCTCCTGTGTGGACCACAACGCCTGGGTGAGGTGTTTGTGAGCCAACGGGGACGTTGGGCTCTGTAGGAGGGGAGAATGTAACACCCCTAAGTTCCACATCGTGGAAGCCTGTGTGAAGTGGATACTTATATAGTAGAGCTTATCTTTTACTAATGCCGAGGCCTTTTGAGGAACAAAACCCCACACCTATACGGTTGCTAAGTTTTGCGTGAACGGAGGTGCGGACTGTTACAGGTTGATCACGCTAAGGTGGCAGCAATCCAGGACTAGGATCAACCTAAGAACGCGACAGATGTTCTGAGTTTCCTTGAGTTGGCAGATTATTACCGATGGTTTATTAAGGATTTCTTCAAGATAGCAGCACCGTTGAAAGGATTGACGAGGAAGAACCAAGTGTTCACATGGGATGCAAAGTGTAAACGAGCATTTGGGATCCTGAAGGAGAGACTGACGAGTTCTCCTTTGTTGACTATTCCAAGTGGAATAAAGAGATGGTGGTATATACTGATGCATGTGGCACTAGACTTGAAGCAGTGCTAATGCAGAAGGGTATGGTTGTGGCATACGCGAGTCGACAGCTAAAGCCGCATAAAATGAATTATCCAAGTCATGATTTAGATTTGGCAACGATTGTGTTTGCTTTGATGATGTGGAGACATTACCCGTTGGGAGTTCGATTTGAGTTGTTCACGAATCACAAGTCGTTGAAGCATCTTTTCCCCCAAGAGGATTTGAATCTTCGACAACAAAGATGGTTGGAGTTTCTAGCATCGTATGATTTTGATATAGCCTGTACTCCTAGTAAAGGTAACGCAGTTGCAGATGTGTTGAGTCAAAGACACGTTAGTTTAGGGGCGATGTTTTCAGAATGGAAGAGCCTCGAGTATTTGGCAAGGTTTAATTTCAGGCCAAGGTGCGAGTTGGAACCTGAAATGTTAGCAATCTTGTCGATAAGACCCACTCTTATCGAAAGGATTGGCGGGAGACAAAAGCGAGATATGAACCTTGTCGAGTTATCTAGAAGCTGGAACCAGAGAATAAAGAGTTCAATGTTGATCAAGAAGGTTGGCTTTGAAAGCAAGGGCGATTAGTTGTTCCTAATACCGATGGATTGATAAATGAGGTTATGAGAGAATGTCATCACTCGAAGTTGATGATTCATCCTGGTAGTAAAAAGATGTATTAGGACATGAAGTGAGTATCCTACTGGTAGGGGTTGAAGCGAGATATAGGAAAGTTCATTTCCAAGTGCACGAACTGTCAGTTAGTGAAAGCTGAACAGAAAAAGCCGAGTGGATTGCTTTAGTCATTGGAAGTTCCTACGTGGAAGTGGGTGTAGATATCGATGGATTTTATCAATGGTGTTGATGGAAAAAATGTCATAAACATGAAAGATTCCAATTACTTGCAAGAGTCAATTAGGTCGCATAGACAAGAGCATGAAAAAGTAAATAACACAAGAGGTTTATAGTGGTTCGGCCTTGTGAGGGACCTATGTCCACTTTGAAGCGTTGTTGGAATATTATCGATCACTCAAAATTACAAGTGTTAGGCCATCACATGACATCTCATTACATTTTCTTGTAGGCTAGGTGATGTCATCATTATGATATATGGTGTAATAATTGACATATATGAAAGAATATAGGAAAAGGATGCTTTTGCCCTTATGCTTCCTCAAAGTGGAGATGCCATTAGTGGAGCTCTCATGAAGTCTCAAGGTCTCAAAATCCAACCCCTTTCAAGTGTGATGTTGTGGGGGTATTTATAAGAGAGTGGTTAAGTAGGAGTTGGTAGGTTTAGGTAGGAATAGGGGACCACAACTAGAAATTAGCACCTGGAGGCTGCAGGCTCGGAAATTTCGCACCCCAACCTGGGAGGTTCGAACCTCGAGTGGTGCAATATTCGCAACTCCTAGGGGTGCGAAATTTGTACCTTACAGGCTATGAATTTTGCGCACTACAGGGTGCGAATCTGGTACCCTTTGGGGGGTATGAAATTCATACCCCGATGGGGTCGAATTTCATACCTTCTGAGGTGCAAAATTAAAGAAGGTATGAAATTCGCACCTTGAGGCTCGAATTTCGCACCTCGTCGGGTGCGAAATTTGCACCATGTGGGTTGCGAATTTCACACCCTGCTGGGTGCCAATTTCGCGCCTCAGGGAGGTGCACATTTCGCACCTCTTGGAGGTTTTCTATTCCAGGAGGTGTGTGGTCTGCCTGGACGAGTTATCGGAGGCTCGAGATCCTAAGTCTTTGTTCGGAAATGTTTAGAGGAGCGGCGAGGTTTGCTAAAGTTGTTGGTTGAATCCTAACTTTGAGTATATCTGGTAAGCCAACACACTTGTCGGCGGAAATCGGATGAATCGGGCGGTGCCCACATTTTCTACCTAACCGGCAAGGTCGATTGCCCCTGGGACTATGG
The DNA here is from genome assembly GCA_030737875.1 of Allium sativum. Lineage (NCBI taxonomy): Eukaryota > Viridiplantae > Streptophyta > Magnoliopsida > Asparagales > Amaryllidaceae > Allium > Allium sativum. Next base: position 825,070,807 of record CM060919.1, on the reverse strand, counting down.
GTTCTCGGACCCCCGCCTGCGCTACGCCCAGACCTGGTGGACGGCTCGCCTTCGGCTCAGGTGTGGACGGATAATTATGGAGGTCACGTTCGAGGGATGCGACATTCTGCTAGTGGCGGGACTCTGGTCTTCTGGTACTGGACCCCGGATGACACTAGCAATGCCTCTGGGCTGTAATATCATGTAGTATTTAGAGTAGCGTGTCTTGCATACTTTTGGGAGCCAGACCAAAAGGTCGATTAACATTTGCCCCCTCAAAGTATGTCTTGTGTTAACGGGGCGTGCTTTGACATGAGATGAGTCTAGTATGGGCGCAAACAACTACATGCGGTGCTTAGCGATTGGTTATGACCTTCCACTTGAGTTGTATGCCGAGAGCGCACTGCTTTGGAGCGGTTCAGATGCCTTATCGAAATATGCTAGTATGAGCTTAGGATTCCAACATTGCTAACAGCATTGACTTGCTTGAGTCTTTCGACTTAGGTTTGAACTTGTCCAAAGCATTTAGTTCATGTATATTAAGGACAATAAATGTTAGTTGCTGACTCCCGATTGCATCGAAGTGCAAATGGTTCATTATTGGCTCATAATTGCGTATGCAATCACGAGTTTGCACATGGTTTTGCGTGATGCGATCTGAGCTAGGATAGGTAACATGAAAGTAAATTTCATGCCATGGGCTTGTAATCACGTATATTAGCTTTTCGAAGATTTTTCGGATCGAGTGCCAACCGTTTGGTGTGTACATTCGAACCCTTAAGTCTTGTGGGCATGCATTTGAATCAATTCGGTCTGCTCAGTTGAGATTTCCAAAGCGCGATCACCTTAAGTGATTGTCGAAACGTTGTTGGGATGGAGCTTGATAATTTGGAGAATCCGCTAAATCACTTGGATTTGTGAACCCAATGTCGTTCAACATTCCAAGCTAATCCCATCGACCAAATTTTCAACAACTCATATATGCTAATGCCATTGTTAGGATAATACTTGTCATATGTCGTGGCATGTATTCATATGGATTTTCCTTTGAGGCGAGGTCGGACCCAAATGTTGGGTACGTGTGCTTTAATGATTGAACACCTGGTGAGTACACGAGTGGTCGCTGACTCATGATTGACCTAGTAGTTGGAGCTTCGAAGTTAAGTGAATATGTTCATAGCTTAGTGTATGATCCTGAATTCCAATCCTGGAACGTTCGTTTGGGTTATACCGATCCCTTAATTGTAGTTACTTCCTTTCTTCTCTTCTCCAGACAGAAAATAAGGCATGGAGGATGCCAAAATACTTCTTTTGTGCTTTGGATGTTCGAGGTGTTGTTAGGTTTTCGGGAGAAGGGAAGAGAGATATGGAATGTAAGGGGGCTTTCGAATTTGGCACTCAAGAATGTGGAGCGGCGAATCATGGAAATGGAATTAGCAATTTGGATAAAGGTCGTCAAGTATGTGCGAATACGGGATTAGGCCTCATATCCCCAGCACTTAATAAACCCTCCTAGTTTTTCAAGAGGTCGAAGTCGGATTGAGGGACGTGATAATCTAGCAAGTACGTAGAAGCACGACGCATAACTTCGTATTCTGATGACTTAGTCTTGGTCCAAGCTTTGGCTAGTAAAATTGAACATTTTCATGGCGCTCGATGAGCGAACAGTGATTAGTGAGCTTTGGTCCCGCGAAGCGGTCCTCGAGGGATGGGCTTGCTTGGACTGTCGGCCCGAGTGCGTATGTAGGATGTCGACACGCAGTTGAGTTGTTAGGCTTGGGATTCGATCAGTTGCCCAACCACGACGCAGTTGCATCTGGACTCAAGCGTTGCGCTGGCAATTGGAGATGGCCATGGCGTTAGTTGTTGAGGCTAAAGGTTGCCATTAGGTTCCGGAGTGCTTGCTTTTTGTGGATTCCGGGCACTGATGGAAAGCTGAAAAGCTTCCAAGGCCTGGACTCTGGCTCTGGATTGCCTTCACTATGAGGTGAAGGCGCTCTCAAGATGGTGGTTCCAAGGGATGCTGTGAATATGACGCCAGTGTAGGGATTGACGGGGATCTGATTGGGTCTTGAGATTGCCAAGCTGGTGCGATAATCGGTAGAGCGCTGCCCCCAAGTCCGGGTATTTGCTAGATTTTGCTTGACATCAGTGACGTGCTAGAAAGTTCGGATCGTTGCCTAATGTTTTATGTCTGGTTTTTAATTGGAGTTTAACGTAACACAACTGATTGGCGATTGATTCTGTCAATGGACTTATTCAGACCGACTACTCGGATATGCACATAAGATGTAAACATAAGGTTGAGTCGTTAGTTCCAACCCAATTATGTTGTAGCCATTTTCCGACCCGAGAATGGTGTTGATGGTTGCCGGTAATCACAGCCATAGTTATTACAACTAGGTGTCGTCACCATGTTCCGATGCGCTTGTAGGTAGGAAGTTGTTACATCGAGGGGTGTGAGTCAGCTTCACGTTGTGTTTAAGTATGAGTTTGCTAGCAGGGCATTGAGACTTTTGGAACCAAATGAATCGACCATGAAACTCGGGAACTTGCATTGAGACATGAATTTTTTATTTCGCATACTAAGAAGTTGTCTAAATTCTCCAGTTCCTCGAGGAACTAGTGGTTGTATTGCTCCCTCTGTCCTTTGGTTCGGGCTTCTATGCCCGGTCTCCTAGTATTGGTGGGAGGTTAGAAGTTTCTAAAACCCAAGTTTTGGGTCTGGATCATCATTGTGGCAAGGTGTATGTTCCTCTTTAGAATGGTTGCCCCGAAGGTTGTGGCGATGGAAATGCTAGCGCGGAAGCTAGTGGGAATCCTCCTCAGGTTCTGCGATGAGTAAGATGGTGCAGAGATAGGTAAGTGACTTCCCACGAGCTCGAGCACTTGCTAACTAGAGAGGATGCGTGCGATGAACCCTCAATAGTCAAATAGTTGCTTCTTTTGCTGAACTGCGCCCTTTGGAGCAGAGGCGACACCAGGCTTTGCCCCCGTGCTTCCTCAAGCGTCTGAGTCTCGGTTGGATTTACAATGGGAACACTCTAGAGAAGTAGGAGAACCGATAACTTCAGGATCCCATATTTATATGAGCCTCTTTGGAGGAGGAAAATTTGTGGTTGGCCGAAGTGCTCGTGCGATGGGCATGGCTGATGTAAGTGTGCCAACAAGGAAAGCTATGGTGAAAGATCAGGATGCCCGACTAGTGGCAGAGTCTGAGGAGAAGCATGCCACTGTGGTGGCGGAGAACTAGGCCACTAGTGAGGCGGAGAAGGAGAAGGCCTCTAAGTAGGCTAGGAAAACGGAAAGCCGTCGATGATGCCCATCAAATGGGGGCGAGGATGATGGCAGGAGGCGCACATCAGTGTCTCATGAATTAGTTACTCCTATGAAGAGTAGAGGAGGAGGAAGCTATTCCAGAAGGAAGGGTCCCATCACTAGTGGGGACCTGCTAAGTGGTGAACCTGTACAGGAAAAAGAAAAGAAAGGAGAAGGATGAGTAGCATCAGTAATTGTTAAAGGAATAATAGATACTTTGGGTTAGGTAGACTGATAGTATATGCGAGTGTGACCCTCGCTTTTGGTCCCTAAAGGTATGGCGTGGTTTTCATGTACACCCAGTCATTGTAAAGAAGAAATGTTAGACATGTAGTCTATTCGGGGTGTGTGTAGAAATGAAATATGAATTAGTAAAGATCACAATTTGTGTTCAGTGTTTGGATGTTCTTCTTATGTTTTCAGTCGTCCCGTACTTGCATAAGCATATTTATCGTTACACCTAACAAAAAAGTGATTGTGTACCGCGCTCTGTGTCAATTAATCCAGAGCGGTGTGATAGAGCGTAGGCTTCGTAAGTTTCCCTCGGCTTAGGAAACCCATAGTTTGCGAACCAGGCTAAGTGCCTGTTGTATTTTGGTTGCCCGGGGTTAATTCTAAGTGTAGCGAAGACGTACGACGTCGTTTTGTGCGGTCCATACGGTGTGTGGCTCTCCCATCATTCATCGGGTTGGGGCGAGCGACATCGTCGTTTACTTGCTGGAGAAAAGCCCGGATCATCATCCCATAGGGTCCGATCGTGGCCATGGGCTGCACCTAAGCCTTTAGAGCTTTGGGAAGAAAACGATTTAATGTCGGTCTCGGTGTTGCGCCCGCAGCTAGGGGAGAAATTTACATCACTCCCGGTTGTATGTTGGGCGGCCCCAAGTCGCTTGGGACTTGGGCACGGAACGATTTATCCTCGGCCCCGGCACGGGCCGGAGGTTCGAGTTCGTGGTTATTTATACTCGGTCGTGCCACGGGCCGGCGACTCAAGTAGCGTTGCCGGCTCAAAAACTCGGGGTGCCGATCGTAGCCAGTGTTGTTTGGTCTTGATGTTGAATCGAGGTTCGGATTGTAGCACCGACTCCTGTGCTTGGGGTCGCTGATGCGGCGATCGAATGTTTGTATGCAAGCTGTTAGTCAGGATTAATCAAACACGTCATGAACATCATGCATGGAGTAAACATGGAAGGGCGATAGGAAATTGAACATCATTTCTAAGGACAACTCTAGTAGTAGTAGCCTTTATAACGCCTTGAATTGCAAGAAAGCAAGACATCATTGGAAGGAGTGAATCAATTGTACACTAAGTTGTGTAGAGTAGAGGTGAAGATGTTAGTTATTCCCTTCCCTTGGGAGTTCGGCTCCGTCCATGGTTGAGAGTTTGAAAGTTTCATCGCTGAGCTTCCGTTGTATGAGTATGGGCATTTCTAACAAGGAGCGAGGCCTGCAGGTGGAGGAAAGGCCCGTTTGAAGACGAGGCCACCGATGTGTATTCGCGTGGGTCCTTGGCTGAGCTTCCAGTTGTGCCCCAAGTGGCCCGAGCATTAGTTGGAGGAGGATGGTTACGATACATCAAAGAGGAGGTGTTCCTTGGAGAAGTGGCTTTTTTTTCTTTTTTGCAGGCCTATATATACATAGGTCGGAATGAGTCATCTATCCGTGAATGGATGATTTTGTTTGAATTGCAATGGTAATGACTATTGGAAAGGTTGCGACCCTTTACCAACAGACATTTCCATCGGCAATTGCGATCGAGGTCCTATTTTTTGAACTTTATACATTAATGTGTATGCCCTCATTATGCTACTAAATCTTTTCTCCCACCTCCTTTTTTATGGGTGAGTTGATGATGTTAATAAGTCGATGGCCGATATCTCTAATGATAAACTTGAGGATTGTTGTATCGTAGATGACGGTCTTGGGGATAACAGAGAACTGGATTTCTCAGGCTCGCTTCCGAATGTTTCCCCGATAATGCTTCCCAATGTGCCCCCTGCTGATTGGAGGAGGTCGAAAGCGCCGTATGGAGGACAAAAAATGGCTATGGCACAAAGAAAAGAGGTGTCTTTTATAGGAGAATGTTCGCTTTCAGTTTCTGTAATTCTTCCAATGAGGGAGGCAGAGGAAGGGAGGAGTTGCAAACTGGTATCTCTAATGACAATCTAGAGTCAACTGCGCCACAGAAGTTGTAGTTATGACGAGATGAGGGGACAATCTTGAGGGATTGATTGTCGGTCGAGGTCCTGTTTAGTGGGATTCTTTGATAAGCGCTGAGTAGCTCAAAGATCCCATGCAGTAGGGATCCTCGATGAGCATCGAGTGGCTTAAAGGTCCTACGTAGTGAGAATCTTCAATAAGCGTCAAGTGGCTCAGAGATCCCATGCAGTGGGAGTCTTTGATGAGTGTTGAGTGTCTTGGAGTTTCCATGCGGATGAAATCCTTGTGGTTGTTCTGCAAGTGATAAGACATGTTTGCGTTGTGTCCACGGATTTTGTAGAACCAATAATATCCTATAGAGTCTCTTGGTGTGCTCGTCGGGCATTCAGGTCTTGGCCTTTTCCACGGTTTGAAGTTGCAGATTGCGAGATGGGTTTTCTTGGGGGTGTTGCTAAGAGCAGTATAGATGCAGAAAGATGGGAGTCGAAGACAATTCCATCCATTGTTGCGACTACATTTGACATTGCCAGCACGAGCAAGGTTGCGTAGAGCAATAGAATTAGAGTTGTTGGACCTCTGAATGTCGTTACAAGGCAGGATGTTGAGGGTAGGAGCGTGATTCCTTTAGGCTTGATTTCGGTGTAGGAAGTAGTCGGCATTCATGCAGAATATCCCCTGAATCATTGATTGCTTCTAATCGGTCCATTCTGTAAATTCGGAATCAGGTAGTATGCCATTTGTGAGCTGGATGAGTGTGATTCGAGGAGTAGGTTTCTCTACTTCAGCCAAGGCGGTGTGGTATCTTGCGAGATAGACTTTAAGATTTTTATGGATGCCTTGGTAAATGTTCGAGACTGAGAGGATGTCTCTGGCGTCGTGATGTGCAACCTAGATTGCACGACAAATCGTTTGGCGAGTTAGTCGAGAGTTGGGATAGTTCAAGGTGGAAGTCAAGAGAACCCGGATAGAGCCGTCTTGGATAAGAATGGGGAAGAACTTACACTTTACGGTGTGGGCGACATGTAATGAACCCATGTGCCATTTGTGGCAGCTAATGAAGATTCGGGAATCATGGCTTCTTTAAGTATGGGGTGAGTGTCGATATGTCTAAGTGCTTGCGCCATTCGGTATTAAGGGTGGCCAACATAAATGGTTTATACCTTGTAATGGTTTTGCAGATGTCGCGGGCATTCCCTCATGGTTGCATCATGATTCCACAGATTGTGTCGGCGATAATAAGAGATTGGGATCCTGTAGTATTATAGAGGTCGTGATCTAGCCCAGGACTTTGGAGCCTAGCACGCCTTCTTGAAGGAAGGTATTCGGCAATCTATCAATCTCCAACTTCGATTGCATGATTATGTGGAAGTTGGTTGAAGTGAGCTTGGATTCATTTGGATGCAAGAGGCGTAGTTGACAAGTTTGAACTCATAGCAGTTTGAGTCCGCCTAGCGAAGACACAAGCGTCAAAGTCGGGGACGGCCTAGATGACGCATTCCATTTCTGATGGTGATTCTAACATTGCCGAGATTAGAGGTCAGTCATGCCCTTATAGAATGCGACATGTGGTGTTGAAGCGTCGGGGCCACTCAGCTTTGTGTACGATCCTTGAGAAGGGATTATGCCTTAAGTGGGTTTCTCTTGATTTGTCAGCATTTCTTCACATATCTCCTATGATTATTCATACCACGTCTGCGAGATATGCCAAAGGGGGATTTTCTAATGGAACCTGTTAGTTTTGATGAATTTTGGGAGTTCGATTGCATCGATGTCTTCTGTTGTACACATCCGGCTCGCCCTCTTTCATGTCATGGATGGTATGGCGGTCGAGGTTGGGAGAGCTGGCATGCACCCTAGTCCGGAAGTACTCTGGGCCAACGGGCCGCTGGAAGAGTGGGACCCTGGTTGTGAGTGGTGACAGTTGGGTTCTTCCGAGTAGAAGGTTGGTTACTCGAACCCAGTTTATTGCTGTGTTCCTTGGTCGTAAGTGATGATGGTTTGATCATCATCTCATTTTTGTTGTCATTGTTGTCGCCGTATGAGTGTTGGAGAGGACGGCGATGTTTTTTTTCCTAATGAGGCTGAATCTTCTTCCTCGATATGGCCCCTAGCTTCTAAAGAAGAAATTTCTGATGCGGTGTGCCGTGAGTTGGCACGGTTCTGAGCAAGCTGAAGCAGAATGATGATGTTTTGACTTTCTTGAAGTTGGTGCATAAGGTTGATGTTAATCTTCAACGCCTAGCATGAGAGCTACATTCTTATATGTCTTATTAAGCGTGTGAATTTGTTCTTGAGTCGCAGGAGCTTCGGGGTCCACAAGTGGAAGGAGATCTGTTTCCAGCAGGTCCTCCACTGCTCGGGGCTAGTGAGAGGTACTAGCGTTAATTGCGGCCAGCGCAGCGAGCCTTAGGTTTTGCAGGAATTCTGCTTAATGCTGGTGAAAGTCATGATGCTTTTTGGATGTACTTCTCAAGGCGCTTTTCGATTACGTATTTGAATTGATGGCAATTATTGGTATTGTTCCCGTACATGTCGTGGTATCGACAGTACTTGCCGGTATTCTTCTCCTGATTAGTGGATTACCTATTGTATGATTTCTTGTATTGAAGAGCACTGCATGTTTCTCGGTAGATTATTACCAAGTCTTTATTCAACAGGGTGTAGATCTTGTATGCTCGGTGAGGGCCAGGCTTCTTGGGTTCCGTAGGAACCTAGCTGTTGTTGCAGCCTCCTTGCGCGCCGTTATTCGACCCTTGTTTGTAGCGACCAACCCCCTTTTCCTTATCGAAGAGCTTCACTATCTGTTTCCCTTTGACGCTATCATTTATTGTATTCGCATGTGGATTGTTGGGAAGACCGGTTCTAGAGAGTTGGTTTCGTCTTGCTTCTTCTTAACATAAGTATTGCCTAGCCTTCTCATGGAAAACAACGAGGCTTTTTGGTTGCTTCCAATCGATCCACGCCCCGAATTCGGAAGTAGGGAGAACGCCCTTTGCTAGCTGGAAGAGTACAGTGCATGGGTCTGGATCCTCGACCTCGGCGAGGGCGATGTTGAACCAGGAGAGGTAGCTGCGACTCATAGGGCCCTTGGTATATGTTGGACAGAGTGAGGGCATTCTTTGTAGTCGGGATATGCATCCTGAATTGCTTGACCAAATCTGTCGCTAACTGGTCGAAGTTGTCAATGGAATCAAGTGAGAGGCCAGAGAACCATAGTAGAGCAGTTCCTGATAAGAAGACCGTAAAGCACTTGCATTTGACCAGATCATTGCTCCGGCTCGAGTCTATTTTCCATTCATATCAATTTAGGAAGGCACAAGGATTAGTGGTGCCGTCATAGAGCGGTATCTGTGGCATGATGAAGCATTGCGGCCATTCAGCTTCGTTCCCCCTTCTTGTGAAGTGAAGGGGTTGCGCTTAATATGCGCTTCCCATGAATCATGCACGTTTCCTAGCATTTCCCTCTTGATCCTTCGGACCATGTCTGGGAGGTATGTTGGATGGGGATCCTCCATGGGGATCCATGGGTTTTGGCGAGGTTCTGGAGTTCTATTGTGAGGGCATCTTCTAGGATGGATGTCCAGATCGTCTTCCTCCATATCCTCGACATCTATAATCGGATCCTGATGAAGAGAGGCCTGATGCGGATCCTGTTCAGGAGGAGAGCGGGATGCTGGAATAGCAGGCCCCTCATCTCATTTAGTGGTCATTGGGTGGTGTCGAGGAAGAGGTTGGTTGGTAGGACATGGTCCGTCATTGATGATCAAGCAAGAGCGGTCTCGGTACTATGCCCCCTTACTATATGTGAATGCAATTCGGTCGCCGTTGCCATTCACATTGTCGTTAGCGTAGCCACTACCGTTGCTGTCGTTGAGAGAGTTGGTGCAAATGGCGAAGCTTTTAATGAGGCTAAACCTCCTTCTTTGATGCAGGCCCCTTGACTCAGAAGATGAAGATTCCGTTACAGTTGGTCGAGGTCGAGCGTCATTCCGAGTTAGTTGAAGTCGAACGACGATGCACTACCTTTCTTGAAGTTGTCGCATAAGGTCGATGTTATTCTTCAATGCTTGGTTAAGCTCGATCGTTGTGTTCTCATATTTTTCATTAAGCGCGCGTATTTGAGCTTGCGTTGTGGGCGCTTCGGAGTCCACAATAGGAAGGATGTTTTTGTTAGCGGCTGGGATATCAGCCGGTTGAGGTTGTTGGGATGTACCGGCCTAGGCTGCGACTAAAGAGCCAACCATTGCGTTCTTTGGTCGCTTTCCATCATGAGCGGATTAGACAGTAGGTTTAGCAAGGAACCTCAAGCTCGTCGAAGGTCGAGATGACAACGTGCGACAAAGACGCAAAATCCGAGTTCTCCCAGTGAAAGCACCAAATGTTGATGGCAAAAAATGTCGTAAACACGAAAGATTCCAATTACTTGGAATAGTCAATTAGGTTGCATTGACAAGAGCATGAAAAAGTAAATGACACAAGAAGTTTATAGTGGTTCGGCCTCGTGAGGGGCCTACGCCCACTTTGAAGCTTTATTGGAATATTATTGATCACTCAAAATTACAAGTGTTTGGCCATCATATGACATCTCATTACATTTTCTTGTAGGCTAGGTGATGTCATCATTATGATCTATGGTGTCATAATTGACATATATGAAAGAATATAGGAAAAGGATGCTTTTGCCCTTCTTTTTCCTCAAAGTGGACATGCCATTAATGGAGCTCTCATGAAGTCTCAAGGTCACAAAATCCAACTCCTTTCAAATGTGATGTTGTGTGGTATTTATAGGAGAGTGGTTAGGTAAGAGTAGGTAGAAATAGGGGACCACACCCAGAAATTTGCACCTGGAGGCTGTAGGCTCGGAAATTTCGCACCCCATCCCAGGAGGTTCGAAATTCGCAACTCAGAGGTGTGAAATTCGCACCTTCTGGGGATGCGAAATTCGTACCTTACAAGGTACGAATTTCGCACCCTACAGGGTGTTAATCTAGTACCCTCTGGGGGTATGAAATTCATAGCCCGAGGTGGTCGAATTTCGTACCCCAAAGGGAAAGGATTTCGTACCTTCTGAGGTTCGAAATTTGCACCTTGAGGCTCGAATTTCGCACCTCGCTGGGTGCAAAATTCGCACCTTGTGAGTGCGAATTTCACACCCTGCTGGGTGCGAATTTCGTGCCTTAGGGAGGTGTTAATTTTGCACCCTGCCAGGTGCAAATTTCGTACCTCTTGGAGGTGCAAAATTCGCGCCCTTAAGGGTACGAAGTTTCTGTTCCGGGAGGTGCATGGTCCGCCTGGACGAGTTTTCGGAGGCTCGAGATCCCAAGTCTTTGTTTAGCAATGTTTGGAGGAGCAGTGAGGTTCATTGAAGTTGTTGGTTGAATCTTAACTTTGAGTCGATCTGGTAATTCTAAGCAACACACTTTTCGGAAGAAATCGGATGAACCGGGCAATGCCCACATTTTCGACCTAACAGGCAAAGTCGATCTCGCTGAGACTGTGGGACCCCGAACCCCAAGGGCGCTGTGACCAGACCTGCTGGACGGCTCTCCTTCGGCTCGGAGTACAGCTTGCTTTTAGCTTGGCTGCGGACGGATACAGATGGAGGTCGCATTCGGCAGATGCAACGTTCTGCTAGTGGCGGGACTCTGTCTTATGGTACTGGACCCCACATGACACTGGCAATGCCTCTGAGCTGTAATATCATGTGGTATGTTGAGTAGAGCATGTTATGCATACTTTTGGGAGCCTAACCAAAAGGCCGGTTAACAAACGGACTACCTAGAACTAAGGCAGGAAATGAAGGAATTTGGGTCATCGTGGATCGCTTGACAAAAAGTGCAAGATTCATTCCCGTCGGGTCGACAAGGACGACATCGAAGTTGGCTAAACTTTATGTGAAATTGATAGTTCGATTCCATGGTATCCCAAAGAGTATAGTGAGTGATCGAGATCCATTGTTTACGAGTTGATTTTGGAAAAGTTTGCAAGAAGCTTTAGGGACAGAGTTGTGTTTAAGTACGGTTTACCATCCCCGAACTGATGGTCAAACCGAGAGGGTTAACCGAGTTTTGGAGGATCTCCTAAGGGCTTGTGTTTTAGATTTCGGTGGATCATGGGAAGACCATCAAAATCTAGTTGAGTTTGCATATAATAATAGCCACCAGTCTTGCATTGGGATGGAACCATATGAGGCGTTGTATGAAAGACCGTGCAATTTTCCAGCTTTTTGGTTAGAAACTGGTGATAAGTTTGTACTTGGGCCAGAGATGATCAGAGAAACCTCAGATTGTATCGACATAGTTCAGCAACAAATGAAGGCTTCCCATGATCATCAGATTAGTTATGCTGATAAGTGTCAAAAACATTTGGAATTCGACGTTGGCGATATGGTTTTCCTGAAGATTTCGCGGTTGATGCATGTGGTTTTATTTGGAAACAAAGGAAAGTTAGCACCAAGGTTCGTTGGGCCATTTCCGATAGTCGAACGAATTGGAAAGCTCACATATAGATTGGAGTTACCCGAGAAGATGTCGCGTGTGCATAATGTTTTCATCTGTCGTTTCTACGGAAATTTTTACATGATACATATGTGGTGGTACCTACAGAGCAGTACGAGGACCTAGAAGTCGAGACAGCGGTTACGAGACCTCGTAAGCCGCTTCGTGTTGTAGGGAATGACACGAAACAGCTTAGGAGGACGATGGTTAAGCTAGACAAGGTACAATGGAGTGAGGATGGCGACGATTGTACGTGGGAGATGGAAGAGAGCGTATAGGCGACCCATCCGGAACTCTTCATCGGTATGACCCATTAGTATCGTGTCACCTTACATCATTATAGCTTGTACTACTATGTTTGTGTTAGAATTCAGCAGGTTGGGTTAAGGCTATGGATGCATGGCTTGATGGCTGCTAGTTTGGGTGATTAAATTAGCTTCTCATGAATGATAGGTATGCGGAATTACTGTGGTTGCTCGTGTTTGTTGGAATTTCAAGGGTGAAATTCCTAAGGTGGGAAGAATGTAACAGTCCGCGTTTTACATATCGGAGGATTGTGAAATATTTTTATTTAATTCCCTAAGGGTTGGATCTTTCTCATATTTTAATATGTTGCTTATGAGGATGTGAGACATATCCATAATTTTTACCAATTTTGTTTGTGACCATTTTGCCCCTATCAGTCTTGTACAGGGCATAACTTTTGACTTGAGTTGAATTAGGTGTTGAGACCTGTGCCATTGGAAAGTAAATGATGATTCCCTTTCCGTAGAGTGGTCACATTAAAGATTTAGCTCAGCGGTTTGGGATGAAACATTGTTTTAATGTTTATTAGTTTGCTGTCTAGGTTTTAGGAGCCTAAATTGGCTGATTTGTAGAGGCCCATTAGTGGCCTGGTGGAAAGCTATAAATGGGGGTAGGAGGTATGGAGAGTAGTTTACTTTCTCTATTCTCTCATTTGGTGGCCTTATGTTCCTCCTTCCTCTAACAACTTTCCACAATTAAAATCGAGATCTAAGGAAGGGAATCCAAGATCTACACTATTTGAAGCTAGATCTACATCATTTGAAGTGAGAGTTCATCAAATTGAAGGATTTGGATCAAGTACTTCACTGTCCAGAATCTAATTTCACCTTTTTTGCTTTGATTTAGAGAATTGGTGAGTGATATGCATCTCCCACATGGATTCAATTAAGTATATGAATGTTTGATCTTGTTTTTCATCAAATTCAAGTCGTGTTCTTATATCTACATCATGGTAAGCCTATTTTCATATAAATTGCCATAAGATCTAATTTAGCAACTTAAAACCAGTAAATTTTATGCTATTTCATATGTTTGTGCAAGTTAGATCCATTAATTTGTTCATATGTTCATTTATCATGATTTTGGTGAAATTTATATAACTTGTGATGAAAATCATCGTTTTCATGTGTTAGTGATTTCATATCATGTTTGTTGTCATATTTGATGAATTGGACGAGTTGGTTTCGTCGAATTTGTCGTTTGGCAAAGTTTTGGTCGAATTCGAAGGTGAATTGGGTCTGTCCAGGTGTTGGGTCGGCCATAATGGTTTGGGTCGGTTGGTTGGAAGTTGGTCGGTTGGTTTGAAGTTGGTCGGTCGGTCGGAGATCCTGTCTTAGGGAGCAAGTAAGGGGTGGTCGGTCATTTTCTGGTCGGTCATGGTTTGCTCAGTCGGTCAGCATGGTTGATACGGGTCGGTCAGTGTAGTTCTGTTTGGGACAGTCGAGAAAAAGGTCGGTCGGTCGGTCCGGTCGGTCGAGATCGTTTGTGAATTATGGGTCGGTCGTGATTGTTTGTGAAGTATGGGTCGATTGGTCACCGTTGTGCTAGTCGGTCAATAGTGGGATCGCGCCTGTCGGCATCCAAGGAAGGGATCTGGTCGATCGCAATCAGAAGTCATAGGGTCATTTCTGAAAATTTTATTTTTCGGGTACGACTTAGATTTGTATAAAAAGGGCCCCCGAACCCTAGCCGTAGCGCAATGATGTAATTTGGCTCAGTGATGTTGTGACTTAGATGTAAGTTTAAGTGGGAATATTTGAAGTATTGAATGTGTTCATTGATCGGCATAGAACAACGAATGAGGTGGCTACTCAAAGGTTATGAGTTAGTGGATAATGGTTGCTCGAGAAGGTTGCTTGAGCTATGAAAAGTCGTCGAGTTGGATGACTAGAGATGCGAAGGCCGAGAGATTATCATTGTCGTAAGTTCTAGCACGCTCAAAGCAGAGGTACAATAGCGGTACTTAAAAGATCGATTGTAGGTCGAGTACCTTGGATATCGTTGAAAGGCCTAGTTGTCAAGGTTGGACAAACATATGTATTGTGAAAAGGCATATGGAGTTTATGATAGAACTGAGGTTACCATTAGCCCTTGACATATGGCAAGGTTGGCCATCATACGATTAACGATGGTTTTGAAGCAGGATTGGCAGTGATAGCCAGAGTTTGTCATGAATGATTGAATGTTTTGTTTGTACTGCCTCATATAGCTTGTCCAACATTGAAGGAGATGTTCCTTGGGTGCTTGCCTGATATTGGTTTAGGCCTCTGGGGATTGTGCTTGAGGGATGCTGAGTTCAATTAGGATGGTTTACATAAGACATATAATTTGTATGTCATGAGTGCTTTGCTATGATTGAATCATGTTCTGGTTTCCATGGATGTATGGTTGAAATGTTGTTGGAAAGGCTATCACTGTCCGATGTGGGGAAGATAGGGTTGAGTTCTTCTCTATTGTTGTGGGTAGATTAGTATGTTTATCTATCCATTCTCATGTACTTTATTTTTGATGTTTGTTAGTTGTTTTATCGCTCACTAAGACTATTGTCTGACTCATGGTTTTATGTTTCCCTTTTATTACTTGGGTTGTTCATCTAGTTGTGGATAGGAAGACTAGTGACAGGTGATGGCTTAATGAGGACGATGTTGCAATTCGGTGGCGAGCAAGAGGCTGGCGTATTATCTTACTTAATATCTAGTATTTATATTTCCACTGTTTGAGTTTCTCTCTGAGTGTTGTAGTGAGGATCCATATACAGACTTTGATATTCCTATGATGTATGGATAACATTTCAGGATGTTGTGAAAGTTTTCAAAAGTTTGCTATGATGCTTCTCTATCTCTACCTGTTGTATATGTTTTATTATATTTTATCCTTGCGCCGTGAGTTCTACGACAGGTTTCGGGTTATTTTCATACCTTGATGGTCGTCCATAGCTATCTGGCACACCTTTCAGCACACTTTTCATCTGGTTTAGTGCAGGGGTTATGGGCGATCGTCACAGGTCTACTGATTAAAGATAATATATATATATATTTCAGAAAAGGAAACTATATACCCAAAAAATGAGAAAATAGCCTTTCTCCATGGCGTACAAAAATAGATATGTAGTTAATAGACGACTACATAATATGTACAGCAAAAGCAGAAAATACAGAGAGAAAATATAAAACATGGGGTGAAGTAAACAAGCTTTGGAAAACAACCTTCAGAGTGAGCAACAAGGCGAGCTATAACCTACAAGGTCCTAGACCTTATAGCAAAATAGAGTCATAAAATAAACGTCGGTCCAAGCCATCCTGCTCCAAGCATGGGCTCTTGCTTCTTCAGCCTTGGCAAGACCAAAAAACATCTATACCATAACCTATATGACTAGAAAACAGAATAAGACCATAATAGAGGGGAGGTGATAGAAGTGAGAACCCACACCCAAATAGTCAACCAATTCCCACTCGATGAGAAGACAGACCAGTAGTAATATCAAAAATCCAAGCCAATCGCTGCGAGCAGGAGCCCACAGATCCCCTAAAAGGCCTACCACAAAAAGCAACAAATGCGCCATTTCTTACCCTACGTATGATAATGGGTGGATCCTTGGGAGACTCGTCAAAGATAGCCTTATTCTGCGAGCACCAAATATGCTAGCAAATAAAATAAGGAATAATACGGGAAAGGATAGAATGAATAAATTTACTAGAGACACCGGCCCACCAAGATCTTAGTAAATCAGAGAGAGAAGACCCGTTACTACGGAGTTCGATTAAATCCTGAAGTATTTCCAAACTGATCTGGCATAAGAGGTAAAGAAAAACAAATAAGCACTAGAATCCAAGTCACGAGCTCGGCAGCATCCGCATTGGACACTAACGGGATGACAATACTCTGGAGATTCTCGTCCAACAGTAACCCTTCATAAAGAGATCGCCACATAAACACAGAAACTTTCGAAGGAGGCCGAACATCCCAAATGAAGGAAAAAAGAAGGAGCCTTGGAGATGGGCTTCTTGCCGCACTCCACGCCGCTTTGATCAAAAAGGGACTGCCATCGCATCAAGACCCACTACCATGTGAATCGAAAAAGGGCCTCATGGATTGCATCTGTTTCCATGTCTCACTAGCGTAAGTTGGGACACCGGTGTAATTCGTGATAAGAAGTATGCGGTACTTGGCATGGAGAAACATCGCCCCGAGCAAATCATTTGCTCCAAAATAAGCCTACAACTTGCAAGCAAAGGTAGTGCAAATATCCTTTGGGTTACGAAGGCCTAGACCTCCTTTGTTTTTGGGACGACAGACGATGTCCTAAGAAACCCAATGATGATGATTATCCTTGTCCCGTTTACCCTAGAAAAAGGACAATTCCAAGTACCGGTAAGAATGAAAGAAGGAAGAAGTAGGCGTCATAGTAGTGAAGACATGCAACCCCATCGAGTCAAGAATAGACTTACTAAGAGTCGATCTCTCTACCTAAGAGAGGAGAGTCACGTTCCACCTGATGATCTTACCCCTGACTTTGTCGGTCAGAGGATCGAATAAGGTGTTAAGCTTCCTACCTCGGTATTGCACAATACCGAGGTATGGTAAAGGGAGGGAGGCGGCCCTGAACCCTGTGAAGGTTTCAATCTAAGAAGGCCTTATCGGGGACAAGTCCAACATAGGACGAAGCATCTTTTAGCAGTGTTAACGAGTTGGCCAGAAGACCTTTCGTATTGTTGAACGAGGCTATGAAGACGACAGATGGAGCGACGGTTACCATTGGTAAATATGATAATGTCATCCGCGAAAGATAAGGGAGAAATGAGAGGACAACCGTGGGGAATAACAAATCTCTAAATCTGGCCCGCTAACGTGAGAGAATGTAATCCTCGTACATAAGTCTTGGCGGTAATGACGAACAAAGTCCATGATAGGGGGTCTCCCTTACTTTGACCCCTTCCCTACTTAAAAACCCATAAGTCGATTTATTGATGAGAAGGGACAACCAATAGTTGGAGATGAGCCTCCAAAGAAAATAGATAAAGGATTCTGAAAATCCATAACCCCTTAGCACATTGATGATGAAGAACTATGACATACTTCGTAAGCTTTAGCCATGTCAAGCTTGACGTCATGTTAGAACACCTGATCTTATGATTAATCTAGAAATCATCTCTAGGGCAAAGAGGACATTATCAGTAGTCAAACGTCCTTTAACGAACCCAACCCAAGGAGAGGAAATAATACGTTCTAAAAAAGGTGCTAGATGATAAGTACGCATCTTTGAGATAACCTTGTTAGAAAAGTTACACAAGCTGATCGGGAAAAAATATGCACACGAGCGAGGATTTTCGCATTTGGGGGTAAGGGCCAAATTGGTGGAAGTCCATCTCTGAGGGAGATCTCCACTGAAGAAGATGTATTTGATGGCTAGACAAAAAATCTGTCTGAATGGTTGGCCAAGCACCCCTAAAAAACATGCTATTAAAACTGTCAGGCCCACTCACACTATCCTTGTTGAGAGCGAAGACGAAAGCCCAGATTTTGTCAAAGGAGGGAGGAGCGGCAAGGTCGATGGTATCAGACGATAACACTAACCTGGGGATGAAAGCTAAAAGGGACGGGTCAGAGACAGACATTGATGGAGCACCCAGGAAGGACTAAAAATGAGAATATATCGTCTCTTTAACCACCTTCAAAGAGGAAGCCATAGAGAGATCAGGGCGTTGAATCTAATGAATGGAGAGGATGTTATTC
Source organism: Allium sativum (assembly GCA_030737875.1). Lineage (NCBI taxonomy): Eukaryota > Viridiplantae > Streptophyta > Magnoliopsida > Asparagales > Amaryllidaceae > Allium > Allium sativum. The sequence goes on along the minus strand of CM060919.1, from coordinate 825,052,814 downwards.
TTCTTACGAATAGAGGAATGAAAGAACTTGGAGTTCGTATCCCCTTCGACGACCCGTTTGATCTTTGCCTTTTGGCGAAGGAAGCCATTTTGATTACGGGGCTCCGAGGAGAAGGCGAGCTGGGATAGCGCCCACGCCTCCTTGTTAGCAGTTGAGGGAGCGGCATCAAAAGAGTCTTCTACTAAGATGAGAATCTCTTTGTACGCCATAACTCGGTCGAAGATATTTTTGAAAACCTGCACATTCTAAGCCTTAAGGCAAGCCTTAAGACGTTTCAGCTTAAGAGAAAACACAACAAAAGGAGATCCCCGGACAGTAGTGTTCCAGGAATCAACCACCACTTGATGAAATGTGTGGTAAGTTATACACATACTCTGGAACCGAAAATAAAAGGGACCGGATAGGGAGAAGAAAGAGCAATGTATAATCATCGGAGCATGATCTGAGAAAGTACAATGCAGATGAGAAACAGAGAAAGAGAACAGATGACTGAACTAGCCTTCCCATGCGAAAACTCTTTTAAATCTAGAAAGAATTCAGTTAGGCCCTTCCTGATTGTTACACCAGTAAAAGACAATCCGACAAATGAAACCTCCGTGGGACCAAAACTGACAATGAACGAATTGAAATCCTCTACTGCCGCTCTATTGACAGAAGCGTCACCTAGTTTCTCCGCATGACAAGCGACAACATTAAAGTTGTTGCCTAGGACCGAGACCTCGAAACTAAAATCGTTGAGTGAGAGGATATCCGACCATATAACCAATCGCTCAATCTGATCACATTTTGCATAAACCGCAGAAAATAGGATAGGAAAGAAGAAAAGAGGAAGCACAAACCATAGAAAGGAGCTGTATAGAGTCAAAGATAGGGTGGACCATGACATCTTTGACCGAAGGATCCAATTCTTGTCAAAAACAATGGCTAAGGCACCACCGAAGTTAATGGAGAGAACAAACTTAGTGACCTCATCCGGACGCATGAATGGTTCCAGAAGTGCCACTAGACAAACAGAATGTTTCTTAACGATGCATTTGAGCCAAGCCAATGATACATCGTTCCTTATACCACAAATGCTCCAGAATAAGAAAATTAGCCATCAGGAAGAGAGAAGAAAATTATAAAAAAAGCAAGGAAAGTAAAGACACAGGAAAAATAGAAATTACGTAGCAGAGAAAAACAGATCAGATAATGTAAAGCGCATTTCGAGTAGACCGAACGATCTGCTCGGATACTACAATAGAGCACGTGAGAATTATGTGGGGAGTGCGAGTAACTGATCTCGGTCTACGATGCACATGGCGAATAGGGAGAGAATTAGAATGACCAGTCACCCCTCTAACTAGGGGGAACCTAACGTCTCCCTGTGATTCTGAATGAACAAAGAAGAAGAAAAAGATAAATCCGACCGAGTAGGCCGAGAGTTCTTAGCGGGACGAGCTAAGAGATCATTAATGATCTCAGTCTCGTTCTTGCTAAGAAGGGGAATTGAATGAGAGTAAGAAGATGGGGAGAGATAAAGCACAAAGGGGGGACTAGAGGAATGATGCGGTGTTGCAACATAAGCGTAAGACACTATGATCTAAGGTATCTCTCAACGCCGAGCTGTCATCAAATTGACAGCGCAGTAAAGTAAAGAATGACCAAACACGGGATGGAATCACCAACTAAAAGCTAAAATACTGAGAAATCAAGGCACCAAAAAAAAATGGAAAAATGACTGGGGGTACATGTGTTCCCCATATAGCTATCAGCAGTAGTGATAACTATTTGTGGATTACATACGCCATCCCGCAATCGAAGCCCAACTGAAAACTGATCCCTCCCTCACGAATAATAAATAACCAACAATTCTGAAAACCACACGAGCAATTTATGACTAAAAAACTCATGCGCTTACACAAACTGATAGCCGCAAATAAAATCCAGCACCCCACAAAGGATCAACCGGGCAGCAAGTTGCCGAAAACAAAGGGTCAGACACAAAAAGTAGATGAATGACACGACGGAGCACATAAGGCCAGTCATAGGAAGCTGGAGCTTGAATAAAGAAGAACTACCAAAGCATCATGCCAAAGTAAAGGGGTGCAAGAACCACAAACAAAAGAACCAAGAACACATCAAGAACAAGGACTGAAACAGACAATAAGGCATACAAAGCCAATATCACCAAACACCTCAATAACAAGAGCAATGGAGACCGAAAATGAATAGCCCGAGGCGATCGGAAAACCAACACACACATGACCCACCACTGGTTCCTGTGTAAAGGTAAACACGGTAGTAGGGAGGACACACATAAAAGTGTCATAACTCACTGTAACTTGGCCAACACAATCAACGAACTAGCTCAATATAACACAATTCCAGTCCAAAGCAATAAAGCAAGATAAAGGGGAATAAACGAAAACATAATCGGTTATCCAATAACTCAACAAGACAGCATAGTCCACGCTCGTCTTTGCCAATGGGGCTGCCGAAGCACCCTCAGCAAACTCCAAATTATGGAGGCAAGAAACACTAGAACCCAAAGTTGAAGAAGTCGCAGAACTTGGCTAGTTAAAGAGGAAAGAATTCTTAACTAGCTCAAGATCACCACAACCTTCCAAGCAATCTAAAAAATCCGAGCCTGGAGAAGCTAGCACTCCAGCTGCCGGGAGCATACCAGAAGTCGTAGCAACAGGAGACAAAGGGGAGGAGTGAATGGTACCCATTTGGGCCCTCTTACGTAGCCGAGAGGTTCGTCGACATTGAGATCCAAAAGCTTGCACTCTACTACCCTTCTTTGGCGACGCGGTGCCAACGACAACACATGAAGTAGTAGGGACAACAAGAGATTAGAGTAGGGTGGTAAAATCCCCATCGCCAATAGGCATATCCGCATAAACCTTGCAAAAGTTATGACAAAACAGACAATATTGCCCACCTTAAAACATGGGACAATCGATAAGTCGAGTTCCAAAATAGAATAATTATATGCATATGTATATAGTTGTCATTTCAAGTGAACAGTTGGTTAAGGCCAAAAAATTCATCGTGGCATTCCAACAATTATATAGCATAGCATGCACAACTTTCAGGTAAACGATATGTTGGTTGGCAAAACTCAATGCAACACAAATGCCAAACAAAACAAGGTCAAGTGTGCCAGCAATTAATGCATATGACCAGCATGAAGAAGACATAACTGTCAGTACACGATGAACATACAACAATAACTCAGGTTCAAAGTCACAACACATAAATTTCCAGACCAAGTACCATGGCCAGCCAAACAAAGAAGGTCAAGGCATAAGTAGGCAGTAGTGAAAACAATGCAGCCTAAACAAATACAAAAGAAAGGAATAAAGATAAAGTTAACACAATTTCAGGTCTGGCAACAGATACAGTAAAGTTTCAAGTACAACATTTCGGCCACATCAAGTTTCAAAAGCAACACAGTGAACAAAGCTACATCAGGACATGATACAGTAGAAACAAAGGAGCAAGGTCATCTATTTTCAAGTACACAATGGTGTAGAAAGTCAAGCAAAAATATGCAAGAGAAAATATACAAGACCAGCACTAACTCATAGCAGAGAACACAAACGCATGCACACAACCACAAGTAAAACAGTATATCAAGTTTACAGAGACAACAAGACTATAGTAGAAGTGCAACAACTCTTCATAGCGGTTTCTAAAGAATAGTAAAAATTATGATACAATGATCAAATCCGAAGATCAACCAGTCCAATCAATTATCAGAATGAAAGCATGTAAACAAAGCAGGTTAGAAATTATACAAAACTACAACAAGCATTGACCATGGCAAGTGTATGAGCAACCAACAAAGTGCAACAATGAAGAAATTAAATCCAGGCCAATAAATGTCCAACAACAAGTACAAAGTGAAGCACATTAAAGAAATTCAAACATGCAAGCAAACAAGGTACAAGTAAAAAAATTAAAATTTCAAAGTATATTTTTAGTCAAGAATGTTCAACCAAAATTTTATCAACAGAAAGTCGATGTTCAAAGCATAGTATGAGATTTTGAATTTTTATTTTTGACAAGGAATGATTGCAAAATTTCCAAATGTCAATCGAATGTGAGATATAATATTCTTTAATTGGCTAGTCGAACAATTAAAAACTTTCCAAAAAAATCGCAAGTGTTATTTTCAAAAAAAATCAAATTGAAATAAATCTCTATAAAGCATAGCCATTTATATTCAGCAAGTCTGATTAAATCAAATCACAAGAAAAATCAAGATCAGAGATATTAGGGTATCGAAACCCTATATAAACCCAAGCATCATCACAGGAAAGGTATGGAAATTCAATGCAAATAATTAAAGTAAAAGGCAAAATCACGTACTATTTTCAAAGCAAACTTTCTTCCTGAATCACCACAGCAGAATCAAAGATTATCAGAGCAACCAGAGGATAACGAGAAGTCAATCGATCGAATGGTGGAAAAATCGATTGTGGAGGAAACCCTAGTTTTGATCATTGGTCATTAAAGGGAAAAGAGGAAGCCGAGCTTATTACAAGAGACTAAGCACAAAACAAAAGGGGTCTCCATCCTTTTTATTTTTAAGAGTCTTAACATATATTTAAACTAGTGTTTAATTTTAATTTTTTTATTGCATTGCATTCTCGTATTTCATCAAATTCTAGTTTTAACTAGGTAACAAACTATGAGATTGTAGTTTGGGAATATCACAGCTTAGTGGATTAAGCAGTGTCAAGGTTTTGAGCGTAGGACTAGGACAAATAGGAGCGGGTGTCAGGAATCTACAGGGGTTGTAAGCATAGAGATTGTTTTAATTCCTAATAGAAACCTTGGATGCAGTAGTAGTTAGGGTTTTGCCAAAGCAGTTGAAAAGGTATAACCTTGTCTACACAAATGTATCATGTTTTGTCAAAATCAAAACATATGTCTAACAAGGCTAGTAATTCTAACCTAACCTTGTAATGAGTTACGTCTGAGGACTAACTGCCATACACAAGGTAGTAACCCAAAAAATAGCGATATCGAAATGGCGAGATAGAACGCTCACATAAGTATGAAGCCTGTAAAACACCATTCAATTAATTACCAAATACTGAGAGGTGAGCTCAAAACTACTCATTGTTCCAAAAGAAGGTTAATTATTCTATATAGCCACTTAAGACCTCACTATCAATATAAGATAAGGATGGGTCCTTTTGATCACTTAAGACCCAAGGAGGACCTATTGATCACTTGCGGTTTACTCTATACTAGTATAAATTAGAGAACACTTGCTACTAAGTCCTACATATTTAAGGATTCTTCCATTCACGATTATACCCAGAACCCCACATAAGGCGAGAGATTGTTACTAGCCACTTAATACCAAGTTTAGGTAGGAGCATGACACCATTTAAGACCCTCCTGGTGGACCCTCATGATACTATCTAGTTGACCTAAGTAGATAATCCCCTAGCAACTTAATACATCCCGTGGGATAGGAGGACTCATGGCATCTCCTTAACTATCATCTAATACCTAATCCCAAGGCAAACTCTCACCCTAGTCACTTACTATCTGGAGGAAGCGAACCAATGTGAGGATTACCTAACTCGTACCCAATATCTATTAATACTTCTTATTTATGCAGAGGCGGGCTATGCAATAAATTAATACACTTTTAAGGGTGGATCCAACTACTTAATACCTTTATGCCGAAGCAGACTTAAGCTTATAAATTATTTCCTTCTTAAGGTTTCCTCTTTTGGGTGACGGGCATGTCCTACAGCCACTTAATACCTCACACTTGAAATAAACCTCATTTTAGGAAATAATCCTTGTTATGCAATTAACTATCGTCCCGACTTCCTATGGTCAAGATATCTCACATCGGTTGTACATATATCTGACTGCTTGAAAGTGCAGACTTCTATCGAATAAGGCAACTAATCTCATATCATTAACTTATTAATTCTATATTAATTTGAATAAAATAAAAACCATTAACTTCATATTCTAGGATGTTTAATTACTATTTTCCTTTTGAAATTAGCATTTAATACGCTAATCAATCCCCATTGATTCCCCTTTTTATTTCCATTTATTTCTATTATCAAGACAATCTTCCATTTTTGACACTAACGGTCATATTTTCCAAAGGCATTCAATATCCTATTAAATTCCATTCATATCAGTCCCATTTAAATTATAGTCTAACTATTATAACCCCTAAATATTACTACAATCTTAGTTCTATTTAATTCTTATATAAATACCTTTTTTGGCTAGGATTCTTATAAGAATATATAATATATATATAAATACCTCTATTCCTAAACACTAATTTAATCGTAATCATTAAAGCATGTTTATCCTATTCAATACATTTCCCGAAATAAAAGTGGTTATAATTCTTATTACCTTATTTATGACCTTTATTACAGTAGTGAAATCCCATGTTCATTGCTACAACGGTTACAAACGTTCAATTTCCATTAATCATTGGAGATAATATCGTACACTCATTCCCATAAAACGGAAACACTTCAAATTCAAACACACAATGCAAACAAACATTTATTTAATATAATGGTGTAATTTTCATAATTTGGACGAATAAGATTAATATATAATTATGTCTATAATTTAAACATGTATTCAATGTAGTTGCTAATTTATACTTCAATATTATTTATTAACGGTGTTCTTGTCTAAACTAGCAACCAAATCTACCCCTTTTTTGTTTAATCTTGTTTTAAGATTAAAAATCTTATAAAAGGTTATTTAATGTAATAATTGTAAATTTTTCCCAAAATATTTAAGAGAGGATTGACATTACTTCAAATCCCAAGGAAAGGAATTTATATTTCATTTAGAATAGATGTTGTAGACTACGTACAAAATATGTGAATTTCCGCTTCTCTTCTTATTTGATTTATGTATGTTCCTTGTGGATTTCAATTAATGTCCTTTTATGGGAAAAGAATAAGAGGAAAAAATTACAATAATCAAGTAACACAACAAATATTTTCAAACATAAATAGGATTATTATTAATTTAACCAATGCTCACAATTACAAATCAACACCAAATCCTATGAATTTGGAATAAAACTAAAAATCTAATAACAGTTTTGAGGATTGCTTTCCAGGTCCGTAGTGTTTACAATTACAACAAACATCATAAGAATTATTGTAGGCAAGATGATGATAGTAGCCTGCACTCTGATCAAGGGGGGCTTGGTGTTCTTGACCTTCACCTCTTTAATATAGCTTTGTTGGCTAAATGGGTTTGGAGACTCCTAAGCCCTGGAAATTTCATTTGGAAAAATTGGATTTTAGCTCGCTACTTTTCTTCAAACCCTCATCTTGTTTTGCATCATCGTCCTTCCTCTAGAATCTCTCCCTTCTTGCATGGGATTCTATCTTGTCTTCCTCGTATTAAATTTCTGTTTCATGTCTCTTTGGGGGGTGGTTCATCCTGTTTATTTTGGCACGATATTTGGCTTGGTCAGTTACCTCTCTCTCTTACCTTTTCTTCACTCTTTTCTCTTCAGTCTAATCCTTCGCTTTCTGTTGCTGATGCTTTTAACGATGATTATGTTAGCTTAGTTCCAGGTTCGCTTTTTGATCAGAGTATTCTTTTTCAGTTGCTAAATATCTTTGCACTCATTAGCAACACTCAGCTAAATAACTTGGTTGATCATTTTGTTTGGGTTCTCTCTCCATCTAGAGGCTTTTCTGTTTCTTCATGTTACAAATACCTGAATTTTTCTGGTAGATTGTTTAAATTCTCAAGACTTTGGAAATGCAAGCTGTCTCCAAGAATTCTCTTCTTCCAATGGTGTTTGATTCATGAAAAGGTCAATACAAGAGAGAAGCTCTTCAAACGCAATGTGGTTCCTGACCCTAACTGCCCTTTCTGTAATTCTCATGCTGAATCCATTCATCATCTCTTCTTTTCCTGTGACTATACCTACCCAATTTGGGCTGCAGCAAGTACCCATTTAATTGGTTTCATCCCCATCATTTCTTCTTTCTTTGACCATTGGGAATCTGATTCTTGTCCAGTACTTGATATCTTCCTGGCTGTTTATAGTTGGTGTATATGGAAAGAAAGAAATGCAAGGATTTTTAATAACAAAACTTGTTCGATCATGTCTATTTGTCATCGCATCATTCATATTTTTTCGTCCTGGTCAGGTTCTGGAGTCAATCATGTTGCTATATTCAGGTTTGCACTGCCGGTGGCCACTTCTCCAGCTACTTCTGTTGATAGCAATGATACAGCGTCTAGCATGGAGCTTATGTGATGATTGATGATGCTTCTTTATTTCTCAGCGTAGTAATTGTATAATTATAATGGTTAACAGTTTGATCTGCATGCTTTTGTAGTTGTATTCGTAATATGCTCTACGTGTGTTGTATGATGTATCTTAAACTTTGTGGTGATGGTTGTTTTTTGGACTACCAACTGGGTTTGTCAGTTGGATAACTACTATTATCTATTAATTAACCGGCTGTGTAGCCCCGCGCTACATATCCGTTTGCTCTAGAAAAAGATGATGATAGTAAATTAAAAAGCCAACAAATCCATACTTAACCAATATTCGTAATATTTCAGATTTGATAAAATAAGAAAATCGAACAGTCTTTTAGGCATATAATTCAAATTCAACACAAACTAATTATATATGTTTATTATAAACAATGTGTATAATTTACCACTCACCTGAAAGCTATCTAAATCTGACACAATTTTTAGGCTTAAAATTCCCCAGTCTTATAGATCTACAATTTACTTCAAAAGTGGATTTACAAATAGATTTAAATTTGTAGATTTGGAAGAAAATTTTGAAAAAAAGAAGGAAATTCAATAATATATTACCTAAGTAAAGAACCACCCCTTATTGTAACCCCTTTATTTACAGGCATAGAAATAACCCATAACTGTCAGATTTAATTCAATAAAGACCCGTTCATTAACACAATATATATTGTATAAGAAAACCCTAGGAGCCACTGTCAAGATCGACTAGGGTTCGATCCTACGGTCGACCTAATAGTGAAGGCAGGGGAAATTATATATTGCCATATATAAATATTTCTATGCAGTTATTTTCCGTCCTTATTTAAATTTCGTCCGTAACATTTTCATAAGGACTCCGTTCGCGAAGTTCCAAACATGAAAGTTAATCAATTTTCATCACTAACGCAAAGGTTCAAGTTTCATGGTTAAATTCCATCGTTTGAAAAAAATTCATTTTTGGAATCAAATTAAATAATTAAAGTAATTATCACCAAAATTCCGGGTTGTTACAAAATTCCTGTGCCAACTTCCCAAATCGAGAAACATATTTAAGAGGAAGTTTCGAGAACCATAACGAGGAAATTCCTTCAAGATATATAGGATAAAATATGTATTTCATTTCTCAAAAGCTCGAGCTCTATTCATTAGCCACTCATACTTTTACAAAATCAATTTTGGGTCTGATATTTTGTTTTATGAATTCAGCGTTAGGGAACTAAACTTATTAGTGTAACCAACATTTATAATTCCTTATGTGAATGGTGTTTGATTTTGAGGGAAAGACATAATCCTCTTCTTCACCATCACATGCCATCCTTCATCAAAAGATTTATCATATCAGAAATACAGTCCTTATTGCTATAATGCTCCACGAGGAAAATATCAGTAGCATCTTTAAGTAGGGCTGCACACAACCCATATCGAATCCGACCTAACCAACCAACCCGGCCCAACCCACATAAACCCAAACCAACCTATCCTAGTTCGTGTCGGATATAGATTACAATTTGTAACCCATACTGTATATGGGTCGGATGTGATATTTTGTTCAACCGAACCCTATTTTAACCCAACCCAACCCTATATTAGAAAACTAAATATACTAGTCCACATAAAATTTAACTAGTTCTTAGAATAATGTTTATGCATTCTATAGTAAATATACAAAAAAGCATATTTCCTGTCAATCCAGATTGGATAGAATTGGGAAAAAATATCTTAAAAAGCAGTTTATTGTATTTTAAAATGTAACTCTGATTCTACTATATAGTGAATTAATTCCATATGATGTGTTTTACAATGAAATTATAATATGATATGTGTTATAATGGACTAGTTATTTTAAATGTGTTATGCTAGCTGAAAACCAATATATTATGCTAAAAATATTTTAATATTATTTTTAAAAAAATTATCTCATATTCTCATTTTTCATTTGTTTCATGCAACCCAACCCAAGTAAACCCAACCCAACCCGTACTTAAATTCAACCCATACCCAGCCTCATATAGGGTCGGATAAGGGTTGAACTATCTTAAACCCATATCTATGTGGGTCGGATGAAGTACTTGGTCTAACTCGACCCAACCCATACTTTGTGCAGCCCTACCTTTAGGTGTTTGGTTTAGTAAATAATCTCGATTAGTTAACTGAGATCCTAACCTCTAATGTTTGGAGAATCCCTTTGGCGGCTGTAATGACCCGCGGTTTTACTCGTTTTTAATGCAAAATTATAAGGTATTATCTTCGTACCTGGTTATATCATTCTATAATTTTAAGAGACAGGTGTTAAAGACATTCCTCATTTTTTGGAATTTTCTCGGATTTTTCTATGACCATTTTACCTCTTGACGAAATCTTATTTTATCCATAACTTTTACTGGAGTGGAATTTTTATTTGGAACCACTTCTGTTGGATTGGGATAGCGGTTTCGCTAACCATGGAGTGGCTATATGTCAAAAATGATAAACCATTTTGGAGATATGGATGTTTGAATGATTTTCAAGACACTAACATCTCATTTCCAGCCATCTTGTCCCATTTCAAGTAGACCAAGTGTGGATTACGGGATTAAGGAGATAAGGGATGGAATGAGTTACTCTAACTAATTTCTATCATTTTATTTCCCTTACCTTCTTCCCTAGAGCACCTACCTCTATTACAGTAAATGTTTCTTCATTTGAAACCTAAAGTCTCCACAAAAACCTTAAAACTAAACATAGAGGTTGATAGTCCCAAACTAGCAAATCACATTTGTGACTGCTAGAAGGGGGAGATCAATTCAGATTTTGTAGTTTCTTTCAGATTTGAGATTACAAAGATATAGATAGTGATTAAATCTTATTTACAGAATTTTAAATTTCCTAATCCTAAAAAAATTATGGAAAACTTAAACATCTTAGGAATTTACAACTTTGGATTAAAAATATAAATTTAAAAGCCTAGGAATAGGTGACAACATTTCGTACGAAAACTTTTGTAGATATGTGCCAATCTATGGTTTTTATATCAAATCTAGACCATATAGAATAGTTGGATCAATTTTTTATCATTGTATTTCATTTGAGGTAATTTTATGTTTGATTTGTTGTTGCTTGAATACTTGAAAAAGGCCTACGAATGGTGACCTAGAACTAGGATTTTGCCAAAAAGTCTAAAAATCAAAATTTCTCATAATCACACCAAATTTTGTGGAGACGAGATGGAAGGTCTCTAGAGGTTGTGTGAGAAATTTGGGGTCCTTTAAAGCTCATACAACGGAGTTATGGTCGAATATGTCTAGATCGACTTAATTCCAAATATGTCCAGAATTACGTATTTTTTTATAGGAGCTAGAGGATATCTAGGAGAACCCACGTTTCATATTTTAAGTCAATTGGTTCAAAACTGAAGGAGATATGGAGAAAAAAATAAGATCGGCATTCCTTAAATCTGACTCAGCCTTCCATAAAATATAGATACTTAAAAGTGCCTTGGGCATTGGATGAAATTTTTATGGGAGCTAGAATATGTTCTGAGGATCCTATGTTTTAAATTTCAAGTTGATTTGATCAAAAAAGACGGAGATATAGCGAAACCAAGTTCAGTTAGGTATTCCTCACATCCAAGTTGGCCTTCATTAAATTTAGGTTTGGCCATCCTTATAATCTAGATCGATCTAAAAATCTGGATCGACGTTCCTTAAATCCAGGTCGGTGTACCATCTTCTATTCAACTACAAATGGACACAACTTTTGTATAGGAAGTCCATTTTATATGGGGTTATTTGCATTGGGATTATGATGACGAACTCTACATTTTGGAAGAGAGAAACATTGAATGGGAGAAACTACATATTTGAGCAGTTTTGGAGTGGCACACACGAAATATTTCAGATCGATAATCTCATTCGGTCTAATAACAACTAGTCGAACTCCCAGAGTAGTGTAGTAAACCATGAGTCAAGGTGGTAAAGTTGTTGTGGAGACCCAGACTTTTAATAATCTGATCATAATTTAAGTTAAGCATAAAATAATTTAATAACATGCAAATAAAGAATAATGTTAGTAAAAAGGGCTGGTAGGAAAGGATTAATAATTACTTATATGGAAGTGAAAAAGGAAAAACATAACCTAGTAACTAGAAAAGAGGATGAGTATACATTATATTTTTATAAATATGTAACCAAGTGTTTCTCTAAGTAAACATCACGTGAAGGTAAGGTCATGCATATAGCATGAAGTATGAAAATGGTATAAATAAAGCTGTTTAAAAATTAAATAAGAAAAGAAACGTTTCTAGAAGACAAAAATGTGTATTCAGAACCACAATATAACTAAGATTTACAAATATACGAGGATAGGATTGAACTTTCCCTAAATAGAAAGCACTAGTAGCTGTTAAAAAAGTTGTAGGCTGGAGGGCTAAGGTTAGACCATCTTCCTTAGTATAATATCCAAAAGAATTGGGTGAAATAAATTAAAAACAAATTTCTCCTCAGGGCTAGTGAATACTAATATATAAGATGAACATTTATCATTTTATAATATATTTAAAAGAAATAAGGCCTATTTCAGGTAGTCAAAGTGTCATTTATGTACAGATATAGCTGAATAAATGAATACGTGTGCTAGTATATAATATTAGATTTGTTTGGTTTATTTATGGGGTAATAAAAATTGATTGTGTATGAACACACTACTAAATTATTTGATTTAATGGGTGTGTTGCTGTGATATATGGTTATTAAATCATTTAAGGGATAGGTGGTATAAACAAGAGGGTTTACGCTCATGTCTATTCTTTAATTAATGAAGGTAAAGGGGAAAGTAAGAAAAATACTGATCCATTTCCCTTCTTATCATTCTTTAATAAAAGAACGAGGGTTTAAGAGATACCCTATATCTCTAGCCATATACTAACAGCATGACACAAGTATAAATGGCATGCACAATGATGTATAAATATACCAAAAATACGCAGATCAGATGGATATTAATATCTGGATATCTAAATATCTGTGTGACTGAATAGTTGTGTGAATGGTTATGATGGATGACCCTTGCATATTGCTGATTTATGTATGTAAATAGTAGTGCATCTATTGGATATCTTATTTAGGTATTTATATCTGGGTGGTGTTATAAATACAAGGGAATAAGGAAGGGATATACACACTTTAAAAATTCATATAATAAACTATAATTTACACACAAAAAGGAGGGTGATATCCTAGGGATGTTGTTTATCTACCTAACATTAGGGTGTAGTGGTCGGGTATAAGCATGGCATATCATGCCCTTTAGGCCTTTGTGTTTGGAGTAACAAGTCATAGGGTCCTTAAAATGTGCAAACATTGTGTTCAATGGCAAGTGGGATTAGACAAATTAATGAAGAAAAACTGAGTTTAAGGTGATAGGTGGGCAAGACAAGAAGAAGAAAAATTAATGTGTTTGCTGCCTTGTTGAATGATAAAATTGCATTCAATGTATATCTCAATTTTACTCAATAAGGGAATGTTGAAGTAATCACTTTGTTTATATGTTATATACATTAACTTATATGAATATGGTGATAAACGTCCATACTAGACCATGTCGACTTTGTTTGATTGCCTTGCAATCTTCTGGGTGTCTCATTGATAATGAGGTAGCTTGGGGATTAATAACAGGTTAATTAAGAGATGCTTACTGGAATTATATGATGAAGACTTAGAGGCTTTCAATGTTTTTAAGTGTGTTAAGTTAGGAAAATGCTTAAACTTATGAAGTATTATTTACAGAAGGGCTAGATGAAGTAATGTAATTTAAGTAAGGTTTAGTTATGCTTTGAATATGTAATTCAGTTGATTTGGTGATGTAAGACCTGACTATAAATGCCTTTAAAATATTTTGTTTAATTTCTATTATGCCTGGAGATGAGTTCAAGCATGCCAGAATTATATATGCAGATCATGTAGTCCATTTATGATGGTGTATGTATTATGAATGGTCAAGTTATGTTTTATATTTATATTGCTGAAACCTTGCGTATACTTAGATAAGATATTGTACCCATAAATGAATCATTAACTGGTAGTTTTTATGGGATATTCTGAAAGCTAAGAAGAGGTAACATGTAACTCACATAAGTAACAAGTAATAGAGGGTTTTTTCTCGCTCTGATTAAAAGATTAATAAGCTAATTGTAAATATAAAAACTAGTTAGCCTAATAATAAATGGAAGACATAACTACTGAATCGGGTTATTAGATGGCACTGCGCACCAGCGACCCGATGATATAACTCAATCACTTTTAGCTTTCATTAGCTGCAAACAATAATCAAAGAACAAAAGCAGAATCAATGGATGGTTAGGATAGGGCCGAAACCCCGCTACTGATTCGGCAGCCCATCTGACACAGAATTCGAGGTGCATAGCCTTCCATCTTTCGTTTCAAAGGGGGCTGACTTAGTAGTGTCTGGTATGCTACTAGGAATAATAGCCGCAACTTCTCGAAGTTGCGCCTCCTTACTTGAAGCGCGGAATTCACGTCGGTACTTCTCACTGAGAATGGGTATGAGGATTCTCTATTAGTAGATTTGATTAGAGGCCTTCATACTAAAGAGAGGGTAATGGGTATATAAACCAATGGCTTCTTTCTGACTTAGAAGGGAAAACAGATAAGTAGGCAGCCCAAGTCATGCAAGTTTAATTTCTCTTAATTGTTCACCCAGTACCATTAATTTTAATCTAACCTTGAATGCATATAGATTGATACTTGTGCCAGTGGTATAAGTAAGCAAATGTGCCACTTTAGTGTTACTTAGATGCACAAGTAGACACACATTCTTGACTGTAGGAAAGTATATTCTGGACATTTGAATTAGTGCTTAACTCCTCTTTTTCATGTATATGTGGTACTACTGTGGAAATAATTCTTTGTCAATATAACTCATAGACAACTGTATATTAGTTGCCTCAAACATATTGATCATAGTTCATTTACAATTCTGATTTATTATAGTCATCTTGAGTAAAAATGCTTTTTTTACCAATTAACCTTTTGCAAAATTTTTACTGGAAATTATGTAAATCTACATATCCTCAAATATGTAGATAGACAAAGATGTACATCATACTAGTATATTTATATTGGTACCCAGGATCTTGGGGAAAGATGAAAATAGGGGCAATACTGGAAGTGACCATATACGTATAAAAAAATTAACTAAATAATATTATAAAGTATGCAGTCAGAAATAGGTCACTTCAATTTTGGTATCAGAGCTACGTTAAAACAAAACATGGCTAGAAACTAAATATATAACATGCTTATATAACACAATTGGCTAGAGAAAGGCTAACTAGGCATAGATGGAATTCGAAATATAACTATATATAAAGATTGGTGAGAATACTAGGACTAACACGATATTATATATATAAGTATGGTAGGTAGAGGATCAACCAGTGCACCACTAATGTTGAATATGCAAGACTTTGTTCATGCTTTAAGGGATGGGGTTGGACACATACCAGAAAACCCCCATGAAAAGTTGTCAAAGTTGCTGAAGCCATACTCAAACTTAGGAGGCAAAGACTTTGAAGGTACTGAAGGGGTAATGGGAGTACAAACTTGGCTTAGAATTTTGGAAAGGATTTTTGCTAACATGCAAGTAGATGATCAAAAGAAGAGGCAAATATCTTCTAGAAGGCTAAAAGGAGCAACATTAGACTGGTGAGGGGAAATCATAGCAGGAAGACTAGAGTAAGAGATAACAAGGAACCAGTTTAAAGACATGTTGGAGGCTAGATTTGTACCACCATCAGCTAAAGAATTGTTACTAGAAGAGTTCATCAAGTTGAGACAAGGTACCATGTGTGTAACTGAATACAACCAGAAATTTGAAATATTTCAAAGTATGGCACAATCTTGATAAGGGATGAAGTATCTAAAATGGTAGATATATAAGGCGATTAAATGCTGGGTTAAGTAGAACAATGCTGCTTTATAAGGAGAAAAACTTTGATCAAGTGAAAGACCTGACTCTCTCTTTTAAACAACATGATAAAGAAGGAAAAAAATTAGGAATCTCAAGAGCAATAACAACAAGAAAGCCAAGGACATGACCCATCCTCATGAAAAGAAGAATACTGAGGTTTAGAAGAATGAGGGAGCAACATCCGTTGAAGTTAAAAAGAAGATCACTTGCTATAAGTGTGGTAAAGAAGGACACATGAGAAATAAGTGCCCAGCTAATACAGCTATCTGTTACAACTATGGGAAAGAGGGGCGTATCAAGAAAAACTGCCCAGAACAAGGGAAGTCGGCAAAGGTTGGGGCATTGGAAGGGAAAGGAGTTGCTATAGATGGCAATATAGGTGGTACTGGACAATTAGATGGTATAATTTTTAAAAACTCAACCCATAATAGTAACTTATGATACAGGAGCTAGACACTCTTTTATATATCATGATATAGCTAGGAAAAAAGGAACTCACATGTGTTACAGTGGATTGGCCTTTGTTTATACAAAGCCCCATAGGGAGTTCATGCAAGTTAGGGATGAAATGTGTGTGTATAGAATTAAATATAGGTGGAAAAATATTCATGTCAGACCTATAAGTGTTAAAACATGAAGGCAATAGGCATCATGTTGGGGGTTGATTAGTTAAGTAAATTTAAAGTTGTTTTAAATTTAGAAAATTTCATTATATCACTAAAAATTGTATAAGGTAATAACCTAACAGTGATGTGTGAAATAGAGAAAAATAATTTTTAGGGCGTGTTTGGAGTTTGAATGAGAAAGAAATGGATCTGGAATTGGAAAAGTTCCCATAGTAAATGAGTATGCTGATGTTTTCGGAGAGATAAGTTGTAACAGCCCGCATTTTACGTATCGAAGGATTATAAAATATTTTTATTTAACTCCCTAAGGGTTGGATCATTCTCATATTTCGGTATGTTGGTTATGGGGATGCGAGACATATCCATAATTTTTATCAATTTTATTTGTGACTATTTTGCCCTTGTCAGTTTTGTATAGAGCATAACTTTTGACTGGGATTGAATCTGGTGCTGAGGTCGGTTCCATTGGAAAGGAAATGGTGTTGCCAATTCCGTGGAGTGGTCATAGTAAAGATTTTGTTCAGGATTTGGGAGGAATCGTTGTTTTTGTGGTTTACATTTTATGTTCAGGTATTTAGAGCCATTATGGGTTAATTTGG
The DNA here is from genome assembly GCA_030737875.1 of Allium sativum. Taxonomy (NCBI): domain Eukaryota; kingdom Viridiplantae; phylum Streptophyta; class Magnoliopsida; order Asparagales; family Amaryllidaceae; genus Allium; species Allium sativum. The sequence continues at coordinate 825,035,341 of CM060919.1, read as the reverse complement.
AGTGGCCCATTAGTGGGCTAGTGGGAAGTTATAAATAGGGGTTAGAGGCATGGAGAATAGTTTACTTTCTTCATTCTCTCATTTGGTTGAGCTCATTATCCTCCTTGCTCAATCAAATACACCTTTCTACCATTAAAATTCTAGGTCTACATAAGAGAATCGAAGATCTACATCGTTTGAAGCTAGATCTACATCAGGTGAAGAGAGATTTTATCAAATGAGAGGTTTGAAGAGAGTTCTTCACTGTTCGGATTTGATATTCATCGTTTTTAAGCTTGTTTGAAGATTTGGCGAGTGATATGCATTTCTCACACGAATTCAATCAAGTATATGGGTTGTATGATAATATTTTCTTCATTTTAAGTTATTTTTACCAAGATCTACATCATGGTAAGTATATTTTCATATGAATTGCCAGAGAATATAATATAGCAACTTTAAACCGATAATTCTAATGTAAATTCATATGTTTATGCAAGCTAGATCCATCATTCAAAAATATGCATCTATTTATCATGATTTGGTGAATTTTTCTATGATTATTGATGAAAATTGTCGTTTTGGTGTTGTTGATCATTTCATAACATGTTAATTGTTGAATTGGATGAATTGGATGAGTTGTTTGAATCGGTGTTCTCGTTTGGGGATGATTTGGTCAGATTGGAGCTATTTTGGTTAGATCTAGAGTCGAGTCGTTTAGAGATAGGTCAGATCATGTGTCTTGTTCTCCAAGAAATGGATGATGGATCATTGAAGCTGTTTTGGATAAGAAATAGGCTTCGGGCTGTCGGTTGGTTTTAGGTTGCATTGGCCTAGGTCTTTCGATGACCTAAGAAGATGGGTCAGGTCGTAGAGTGTTTGGCTAGGCCGTTCGTATTGGTTCTCTGGTTGACTAGTTCGTTAGGTCGCTATACGACCTAAGGCTAGATCGTGGACTCTTAGATTGGCCCGTATTGATGAGGGGGGGGGGCAGTTGGAGGCAGGATGATCGAGTTGGCTCAGGTCGTTCGGGTAAAGTCGTAAACGACTTAGGGAAGTCAGGTCGTGGAGATGCTTTAACGACCTGGTGAAGGGTCGGCTTCAGGAATGGACAGTCTGAATGTGTTGAACCTTATATTGATGTTGTTTGGTTCAGTGACGACATGACTTCGAAGTTAATTTAAGGCGGAATGTTCGAAGTGTGATGAGACGTTCGTTGATTGATGAAATGCAACGAGTATGCAAACGAGTCAAGTGTGCTTTCAGTTCATGGATAATGGTTGCTCAAGGTGATTTTAGCTTCTGGATAGTCGTCGGTGATGACGACTCAAGATGATGAAGGTCGAGAGATTATCATAGCCTTAATTTCTAGCGGACTCAAAGCAGGGGTATAGTTGGCATTTATGATGGGACTAGAAATACCCTGGCAGTCACAATGGGCCTAGAGATACGAGTCACGATGGAGTATGGAGTTTTTTTAGAACCGAGGTTAACCATTAGCCCTTGACGAACGACAACTGTTGAGCCGGTCATACGATTAGCGATGGTTTCGAAGTAGTATTGGCGGTGATAGCCAGAGTCATGGATGATGATTGTTTTACTTGCATCATCTTGTGTAGATTTTTCGACATCGAAAGATATATCTCTTGGGTGCTTGTCTAATGTTGGTTTAGGCCTTCGGGGCTTGTGCTAAGGAGATGTCAATGTCGATTAGAATGGTCTATGCTTGATAACCGATTGCTATGAATGTACTGTTCTGCTTGATTGTTGTAAAGGCTATCACAGTCAGATGTAGGGAAGATGGCTGTGAGTACTTCTCTGTTGACGTTGGTAGATTGGTTGATTAATCTGCCTATTCTTATATACTTTATTGATGATGCTAGATAGTTGTTTTATCGCTCACTAAGACTGTTGTCTGACTCAAGGTTTTATGTTTCCCTCTTATTACCTTGGGATGTTCATCCTGAGGTGGATGGGAAGACTGAGTAGCAGGTGATAGCTTGGTGATACGATGCGATTGTGCAATGACAAGTAGGAGGCTTACATATCAGTTTCTTAGTACTATCTAGTATTTTGCAGTTTCCGTTGTTTGATGTTTACTCTGAGTGTTGTAGTAAGGCCAATTTGTATAGACACTTATGTCGTTATCCAAGAATGTATGGGTATTCTTTCTTGTTTTTATGAAAGTTCAAGTTTCTGCTCAAACATGCTTCACTATTATTGCAAGTTGTATACATTCTATTATATTTTGTCCTTGCGCTGTGAATTATACGACAGGTTCAGCTTGTATTATCATACCTTGATGATAGTCCATGGCTGCCTGGCACACTTTTCAGCGCGTTATTTCCCTTGTTAAGTGCAGGAGATGTTGGCGGTCATCACATTTGGTATCAGAGCTCTGGTTATTGATTTTAGCCAAAGTTTGAAGACGTAATTATGTATGAGAGACGTATTTGTAGATTTCTGATGAATGTATTCTATATAGTCGTATATAATATAGTAGAATTCAAAATCCATTTGCAGTTTTTCTCAAGTGTGGTCTAATCATTATATTTTTCAGATTTAGAATGAGTTGAAGAACATCAAGACACGCTACTAGGGAGGAGACTATGCCTAGAGGGGGAAATGGAGGTATACCGGACTACCCAGCTATGCTCGAGGCCATGGCGGCAGCGATCACGAGGAAGGCCCCCGCTCTAGAGACAGTTGTGGAAGATGTAGGAGTTCGAGTGCAGGTTCCCAGGGTTGTGGAATTTGTGAAGCTATGTAAAGACTTCACATCACTAGGAGGAAAGCAGTTCAAGGGAGTAGAGCCGACTGAAGAGGTTCAAAGATGGCTAGATACCTGCATTTGGATCTTTAAAGACTTGGGCATTGATGATGCAACAAAGAGGAAGCTTGCATCTAGACAGTTGGAGGGTAGAGCTATGGGCTGGTGGAACTCTGTCACTCTTGAGACCCCTAAAGATGATATTTCATGGGAGTAGTTCCAAGTCAAGCTCAAGGCAAAGTTTATTTCTACCATGCAGAAGTTTATTTTATTTAAGAAGTTTGTCGAGCTTAAGTAGAATGGTCGACCAGTGCTTGATTATGTCTCTGACTTTGAGGCTTTGCAAAGTATGCTCGTTCATATGTGGATACTCCTTACCGAAAGAATGAGAAGTTTGTCATGGGTTTGGACGAATATCTTGGGAATCATCTTGTTGATCATCTAGATGACACTCATGAGAAGATCGTCGAGAAGGCTTTGAGACATGAAAGTCTGTTTCCCAAGAAAGAGCCTGCTATTGTAGCAGAGTGGTAACAATAAGAAGAGGAAGCAGCAGCAGTAGAAATGGAAGGATAGCCAAAAGAAGCAGAAAAGTGAGGTGGTTTGCTTTAACTGCTAACAGAAGGGCCATTATTCCAAGGACTGTAAGAATCCAAAGGTTGAAAGGAAGTATTACAACTGTGGCAAGCCTGGGCATCTTAAGAAGGACTGTCCAGAACCGGCTTAGGGAAAGTAAGTTGTGAAGGCATATGCTTTGCAAGCTGTGCTAGCATCTTCAAGGGCTCCTGCTACAGAGGAGAAGGGAAAGGGTGCCGACGTACAAGGTATTGTTTCTGTTCAGGGTGTTTCAGTTTGAGTATTGTTTGATACTGGAGCAACACATTCATTCGTTTGTAATGAGCTTGCTTGTCGCTTGGGTTTGGAACCCAAGATTTGTGATAGACCACTGATCATGACTAATCCAGTTGGGGGTTCGTCCAGTTTATGTATGATTTGTCATGGTCTAGTGTTGTCGAGTCATGGTTGCTCCTTTGTATGTGACTGTTTTGTTTTGAACTTCGCTGTGTTTGGGATTATTTTGGGTATGGACTGACTTAAGAGGTATGCGGCAAGAGTGAATTGCGTGAAGCATGAGGTGAGAGTCGGGGATGTGGAAGAGCGAAAGGTTTTGATTTGATGTAAGCCTGAAGATGGGGTCTTCGTGAGATATTTATATCCACTTGAGATTCCATAGGAAGAATTGTCATCGGTGTCGATCACAAATGAGTTTAAGGTTGTCTTTGACGATGTCAGAGGGTTGCAGCCGCTTCATGAGATTGAGTTCAGGATCGATTTGGTCGAAGGTGCTAGATCTGTCATCATGCCTCTTAGGAGGATGGCACCTTAGGAACGAGAGTTAGAGGTGCAGGTACGAGACTTTTTGTGAAAAGGATTCATTCGGAGAAGTGTTTACGAATGGGGTGCACCAGTTGTGCTTGCAACCAAGGCAAATGGCTTGTTGAAATTGTGTGTGGACTATCGTGACTTGAACAAGGAGGCCAAGAAGAATAAGTATCTATTGTCGAGGATTGATAACTTGTTCGATCAGCTTCACGAATCCAAAGTATTTTTCAAATGGACTTGGCAACTGGATTCCAGTAGTTGGGGATGGCGAAGGATAGCGTGTCGAAGACTGATTTTAGGACATCATCTGGTTTCTTTGAATGGTTGGTGATGTTATTCGGGGATGACTAACACGCCAGCGTATTGTGACGACTGCCCATAACCCCTGCACTAAACAAGAGGAATAATGCGCTGAAAGACATGCCAGGCAGCTATGAACGATCATCAGTGTAGGTAAACACAAGCAGAACCTGCCGTATAACTCACAGCGCAGGATAAAGTATAATAGAACATATACAGGCAGAAATAGTGAAGTATCATATATCAAAATTTCAAACTTTCACAACATCCTAAAAGATCTTCCATACATCAACTGTATATGACATCAAAGTTTGTACAAGGAGCTTCACTACAACACTCATCAAACAGTGGAAACAAAGATACTAGGTAATAGTAAAAGTAATACGCCAGCCTTCGCATGCCTATGCACAGCAGCATCGTCACCAACAATCACCTGTCAGCTGCCACCTAGTCTACCCATCCAAACCGGATGAACAGCCAAGGTAATAAGAGGAAAACATAAAACCTTGAGTCAGACAACAGTCTTAGTGAGCAATAAAACAACTATCTAATATCATCAACAAAGTATACGAGAATAGATAGATTTACCAACCACTACCCAATACCAGAGAAGAACCCAAACCTGCCTTCCCCACATCTGACAGTGATAGCCTTTACAATCCAACAATCAAGAAACAACGGTTCAACTATGGAAAGCAAATAATGTCAAACAACCATCACCTAATATCAAACATAGCAAATAGTTATATCTCACGTAAACTATCCTAATTTAGCTCGACATCCCTCAAGCACAAGCCCCGAAGGCCTAAACCAATATTAGATAAGTACCCAAGAAATATCTCCCCCGACTTCAGACAATCCACATGAGATGATACGAGCAAACAACTGAACATTCAAGACCTAGCTATCACTACCCTTCTTGCTTCGAAATCATCATTAATCGTATGACGACCGCCTTCCATATGTCATAGAATAATGGTAAACCCTAGTTTTAGCAAAAACTCATACGCCTTCAAGACTCGTTTGTTTGTCTTCTATAGACAACTAGGCCCTTCATTACTGCCTAAGGCACAAGGCCCTTCATGATTGCCAAAGTACCCCTGCTTAGAGCCTGCTAGAACTTACGACAACGATAATTTCCCGGCCTTCGTATCCCTAGACATCAGCCCCGATGACCATTCACAAACTGAAGTCCCCCATGAGCAACCATTATCCACAACTCAACACCCTTGAGTTGTCTACACATTCATTCCTTTACATCGATCAACGAACACACCACATCGCTTTAAACATTCCCACCTGGATATACATTGAAGTCACAATATTACTGAACCAAACAACAACAATATAAGGTCCAGTAGAATCCGTAGTGTTTCATCCATTCGCTACAGAAACAAACCAAAGCGTTTAAGCCATCAATCATAGCGTTTCAAAGTGCTGCCATAACCTTCAGTACATGTCGATCCACTATGGATCGGACATACCAATCCATCCTAAAGGAAAGCAGACTGATCCATCACCAAGAAGAAGTAGACTGATCCATAACATCTGGAATCACAACCGTCCCATACCCTGATCGATCCATGCCCTCGCCGGCCCATCATCCTAGTCGATCCATCATCCTGAACCCATGACTGGTACATGGCATAGGAACTCCGACCGATCCATGCTTAGATGCCCCGACTGATCCATGCTCAAACTTTCTGTCATACCCCACATCCGTTAATGTCACTCACTAAGGTAATGCATTAAGTGTCGTGAAGCATTATAGGTAAACAGAACAGAAACATTACAAGACATATATAAAATAGCAGCGGAATTAAAAACTTTTATTAATCATAAACCATAGTTACACCATATGTCTGAAAATACATAAGCCTAGTACATCATTAAAACTTCTATCTTGTGTTTTAAATATTAGAGTACAATAACAAAGAAAGCATAATCCCCGAATCATAAGCCATAGTAGCAAAGATGGAAGCTTGAGCAATACATCTAGAAACTCCAAACAAGACGATATCAGAATCCTAACTAAGCCTGAGAATTCCCTCCCTTGAAAACCTGGGGGGAAACAGAAGAAAGAAGGAGAAACAACAGGGTCGTACATAAAGTCTAGCGAGTCTAGTTACTTTTAGCCAGTAAATAAATAAAAGTAACATGATAGGCATATAAATTGGATAAGAGAGATCACTACATAAATGGCCGGTGTGACAAGGTAGACAGGATTAGGTGTATGTGCCTCACTAGTGATTACTCTGCACTATTACTAGTATAACTGAAATGAGATGATCCCTTCCACTATGAGTTTGTAGGCTTAGGTCACACGTCCAAGTATACCCTAACCACTACCCTAATCGATTGGCTCCCTACTCCATAGATATCATGTGCTGGCACCACAGCAGGAGGTATCACTTCCTAAAGTGGAAACCCAGGGTGTGTACAACCATATTTACGGGTGTCACGGTCGTTTTAGCCCCCTCTGCCCGGCCCATGCACACACATGTACCCCGCCGGTTTGCACTGCCCACACCATCCGTCTCGTTTGGATCTCTTACACTCAATCAGTAAGCGTGCCCCTTCTCTGCCTAGTACGGAGTTCTTTACTTGATACCAACTCCGGGTTACTGACTGAAATGGGTCCCACACAATACGATACAAGCTCTCCCACTTGTCTTGTATCCCCACTAGGTTTTCAACTGACTATGTATACCCTTAGGTGTCTTTAATTACATAGCCCTGTACCAGTTATGCTTACCCTAAAAGGGTGTCTTTAATTACATAACTTTATAATATTTTTCCCCTGGTTATGTATACCACTAGGTGCCTTTAATTACATAACCTTATTTATTTCTACCGGTTATGCTTACAGCAAAAGGGTGTCTATAATTACATAATTCCAATCTTTCTACCTATTATGCTTACCCACAGGTGTCTTTAATATATAAACTCCAATCTTCCAACCGGTTATGCTTACCTATAGGTGTCTTTAATACATAACCCTATCATTTTACAAGTTATGTTTACCTAAAAAGTGTCTTTAATTACATAACTTTATTATGTCCACAAATTATGTATACCAATAGGTGTCTTTAATTACGAAACCTTATCGGGTTAAGTTTGTGGGCCTATATATACTAATATTACCCACCTAACCAAGATTTACTTAACCTTCCCGCTGATTCAAGCATGTTTATTTAACAATTAAGTTTGTGGGGCTATATGTCCTAATATTACCTACCTACCCAAGATTTACTTAACCTCCCACTAATCCAAGCATGTTTGTTTAATGGTTAAGTTGTGGTCCTATATATACTAATATTACCCACATACCCAAGATTTACTTAACCTCCCACTGATCGAATCAATTTTTACTTCATGCTAACTTCAGTTCTATATCATACAATCCCTATGGATTAGATTTGGTTAAGCAGTACAATTCATTACCATGTTCATTTATGGTTTATAATGGGCTAGACCTCCCACATTAGGCCTACAACGTGGGGATGCTGGATATGCCGGTCGGGTCCGGGAAGTCTAATTCCACAGTTGGGCCTAACCTCGTGTCTTAACCTGATTGGTATTTGCGTACTTAGACCTCCCATAGTAGGTTCAACATTAGTGGCTACTGGATATGTTGGTCGGGTCCGGGCAGACTTCCACCACTAATGCAACCTAACCTCGTGTCATAAGTACAATTACAATTCCTAGTTGTAATTACTAAACATTCCCTTTTTAATTAATTTACCAATTAATTAATCCTTTCCTTTTATAGGTGTCAATACCTATCTTACCCAATAATTTGAATTACTTGTCCAGAAATATTCGTATTCAAATTATGCCAATATTAACCCCTTTTCCCCTGTTCCTTAACTAGCGCCCTCACAAAATTGGTAGTATGCCTAGGCTAGACAATATCTTAGTCATAAACGATAATAGGGAAAAACAATAGGAATGTAACAAAAGTGATCATCTTGGCATAAACATAAACTTAGCATGATAATGTGAATATACATACTGGCATGGACATGTAATTATTATCATAACAAGATGAACATAAAACTAGTGAACATAACATGATGTCTCAATAAGCACAATAAGATATAAATCAGCAATTTAGATGTCCCATTTGTTTAGATCTAACATAATAACACATGGTGATAAATTGGGTCACATAATCTAGATCTAGAGGTTAAAATAGATCACACATGATAACATAAGGTGATAAATTAGATCACCTAGAATAGATCTAACATGATATCACAAGGCGATAATCCAGATCTGACTAGCAATTTCAATGTCCACATAAATTAGATCTACTAGTTTAGAAATAGATATACACAAATCCACATAATAGCATGCAATAGAAGTTATAATTTAGATAAAGATTTAGATCCAGTCCTAACTAATTCAAGGTGGCATATGTTCATGATTTGCATAAATGGTCAGGTCTATCCAATGACATAACTATTCAAATTGACAGATTTATATTAACCACAATATAGTTACAAACCAAGATCCACAATACTAACATAGTAGAATATTCACCATTGAATTGGATCTAAAGAAATAGATCTATCATGACATAGCAGAACAATCACAAAGAGATAGATCTACCACGACATAGTATCAGATATGATAACAGCATAGATTCATGGTTTACACATATCCAAATCACAGTCTTTCATAATTTGCTTTTATTTATCTAAACCTAAAAGCAACTAGAACTCATAGCATTAGGTTTAGAGAATAGAGAGAATGGATCTTGAATTCTGAGTTTGATTTACAAAGTATGTTGTTGTAGAAAACGGTTTAGTTCGCATTCCAGCAGCATATGGCCTCCATGACTTCCAATGAAGAAAATATGAGAAATAGCTACATATTTATAGCTGCAAAGCCCTCTGAAACCGACTGCCACCTCAGCCCTAGGAGTGCCGACACCCCTGTGGGGGTTGACCGCTCTAGAGGGGTTGACTCCCTAGAGCGGGAATTTTGGCGCTCTGATGAATTTTTCAAAATTGAACAGTTCTGTGTAGAATTATGACTCAGCTCTGACTCATACGTACGTATATAATTTTTCTACGTGTATACAAAACCCTCATAACTACCTCATATGGTGTCCATTTTATGCAAACTAAATGTCTATCTTGACCAGAATTTTGAGACGGACGCAATGGTGCAATCTGTTTCCTCTAATTCTGAATATTAAATTAATTATCATTTAATTTATTCTCTTTTAGTGTCATTAAAAATTCAGGGTGTTACATTCTCCCCTACTCAAAGGATTTCGTCCCCGAAATCTCTAAGTTGAGAAGAATGTGTATCCTACCATCCATCATTCATCTACTTGTCCGCTAATCATTGGCATCCATTGTCCTTAAAGATTTCTAATGCTTATACGAATATATGCGAAGGTGTGTATATATGTCCCAACACTAGTGCAAAGATCAGGCAGTCTACTGATTCAGTTGACCTCCTTAATGCAATGTATGTTAGTGCCATGAATCCAATATGTATGCAAACAAACCTATCATATCATATAAGTTATATATGTATGCACATTCATCCGTACAAATACAATATCCATAGGCTAACTCATCCATTTCCATTCATAAAAGAAAAGAAAATGCACACACATCCATATGCAGTAAGAGAGTGATTGAGCCGATCTTAGTGCCTTACGTGTGTGTATGCGTCCACAGGAAACCACTAGCAAACACTTGCATCCTCTTGCATCCATCAAACATAACATGTTTCAAACACATGTTTACATCCATAGGATTCCTATTTAAAGCTTGAAAATACGATGGATAAGATGCATTCTATTGATAGAAACAAGCACTGATAAAACTTAGAATAAAGGATTTAAGAACATACCCTCGAAAAGAAAAGGGCATGAAGCACGAATCTTGTCTTCGGTCTCCCAAGTTCCATCTTATGGAATATCTCTCCATTGAACCTTTAGCAACTTGATCTCCTTATTGCGCATCTTCTTAACCTCTGACCCAAGAATACGGGTAAGGACTCGTCTGACTGTCACCTCCCGTTCCACTTCGACTTCTTCCAGCATGCTTGGCTCAACAACTTCCACAGTGTCATGCAGGCACTTCCGCAGATGAGAGACATGGAAAATTTCATGAAAACCGGATAGATTTTCTAGAAGATTTACTCCGTAGGCTATTTGGCCAATCCTCTCGGTTATGGGAAATGGTCCCACAAACCTAGGTGCCAACTTCCCTACTGATATGAAGCGAACCACGTTCCTCAGAGGTGATACTTTGATAAAAACTAAGACTCCCACTTCGAATTCGATGTCAATCCTTCTCTTGTCTGCATAGGACTTCTGCCTATCTTGAGTTGTCTTCATCCGCCATCGAATAAGGTCAATCTTTTTGGACATTTCCCCAACCATATCTGGTCCAAGTAATAATCTTTCTGTAGATTCCCACCAACAATTTGGCAATCTGCAGGGTCGTCCATACAATGCTTCAAAGGGTGCCATGCCGATGCTAGCCTGAAAATTGTTATTATAGGCAAACTCTACTAAATGAAGATGCTCTTCCCAAGTCCCTCTGAAGTCTAGGATACACAGCCTTAAAAGATCTTCTGGCATCCTATTCACCCTCTTCATATGCACATCGGTCTGAGGATGATAAGTAGTGCTTAAACACACCTGTGTACCTAATGCTTCTTGCAAGCCACTACAAAATTCGCTGATAAAGGCTGGGTCACGGTCGCTCACGATGCTGGAAGGTACTCCATGAAGACGAACTATCTCACGAACATAAATTGCTGCCAACGATGGTGCCATCCTCTTACTCTTAACTGGAAATAAAATGAGAGCTCATAGTAAGCCTGTCTACTACCACTCAAATGCTGGTGTTGCCCCTCGTTGATCTGGGCAAACCATCTATGAAATCCATGGAGACACTCTCCCACTTCCACTGCGGGACCTCTAAAGGATGAAGTAAACCACCGAGCTCCCTTTGCTCAGCTTTGACTTGCTGGAAAATCAGATATTGAGAAACAACGCTGCTACATCTTTCTTCATCCCATCCCGAAAGAAAACCCTTTCTCAAGTGGCTCCCCTACTTGCTTATTCAGCTCCCTCCTATCCCTTGGAGCTATATGGCGCACTGGTAAGGCAACTGCCTTTGCATTGTCCACCAGATACATATGAAAATCGATCTCGCGCCTCGGAGGTAAGTCTCATACCTCACCAAAAACATCAGAATAATCTCGAACCACTGGAATAGATTGCAAATCATTGATAGATGCATCAAGAAACTCTAGGAAACTAAGCATAACAGACCCTTGGGGGCCGCAAGAAACTTTGAGGGTCTTCCCATGACAAGTCAGGAGTCTAACAACCCTCCTCTCACAATCCAGAATGGCCCCATACGTGGTAAGCCAATCCATTCCTAGAATCAACCCATAGCCCATAAACCTGAGCACATATGCGTCGCACTCAAACTCGACGCCTAACACAGATATTCTCAAACCCCGACAAATCATAGATGAATGAGCTGAACCACCAATGGGGTTTGAGGCAACTACGGGATCCACTAACATACTAGTAATTTAGTGCAGAGATTCAACTATAGAACTAGATATAAATGAATGCGAAGCACTAGAATCAAAAAGAGTTCTTATAGGATGATTGGAAAGAGAAATCAACCCTTCCATGGAAACTTTCCTACCTCTATCTGTTGTACTAGCCACGAGAGCATTCGCTTGGCCTCCAGAGGTTCCTGTCCTTTGACCTTGCCCTTTCTTCCTTGGGCACTCCCCAGAATAGTGTCCAACCTCTTCACAAACAAAGCAAGCATTCTTCCCTTTCCAGTAGTCCTGGGCCAAGTGACCCTCTCGCCCGCAACTATGGAACTTCCTCTTACCCTTAGCCTTATCATTCCTTCCACCCTTCTTCTGTTGTTGTTGCAGTTCTTTCATGGCCATACCTTTTTATTTTGTGTTTCCTCAACCTTAACTTTTTTCCTTTTCAGCTTTATTTGAACTTTATCTATGATCCCTTCCTGGGCCATCATTTTTCTCATCCTAGGGTTGTACTCCTTAGCCCTAACTCCCATGTTCTCCTTTTTACCATCCTTGTGTAATAGGCTAACATGTCTCTCGAAAGTTGCCTCCATCGCATGGAAATTCTTACGAAGCTTGAGAAAATTAGTCGTACGTGATACTACTGCAGCTACAGATGGGGGCTAGGCACTTCATTGCCCTTCGACATGGGCCACAATTCAAATATACCTATGGCATTATGCCGGAATGGGGACACCTTTCGGGAAGAATCGGTCCCCCAGACAAAAAAAGAAAAAGGAATCAAGCGGAAAATCGAAAGATACTTCCTATGGCTTTGGGGAATATGTTTTTCAAAACAGACTTTTCTTTCTGAAAATGATTTCTTATAAAACCTTTTTGAGAATAATTTTCAATAACTTTATCCAATCTGGTAACCTTCAGCTCTGATACCAAATGTGACACCCCACGTCCGTTAATGTCACTCACTAAGGGAATGCATTGAGTTTCGTGAAGCGTTATAGGTAAACAAAACAGAAACATTACAAGGAAGATATAAAATAGCAGCGAAATTAAAAACTTTTATTAATTATAAAAGCATGGTTACATCATATGTCTGAAAATACATAAACTCAGTACATCATTAAAACTTTTGTCTTGTACTATGAATATCAAAGTACAATAACAAAGAAAGCATAATCCCCAAATCATAAGCCATAGTAGCAAAGATGGAAGCTTAAGAATACATCTAGAAGCTCCAAACAAGATGGTAGCAGAATCCTCACTAAGCCTGAGAATTCCCTCCCTTGAAAACCTGGGGGGAAACAGAAGAAAGTAGGAGAAACAACAGAGTCAGACATAAAGTCTGGCGAGTCTAGTTACTTTTAGCCAGTAGATAAATAAAAGTAACATGATAAGTATATAAAGTGGATAAGAGCGATCACTACATAAATGGCCGGTGTGACAAGGTAGACAGGATCAGGTGTATGTGCCTCACTAGTGATTACTCTGCACTATTACTAGTATAACTGAAATGAGATGATCCTTTCTACTATGAGTTGGTAGGCTTAGGTCATACATCCAAGTATACCATAACCACTACCCTAGTCGATCGGCTCCCTACTCCATAGATATCCTATGCTGGCCCCACAGTAGGAGGTATCACTTCCTAAAGTGGCAACCCATTGTGTGCACAATAATATCTACCAGTGTCACGGTCGTCTTAGCCCCCTCTGCCCTGCCCATGCACGCTCATGTCCCCGGTCGGTTTGCGCCGCCCACACCATCCATCTCATTTGGATCTCTTACAATCAATTAGTAAGTGTGCTCCTTCTCCGCCTAGTACAGAGTTCTTTACTTGATACCAACTCTGAGTTACTGACTGAAATGGGTCCCACACAATATGATACAAGCTCTCCCCCTTGTATTGTATCCGCTCTAGGTTTTCCACTGACTATGTATACCCTTAGGTGTCTTTAATTACATAGCCCTATACTAGTTATGCTTACCCTGAAAGGGTGTCTTTAATTACATAACTTTATAATATTTTTCCCCTGGTTATGTATACCACTAGATGTCTTTAATTACATAACCTTATTTATTTCGGCTAGTTATGCTTACCCTAAAAGGGTGTCTTTAATTACATAATTCCAATCTTTCTGCCAATTATGCTTACTTATAGGTGTCTTTAATAAATAACTCCCAATCTTCCAACAGGTTATGCTTACCTATATGTGTCTTTAATGCATAACCCTATCATTTCTATAAGTTATGTTTACCCAAAAAAGTGTGTTTAATTACATAACTTTATTATTTCCACCAATTATGTATACCACTAGGTGTATTAAATTATATAACCTTATCAGGTTAAGTTTGTGGGCCTATATATACTAATATTACCCACCTACCCAAGATTTACTTAACCGTCCCACTTATTCAAGCATGTTTATTTAATGGTTAAGTTTGTGGGCCTATATATCCTAATATTACCCACTTACCCAAGATTTACTTAACCTCCCACTGATCCAAGCATGTTTGTTTAATGGTTAAGTTGTGGGCCTATATATACTAATATTACCCACATACGCAAGATTTACTTAACCTCCCACTGATCCAATCAATTTTTACTTAACCCTAACTTTAGTTCTATATCATACAATCCCTATGGATTAGATTTGGTTAAGTAGTCCAATTCATTACCATGTTCATTTATGGTTTATAACGGGTTAGACCTCCCACATTAGGCCTACAACGTGTGGATGCTGGATATGCCGGTCGGGTTTGGGCAGTCTTATAACATAGTTGGGCCTAAACTCGTATCTTAGCCCGATTTGTATTTGTGTACTTAGACCTCCCACATTAGGTTCAACATTAGTGTGTAACAACCCGAAAAATCAGGGCCAATTTAAATTTTTTATTTTAAAGAATTTTGTTGGAAAATGTGCCAGAATTTAAAATTTTCAATTTTAAATAATATTAAAGCCACTGGAAATAGTCAATTTTCAAACGACCTCTGTTTTCGACGAAACCACTTTTGTTGGAACCGGAATGTCAAATTATTGCTAGGTTTCAATTTTTAGAATTTTCCGAGTTAATATGTGAGCGTGGCAAAGGAAAATGTGTTTTGACAATTTCGGTCAAATTTAATCAGCTTAAAAATGGCCATTTTTCAAACGGTCTCAGAATTCGATGAAATTAGTCTTGTTAGGACCGTATAGACAAAAGAAAGCCAAAAATAATTTTTCTGTAATTTTCTGAGGTCGTATGTGGCCCCGGTGAATTTAATTGTCCGTCAGAATTAAATAATTAAAAGAATTATATTTTAATTTAAATAAAAATATATCATAACAGCCGAATTGGGTTACGAGACCCATTCCATTGCGTTCGGAACGGGGGTATTTGCTTAAGAACATTTTTCGTTGAATTTATTTTGGAGTTCCGGACGAGTTACGAATTTAAAAAGAATTAAATTAATTAAAATACACTGAAAATACGTGTATAAATACGCTGTACAGTACAACCCTAATACTCCTTCTTCCTGCCGCCGCCCTCTCCAATCCATGGCTGAAAAGCTTCCATCTTACTCCTCTAAATTCTCCTCACACACTCAATTTCAGACCCCAAACCCCACGCCATCTTGAAGCCTTTCTCCTCCTCTCCATTTCCATATGACCCGATCGTTCTCTGATGGCCCGAAGACCCAGACCCGACCACCCAAACCCGTCCGCTTCGAACCCCCGCCCAGGCCACGAACCGCCACCGAGTTGGCCCATCCTCCTGGCGCGGCGGCGCCTTCCCGATCCCAACAACCCCCTGTACTCCGATCCTCCCCCGGTGCTTCGGTCTGCGTGCAAAAAGGAAACCTAAGTTCGAGCAGAACTTGTAATATCGCGGCTTTGTTCCTGGATGAAGAAGAAGGGGTAAAACATATTTAATTATAAAATTGATTTAATTTAAATGAGTTAGTAACCTTTAAAAATTCATATCTTATGCAAATCAAATCAGAAGTTGATGAAACAAGGTGCGTTGGAATCATATTTTCGAGATCTACGCGTTGGAGCTGATCAGATCTGAAACCAAGCACTTTGGAAAATCGAGAAAATTTGAAATCAAAGTATCTTGGTGAGAAATCTATTTAATTAATTAATTAATTAAATTAATTATTTCATCACTATTGAATAACCGTTTGTATGTAATTTAATTTGATGTCGTGTTGTGATGAATTATGGTTGTTGTGCTGTTAATTTGTATCGTATACATCTATCAATTGGATGACATTGTGATGTGATTAAAATTGCTGAAAAATAAAAATATAGATTTTTGTTGGATAAAATGGAGGATGTCCCAATTGAATTGTTGGAAAACAAAATCAAACTACATTGGTTGAATTGGAATTGGCGACAATATCACCTTGTATGTTAATTTGAAACGGTAAAATTTAGTTAACAAATAAAAATCACCTTGTATGTTAATTTGAAACGGTAAAATTTAGTTAACAAATAAAATATCACTTTGTATGTAAATCTGAAATGATGAAATTTGATTAACAAATAAAATATCACTTTATATGTAAATTTGAAATGGTAGAATTGTTGACACATTAAATTTATATTTTATATGTCATTAGAAATGGAAATCATGTTAATGTATTAATTTCATTTTGTTAATATGTATAGTAGCGACAAAATTTCATTTTGTTAATATGTATAGTAGCGACAAAATTTCATTTTGTTAATATGTATAGTAGCGACAAAATTTCATTTTGTTAATATGTATAGTAGCGACAAAATTTCATTTTGTTAATATGTATAGTAGCGACAAAATTTCATTTTGTTAATATGTATAGTAGCGACAAAATTTCATTTTGTTAATATGTATAGTAGCGACAAAATTTCATTTTGTTAATATGTATAGTAGCGACAAAATTTCATTTTGTTAATATGTATAGTAGCGACAAAATTTCATTTTGTTAATATGTATAGTAGCGACAAAATTTCATTTTGTTAATATGTATAGTAGCGACAAAATTTCATTTTGTTAATATGTATAGTAGCGACAAAATTCCTTTTTGTTAATATGTATGAGAACGACAGAATTTACTTTTGTTAATAGTATAGAATGATAACAAAATTCATATTTTGTTAATATTAAAAGGATGATAACAAAAACATATTTTTGTTAAAAGAGAAAAGAGAAAAGAATTGCATATGAAGTTAAATATATCATTTGTATGGTCAAGAATTGCATATGAAGTTAAATATATCATTTGTATGGTCAAGAATTGCAAATGAAGTTAAATATATCATTTGTATGGTCAAGAATTGCAGATGAAGTTATATTATTCATTTGTATGGTCAAGAATTGCATATGAAGTTATATTATTCATTTGTATGGTCAAGAATTGCATATGAAGTTATATTATTCATTTGTATGGTCAAGAATTGCATATGAAGTTAAATATATCATTTGTATGGTCAAGAATTGCATATGAAGTTAAATATATCATTTGTATGGTCAAGAATTGCATATGAAGTTATATTATGCATTTGTATGGTCAAGAATTGCATATGAAGTTATATTATTCATTTGTATGGTCAAGAATTGCATATGAAGTTAAATATATCATTTGTATGGTCAAGAATTGCATATGAAGTTAAATATATCATTTGTATGGTCAAGAATTGCATATGAAGTTATATTATTCATTTGTATGGTCAAGAATTGCATATGAAGTTATATTATTCATTTGTATGGTCAAGAATTGCACATGAAGTTATATTATTCATTTGTATGGTCAAGAATTGCATATGAAGTTATATTATTCATTTGTATGGTCAAGAATTGCACATGGAGTTATATTATCATTTGTTATGGTCAAGAATTGCATATGAAGTGAAAGACATGATTAAGATCATTTTCTTGTCAATGAAAAATATAGCGATGAAATTTACATTTTTATCATGTAAAATAAAAATATGAACTTGCATTGTAAGTAGAATTTACATTTCTATATGTAAACAAAAATAGGAATATGCATTGAAAATAAAGATTTCATTTTATTATGAACTTAGAATGAGAATTTGCATTGCCAATAAAAATTTCATTTTTATTTGAACTAGAGGTATGATATTTGCTTTGCAAATAAGAATTTCATTTTTTTTTTTTTTTTTTTTTTTGGAACTATGATATGAAAGTGGCAAGCGAACAAAATTTACCTTTGCACTGAGAATTTGGATTACATTTGTATGTAAACAAAAGTATTTATTTTATCAAATATAA
Organism: Allium sativum; assembly: GCA_030737875.1. Taxonomy (NCBI): domain Eukaryota; kingdom Viridiplantae; phylum Streptophyta; class Magnoliopsida; order Asparagales; family Amaryllidaceae; genus Allium; species Allium sativum. The sequence goes on along the minus strand of CM060919.1, from coordinate 825,017,103 downwards.
AAGAGTGATAAAATTTCATTTTTATCAAATAAAAAAAAAGGATGATAAAAATATATCATTTTTATCAAATGTAAAAGAAGGATGAAACATTCATTTTATTAGAAAGAGGAAAATATCACATTTTATATAATTAAGATGAAAAAAAAAAAATAGGGGAAGATGATATTTATGTTGTAAGAAGAGAAGAAATTTACAATTTTCATGCAAATGGAATTTAAGAAAATTTACATTTTTATATGTAACTATAAATAAGAACTGTAAATTAGAAATTACATTTAGGTTATGTAATGAAGGTATGATATCACATTGTGAATTAAATTCAAGATAATTTTGGTTTCGCACTGAAGAAGATGAGAAGAACTATTATTTTTGTTTGTCATTTAAGAGAATAGCAAAATTATTATTTTGTTACATTGAAATTAAATATACAAAAATATATACGTTGGTATAGAAAAGAGGTCGCCACCTAAATATGCATGTTGGTTGAAATTGGAATGATACACAAAATACATTTTGTGTGTAGGATTCGTATGAAAAGATGAAAATATATAAGAAACCATTGTTTTGTATGATGATATATTGGATATAAATAAGAAAAATTGTGGCTAGTAAAATTTAGAAAAAAGAAATGGATTCGTGGAATTATATATAATCATATATAAAGGAATTAAAGTCAAACGACATGAAATGGTTTCCAACTTATATATATATGCGAGAATTGTTTTGGGAAGTCCGAGTTTATCTCATCCCAAACAATTTAAACGACATTTAAAATCCAAGAGTTGAAGACGACCATAGAAGACCGACGGTCTTCACATCGAATGGACGACGACGGCTGATGCCCGTGATTGGAGTAGCTACCTTGAAGGGGCTACAGTGGTTGCCGTCCGGACGTAGTGTTGATTTGTACGGATTTGACTTTCGCTCGAACCCGGAGCATTGGTTTAAATGGATTGTGTGTCTGACGTTGTACTCCGTTAATATCTTGTTATTGATTTTCTGTCCATATATAAATGTTGGTGGTGAAGAATGTATTCTTTACTTAACACCCATTTATATATTGATGGACGATCAATGGCACGGTATGGATTGACAATGTGGCACGCTAAGATGAAGATGATCAAGGCATTGTTGAAAAGCAGGCCTTGTGGTTATGACGTAACTTCGCGAGCCTCACAAACCGGTAGAGTCTAAAACGGGCGAAGGGAACGCAGGGAGAGCAGCACGTTTCTTTCTAGCTAGAAGTGGTGTTTGGGTTTTATCACGACCTAACATTTTACTTATGTGGATGATGGAATGAGGCGCGCCTCGGATAGGTCCTATAGGACCGGGAAACGTGTGCTTAGGAATTGCCAATCCTCAAAGCTGTATGTGAGGACCGGCCCTGCAGGATCCAAGGGTTCACTGCGGGGAATCCTGAGACACTAGCTAGAGTGTCTCGAATCGGTAAGGAGCTCCGCTCTAGCCTTGACTCATGATGGAAATCCAAACTTCCAATACGCCCCATGCGGTTTTGATTGTATTACTAGTACGGAGGCATAATATATGGTACCTATGCTTCCTAGGATTGGTATTATGATTGAAATGTTTTATTAAAACATATATACACTAATAATAATAATATCGTTTTTACGTATTTATCATCTTTTAATCACCATAAGGTAAAACTCTATCCTCTGGTGTGCGTTGCATTGTGTGATGGGACCTGAGTCTTATGGTGGTTTCATTTTTCTAAAAAGCATTGCGTTATTTGACGATTTACTTTACTGTTATGCACAACAATCCATTGGAGTAAACCCATTCCGCGTTAGCGGCGTGGTCCTTGGATTTGCCTTATTAGTAGTTATGTTAGTTAAGATTTCTCACACCAGTCCCACGACTGACCCGTTGTTTGTTTCCACTTTTGCAAACTCGGGTGCCCTCTTTTCCACACGGGCAGTCGAGTAGCTTTTTGCAGATATTTATCTCTTTAGCAGGATCCTGGATTGAAGCTCAAAGCTGTGTCCGGAGCATAGAAAAGTCTTCCGCTGTCTTAGTTATTTTATTGCCGCTGCACTGTATTAAAGTAATGTAAAATTATCTTCCGCTGTAAATTCATTTAATGTACTCTGATATATATTCTGTACCCTGATGTAACATTTATTATGATGTTATAAAAGTCTGCTGTTATTGTTCTGATGTTGTTGTATTCCCAAAGTTAACGTATGCGGGAATTGAACGGTCTTGGTCGATTTAGCGGTCGATTAAGTCCGGGCAAAATCCGTATCGTTACAGTTGGTATCAGAGCCAGGTTAGCTCAAATCTTTGGGGATACAACTCGTTAGAACTGAACAAAAGACTCATCAGAGATTGGATTAGTAATGTCCAATAAGAATACTCATTAGAGATAGGATCAGCAGTATCCTAGAATGAGAAAACTCATTAGAGATGGGGTTAGTAATGCCCTAGAATGAGTTCAGAGTGATAAGCTTATAATTAGCATATTTTTGATTTTATAATCTATTTTTGAAAATATGATTTTTAAATATATAAAAAAGTATATATGTATTTGATAAGTTAGCCAACAAATGAAATTAATAAAAGTAAAATTAAAATTTAGTTAGTTAATTTAACTATCTTTAGCTTAGTTCCTTTTCGAGGACGAAAAGATTTTAAGTGGGGGAGACTGTAACAACCCGAAAAATCAGGGCCAATTTAAATTTTTTATTTTAAAGAATTTTGTTGGAAAATGTGCCAGAATTTAAAATTTTCAATTTTAAATAATATTAAAGCCACTGGAAATAGTCAATTTTCAAACGACCTCTGTTTTCGACGAAACCACTTTTGTTGGAACCGGAATGTCAAATTATTGCTAGGTTTCAATTTTTAGAATTTTCCGAGTTAATATGTGAGAGTGGCAAAGGAAAATGTGTTTTGACAATTTCGGTCAAATTTAATCAGCTTAAAAATGGCCATTTTTCAAACGGTCTCAGAATTCGATGAAATTAGTCTTGTTAGGACCGTATAGACAAAAGAAAGCCAAAAATAATTTTTCTGTAATTTTCTGAGGTCGTATGTGGCCCCGGTGAATTTAATTGTCCGTCAGAATTAAATAATTAAAAGAATTATATTTTAATTTAAATAAAAATATATCATAACAGCCGAATTGGGTTACGAGACCCATTCCATTGCGTTCGGAACGGGGGTATTTGCTTAAGAACATTTTTCGTTGAATTTATTTTGGAGTTCCGGACGAGTTACGAATTTAAAAAGAATTAAATTAATTAAAATACACTGAAAATACGTGTATAAATACGCTGTACAGTACAACCCTAATACTCCTTCTTCCTGCCGCCGCCCTCTCCAATCCATGGCTGAAAAGCTTCCATCTTCCTCCTCTAAATTCTCCTCACACACTCAATTTCAGACCCCAAACCCCACGCCATCTTGAAGCCTTTCTCCTCCTCTCCATTTCCATATGACCCGATCGTTCTCTGATGGCCCGAAGACCCAGACCCGACCACCCAAACCCGTCCGCTTCGAACCCCCGCCCAGGCCACGAACCGCCACCGAGTTGGCCCATCCTCCTGGCGCGGCGGCGCCTTCCCGAGCCCAACAACCCCCTGTACTCCGATCCTCCCCCGGTGCTTCGGTCTGCGTGCAAAAAGGAAACCTAAGTTCGAGCAGAACTTGTAATATCGCGGCTTTGTTCCTGGATGAAGAAGAAGGGGTAAAACATATTTAATTATAAAATTGATTTAATTTAAATGAGTTAGTAACCTTTAAAAATTCATATCTTATGCAAATCAAATCAGAAGTTGATGAAACAAGGTGCGTTGGAATCATATTTTCGAGATCTACGCGTTGGAGCTGATCAGATCTGAAACCAAGCACTTTGGAAAATCGAGAAAATTTGAAATCAAAGTATCTTGGTGAGAAATCTATTTAATTAATTAATTAATTAAATTAATTATTTCATCACTATTGAATAACCGTTTGTATGTAATTTAATTTGATGTCGTGTTGTGATGAATTATGGTTGTTGTGCTGTTAATTTGTATCGTATACATCTATCAATTGGATGACATTGTGATGTGATTAAAATTGCTGAAAAATAAAAATATAGATTTTTGTTGGATAAAATGGAGGATGTCCCAATTGAATTGTTGGAAAACAAAATCAAACTACATTGGTTGAATTGGAATTGGCGACAATATCACCTTGTATGTTAATTTGAAACGGTAAAATTTAGTTAACAAATAAAAATCACCTTGTATGTTAATTTGAAACGGTAAAATTTAGTTAACAAATAAAATATCACTTTGTATGTAAATCTGAAATGATGAAATTTGATTAACAAATAAAATATCACTTTATATGTAAATTTGAAATGGTAGAATTGTTGACACATTAAATTTATATTTTATATGTCATTAGAAATGGAAATCATGTTAATGTATTAATTTCATTTTGTTAATATGTATAGTAGCGACAAAATTTCATTTTGTTAATATGTATAGTAGCGACAAAATTTCATTTTGTTAATATGTATAGTAGCGACAAAATTTCATTTTGTTAATATGTATAGTAGCGACAAAATTTCATTTTGTTAATATGTATAGTAGCGACAAAATTTCATTTTGTTAATATGTATAGTAGCGACAAAATTTCATTTTGTTAATATGTATAGTAGCGACAAAATTTCATTTTGTTAATATGTATAGTAGCGACAAAATTTCATTTTGTTAATATGTATAGTAGCGACAAAATTTCATTTTGTTAATATGTATAGTAGCGACAAAATTCCTTTTTGTTAATATGTATGAGAACGACAGAATTTACTTTTGTTAATAGTATAGAATGATAACAAAATTCATATTTTGTTAATATTAAAAGGATGATAACAAAAACATATTTTTGTTAAAAGAGAAAAGAGAAAAGAATTGCATATGAAGTTAAATATATCATTTGTATGGTCAAGAATTGCATATGAAGTTAAATATATCATTTGTATGGTCAAGAATTGCAAATGAAGTTAAATATATCATTTGTATGGTCAAGAATTGCAGATGAAGTTATATTATTCATTTGTATGGTCAAGAATTGCATATGAAGTTATATTATTCATTTGTATGGTCAAGAATTGCATATGAAGTTATATTATTCATTTGTATGGTCAAGAATTGCATATGAAGTTAAATATATCATTTGTATGGTCAAGAATTGCATATGAAGTTAAATATATCATTTGTATGGTCAAGAATTGCATATGAAGTTATATTATTCATTTGTATGGTCAAGAATTGCATATGAAGTTATATTATTCATTTGTATGGTCAAGAATTGCATATGAAGTTAAATATATCATTTGTATGGTCAAGAATTGCATATGAAGTTAAATATATCATTTGTATGGTCAAGAATTGCATATGAAGTTATATTATTCATTTGTATGGTCAAGAATTGCATATGAAGTTATATTATTCATTTGTATGGTCAAGAATTGCACATGAAGTTATATTATTCATTTGTATGGTCAAGAATTGCATATGAAGTTATATTATTCATTTGTATGGTCAAGAATTGCACATGGAGTTATATTATCATTTGTTATGGTCAAGAATTGCATATGAAGTGAAAGACATGATTAAGATCATTTTCTTGTCAATGAAAAATATAGCGATGAAATTTACATTTTTATCATGTAAAATAAAAATATGAACTTGCATTGTAAGTAGAATTTACATTTCTATATGTAAACAAAAATAGGAATATGCATTGAAAATAAAGATTTCATTTTATTATGAACTTAGAATGAGAATTTGCATTGCCAATAAAAATTTCATTTTTATTTGAACTAGAGGTATGATATTTGCTTTGCAAATAAGAATTTCATTTTTTTTTTTTTTTTTTTTTTTTTTTTGGAACTATGATATGAAAGTGGCAAGCGAACAAAATTTACCTTTGCACTGAGAATTTGGATTACATTTGTATGTAAACAAAAGTATTTATTTTATCAAATATAAAAGAGTGATAAAATTTCATTTTTATCAAATAAAAAAAAAGGATGATAAAAATATATCATTTTTATCAAATGTAAAAGAAGGATGAAACATTCATTTTATTAGAAAGAGGAAAATATCACATTTTATATAATTAAGATGAAAAAAAAAAAAATAGGGGAAGATGATATTTATGTTGTAAGAAGAGAAGAAATTTACAATTTTCATGCAAATGGAATTTAAGAAAATTTACATTTTTATATGTTACTATAAATAAGAACTGTAAATTAGAAATTACATTTAGGTTATGTAATGAAGGTATGATATCACATTGTGAATTAAATTCAAGATAATTTTGGTTTCGCACTGAAGAAGATGAGAAGAACTATTATTTTTGTTTGTCATTTAAGAGAATAGCAAAATTATTATTTTGTTACATTGAAATTAAATATACAAAAATATATACGTTGGTATAGAAAAGAGGTCGCCACCTAAATATGCATGTTGGTTGAAATTGGAATGATACACAAAATACATTTTGTGTGTAGGATTCGTATGAAAAGATGAAAATATATAAGAAACCATTGTTTTGTATGATGATATATTGGATATAAATAAGAAAAATTGTGGCTAGTAAAATTTAGAAAAAAGAAATGGATTCGTGGAATTATATATAATCATATATAAAGGAATTAAAGTCAAACGACATGAAATGGTTTCCAACTTATATATATGCGAGAATTGTTTTGGGAAGTCCGAGTTTATCTCATCCCAAACAATTTAAACGACATTTAAAATCCAAGAGTTGAAGACGACCATAGAAGACCGACGGTCTTCACATCGAATGGACGACGACGGCTGATGCCCGTGATTGGAGTAGCTACCTTGAAGGGGCTACAGTGGTTGCCGTCCGGACGTAGTGTTGATTTGTACGGATTTGACTTTCGCTCGAACCCGGAGCATTGGTTTAAATGGATTGTGTGTCTGACGTTGTACTCCGTTAATATCTTGTTATTGATTTTCTGTCCATATATAAATGTTGGTGGTGAAGAATGTATTCTTTACTTAACACCCATTTATATATTGATGGACGATCAATGGCACGGTATGGATTGACAATGTGGCACGCTAAGATGAAGATGATCAAGGCATTGTTGAAAAGCAGGCCTTGTGGTTATGACGTAACTTCGCGAGCCTCACAAACCGGTAGAGTCTAAAACGGGCGAAGGGAACGCAGGGAGAGCAGCACGTTTCTTTCTAGCTAGAAGTGGTGTTTGGGTTTTATCACGACCTAACATTTTACTTATGTGGATGATGGAATGAGGCGCGCCTCGGATAGGTCCTATAGGACCGGGAAACGTGTGCTTAGGAATTGCCAATCCTCAAAGCTGTATGTGAGGACCGGCCCTGCAGGATCCAAGGGTTCACTGCGGGGAATCCTGAGACACTAGCTAGAGTGTCTCGAATCGGTAAGGAGCTCCGCTCTAGCCTTGACTCATGATGGAAATCCAAACTTCCAATACGCCCCATGCGGTTTTGATTGTATTACTAGTACGGAGGCATAATATATGGTACCTATGCTTCCTAGGATTGGTATTATGATTGAAATGTTTTATTAAAACATATATACACTAATAATAATAATATCGTTTTTACGTATTTATCATCTTTTAATCACCATAAGGTAAAACTCTATCCTCTGGTGTGCGTTGCATTGTGTGATGGGACCTGAGTCTTATGGTGGTTTCATTTTTCTAAAAAGCATTGCGTTATTTGACGATTTACTTTACTGTTATGCACAACAATCCATTGGAGTAAACCCATTCCGCGTTAGCGGCGTGGTCCTTGGATTTGCCTTATTAGTAGTTATGTTAGTTAAGATTTCTCACACCAGTCCCACGACTGACCCGTTGTTTGTTTCCACTTTTGCAAACTCGGGTGCCCTCTTTTCCACACGGGCAGTCGAGTAGCTTTTTGCAGATATTTATCTCTTTAGCAGGATCCTGGATTGAAGCTCAAAGCTGTGTCCGGAGCATAGAAAAGTCTTCCGCTGTCTTAGTTATTTTATTGCCGCTGCACTGTATTAAAGTAATGTAAAATTATCTTCCGCTGTAAATTCATTTAATGTACTCTGATATATATTCTGTACCCTGATGTAACATTTATTATGATGTTATAAAAGTCTGCTGTTATTGTTCTGATGTTGTTGTATTCCCAAAGTTAACGTATGCGGGAATTGAACGGTCTTGGTCGATTTAGCGGTCGATTAAGTCCGGGCAAAATCCGTATCGTTACATAGTGGCTGCTGGATATGCCGGTCGGGTCCGGGCAGACTTCCACCACTAATCCAACCTAACCTCGTGTCATAAGCACAATTACAATTTCTAGTTGTAATTACTAAACATTCCATTTTTAATTAATTTACCAATTAATTAATTCTTTCCTTTTATAGGTTTCAATACCTATCTTACCCAATAATTTGAATTACAAGTCCAATAATGTTCATATTCAAATTATGCCAATATTAAACCCTTTTCCCCATTCCTTAACTAGCGCCCTCACAAAATTGGCAGTATGCCTGGGCTAGACAACAACTTAGTCATAAACAATAATAGGAAAAAACAATAGGAATGTAACAAAAGTGATCATCTTGGCATAAACATAAACTTAGCATGATAATGTGAATATACATACTGGCACGGACATGTAATTATTATCATAACAAGATGAACATAAAACTAGTGAACATAACATGATGTCTTAATAAGCACAGTAAGATCTAAATCAGCAGTTTAGATGTCCCATTTGTTTAGATCTAAAATAACAACACATGGTGATAGATTTGATCACATGATCTAGATATAGAGGTTAAAATGGATCTGACGTGATAACACAAGGTGATAAATTAGATCACCTAGAATAGATCTAACATGATAACACAAGGTGATAATCTAGATCTGACTAACAGTTTTAATGTCCACATAAATTAGATCTACTAGTTTAGAAATAGATCAACACAAATCCACATAATAGCATGCCATAGAAGTTATAATTTAGATAAAGTTTTAGAACCAATCCTAACCAATTCATGGCGGCATATGTTCATGATTTACATAATTGATTAAGTTTGTCCAATGACATAATTATTCAAATTGACAAATTTATACTAACCACAATATAGTTACAAGCCAAGATCCACAATAATAATATAGTAGAATAATCACCATTGAATTAGATCTGAAGAAATAGATTTATCATGACATAGCAGAATAATCATAAAGAGATAAATCTTATCATGACATAGAATCAGATATGATAATAGCATAGATTCATGGTTTACACATATCCAAATCACAGTCTTTCATAATTTGCTTTTATTTATCTAAACCTAAAAGCAACTAGAACTCACAACGTTAGGTTTAGAGAATAGAGAAAATGGATCTTGAAATCTGAATTTGATTTGCAAAGTATGTAGTTGTAGAAAACGGTTCAGTTCGCATTCTAGCAGCATATGGCCTCCATGACTTCCAATAAAGAGAATATGAGAAATAGCCACATATTTATAGTTGCAAAGCACTCTGAAACCGACTGCCACCTCAGCCCTAGGGGTGTCGATACCCCTGTAGGTGGGTCGACCCATAGGTTGACACCCCTTCAGGGAGGTCGACCCCCAGGTCGACACCCCTCTAGGGGGGCGACCCCCTAGAGCGGGAATTTTGGTGCTTTGACGAATTTTTCCAATTCGAACAGTTCTGGATAGAATTCTGACTCAGCTCTGACTCATACGTATGTACATAATTTTTCTATGTGTATACAAACTTAAAACCCTCATAACTTCCTCATACGATGTCCGTTTTACGCAAACCAAATGTCTATCTTGATCAGAATTTCAAGACGGACGCAATGGTGCAATCTGTTTCCTCTAATTTTGAATATTAAATTAATTATTATTTAATTTATTCTCTTTTAGTGTTGTTAAAAATTCGGTGTGTTACACTTTCCGATCAACCATCTTCATTGCTTGGAGAACACTCCACCGATCCATCTCCTGAATCATGACCAATCCATGTTCTGACCGATCCATCCTAAACAGATCCGATCCATCTCCAAACTAGACCAGAACTTCGCCAAACAATTATATCGACGAAATCAACTCATCCATTTCATCCAGTTCAACCATGAACATTTTATGAAATCACTAACAACTTGAAGATGACAATTTTCATCAATAATTACGTAAAATTCACCAAAATTATGACAAATGAATAAATAATCAAAATAATGGATCAAACTCGCATAAACATATGAAACTATATGGAAACTACCGGTTTTAAGTTGTTTTATTAGATCCTATAGCGATTCATATGAGAATAGACTTACCGTGATGTAGATCTAGGTGAAAATAACTCAAAATGGTGAGACTATGATCATACAACCCATATACTTGATTGAATCTGTGTAAGAGATGCATATCACTCACCAATTCTCCAAATCAACACAAAATGATGAAAACTCGATTCGGGACAGTGAAGAATTTGCTCTAAACACTTTGATTCGATGAACTCTCTCTTCCGTTGACGTAGATCTAGCTTCAAACAATGTAGATCTTCGATTCTCTTATGTAGATTTTGAATTTTAATGGTGGAAAGGTGTATCTACCCCCTATTTATAGCCTTCTACCGGCCCCCTAATGGGCATATCCAGATCATCCCATTAAGGCTCTAAAAACCTAAACATCAAACTATTAAACACAAAAACAATGATTCCACCCAAACCGCTGAGCCAAGTCATTACTGTGACCACTTTGCGGAATTGGGAACACCATTTCTTGTCCAATGATACCGATCTCAGCACGTGATTCGATCCCACTCAAAAGTTATGCCATGTACAAAACTGATAGGGGCAAAATGGTCGCAAACAAAATTGGTAAAAATTATGAACATGTCTTACATCCCATAAACAACATATTAAAATATGAGAATGATTCAACCCTCAGGTAATTAAATAAAATATTTTACGATCCTCCGATATGTAAAATGCAGATTGTTACATTCTTCTCCCCTTTAGGTATTTCTCCCTACAAATCCGAACAGGCACAAGCTACCAAAACAACTCTGCATGCCTATCATCTATGAGCAACCAATTCTATCACCCAAACTAGCAGCCATCAGACCATGCATCTATAGCCTTAACCTAGCTTGTGGAATTCTAACAAAACAATCATAGCACAAGTTACAATGATGTAAAGATGACACGATATCAATGGGTCATACTGACGAAGAGTTCTGGATAGGTCACCTTCATGCTCTCTTCCGTCTCCCATGTACTATCGCCATCGTCTTCACTTCATTGTACCTTGACTACCTTAACCATCTCCCTCCTAAACTGTTTCGTGTCATTCTACACAACACAAAGCGGCTTACGAGGTTTCGTAACTGCAGTCTCAACTTCTAGGTCTTCATACTATTATGGAGATACCGCCACATTCGAATCGTGCACGAACTTCCGTAGAAATGATACATGGAAAACATTATGCACACTCGACATCTCCTTGGGTAACTCCAATCTATATGCGAGCTTTCCAATTCGCTCGATTATCGAAAACGATCCAACGAACCTAGGAGATAACTTTCCTATACTTTCGAACCGAACGACATGCTTTAATGGAAAAATCTTCATGAAAACCATGTCACCAACATTGAATTCTAAATCTTTCCGACGTTTATCGGCATAACTCTTCTGACAATCTTTGGTTGCTTTCACTCGTTGTCGGATGATCTCGATACAATCCGATGTGTCTCTGACCATCTCTGGCCCAAGTATCAACCTATCTCCACTTTCTAACCAACATGCTGAAGAATTACACGGTCTACCATACAAGCCTCGTATAGTGTCATCCCAATGCTCAACTGGTAGCTATTATTATACGCAAACTCAACTATATGTAGGTGGTCTTCCCATGATCCCCCGAAGTACAATACACAAGTTCTTAGGAGATCTTCCAAAACTTCGTTAACCCTCTCATTTTGACCATCAGTCTGAGGATGATAAGCCGTACTCAAACACAACTCGGTTACCATTGTCTCTTGCAAACTCTTTCAAAATCCGCTCGTGAACAATGGATCATGGTCACTTACTATGCTCTTTGGGATACCATGGAATTGAACTATCCATTTAATATAAAGATCAGCCAACTCCGATGTTGTCCTAGTCGATTTAACAGGAATAAACCTTGCACTTTTGGTCAAGCGATCCACGATGACCCAAATTCTTTTGTTTCCTGCCCTAGTTCTAGGTAGTCCATTGATAAAATCCATCGATATCTGCTCCCACTTCCATGTAGGAACTTCAAATGGCTGAAGCAACCCACTCGGCTTCTTCTGTTCAACTTTCACCTATTGACAGTTGATGCACTTGGAAATGAACTTTCCAATATCTCTTTTCATCCCTTCCCAATAGATAGCTCGCTTTATATCTTGATACATCCTATTACCACCAGGATGAATTGTCAACTTTGAGTGATGATATTCCCTCATAACCTCATCTCTCAATCAATCGATATCAGGATCAAACAATCGTCCTTGCTTTCGAAGCCATCCCTCTCGATCAACCTTGAACTCCTTATTCTCTGGTTCAAACTTCTAGATAACCTTGATAAGCTTTGCATCTCGCTTTTGGCTCTCGCCAATCCATTCAATAAGAGCAGGCCTTATTAATAGGCTTGCCAACATTTCAGGTTCCAATTCACACCTTGGCATGAATCAAGCCTTGCCAAATACCCGAGGTTTTTCCATTCCAAAAACATTGCTCCAAATTTGTGTGTCGGTCAATGCATCTGCAACTGCGTTACCTTTGCTAGGAGTGCGGCTATACCAAAAACATACAATGTCAGACACTCCAACCACCTTTTGTTGTCGAAGATTCAAATCCTTTTGGGAGAAAAGATACTTCAACGACTTGTAATCCATAAACAACTCGGATTGAACTCCTAACAAGTAATGTCTCCATATCCTCAGAGCAAACACGATCGCTGCTAACTCCAAATCATGAGTTGGGTAATTCCTTTCGTGCGGCTTCAGCCGTCGACATGCGTAGACCACAACCTTATCCTTCTGCATTAGCACTACTCCAAGTCCAATACCACATGCATCAGTGTATACCACCATTTCTTCGTTCCCATTTAGAATCGTCAAAATAGGAGCACTCGTCAATATCTCTTTCACAATTCCTAAATCTTGTTCATACTTCGCATCCCATGTGAACATCTGGTTCTTCTTCGTCAATCCTATCAATGGTGCAGCTATCTTAGAGAAATCCTTGATAAACCATCGGTAATAACCAGCAAACCCAAGAAAACTTCCTACATTCATCGCATTCTTAGGTTTATCCCAGTCCTGAATTGCTGACACTTTGAAAACTTAGCTCTCAGTTAATGCTTTCGCAAAATTTCCAAAACAACTCTCAAGTGCGTCTTATGCTCTTCCTCATTCCGAGAGTAAACCAGAATATCATCCATGAACACAAGTACAAACTTGTTCAACTGATCTCTGAAAACCCTATTCATAAGATCCACAAAATATGTTGGCGCGTTCGTCAACCCGAATGGCATCACCAACCATTCGAAGAAACCGTATGGTGTCTTAAAAGCTGTCTTCGGCACACTGTCCTTTGCCACCCTCAACTGGTGAAATCCTGTTGCCATATCCATTTGAGAAAACACTTTGGCCTCGTGAAGCTGATCGAACAAGTCATCGATCCTAGGAAACAAATACTTTTTTCTTGGTCATGTTGTTCAGCTCATGATAGTCCACACACAATCTGAACAAGTCATCTGCCTTGGTTGCAAACACCACTGGTGCACCCCATTCGGAAACACTTCTCCAAACGAATCCTTTTCCTAACATGAACTTACACCTCTAACTCTCGTTGTTTCTTAGGTGCCACCCGCCTAAGAGGCATAACGATTAGTCTAGCACCTTCGACCAAATTGATTCTGAATACAATCTCCAAATGCGGCGGCAACCCTTCGACCTCGTCAAAGAGATCCTCAAACTCATTTGCGATTGGCACCGATGATAAGTCTTCCTATGGAATCACAAGCAAATATAGATAGCTCATGAAGACCCCATCTTCAGGCTTACATCTAATCAAAACCTTTCGCCCTTCCACATCCCCGACTCTCACCTCTAGCTTCGCACAATTCACTCTTGCCGCGTACCTCTTGAGCCATCCATACCCAAGATAACCCCAAACCCAGCGAAGTTCAAAACAAAGCAATCACATACAAAAGAGAAACCATGACTCGAGAACACTAGACCACGACAAATCATACACAAACTGGATGAACCCCCAACTGGATTAGTCATGATCAATGGTTTATCACAAATCTCCGGTTCCAAACCATAGCGACAAACAAGCTCAATACAAATGAAAAACTGAGATTCTCCAGTATTAGACAACACACGAACTTAAATAGCCTGAACAGAAAGAGTACCTTGAACAACGACACACTTTCCTTTCTCCTCTGTAATAGGATCTCTTGAAAAAGTTGGCACTGCTTCGAAAGCATAAGCCTTCATTGTCTGCTTTCCCTTAGCCCGTTCCGGATAGTCCTTCTTGATATGCCCATCCTTGCCATAATTATAACACTTCCTTTCAACCTTGGGATTCTTACAGTCATTAGAAAAATGACCCTTCTGATGGTAGTTAAAGCAAGCCATCTCACTCTTACGCTTTTTTTGGCTACTCTTTCACTTCTATTGTTGTTGCTTTCTCTTTTTGTTATTACCACCCTGTTGTGGCTTCTGTTCTTCTTTATTTGCAACAACATGCTCTTTCTTGGGAAACAAACTCTCGTGCCTCAAAGCCTTCTCAACAATCTTCTCGTATGTATTATCGAGATGATCAACAAGCTGATTTTCCAGGTACTCATCCAATCCCAAGACAAATTCTCGTTCTTTTGGTAAAGAGTATCCATGTATGAACGAGCATACTTCGACAAAGCCTCGAAATCAGAAATATAATCAAGCACTAGTTGACTATTCTTTTTAAGCTCCACAAATCTCTTAAACAAGATAGACTTCTGCATGGTAAAGATAAACTTTGTCTCGAATTTAACCTGGAATTGCTCCCATGTTATCTCTTCTTCTGGAGTCTCAAGCGTAACAGAATTCCACTAATCCATGGCTCTGCTCTGCAGCAGCCTTGACACAAGCTTTCTGTTATTTACATCATCTATACCCAAGTGTCCAAAAATATGAATACAAGTATCTAACCATCTCTGAACCTCTTTAGTTGTCTCATTCCCTTTAAACTTCTTTCCTCCCATAGATGTGAAATCCTTACACAGCTTCACGAAGTCCACAACCCTAGATACTTGCACACCTACATCTACCGTGTCTGCCATTGGACAGGTGCCCTTCTCATGAATGCCTTAACCATGGCTTCAAATATGGATGGGTAATCTGGTGTACCACCATTTCCCCCTCCAGGCACAGTCCCCTCCCTACCAGTGTGTCTCGATGCTCGGCGACTCATTCTAAATCTGCAATATAGAATGATTAGCCATTTATGAGAAAAACTACTAATGGAGTTCAAACACTACTACTATATACTAACATATAGTATACATCTATAAAAATCAACAACTACATCTCTAATATGTAATTATGTCTTTAAACTTTGACTAAAATCGTTAACCAGAGCTTTGATACCAAATGTGATGATCGCCCATAACCCCTGCACTAAACAGACGAATAATGCGTTGAAAGACGTGCCAGGAAGCTATGGACGATCATCAGAGTAGGTAAACACAAGCGGAACCTGTCGTATAACTCATAGCGCAAGGATAAAGTATAATAGAACATATACAAGAGGCAGAAATAGTGAATCATCATATATCAAACTTTCACAACATCCTGAAAGATCTTCCATACGTCAACTGTATATAACATCAAAGTTTGTACAAGGAGCCTCACTACAACCCTCATCAAACAGCAGCAACAAAGATACTTTGTAATAGTAAAAGTAATACGCCAGCCTTATGCTCGCCTTCGCACAACAGCATTGTCATCACTAATCACTTGTCACATGCCACCAAGTATGCCCATCCAAACCGGATGAACAGCCTAAAGTAATAAGAGGGAAACATAAAACCTTGAGTTAGATAATAGTCTTAGTGAGCAATAAAACAACTATCTAATATCATCAACAAAGTACATGAGAATAGGTAGATTTACCAACCACTACCCATTAACATAGAAGAACCCCAACTTGCCTTCCCCACATCTGGTAGTGGTAGCCTTTACAATCCAACAATTAAGAAACAACAGTTCAGCCAAGGCAACCAAATAATGTCAAACAGCTATCACTCAATAACAAATATAGCAACTAGTTATATCTCATGTAAACCATCCTAATCGAGCTCAACATCCCTCAAGCCCAAGCTGTAGGGGCTTAAACCAATATCAGACAAGCACCCAAGAAACATATCCCCTGACTTCAGACAATCCATGCGAGAAGATACAAGCAAACAACCAAACATCCAAGACCTGGTTATCACTGCCCTTCTTGCTTCGAAATCATCGTTGATTGTATGACGACCACTGGCTATATGTCAAGGGATAATGGTAAAACCTAGTTCTAGCAAAAACTCCATACGCCTTCACAACTCGTATGTTTGCGTTCTCCACGTAACTAAGCCCTTCATGACTATCCAAGGTATAAGACCCTTCACGACTGCCAAAGTACCCTTGTTTTAAGTCTGCTAGAACTTACAACAACGATAATTTCTTGGCCTTCGTATCTCTAGTCATCAACCCCGACGACCATTCACAATCTCAAGACCCCCTTGAGCAACCATTATCCACAACTCAACACCCTTGAGTTGTCTTCTCATTCCTTGCTATACACCAATCAACAAACACACCACATTGCTTCGAACATTCCCACCTAGATATACATCGAAGTCACAACATTACTGAACCAAACAACATCAATATAAGTTCCAATACAATCCATCGCGTTTCATCGATTCGATTTGGAAACAAATCACAACGTTTAAGCCATCGACCATAGCATTTCAAAGCGCTGTCATAACCTTTAGTACATGTCGATCCACTATGGATCGGATATACTGATCCATCCTAAAGGAAAGCAGACCGATCCATCACCAAGAAGAAGTAGACTGGTCCATAACATCAGGAATCGTGACCGACCCATACCCCAACCGATCCATTCCCAAGCCAACCCATCATTCTGTCTGATCAATCACCCGTCCGATCCATCATCTTAAACCCATGACCGATACATGGCATAGGAACTCTGACCAGTCCATGCTTAGATGCTCCGACAGATCCAAGCTCAAACTTTCCGACTGACCCATCATCATTTATTGGAGAACACTACACTGATCCATCCCCTGAATCATGACTGATCCATGTTTTGACTGATCCATTCAAAAAAGATCCGATCTATCTCCAAACTTCAACAAAACACTACCAAACGATTATATCGACATAATCAACTCATCGAATTCATCCAATTCAACCACGAACATTTTATGAAATCACTAAAAACTTGAAGATGATAATTATCATAAATAATTATGTAAAATTCACCAAAATCATGACAAATGAATAAATGATCAAAATAATGGATCAAACTCGCATAAACATATGAACCTATATGGAAATTATCGGTTTTAAGTTGCTAAATTAGATCCTATAGCGATTTATATGAGAATAGACTTACCATGACATAGATCTAGGTGAAAATAACTCAAAAAGATGAAATTGTGGTCATACAACCTATATGCTTGATTAAATCCATATAAGAGACGCATACCACTCACCAATCTCCAAAACCACACAAAACGATAAAATCTCGATTCCGGACAGTGAAGAATTTGCTTCAAACTCTTTGGTTCAATGAACTCTCTCTTCCATTGATGTAGATCTATCTTCAAACGATGTAGATCTTCGATTCTCTTATGTAGATATCGATCTTTAATGGTGGAAAGGTGTATTTGCTTGAGTAAGAAGAATCACTAGCTCAATCAAATAAGAGAATGGAGAAACTAAACTATTCTCCATGCCTCCTACCCCCTATTAATAGTCATCCACCAGCCACATTATGGGCCAATCCAAGTCAGCCCATTAAGGCTCTAAAAACCTAAACATAAAATTTAAAACACAAAAACAACGATTCCACCCAAACCACTGAGCCAAATCTTTAATGTCACCACTCTACGGAATTGGAAACACCATTTCCTGTCCAATGAGGCTGATCTCAGCACATGATTTGATCCCAATCAAAAGTTATGCCATATGCAAGACTGACAGGGCAAAATGGTCACAAACAAAATCGGTAAAAATTATTGACATGTCTTACATCCCATAAACAACATATTAAAATATGATAATGATCCAACTCTTAGGGAATTAAATAAAAATATTTTACAATCCTCCAATACGTAAAATGCTGGTTGTTACACATATTTTGTGGATCTTATGAATAAAGTGTTCAGAGATTAGTTGAACAAGTTTGTGCTTGTGTGCATGAAAGATATTCTGGTTTACTCTCAAAATGAGGAAGAGCACAAGATGCATTTGAGAGTTATTTTGGAAATATTGAGAAAGCATTAGCTGAGAGATAACTTTTCGAAGTGTCACTTTTGGAAGAGTGAAGTGAGGTTCTTAGGCCATGTTGTTTCCGGCAATGGAATAGCGGTTGACCCAGCTAAGATAGCAACAATCAAGGACTGGAATAGACCTAAGAATGCGATGGATGTTCATAGTTTCCATGGATTGGTAGGATATTACGATGGTTTATCAAGGATTTCTCCAAGATAGCCGCACAATTAACAGGATTGACAAAGAAGATCTAGGTGTTCACATAGGATGCAATGTTTGAGCAAGCTTTTGGAATCCTGAAAGAGAGACTGACGAGTGACCTGTTTTGATCATTCCAAATAGGAATGAAGAGATGGTGGTATACACCAATGCATGTGGTACTAGACTTGGAGCAGTGCTGATGCAGAAGGATAGAGTTGTGGCCTACACAAGTCGGCAGCTGAAATTGCATGAAAGGAATTATCCAAATCATGATTTGGAGTTGGTAGCGATTATGTTTTCTCTGAAGATATGGAGACATTACCTGTTGTGTGTTCGATTCGAGTTGTTTACGGATCATAGGCCGCTAAAGTACTTTTTCTCCCAAAAGGATTTGAATCTTCGGTAGCAATGGTGTTTAGAGTTTCTGACATCGTATGATTTTGGTATAGCCTATACTCCTAGTAAAGGTAATGCAGTGGTGGATGCGTTGAGTCTAAGACATGCAAGTTTGGGAGCGATGTTTTCGGAATGGAAACACCTCGAGCACTTGGCAGGATTTGATTTCAGAACACCATGTGAGTTGGAACCTGAAATGTTGGCAAGTGCCAAAAGCGTGATGCAAATCTTGTCGACATCGTCCAGAAGCTGGAACCATTGGATATAGAGTTCGAGGTCGACCGAAAAGGTTGGCTTCGTAAAAAGGGACAATTGGTTGTTCCTGATATCAACCGATTAAGATATGAGGTTTTAAGGGAATGTTATCACTCAAAGTTGACGATTTGTCCCGATGGTAATAAGATGTATCAGGACATGAAGCGAGCTTACTACTAGGAAGGGATGAAGAAAGATATTGGAAAGTTCATTTCCAAGTGTATGAACTGTCAGTTGGTGAAAGCTGAACAAAAGAAGCCGAGGGGGTTGCTTCAGCCATTAGAAGTTCCTATGTGGAAGTGGGAGCAGGCATCGATGGAATACCTAGAACCATAGCAGGAAATAAAGGAATCTGGGTCATTATGGATCACTTGGCAAAGATTGTATGGTTTATTCCTATCAAATCGACTAGGACAACATCGAAGTTGGTTGAGCTTTATATAAAATGGATAGTTTGATTCCATGGTATCCCAAAGAGCATAGTGAGTGATCGAGATCCATTATTTACGAGTGGATTTTGTAAGAAGTTGCTAGAAGCTTTTAGGAACTGAGTTGTGTTTGTGTACGACTTATCATCCCCAAACCGATTGTCATACCCAGAGGGTTAACAGAGTTTTGGAAGATCTTCTGAGGGCTTGTGTAATGGACTTTGGAGGATAATGGGAAGACCATCTACATCTAGTCAAGTTTGCATATAACAAGAGTTACCAGTCGAGCATTAGGATGGCACCATACGAGGCATTGTATGGTAGACCGTGTAATTCTCCAACATGTTGGTTAAAAACTGGAGATAAGTTGGTACTTGGGCCAGAGATGATTAGAGAGACCTCGGATTGTATGGAGATCGTTCGACAACGGATGAAGGCAGCCCAAGATCGTTAGTGGAGTTATGCTGATAAGCATCGCAAGGATTTGGAATTCGACGTTAGCGGCATGGTTTTCGTGAAGATCTTGCCAGAAGCATGTGATTAGATTCGGAAGTAAAGGAATGTTATCTCCAAGGTTTGTTGGACCGTTTCCGATAATCGAGCGGATTGAAAAGCTCGCATATAGATTGGAATTACACGAGAAGATGTTGAGTGTGCACAATGTTTTCTATGTATCGTTTCTATGGAAGTGCGTGCATGATTCAAATGTAGTGGTATCTCCAAAGAAGTACGAAGACCAGGAAGTCAAAACCGTAGTTATGAAATCTCGTAAGCCGCTTCACGTTGTAGGGAATGACACAAAACAGCTTAGGACGAAGATGGTTAAGCTAGTTAAGGTACAGTGGAGTGAGGATAATGACGATTGTACGTGAGAGACGAAAGAGTGCATGAATACGACACATTCAGAACTTGTCGTAAGCATGACCCATTGATATTGTGTCACCTTGCATCATTTTAACTTGTATAGTTGTTGTTAGAATTCCACATGCTAAAATAAGGCTATGGATGCATGGTTTAATGGCTGCTAGTTTGGATGATAAAATTGGCTGCCTGTGAATGATAGGAATGCATAATTATTTTGGTTGCTTGTGTTTGCTTGGAATTTTGGGGAAGAAATTCCTAAGGGGGGAGAATGTAACAGCCCGCGTTTTACGTATCGGAGGATCGTAAAATATTTTTACTTAATTCCCTAAGGGTTGCATCGTTCTTATATTATCGTATGTTGGTTATAAGAATGTGAGACATGTCCATAATTTTTACCAATTTTATTTGTGACCATTTTTCCCCTATTAGTCTTGTACTAGGCATAACTTTTGACTGGAATCAAATCAGGTGCTGAGGTTAGTTTCATTGGAAAGGAAATGGTGTTGTCAATTCCGTAGAGAGGTCACACTAAAGATTTGGTTCATAGGTTTGGGAGGAATCGTTGTTTTTGTGTTTCACAATCTCTGTTCAGGTTTTAAAAGCCATAATGGGATTATTGGGAGTGGCCCATTAGTGGGCTGGTAGGAAGCTATAAATTGGGGGTTAGAGGCATGGAGAATAGTTTACTTTCTTCATTCTCTCATTTGATTGAGCTCGTGATCCTTCTTGCTCAATTAAATACACCTTTCCACCATTAAAATTCTAGATCTACATAATAGAATCGAAGATCTACATTGTTTGAAGCTAGATCTATGTCAAGTAAAGAGATATTTCATCAAATCGAGAGGTTTGAAGAGATTTCTTCACTGTTTGGATTTGATATTCATCGTTTTTAAGCTTGTTTAAAGATACAGTGAGTGATATGCATCTCTCACGTGGATTCAATCAATTATATGGGTTGTATGATCATATTTTCATCATTTTAAGTTTTTTTCACCAAGATCTACATCATGGTACGTATATTTTAATATGAATCGCCATAGGATCTAATCTAGCAACTTTAAACCAGTAATTCTTATGTAAATTCATATGTTTATGCAAGCTAGATCCATCATTTAAGATTATGCACAGATTTATTATGATTTGGTGAATTATTCTATGATTATTGATGAAAATTGTCATCTTGGTATTGTTGATGATTTCATAACATGTTAATTGTTGAATTTTATGAATTGGATGAGTTGTTTGAATCGATATTGTCGTCTGGCGATGATTTGGTCAAGATTGGAGCTATTTTGGTCAGATCTGGAGTCGGGTCGTTTGGAGATAAGTCAGTCGTGTGTTTTGTTCTATAAGAAATGGATGATGGATCTTTGAAACTGTTTTTTATCGGAAACGGGCTTCAGGTCGTCGGTTGGTTTTAGGTCGTCCTGCCCTAGGTCATTCAATGACCTAAGAAGATGGGTCAGGTCGTCGAGTATTTGGTTCGATCGTTCATGTTGGTTCTCTGGTCGAATGGCTCGTTAGGTCACCATAAGACCTGAAGGCTAGGTCGTGGGCTCTTAGATCGGCTCGTATTGATGATGGTGGGTCGTTAGAGGCAGGATGACCTAGTTGGGTCAGGTCGTGAACGAGCTGGGGAAGTTAGCTTGTGGAGAGGCTTTAACGACCTACTGAAGGGTCGACTTCAGAAATGGACGATCTGAATGTGTTTAACTTTATATTGATGTTGTTTGGTTCAATGATGATGTGACTTCGAAGTGAATTCAAGGAGGAATGTTTGAAGTACGATGAGATGTTTGTTGATCGGTCAAATGCAACGAATATGCTGACGACTCAAGTATTTTGAGTTAATGGATAATGCTTGCTCAAGGTGATTTGAGTTTCTGGATTGTCGCCGGTGATGACAATTAGAGATGATGAAGGTCGAGGGATTATTGTTTCCACAGGTTCTAGTAGACTCAAAGCAGGGGTATAGTTAGCAATCATGATGGGCGTAGAAATACACAGGGCAGTCACGATGGGCCTAGATATACGAGGTACGATGGAGTATTGTGTTTTGCTAGAACCTGGGTTTACCATTAGCCCTTGACGAACGACAAGTGTTGAGCCAGTTATATAATTAGCTATGGTTTCAAAGCAGAAATGGAGGTGATAGCAAGAGTCATGGATAATGATTGTTTTTCTTGCATCATCTTGTGTAGATTTTTCAATGTCGAAAGAGATATCTCTTGGGTGCTTGTCTGATAATTGTTTAGGACTCTGTGGCTTGTGCTTGGGAGATGTCAATGTCAATTATAATTGTCTACGCTTGATAACCGATTGCCATAATGTACTGCTTGTTCCTATTTGATTGTTGTAGAGGATATCATTATCAGATGTGGGGAAGACGGCTGTGGGTTCTTCTCTGTTGATGTTGGTAGATTGGTTGATTAATTTGCCAATTCTCATATACTTTATTAATGATGTTAGATAGCTATTTTATTGCTCATTAAGACTGCTGTCTGACTCATGGTTTTATGTTTCCCTCTTACTACCTTGGGTTGTTCATCCTGATGTAGATGGGCATACTGAGTAGCAGGTGACAGGTAATAGCTTGGTGAGATGATGCTATTGTGCGATGATGAGCAGGAGGCTTACGTACCAGTTTCTTACTACTATCTAGTATTTTGCAGTTTCCGTTGTTTGATGTTTACTCTGAGTGTTGAAATGAGGCCAACTTGTAAGACACTTATGTTGTTATCCAAGGATGAATGGGTATTCCTTCTAGTTGTTATGAAAGTTCAAGTTTCTGCTCAAATATGCTTTACTATTATTGCTTGTTGTATATATTCTATTATGTTTTGTCCTTTCGCTATGAGTTATACGATAGGTTATGCTTGTGTTATCACACCATGATGATCGTCCATGGGTGCCTAGCACACCTTTCAGTGCATTATTTCCTTTGTTAAGTGCAGGATTTATGGGTGGTCGTCCCATAAGTGGCATATCACATAATAGACCAGTGGAGTTTCGAATCACATCGATACCTGGTGTTACTCCAATCATCAAGAAACCGACCAGAATGGAGCCAAAAGAGCAAGCAGAATTGAAAACCTAGTTAGAAGAAGTGGAGCAAAAAGGATTTATTAGACCTGGCAGCTCATGTTGGGGAGCTCCAATGGTGATTTTTCAAGAAACAAGATGGAACTTTGAGCTTATGTATTGATTATAGAGAATTAAATAAAGTCACAATTAAGAAAAAATATCCACTGCCAAGGATAGATGATCTTTTTGATTAACTCAGTGAGGTAAAGGCTTTTTCAAGTCTAAATTTAGCATTTTGGATTTCAGTAGATGAAGATTGAGGAAGAGAGTATCAAATACACTGCATTTAACGCAAGGTATGGGCTACATGAATTTTTGGTTATGCCATTTGGCTTGACAAATGCGCCATCATATTTTGTTGATTTAATAAATAGGACATTTAGAGATTTCTTGGATAAATTCGTATTGGTATTTGTAGATGACATATTAATTTATTCCAAGACAGAAGAAAAGCATGAAAATAATTTGCACTTGGTTTTGTCAAGACTGAAAGCACATGACTTGAAAGCAAATTTTGCAAAGTGCACTATTTGGAGAAATGAAGTTAAATTACAAGGACATATAATTTCATCCCAAGGCATAGCAGTGGATCCCAACAAGGTATTAGTTGTTCAATCATGGAGAAGGTCAAGAAATCTGACAGAGATAAGATCATTTTTGGAGATAGCAGGGTGCTATAGAAGGTTTATAAAAGATTTTGCAAGAATAGTTATACCTTTAGCTAAATTAACAAGGAAGGAACAACCATATGTTTGGACAGAAAAATGTGAAGAAGCTTTCGAAAAACTGAAGAAGGCATTGCTTGAAGAACCCATTCTACAAGTTCCATAGGGGAATGAAGGTTTAGTAGTGTACACTGATGCAAGTGGGTCTGGTTTAGGGCTGTACCCATGCAGCTTGGTCAAGTCATGGCCAATGCATCCAGACAACTCAAGGTTAATGAAACCAAGTATGTTATACATGATTTAGAACTTACTGTTATATTTTATGCATTAAATATGTGGAGATATTACTTGTTAGGAGCCAAATTTGAATTGTATATAGGTCGCAAATAAATTACATATTTATTTTCTCAAAAAACCTCAATATGAGACAACATAGATGGGTAGAATTTTTGGCTTCCTATGATTTAGACATCTTATATACCTCTAGAAAAGCAAACAAGGTAGATGTCGCCTTGAGCAGGCATCGAGTTAATTTGGCAAGGCTAATGGTAGAGGAATTTAAAGATTTATCAGTGTTAAGTGAAAATAGAACTGAAAAGTGAGGAAGGGAAACTTATGAAGAATCAATATGACATGATTGAATATGGGAAACTGAGTTTGGTTTTTATAAAATCAACCCTCACAGATAAAGTTGGAAAGTTGCAAGATCAATACAAGCAATTGAAGGAGAAAAAGGAAATGTTAATTAGTAAAGCGGCAGTAGAAAATCATTAATTGGATAGCCAAGGATATCTTAGGAAAAATAAAAAGATTTGTGTATCTGATATTGAAGAATTAAAAACGAAGATTTTAGATGAGCATCATAAGACCAAATATACCATACACCCAGGCTCAACTAAAATGTATCATAATTTGAAAAGAGGTTATTGGTGTTCAGGAATGAAAGCAGCAGTAGCAAAGTATATACAAAACGTTTAACTTGCCAACAGATAAAGGTAGATTATCAAAAACCTTCAGGAATGTTGCAGCCATTGGAGGTACCTAAATGGAAATGAGAAAGCATTTCAATCGATTGCCAAGAACTCAAATAGGCAATGACAATATATGGTTAGTAGTGGATATGCTAACTAAATTCGCCCATTTTATTCCCGTAAAATCTGATAGAAATGCCAACAAATTAGCTAATTTATTTGTGAAAGAGGTGGTAAGTTTGCATGGTGTGCCTAAAACAATCATCAGTGACAGGGATTCTTTATTTACCTCTAGATTTTGGGGAAGTTTTCAAGAGGCCATGTGTGTAGAGTTATGCTTAAGCACATCATACCACCCACAAACTGATGGGCAGACTGAGATTGTAAACAAAATATTGTAGGATTTACTTAGGGATTGTGTTCTTAACTTTGGGGGAAGCTGAGAAGATCATTTATGTTTGGCTGAATTTGCATATAACAATATCTATCAATCTACCATAGGAATGGTCCATTTGAGGTTCTTTATGGAAGACCCTGTTTATCACCATCTTGCTGGTTAGATGTGGGGGAAAAATATTACTTGGACCAGAACAATTGAAGGTAGCATTAGAGAGAATTGAATTAATCAACAAAAGAATGAAAAGTGCACAAGAGAGGCAAAAAGCTTATGCAGACAAAGAGAGAAGACCAATAGAATATAAGGTTGGAGACTTTGTATTTCTTAAAGTTTCACTTATGAGAAAGGTGTTGAGATTTGGGAAGGAAGGCAAGTTGTCACCCAGATACATAGGGCCATATGAGATAATTCAGAGGATAGGAGCATTAGCTTATAAATTAAAGCTTCCAGAAAATTGGGAAAGATACATGACGTGTTTCATGTATCACAATTAAGAAGGTGGGTACATGACAAAGAGGCTATTCTGGAATCACCAACCCAAGTTAAAGTGAAAGAAAATATGGTACATAAAGAAGAACCAGTGGATATTGTTGCCAGAGAAGAGAAGAAATCAAGAAATAAAACTACAAGGCTGGTGAAGATTCGGTGGAGTTTAGACAGAAATGATTGTACCTAGGACGTTGAGGATAAAGTGAAGACTAAGTATCCTAATTTGTTCATTGATTGAAAGAGTTTTAATGGAAAGAAAATGTGTGTTTTCTTTTGTATTATGTTAAGTTAATGCTTAAATATATGAAGAACTAATTGTGGGACACAATATCTTTTAGAGGGGAGTGTGAGGAGACCCAAATTGTTGATAATCAGATCATAATTTAAGTTAAGCATAAAAGAATTTGATAACATGAAAATAAAGAATAATGCAAGTAAAAAAGGGCTGGTAGGAAAGGGTTAATAATTTCTTATATTGAAGTTTATAAGGAAAAACATAACCTGGTGACCGGAAAAGAGGATGAGTATACATTATATTTCTATAAATATGTAACCAAGTTTTTCTCTAAGTAAACATCACATGAAGGTGAGGTTATGCATATAGCATAAAGCATGGAAATGGTATAAATAAGGCTGTTTAAAAATTAAATAAGAAAAGCAACGTTTCCAAAAGACAAAAATGTGCATTCATCGTTTCTTTGTGTATTCCTGTACGAAGCTTTTATAGATGCGTCTCTGGGTATTCTTTTATCATTTCATCCAACAAGAATAGTTCCTCTAATTCTAGGAATTTTTCTAAAAAAAATTCTGTTGAATATCAATCAAAAAAAATTCGGATTGCCTAGTATTCAACCAATGAATAGTCCAAGGTTCCAGATTTTTTGAAATGAGAGAGAGGCTCGAAAAGTTATGCATCGATTGGCAAGTCCAATCCAAATATCTTGATTTCGAGTGGCAATGTAGCGTATCCCCATATATATATCGTCCACTAAAACATGACCAATTAGGGTCTGGACAAAAAAAAAATTCTGTCCTCGGACCAATGAACGGGGGTATTCCCAATACTCATAAAGAAAAAGGGAAGTGATTTGGACCAAAAGGGAAGTGACTTGGACAAAAAGATCATAAAAAACTTTTGGTAAAAGTTATGTCTTGGTCCGAGTGGGGATAGCATTTCTCTTCTGCATGTCTATGGAGTTTTTAAAAATCGAAACATCTCGGAGATAGATATAGAGGTAGGAATTTGTTGAGCGAACTACACTCCTTCGTATACATTAGGAATCCCTTAGGATGGCATAGACTTAACATTAATGGTGAGGTTCAAATGAGGACAGGCTTACGATGGATACCTAGGCACCCAAAGACGAGGAAGGGCGTAGCAAGCGACGAAATACTTTGGGGAGTTGAAAATAACCATAGATCCGGAGATTCTTGAATAAGTCAACCTTTCGAACTACTGTTGAATCCATAGGCAGGCAAGAGACAACCTGGCGAACTGAAACATCAAATTTCTTAGTAATAGTATCTATTAGATATGAGTTCCTTAACATTTTATTCCTTATAGCCAAAGAATGTTTTATTAAACTTGCAAGATAACCCAAAAAATGGAAGGAATAGTTTGACAATTGATTTATATGGATCCTATATGGTTGAGACCAAAAGTTAAAATAATATTGCCAAAAATTGACAAAATGATATTTCCATTTCTTCATCAGAAAATGAGTCCCCTTTGAAGTAATAATAGTTGAATAACGCCCTATTAGTTATTAATTAGAAGCAGCTATTATTCTCTACCAGGGAAGAACTTATTAAGATGAACAATTCCATCAATTACTAGCAGTTGGTAGAGCAGAGGACTAAAAATCCTCGTGTCACCAGTTCAAATCCAGTTGCTGACACATAACAAATCGATTGAAAAGATATTTCTACCTCTTCAAATTAATTGAAGCGGGTCAACATACAATACATATTTTTAATCTAGAGCGCAGTACATATTTTTTTTTATAGATGTATAGATCCATCTATATTTAGAGATGGTAATTAAAAAAATAAGTTGTCTAAAAAACTTCGATGAAATGCTTCGGGGAGTTGAAAATAAGCATAGATCCGGAGATTCCCGAATAGGTCAACCTTCTGAACTGCTCTTGAATCCATGGGCAAGCAAGAGACAACATGGCAAACTGAAACATCTTAGTAGCCAGAGAAAAAGAAAGCAAAAGCAATTCCCGTATAACCACGGTATAAATAAGAAATTTACAAATATATAGGGGATAGGGTTGAACTTTCCCTAAATAGAAAACCCTAGTAGTTGTTAAAAAAAAGGTGTAGGATAGAGGGCTAAGGTTAGACCACCTTCCTTAGTATAATATTCATAAGAATTGGGTGAAATAAAGTCAAGAACAAATATCTCCTTGGGGATAGTGAATATAAATATATAAGGTGAACATTTATCATTTTATAATATATTTGAAGGCAACAAGACCTATTGCACACAGCTAAAATGTATAGATATAGTTGAATGAATATGTATGCTAGTATATAATATCAGATTTTTTTGGGTTTATTTACGGAGTAATATAAAATGATTGTGTATGAACATACAATGTTATTATTTGATTTAATAGGTGTGTTGCTGTGATATATGGTTTTTAAATCAATTAAAGGGTTGGCGGTATAAAGAAGTGGGTTTATGATCATGTTTATTCTTTAATTAATGAAGGTATAAGGTGTAGTAAGAAATATATTGATCCATTTCCCATGTTATCATTATTTAATAAAAGAACGAGGGTTTAAGAGATATCCTAAATTTACAGCCATATGCTCACAACATGGAACAAGCATAAGTGGTATGCACAATGATGTATAAATAAACCCAAAAATAAGAAGATCGAATGGATATTAATATCTAGATATCTAAATATATATATGTGACTGAATAGTTGTATGAATGGTGGTGATTGATGACCCTTGCATATTGCTGATTTATGTATGTGAATAGTAATGTATATATTGGATATCTTTTTCGAGTATTTATATCTGAGCGGTGATATAAATACAAGGGAATAAGGGAGGGAAATACACACTTTAAAAATTCATAGAATAAGCTAGAATTTACACACAAAAGGGAGTGTGATATCCTAGGGATGTTATTCATCTACCTAACCTCAAGGTGTAAATGTTTGGTATATGCATGGAATATCATGCCTTGTAAGCCTTTGTGTTTGGGGAAAGAAGTCGTGTGGTCCTTAAACAGTGCATATATTGTGTTCAATGGCAAGTCGGATTAGCCAGATTAATAAAGAAAAACTAAATTTAAGGGGATGGGTGGGCAAGACATGAAGAAGAAAAATTAGTACAATGTGTTTGCTATCTTGTTGAATGATAAACTTACATTCGAAGTATATCTCAATTTTACTCAGTAAGGGAATTTTAAAGTAATCACTTTGTTTATACGTTATATACATTAACTTATATGAATATGGTGATAAATGTTCGTACCAGACCATGTCTGACCTGGTTTGATTGCCTTACAATCTGTTGGGTGTCTGATTGATAATGAGGTAACTCAGGGATTAATTACAGGTTAATTAACAGATGCTTGCTAGAATGATATGATGAAAACTTAGAGGCTTTCAATGTTTTTAAGTGTGTTAGGTTAGGAAAATGCTTAAACTTATGAAGTATTATCTACTGAAGGGCTAGATGAAGTAATGTAGTTATGCTTTGAATATGTAATTCAATTGATTTGGTGATGTAAGACTTGATTATGAACGCCTTTAAAATATTTAGTTTAATTTCTATTATGCCTGGAGATGAGTTCAAGCATGCCAAAATTGTATATGCATAACATATAGTCCATATATGATGGTCCATGTATTATGAATGGTCAAGTTATGTTATAAATTTATATTGCTGAAACCGTTGAATTTACGTATACTTAGATAAGATATTGTGCCTATAAATGAATCGTTAACTGGTAGTTTTTAAGGGATGTTTTGAATGCAAAGAAGAGGTAACATGTAACTCACATAAGTAACAAGTAACAAAGGGTTTTTATCTCGCTCTGATTAAAAGATTGCTGAAGTAATCGTAAGTATAAAAACTAGTTAGCCTGGTACATTCATGAAAGTTTAATTGCTACCCAGTACCATTCATTTTAACCCATCCTTGAATGCATAGAGATTGATGCATGTACCAGAGGTATAATTTAGCAAATGTGCCACTTTAGTGTTATTTAGCTGCACAGGTAGACACACGTTCATGACTGTAGGCTAGTATATTCTAGACATATTTTAACTCCTCTTTTTTCATGTATATGTGGTATTACTATGGAAATAACTCTTTGTCAATATAACTCATAGACAACTGTAGATTAACTGCCTCAAACATATTGATCATAGTTCATTTACAACTCTTATTTATTGTAGTCATGTTGAGTAGGAATTGTTGACATAAAAATGCTTTGTTTACCAATTAACCTTTTACAAAGTTTTTACTAGAAATTAGGTAAATCTACATATCCTCAAATATGTAGATAGACAAAGATGTACATCATACTGGTATATTTATATTGGTACCCAAGATCTTGGGAAAAGATGAAAATAGGGGAAATACTGGAAGTGACCGTATACACATAAAAAAGTTCTTAACTAAATAATATTATAAAGTATGTAGTCAGAAGTGGGTCACTTCAATTGTCAAGAAAAGGTTACGGAACATGGATGGATGACTGATGTAGTTGTTTAGGTAGTTACCGACCTGAGAACTTCAAGCGAAGTAGGAAGACAATTTCCAGAGTTGCTCTACATTGAAGATACATATGCAAAAGGATCATTAATACATATTTTTGGCCAGGTACTTGAAAGCTGAGGTTTGAGCGTCTATCGAGTCTTCGATCTGATGTAGGTTGTAAGCCAATTGGTAGGTTGCGCATTGGATGTAGGTGGTTAATCTAGGGGGAATCATGAATACCACTCATGCTCATTCTCAACCAGGAGGAGGTTAGCAATTCGAGCATGTGGGAATGGCTGATGTTTGACACCCTTGTTTAACATCATTTATTGCCCTAAGGATGTTTCCAGATGTAGGAAGCATTAACACAGATATAGGTTTTGCTTATGAAGACGTTTAGACACACCAATGCTCAAGCATAGAGTACACCCATATTACTAATTTTATTAGAGTAGTATATACTTCTATATGATAACTCTTTTTATGCAAGAATTGGTCAGGTATGGTTTACCATATTGTGTGTTCCGTTTATTTTATGTACAATAGATTTTATTGCTCACACCAACCTTGTATGATCTACAGTTTTATGCTTTGCTTCTTATTACTCTGGGTGCTCTCACATAAGCGGACTAGAGGCAGGTTAGGAATGATCATGAGTAGCTGATCGGGTGGCGAGTAGGAGATTATCCACGTATTATTACATGTGCTCTATGTCATTTCATTGTTCACTCCTATGGGCCTCAATAGTATCTTTATCATTCTACTTGGAGTCAGTTTCTGTTAGAGTCATTTCTTTTATATAAATTTATGACATTATGGTTTGTTGTCTTGAATATGTTACTCTTATTTCTGGGATTCATTTAAGTTATTACTATCTCTCCTGTTATATATCAGTATATTTTATTATTGTACTTACTCCATGCGCTGTGAGATATAGGACAGGTTCTGCGCTATTTTTTTCTCCTCTTCCTAAATTATCACCTTACATTGCCTGGAGTATCGAAAGTATAGGGCGCTTATTTCATTTGGTATTAGATCTTAGGCTGCATTGTTTAACCTAAGGGATGAACTGAGAGTACGCATATACACACACACACACACACGGCCTGAGCGCATACTTGTAAAGATTTTTTGGTTTTTAAAACTATATAATAGTGTGTATATATATATATTGTAAGTCACACTGCACAAGCACTACTCAAGTACAATTCTTTGCAAGAAGGCTAATCATTTTTATCCCTAATTAAAGGATGTGTCACCAGACGAGGAGTGCTACATGGAATTAGAATCTAGTGGTTGAGGAAGGAAATGGTTTGTAGTTGGTAATCCCGATTTGCAAACCATATCTAATACTTTCATAAGGAATATGTTATAGAATGCTTAAGTGGATGCTCCTAATTCTACTGTTGGGTACGGTGCTTGATCGAAAGCGCCCGTAACTGACTTTATTAAGCTTAATAAGGACTTTGCGATTTTGGGAGGAAAATCTTTTATGGGAACATAATCAGCGGTAGAGGTTCGGGATTGGCTCGATACTTGCAAGCGAATCTTTATTGATCTTAACTTGGAAGATGCTATGAAGAGAAAGTTGGCCTCACGTCAACTCCAAGGGGGAGTGATGAACGAATGGAATGTGGTGACGGTTGCTACACCAGAAGATGAGCTCACTTGGGATCAGTTGAAGACTCGTTTTATGGAGAAGTTTATTCTGGTTGCCCATAAGTCAGCATTGTTTAGGAAATTTTTAGAGTTGAGGCAAGGGGACATGATTGTCTTCGAGTGTGTGGTTGAGTTTTGATATATTGTCTAAAAACGCGATATATCTTATTAACACCACGCCAAAGAAGAATGAAAAGTTTATTTTTGGCTTGGATGTTCATTTGGAGAGAGCTCTTGAATCATGTTGAGGAGAATTTTGAGTCAGTAGTTCCTAAAGCGCTAAGGCATGAGATTAGATATCCCAAATCAAAGACTATAGCTGATGTTTTTCCCGAGGGAGAGCCAAAATCGCAGGCAAGCGAAGGAGGAAAGAGGAAATGGAAAAACAAGAGGAAGCCACCTCAGAGTAAGGGAGAGAAGAAGAAGAAGACCAAGTCCGAAGTAACTTTATTTAACTGCGGAGAGGAGGGCCATTATAAGAGTCAGTGTCCTAGTGGCGAGCGGATGTGCTATCTCTATCACAAGACTAGACATCTCAAGAAGGATTGCCCTAAGGCAACTAAACAGATTGCGAAAGCATATATTATAAACGTTGTTCCTAATTCACCGATTTCCCTTTAGCGAAGGAAAAAAGGGAAAGGGAATTATTATTCAAGGTGTAGTTTCCAATTTTAGTGTTCCATTTCACGTTTCGTTTGATATAAGGGCTTCTCGTTCCTTTATATCTAGAGACATAGAAGATAAATTAGTATTAGAACCCTAAATCATTAACAGACCTTTAGTAGTATGAACCTTGTTGGTGGCCCCGTCAATTTCAGTATGGTTTGTCATAATCTTGTTTTATCGAGTCATGGATGCTCTTTTTGTTTGTGAGTTCTTTGTTTTGGGGTTTGTAGGTTTCTGTATCTCACTTAAGATGAACTGGTTGAGTAAGTATAGTATAGTAGTAGATTGCGAAAGGATGTCAATGTTGATTGGGATGGATGACGAGTAGAGGGTAGTGATAGGCTGCTTACCAGTTGAGGAGGTAATGGCCAGTTATCTACAGTCTCTCAAGGTCCCAAACGATTAGTTGTCGACAGTTCCAATCACTAGGGAGTATCTGGAGGTATCTGAAGAAGTGACCGGACTTCCACCTAATGGAGAGATTGAATTCCGTATTGACTTGAAAAAGGAAGCCAGACCGATAGTGATGCCTTTGAGGAGGATGGAACCTAGAGAGTTTGATGTGCAAGTGAATGATCCTTTGGAGAATGATTTCATTTGTAGGAGTATATCCGAGTAGGGTGCACCAGTAGTATTCGTAACGAAGGTGGATGGTTCCCTTGGATTATGTGTCAACTACCGTGAACTAAGTAAAGTGATGAGGAAGAATAAGTATCCTCTACCACATATATATGATTTGTTTGATTAGCTTCATGGTGCGAGGGTGTTTTCATAGTTAGGTCTTTCTACTGGATTTCACTAGCTTAGAGTAGCCAGAGAAAGTGTGCCTTTAACAGAGTTTCAAACTCCATCTGGATTTTATGAGTGATTGGTTATGCCATTCGAGCTAACCAATGCATCTACTTACTTTGTGGATCTTATGAACTGTGTCTTTAGAGATCAGTTAAATAAGTTTGTGCTTGTGTTCATGGATGACATCTTAGTCAATTCCCAGTCAGATGAGGAACGCAATACCCATTTGAGTATTGTCCTTACGGTATTGAAGGAGCATCAGTTAAAGGCAAAGTTTTATAAATGTCACTCTTGGAGGAGAGAATTGAGATTCTTGGGTCTCATTGTTTCAGAACAAGGAATCGCGATAGATCTTGCGAAATTCATAACGGTCCAATATTGGACTACACCAAGAAGTTACAGATGTGAGGAGTTTCTTATGATTAGAAGGATATTATCGGATGTTCATCCAAGATATCTCTAAGATAGCAACATTGTTGACCAACTTGACTAAGAAGAATTAGGATTTTACTTGGGATGCTAGATGTGAGCATGCGTTTGTGAGCCTGAAGGAAAAGCTGACAAGTGCATCAGTACTGGATATTCCGAGTGGTAATGAGGAGATGACGGTCGAATTGGGAGTAGTACTGATGCAGAAAGGTAAGTGTGGTAGTAGACAGTTAAAAGCGCATGAGAAGAACTTTCTTACCTATGACTTGAAATTAGCAGCGATTGTGTTTGAGCTTATGATATGGAGGCACTGTCTTTTAAGAGAGTGGTTTGAATTATTTACCGATCACAAGTCATTAAAATGCACATTTTCACAAAAGGATCTTAACCTTCCCCCGCGGAGATGGTTAGAGTTTTAAGCTTCCTATGACTTTGGAATAGCGTATACACTTAGGAAAAGTAATGCAGTCACTGATGCTTTGGGCCAAAGACATGCTAGTTTAGGGCCATGTTCATTGAATGGAAGTTGTTGGAATATATTGCTTGTTATATTTCCGACCAAGATATGAGTTAGAGCCGGACAAGTTGGAAAACTTGACTATCAGACCTACTTTGATCGAGATAATTAGAGACAGTCAAAAGCGTGATCCCAAGTTGGTTGGGATCATTGCTAAAGTCGACTCTAGGATCGAGTCAGATGATATAAAGTAGTGAGAATTTGATCGAAGTGGTTTGCTCTGTAAGGAGGGAAGGTTAGTTGTTCCAGAGGTGGATGGTTTGAGTGATGAAGTGCTTTGATAGTGCCATCACTCAAGATTGACTATACATCCTGGTGGTAATAAGATGACTGAGATACAAAGAAGACATGTTTTGGGAAGGAATGAAGAAGGATTTTGGATTATTTATCTCTAAGTGCATAAATTTCTAGTTGGTTAAGGAAGAACAGAAGAAGCCTAGTGGTTTGATGTAACCAATAGAAGTTCTCGAGTGGAAATGGGAGCAGGTATTGATGGACATCATCGATAGGTTGTCGAAAACCTGATAAAGGTACGACAACAATTGGGTCATAGTTGAACGGTTGACCAAGAGCACTAGGTTTGTACATATTAAGTTGAGTAGGACATTAGCTAAACTAGACGATTTGTATGTGAAACAGATAGTACGATTCCATGGTATAACAAAGTGTATTGCGAGTGACCAAGACACGTTATTCACTAGTGGGTATTAGAGAAGCTTGCATGAGGCATTAAGGACTAAGTTTAGTACAATTTATCACCCTCAGACCAATGGTCAGACTGAGATAGTGAATTGTACCTTAGAATATCTTTTACGTGCTTGCATAATAGACCATAAGTGCTCGTGGGACGATATCTTTTGGAATTTGCCTATAACAATAGTTATCAGTCGAGTAATTGTATGACACCATTTTAGGCATTATATGGACAATGGAAGACGGTGCAAACCTCCCTTATGTTGGTTAGAGGCAAGAGAGAAACTGATACTGACAGAGATGGTGAATGTGACTTTTGAGAAAATTAAGCTTATCCAGCAGTGGATGAAGGCTGCTCATGACATACAGAAAAGATATGTTAATAAAAGGCGTACAGATTTTGAATTCTCTATCGGTGATGTAGTGTTTGTCAATATTTCTCTGTTGGAAATGTTGTTCGATTCGGTAGGAGAGGGAAGTTAGCATGGCTTGTGAGTCCTTTTTCAATCTTAGAGAGGATTAGGGGCATTGCTTATAGAATAGACTTACCTCAGGAAACATAAGGAGTGCACAATGTACTCCATGTTTCTCAGTTGTGGAAATTTGTGCATGACCATAATACAATCATTATGTCAGATCGATTGGATGACATTAAAAGTGAGCCAGAAGCTTCGAGACCTTGTAGAACACTTCGTATTGTTGGGAACGATACGAAGCAATTAAGGATTGCACTTGGGAGATTGAGGAAACTGTAACAAGAGCTCTTTACTTTGTAATATTTTCCGTTATGGTTTTTTACTTTCATAGGAGTTATCATTAATGTGCCTTAGTATAGAATCCTACATGCAAGGATAGGATTAGTTTTTTTCTCCTTTTTGGCTGCTATGAATACATGTTTGACTTTTGATTATTGCATGGTGTTAGGCATGTGGGATGATCCTTGTTGACTCGTTTGTGGGATTTACATACTAGGTCATTTCATTTTATAATTTTGAGAGATAGCTATCAAAGACATTCCTCATTTTTTGATTTTTTTCTTGGATTTTTCTACGACCATTTTACCCCTTGACAAAATCTTATGTCATCCATAACACGTCGAAAATGGATAAACTATTTCAGATATATGGTTGTTTGAATGAATTTGAAACAACTCTTTCCAGCCATTTAAGCCCTTTTTTAGGGAGGCTCGGTGTGGATTTTGGGATTAGTAGATAAAGGGCTAGAATGATTATTGTAACTCATTTATATCATTTCATTCCATTCCTTCTTCACAAGAGCTCCTACCTCTATTACATAAAAATTTCTTCATCTAAAACCTAAAATCTCTATGAAACTTAAATCTGAATACATAGGTCGATAGATCTAGACTAGAGAAACATATAAGTGACTGCTATAAGCAGAGATCTATTCAGATTCTATAGTTTCTTTTAGATTTTAGATTTCGTAGACCCAGGTGAGTGATTTAATCTTATCTACCGAATTCTAAATTTCTGAATCTTGAAGTAATTTTGGAAAAGTTAAACATTTTAGGAATTTATAGCTTTGGATTAAAACAATGAATTTAAAAGGCTAGGAATATGTGGCAACATTTCTATGAAAACATTTGCAGATCTGTGCAAATCTATGGTTATTATTTCAAATCTAGACCATATAGAATAGTTGGATTAATTGGTTATTACTGTATGTCATTTTAGGCGATTTTATGTTTGTTTTGTTGTGGCTTGAAAGTTTGAAAAAGCCTACGAATGGCGACCTAGAACTAGGATTTTGCGGAAAAGTTTATGAATAAAAATTGCTCAAAGTCACACCAAATTCAAAGGAGATAAGTTGGAAGGTCTCTAGAGATTGTATGAGGAATTTCGGTCGTTTGGAGCTCGTACAACCGAGTTATGGTCGAATATATTCTGATTAATCAAATGTCAAAAGTGCCAGAATTGGATGATTTTTTTATAGGAACTAGAGGATATCTAGAGGAGCCCACATTTCAAATTTCAAGTCAATCGGATCAAAAATGAAGGAGATATGGAGAAAAGAAATACAGTTTGGCATAGTCAGGATCGACATTCCTTAAATCCGGCTTGGCCTTCCTTAAATCCAACTTAGCCTTCCTTAAAATTCAGAAACTCAAAAGTGACTAGAGTTGGATGAAATTTTTGTAGGAACTAGAATACGTCTTGAGGAGCCTATGTTTCGAATTTCAACTCAGTTGGATAAAAGACAAAGGAGATACGGAGAAAACACATTTGGTTCGGTATTTCTTAAATTATGGTCGGCCTTCCTTAAATCTTGGTTTGTTCTTCGTTATATTTTGGTTCGGCCTCCCTTAAAATTTAGATCGGTGTCCCTTAAATTTCGGTCGGTGTACCATCTATGAGTCAACTTCAAATGGACATAACTTCTGCATATGAAGTTCATTTTAGATATGATTTTTTGCATCGGAATTTTGGTGACGAGCTCTTGATTCTGGAAGAGAGTATTTTTTAATGGGAGCAACTTCATATTGAAGCATTTTTGGAGTACCTACGCAGGATGATTTAGATTAACGATCTCATACGATCCAATAACGACCAGTCGAACTCCTGAAGCAGAGTAGTAGACCATGAGTCAAGGTGGGAAAGTTTTCAAGAGAAGGTAATGGAACATGTTTAGATGATATATAGATAGTTCCCGACTAGAGAACTTTAGACGTAGTAGGAGGACGGCTCCAGAGTTTCTCAGTGGAGATATGTATGCAAAGGGATCATTAGTATGTCGGTTTGGGCGGGTACTTGAAGAGCTAAGGCTTGAACGTCTATCGAGTCTTCGAACTTATGTAGGTTGTAAGACAGACCAGAGGCTGCCTGTTGGATATATGTGGTTAATCCAAGGGGACTTGTGAATATGACTTATGCACATTCTCATCCAGATGGAGGTTGTCAGCCTGACATAGACTGCTTTATCTTAGATATGGTACAAGTATTGAAAAACTAAACGTGTCATTATTCAACGCATTGAGTGAGTGAATGCGAGAATGGATGATGTTTTCTATGCTTTTTTAGATCATTTATCACCCTAGGTATGTCACTAGATGCAGGAGGCATTAACACTGACATAGGTAATGCTTATGTAGACGTTTAGACATCCCAGTGCTCAGATGTAGAGTGCACCCATATTGTTGATTTTAATAGAGTAGTATATACTTTTATGTGCTGACTCTTTGGATGCACGAATAGATCAAGTATGGTTTACAATATTGGGTGTTCCGTTTATTTTCTGTACTTCAGATTTTATCACACACCGGACTTTGTTTGACCTAGAGTTTTATACTTTTCTTCTTATTACTCTGGGTGCTCTCACATGAGCAAACTAGAGTCAGGTTAGGAGTGAGCACGAGTAGCTGATTGGGATATGAGCAGTAGGATATCCATGTATTATTATATATACTCTATTTCATTTCATTATTCCATACTGTGGGGCTCGGTAGTATCTTTATCATTCTGCTTAGGGACAGTTTCTGTTGGAGTCATTTCTTTTTTATAACTTTGTGACATTGTGGTTTGCTATTTTGAACATGTTACTTTGATTTCTAGGATTCATTTCAATTGCTTACTGTCTCATCTATTTTATACCATTACATTTTACTATTATATTTATTCCGTGAGCAGTGAGATACATGACAGATTCTGCGTAGTTATAGTTCTCTTCTTCCTAACTGGTCACCTTACATTTCCCGACGTATCTGAAGTGCAGGGTGGTCGTTTCAACGGTGTTCAATACCCGTAGAGGAGGATGCACCACAGGTTGGAACGTATTGTGTTGGTTTCTTCTACCTATGTTGGCATTAGCTTTAGAATCTTCCAATCTAACATCATGACCATCATCTGATATAGACATTCTATCTAGATTGTTAACCGCATCCACTTGTAAATTCAGATTAGTGTCGAGATTGAGGTTCTTAGGGAACAAAGTGGCATCCGCTTGGAGATTCGGATTCATGTTGAGATTGAGGTTCCTAGGGAGCATAGTCCTGTTTCTTTCCCTGACAACTTGGTTTTATATCAGCAATGCACCTTATTTTGATTCCTTTTAGTCTATTTGAAGTAGAAGAGCGCACATTTTCTTACAAACCTAGATCTATTATAGTAACATCCAAATTAGGCAAAATGCAAACAAAGCGTACATATTCTCCATTAAGGTCATGTTGGGGATATGCATGCGCCAATCATGTTCTTTACCACCGTATCTAGTCCCTTATGGTCATAAATTCTCCTTGGGCATAGGTCCCACTTGGATTGTTGGGAATAGAAGCATTAGTATCTTCTCCTACATTTTCGGAGGCACCACCAGACTTGCTATTCTTCCTTCGAGGCGCTATTATATAACTCAACTTATACACCTTTTTCACAGCTTTAACAATAGATATATCTTATAAACCTTGAAAATCTATAGTAGACAGTCCAAATCTTCTCCTTGGTTCAGTTTTCAGTTAAATAACTAAATGCTAATGCCAAAAATGGCACTAACATCGAAATGATATGAAAGTGCCACCCCTTTTTGAGGAAATAACGAAGATTCGACATAGATACTATGAAAATAAATGAAAAAGAAAAAACTCAAGAGAAAAAGGAGGGAACAAAACATTTTTATAGTGTTTTAGCCATTAAGTAGGCCAACATCCACTTTCAAGATGTTCATCATTATATTCTCCATGTCAGTTATAATATTTTGATTACAAACAGTTGAATAAATCTCCAAAGTAGAGAGTATAAGAGTCACAAGTACAAGAAAATATCACAGTTAATCATGATAGTTCGATTTGGTGAAGGGTCTTGCTATCTTTGGAGGATGTTACAGATAAGAGACTGATTTCTTTTTTGCAAGGGGAAATCAAAACCTCTCTATGTAGGAGGTGTAGAAGTATTTATAGACGTTCTGAAGTAAGCTGGAACGAGTTATTCCACAAGGAGATCCACCGGGGCACCACTAAGTCTCGTCTAAAATCTGGATATCATCTGGCAAAGGCTTATGGATCTGTACTCATAGCCTATGGATCGGTACTGATCTATTTACAGAGCCAAAATAATTGTTTCATTTCCGCTTTTGGTTTTCTCATCTCCTTTTGAGATTATGTGCCAAGTTTCATAAGGCATAGATTTCATTTGTTTATACTAATGAATAAACCATCTTATCTATCTTCAAAAGGTTCAATCCATCGAGTATTTTGAGTTTGGAGCAACCAATAGGTACGGTATATAGGATGGAGAGGCATAAGATCATGATGGCAAAAATGTTGACTCATCATCTCTTACTAATATGGATCGATACCAATCCATTGGATATGGATGATTGCCAATCCATACACTTAGTGCATTTTGAGCTCAAACTTCTTGAACTCACTTCGTTCTTTTATTTGAGCCTACTTGATGAGTTTGACTTGAATTTGAGTTCGTATAGCTTTCTTATTTCTATGGATGTTCCTTTCGGGTTAAAGAACGGATTAACATATGGTTTCTTCCGTATACGTATATAAGAGGAGTTCACATTTCCATAAATAATAACATAGTAATAGGAATATTCTCATGACATCATATATGCACTTTCACAATAGACAACTAACAATTACAATGCAAACAACCCAAATATAATGACCCAATCAGTCACCCCATAAAGAAGAGAATAAATGCTCAAAAGGAAAAACTACAAGCGTCACCTATAGGACTCGTGATGGTCTCGCTCACGATTGGAGATAAAACTGTTTTATTACCACCACTTTGAATAGTCTCAACATGGCAGTTATAAGCCTAATCTTGCATCGTAGATGTGACTGCTCAACACAAAATTTCCCATGGCTTAGCCTCCAACTGCTGCTCATCACAACTGCTTGATGAGGTCGATGCTACTAGCGGCTACAAAATTATCATTTTAAAACGGAGAATCTACAAATGGGAGAAGATACTTCTTAGAATAGCATCTCCATGAAGATTTATCTATATCGCTTAGACACGAAGTGAATAGATGAAAATATAGAGAGTAACTTCGTCGAATGTTAATCTTTGATCATAAAAATGAATCACAAGGTCTCCCCAACTAATTGTTATGGTATCAGTAACTGGATACTTGGTTTCCACCAATGAAGTAAAAAATAAATTCACTAATTTCAGACACCTTTTCCCCATCCGATAGAGCACTTATTAGCGAAAAGAGCAAGATTTCCTTCATTTTCCATTAAGGGATTGTTTAATTTATTCAGAGCTATTAGAGCGGGATCCACTTTTTGGGGAATATTGAGATAATTAAACATAGTGTTTCCTTGTTTCGGAATTCTTTCATTGATCAAGAGCAGAATGATTCATTCCCAGTACAGCATGAATTTGGTCGTAGCTTTTCATTTACGAAATGATGTCATGCTTGAATGATATGCACAGTCAAAGGGACTGTCAATCATGTTCTCAACCACCGTATCTAGTTTCCTTCTCGTCATAACTTCTCCTTGAGTATAGGTCCCACTTGGATTGTTAGTCATAGAAGCATTGGTATCTTCTCCTATAATTTTGGAGGCACCACCAGACTTGCTATTCTTCCTTCGAGATGCCATCATATAGCTCAACTTACGAACTTTTTTCACAACTTTAACAGTAGATCTATCTTCCAAAACTTGAGAATCTGTAAAGGATAGTCCAAATTTTCTCTTTAGTTCAATTCTCGGCTAAAGCACCAAATACTAATGCCAAAAATGGCACAAACATTGAAATGATATGAAAGCACCACCCCTTTTTAAGGAAATAAAGGTTTGACATAGATACTATGAAAATAAATGGAAAAAGAAATAAATCTAGAGCATAAAGAGAGAACACAAGATTTTTATAGTGGTTCAGCAATTAAGGAGACCTACATCCACTTTCAACATGTTCATTAGTAGATTCTCCATGCCAATTACAATAGTTTTGATTACGAACAGTTGAATAAATCTCCAAAATAGAGAATAAAAGAGTCATAAGTACAAGAAACTATCAGAATTGATCATAATAGTTCGATTTAGGAAGGGGTCTTGCTGCCTTTGAAGGACGTTATGGATAAGAGAGTGATTTTGGAAGATTTTTGGCAGGGAGCAATCAAACCCTCTCTATGTAGGTGGTTTAGAAGTATTCATAGACGTTCTGGAGCAAGCTGGACCGATTTATTCCACAAGGAGGTCCACTGAAGCAACATTGAGTCTCATCCAAAATCTGGATATCATCTGGCAAAGGATTATGGATATGTACTGATCCATAGCCTGTGGATCGCTACTGATCCATATACAGAACCAAAATCAATGTTTCTTCTCTGCTTTTGGTTTTCTTATCTTCTTTTGATATTATGCGCCAAGTTTCATAAGGCTTAGACTTCATTTTTTTATACCTGTGGATCGAACCATATGATATACCTTCAAA
Organism: Allium sativum; assembly: GCA_030737875.1. Taxonomy (NCBI): domain Eukaryota; kingdom Viridiplantae; phylum Streptophyta; class Magnoliopsida; order Asparagales; family Amaryllidaceae; genus Allium; species Allium sativum. The sequence goes on along the minus strand of CM060919.1, from coordinate 824,973,841 downwards.
CGGTTCAATCCATTAAGTATTTTGAGTTTGGAGCAACCAATAAGTACGAAACTTGGTATATAGGCTAAAGTGGCACAGGATCATGATGGCATAGATGTTGACTCACCATCTCTTACTAACATGAATCAATACCAATCAATGGGGTATTGTCAGTGTCAATCCATACACTTATGTATTTTGAGCTCAAACTTCTAGACTCTCTTCATTCTTTTGTTTGAGCCTGCTTGATGAGTTTTGTAACACCCCGAATTTCACTTAATATTAATGTCTAGTAATTAAAGAATAATTAATCTCAGACGTGAGAATTAAGGGAAACGGGTTGCGCCATTGCGTTCGTCTCGGAAAAATACGCGAAATAGAGTCCGAGTTTTCGAAAATTGGAGTCCGTATGACCCAGTTATGGTCATCCGAAGTTTCAGAAAATTCAAAACAGATTTAAAATATTCAAATTTCAAATTTTAGAAGAGGCGGGAAAATTCCCGCCAGACAGAGGGTGTCGACATTAGGGTCGACATGGGTGTCGACCCCCCCCCAAGGGGTCGACCCATGTGTCAACCCAGGGGTCGACCCCCCCTGTCGGTCAGTGTGACCTGGGTGCACTGATTTGAGATTTGGGCTATGTTTTGGTGGCTAGTGACGAGATCTGACGGCTCTAACCTAATCTAGGGTTAATCTAAGGACCTAAACTACATCTTAAATCTATAAATACACCCTAAGACTACCTTAATCCATACTAAAAATAGATACAACGTCGTTATGCCGTCAAAATGCAACTTGAAGGAGCCTCCATCAAATTGTAGAAGAAGATAGCTTCTCAAATCAACTTCTAATCAACTCTAGCAACTTAATCTTCTTCATAGGAGTGCTAATCAACAAGTTGTGAGTTTCTATGCCTTTAGCAAGCAATTTCTAAACTAATTATGATAGGATATAATGAGGTTATGGTTATGTATGTGGATCAATGCAAGTTATGATGTTATGCAAGTTATGCAAGTCATATGTTATGTGTTCATGATGTTATGCAAGTTATGCAAGTCATATGCTATGTGTTCATGATGTTATGCAAGTTATGCAAGTCATATGCTATGTTTTCATGATATTATGCAAGTTATGCAAGTCATATGCTATATGTTCATGATGCTAGTTATGCAAGTTTTATGCTCATGATGCTAGTTATGCAAGTTTTATGCTATGTGTTCATGATGCTAGTTATGCAAATCACTATGATAAACATTGATCCATTATGACACCATGTTATGCAAGTTTGGTGTTTGATTATATGCAATTTCATATATGACATGTTATGCAAGTTTGGTGTTTGATTATATGCAAGTAACATGTGCAAGTTTACACCTTTGTATGATATGCATACATATGCAAGTTAACCCCTTTATATGTCATACATACATTTGCAAGTTTACCCCTTTTAATGATATAAGTAACTTATGCAAGTTACCCTCTTTATGACATATGTGATTCGTGCAAGTTTGGGTTGATTATTTATGCTAGTTGGGTTTGATGCCATGGTCATATATGCATGTTGACACCTTTAAAACCCATGTTGATGCTAATGTTATGCAAGTTGAACCCATTGTGTTTGTGATGAATCTTCCCTTTTAAGTATGTCATGTCAACGTATTACGTGGGGAACGATGGGGTTAATATTCATGTTAATAAAATGGTGTGAAGTTGGTATGATTATGCATACCATAAAGTGGATGGACATAATTGAGTCAATTATGTACATTGTTAAATTTGTAATTAATTAGGGATAATTAATACAAATTATGGGGGTGATTAATTAGGTGTAATTAATCGACTAAGACACGAGGTTGGACCCTTTTGTAGCATAAGACTGCCCGGAACCGACCGGCAAATCCAGCGGCTACAAATGATTGGCCCGATGTGAGAGGTCTTAGGCATAAACTAAATACGTGACAAGTGTAAAGGCACGAGGTTAGACTCTGTTATGGCGTAAGGCTGCCCGGATCCGACCGGCAAATCCAGCTGCCATAAAAGACAGCCTAATGTGAGAGGTCTTTACAAAGGTTACGTTCTTAATCAATTAAGAAACACTTAACCAGATAAGCATGTAGTGGGGCATGAGGGGTTAAGTGGGTGCCTTGGGTGGCATGTGGAAATCTAGTGGGTTGCTTTGGGTGGAAATAGAAAATACGATTAGAATACTTAACCAAGTGGAAACATGTAATTAAACATGATTAAAGGGTTAAGTGGGATGCACTAGAAAAGGGACAAGCTTAGGTGGGTAGCTTGTGGGGGCCCATTTCAACCAGTAACCCATACGTATCTTATTGGGCTCGACCCATGTCAAGGACGGGACACGCGTACTGGGCTTGACTATAAGAGGCCAAAACGGGGTAGCGGTGGCAACGCAAGTCCAACGGGTTTCATATGCGTGTGTGGACCCGGGCTGGTAGGTAAGACGTTGTTGCATCATGTAGGTATAAGCCGTGCACCGTTGATTGTATCGGGTTGCCACCTTGGGGAGTGATACACCCCACTGTGGGGCCAGCACGGGTATCTACGGTAGGGAGCCGATCGCTTGGGTAGTAGTGGGTACACCTAGTGGAGATAGGGGCAGACGGCACCTATGTAGTCAGCTAGGGGTACACGAAACTACTAATTAAATTTTCTAAGTCCTTGGGTGGGATCAACCTTTAAGTAGGAATGACTGGTGTGGTGCAGTGTAGTAATTACCCTTGGGTGGGTAGATGCGTCTTTACCGTTATCTTAGTTCATCCTATGTCTAGTTGGCTGCTTAGTGTAGTCATTTATCCCCAGTCATCACCGTACCAAGTTTATATCATACCCTAATTACTTTAATAATTGTATTGTTAAAGTTATAGGGCTCACTCAGACTTATGCCTGACCCCGTTGTTTTTATCTTTTTCCCAACCCTCAGGTTCTCAGAGTGGGCCTAGCACTAGTGGGCTTTGATCAGATTGCTTTATCTATCTTTTGGAGCTTGGACCGTGATGTAAAGCCCAGCTTATCTTTTCTATTATGGCTATTAGTTATGTAGTGGGATTATGTACTTATGTTTTACCAGGATGGATATTTAGTACTTGACTCTTGTTTTAGTTGGTTTTGATATGTAACCAAACATGTTTATCTTCTGCTGCAATAAAATGATGTTTTAGATTTCAAGTATTATTTATATCTGTCTTGTCGTAATTTTTCTGTTCTATATTCACTTAAAATACTCCACCGAAGTTAAGGCATTCCCTTAGTGAGTGACCTTAGCGGGTGTGGGGTGTTACACGTGGTATCAGAGCTGAAGGTTACCAGAACAGATAAATCTTTTAGAAAAACTATTTTTCTAAAAACATTTTTGGAAGAAGTATTTTCAAAAACATGTCTTTTGAGAGAAAAGTTTTTGAAAGAAAAGCATAATCCCCAATAGCCATATCTTTATCTTTCGAATTCTCCGTTTTGAATCTTTCCTTTTTCGTTTCAGCATGGCTGAAGATCTTAACTTTCCGGAGGGTGTGACGATACCAGTATGGTATAGGAGATTGATGGAGGCTAGGGCCGCCACTGCGGGTCCAGCAAATGTTCCTCCACCAACAGTAGCACCCGATCTTCGTCCCCCTCCTCCTCCTCGAGCGGATACTTTTGCTAAGACTTGCAAGGAATTTAAGGCTATGGGAGGGAAACCTTTTCAAGGATCAGAAACTTTTGTGGAAGCTAGGGATTGGCTTAAGGAGGTGGAAGAGTTGATAGTTATCTTTGAGATGGAAGAAGGAAAGAAAGTCAAGTTAGCTGCTTGGTTAATGAAGGGAGAGGCCTCGTTCTAGTGGGAGGTCACTAATGGAGAGCGCCCGGTTGACTCTTGGGCGGATTTCAGGCAAAGGTTTGTGGCAAAGTTTCTTTCAAGGGCGGAAGAAAATCTGTATATGGAAAGGTTCTTGACTCTAAAGCAAGGAAACCTATCAGTAAAGGAATATGTCAACAAGTTTAATCAGCTAGCAAGATTTGGCATAGACATGGTGAATACACCAGAGAAGAAGGCTTTGAGGTTCGTTAAGGGCTTGAATGAACTAATGCATGGATTGGCTATGACTCACATCCCTATGGGGGCCACCTTTGAGAAGCTAGTAGACATGGCACTTATGCATGAGGAAGAGAAGGGTCCCAATGCTAATAAGGCACCCGAGAAGAAAGGATATCAGAAGAGACCTCAACAGCAATAGCAAAACAAGGGTGGGAAAGGCAACGGTTGCAAGGGAAAGAAGAAGTGCTTCAATTGCGGGGCACCAGGCCACCTAAGCAAAGATTGTCGGAAGAAGAAGAAGACTGGCTGCTTCCACTGTGGCGAAGCAGGGCATCTAGTGAAGGACTGCCCTAAGAAGGGGCAAAGGACGGGATCTACCTCAGGAGGACATGTGCAAGCTCTTATGGCACCAGGTCAGGGAAGGGGGCAAGTTCAGGCTCTCGCGGTTCCACCGATTCAGGAAAGAGGTAGAACTATTTCCGTTGAAAGTCTGGTTTTTCTGTTTGATCATCCTGTCCGTACTTTGTTTGACTCTGGTGCATCGCATTCGTTTATCTCATCATCATTAGTTGAGTCACTGCACTTAGACACCAGTCTAGTAGATGATCCCTTGGTTGTTTCAAACGCAATTGGGGGCTCCACTTATTTGTCCATGATATGTTTGGGTTTGAAGATTTCCATACTTAGCGTTGAGTTTAGATGTGATGCTTTTGTTTTGGGCTTCACGGGCTATGGGTTGATTTTGGGCATGGACTGGTTATCCAGTAATGGTGCCGTTCTTGATTGTGAAAGGAGAGTTGTTAGGCTCATGACCCGCTTGGGTAACACTCTCGAGATCTCTTGTAATCCCATGGATTATGTTATGCTAAGTTATCTTGAATCACTTGACGCTTCGGTCGAGAGTTTGCGATCTGTTAGAGTGGTCCGGGAGTACTCGGATGTGTTTGAGGAGGTGAAGGGCTTACCTCCGAAGCGGGAGATAGACTTCCGAATATATCTGGTAGACAATGCTAAACCAATATCTTTACCAGTGCGCCACATGGCTCCTCGTGAGAGGAGGGAACTCCATAAACAAGTAGGGGAGTTGCTTGAGAAGGGGTTCATAAGACGAAGTATATCGGAGTGGGGTGCTCCAGTAGTTTTTGCCACGAAGGCGGATGGGTCCCTCAGACTTTATGTAGACTATAGAGAACTCAACAAGCTCACAAAGAAGAATAGACACCCATTGCCTAGGATTGATGATCTCTTTGATCAGTTGTTTGGCGCCTCAGTGTTATCACAGTTGGACTTGGCCACGGGGTTTCATCAGTTGAGAGTGGCTGAGGATAGCATAGACAAGACTGCCTTTAGGACTTCGGACGGTTTCTATGAGTGGCTTGTGATGCCATTTGGTTTGACGAACGCCCCTGCATACTTTGTTGATTTGATGAGTAGGGTGTTCAAGGAGTACCTTAATAAGTTCGTGGTGGTCTTTGTGGATGACATCTTAGTATTTTCTAAGAGTGAAGAAGAGCATGCCCTACATCTTAGGGAAGTGTTGGAGACTCTTCGAGCACATAGCCTTAAGGCTAAATTCTCTAAATGTCACTTTTGGAGGAAGGAAGTGCGGTTCTTGGGGCACGTGGTCTCCAAGGAAGGGATAGCTGTGGATCCCGCGAAGGTAGTATCCATCCAAGATTGGAAGGTTCCGAAGAATGCTACCGAGGTGAGGAGTTTCTTGGGGTTGGCTGGCTACTATAGGAAGTTTATCAAGGACTTCGCGAAGATATCAGCCCCATTAACTCGCTTGACAAAGAAGAATCTAGTCTTCGCATGGGACGTAGATTGTGATGATGCGTTCCAACGGTTAAAGAGAGCTTTAACCACAGCTCCAGTCTTAGTGTTGCCAGATGGGAGTAAGCCATTTGTTGTTTATACCGATGCTTGTGGGACAGGACTAGGCGCAGTCTTAATGCAAGAGGGAAGGGTAATAGCCTATGGTGGAAGGCAGTTGATAGCGCATGAGAGAAATTACCCTACCCATGATCTAGAGTTGACCGCTATTGTTTTTGCGCTAAAGACTTGGCGCCATTATCTTCTTGGCGAGAGATTCGAATTGTTCACTGACCACAAATCATTGAAGTACCTGTTTTCTCAGAAGGATTTGAACTTGAGACAGCAAAGGTGGATGGAGTTCTTAGCATCCTATGATTTCGAGATAGCGTATACCCCTGGCAAGGGTAACGTGGTGGCAGACGCCTTAAGCAGAAAAAGGTTGTCCTTGAGTCCATTGTTCGTGGAACGACGAAGCTTGGAATTTATCTCGATGTTTGATTTCAGACCTTCCGTTGACTTTATACCCAGTTTGCTAGCATCCTTAGAAGTCAGACCTACTCTTCTGGGACGGATTGGCGAGGCACAACGGGACGACCCACAGTTGGTTGAGTTGGTAGAGAGGCTCATAAGGGGGGAGTCATCCAGCCATTTGAGTAGGTACACCCTAGACGATAGGGGGTGGTTGCGTAGAGACAGTAGACTTTGTGTACCGCAAGACGAGGGTTTGAGGAAGGCTATACTTGATGATGTGCATCGTTCGAAGATGACCATTCATCCCGGTGGGGACAAGATGTACCAAGACATGAAGCGAGTTTTCTTTTGGGTCGGTATGAAGAAAGATGTGGCCGAGTATGTCGCTAGATGCTTGGTGTGCCAACAAGTGAAAGCGGAGCAAAAGAAACCCGGTGGGTTGCTTCAACCATTGGAAGTTCCGCAATGGAAGTGGGATAGCGTCTCGATGGATTTTATTGATAGGTTACCAAGATGGAGGAAGGGTAATACGGGAATTTGGGTTGTGGTAGACAGACTTACTAAGAGCGCCCATTTTATACCCGTAAAGAGTAAGAGGACTGCTCCATGGCTAGCTTCAGTTTACCTTCGAGAGATAGTTCGGTTGCATGGTGTACCTTCTAGCATAGTGAGTGATCGAGATCCCATCTTCACTAGCGAGTTTTGGAAGAGTTTGCAAGAAGCAGTAGGAACTCAGTTGTGTTTGAGCACCGCATATCATCCTCAGACGGACGGCCAGACCGAGAGGGTGAATCGTGTTCTGGAAGACCTTTTGAGGCTATGTATCTTAGATTTTGGAGGTACATGGGAAGAGCATCTTCCATTAGTGGAGTTCGCATATAATAACAGCTTTCAATCTAGTATTGGCATGGCTCCTTTTGAAGCTCTTTATGGAAGGCCTTGTCGATCACCTACATGTTGGTGGGAATCTACTGATAAGATCTTGCTTGGGCCTGATATGGTTAGAGAGACTTCGGAAAAGATTGATTTGATTTGAAGAAGGATGAAAGCGGCGCAAGACAGACAGAAATCTTACGCGGATAAGAGGAGGACGGATCTGGAGTTTGATGTTGGGGACATGGTCTTTGTCAAAGTATCTCCATTACGGAATGTTGTTCTCTTTGGGTCCGTTGGGAAGTTAGCACCAAGATTTGTAGGACCGTTTCCTATTAAGGAAAGGATTGGACGGATGGCATATAGAGTGGATTTACCCGAGAGACTTAGTGGTGTGCATGACATATTCCATGTGTCACATTTGAGGAAGTGCCTACATGAGACCGCAGAGGTGGTAGAGCCGAGCTTGCTTAGAGAAGTGGAGGTAGAGCGTGATGCGACTATTCGACGAGCTCCTACCCGCATCCTTGGGTCAGAGATTAGGAAGTTGAGAAACAAAGAGGTTCGACTAGTCAAAGTGCAATGGGGAGAGGATGAGAGCAATGCTACTTGGGAGACAGAAGCGAAGATGCGTTCATTGTACCCATTCCTTTTTGAGGGTATGTCTTTTAACTTCTCCTTTATCGTTTGTCTAGTACTTATCTTATCTTTAGTATGTCCTCTCATTAGTACCTTTGACCTTTAGATAGGGTAAACCTATGGTTGAAACATGTGTTTGAGACATGTTATGATTGATGGATGCGTGTGGATGCAAGTGTTTGCTAGTGGTTGCTCGTGGATGCATATACACACACTTTAGACACTAGATCGGCTCAGCCACTTCATATTGCATATTGCATATAATTGTGTGTAGGTAGCTATATTCATGGATGTATAATGGTTGTGTTATCATATGGATGATGCATTTTGGTGTATGGTTTTGCACACATGTAGAAATAGTATGTGTCGATAGGGTTCTTTCGCATACATATTGGATGCATGGCACTATCATGGTTTGCATTAAGGAGGTCAACTGAATCAGTAGATCGCCTGATTTTGCATTAGACAGGGAACATATACACACACTTTTTGCATATGTTCATACAGCATTAGAAACTTTAAGGACAATGGATGTCAGTGCTTGATGGTTTGAGTAGATGGTTGTTTGGTTGGTAGGATACGTTCTTCTTGACTTGGAGATTTAGGGGACGAAATCCTTTAAGTAGGGGAGAATGTAACACCCCAAATTTCACTTAATATTAATGTTTAGTAATTAAAGAATAATTAATCTCAGACGTGAGAATTAAGGGAAACGGGTTGCGCCATTGCGTTCGACTCGGAAAAATACGCGAAATAGAGTCCGAGTTTTCGGAAATCGGAGTCCGTATGACCCAGTTATGGCCATCCGAAGTTTCAGAAAATTCAAAATAGATTTAAAATATTCAAATTTCAAATTTCAGAAGAGGCGGGAAAATTCCCGCCAGACAGAGGGTGTCGACACAAGGGTCGACATGGGTGTCGACCCCTCCCCCAAGGGGTCGACCCATGTGTCGACCCAGGGGTCGACCCCCCCTATCGGTCAGTGTGACCTGGGTGCACTGATTTGGGATTTGGGCTATGTTTTGGTGGCTAGTGACGAGATCTGACGGCTCTAACCTAATCTAGGGTTAATCTAAGGGCCTAAACTACATCCTAAATCTATAAATACACCCTAAGACTACCCTAATCCATACTAAAAATAGATACAACGTCGTTATGCCGTCAAAATGCAACTTGAAGGAGCCTCCATCAAATTGTAGAAGAAGATAGCTTCTCAAATCAACTTCTAATCAACTCTAGCAACTTAATCTTCTTCATAGGAGTGCTAATCAACAAGTTGTGAGTTTCTATGCCTTTAGCAAGCAATTGCTAAACTAATTATGATAGGATATAATGAGGTTATGGTTATGTATGTGGATCAATGCAAGTTATGATGTTATGCAAGTTATGCAAGTCATATGCTATGTGTTCATGATGTTATGCAAGTTATGCAAGTCATATGCTATGTGTTCATGATGTTATGCAAGTTATGCAAGTCATATGCTATGTGTTCATGATATTATGCAAGTTATGCAAGTCATATGCTATATGTTCATGATGCTAGTTATGCAAGTTTTATGCTCATGATGCTAGTTATGCAAGTTTTATGCTATGTGTTCATGATGCTAGTTATGCAAATCACTATGATAAACATTGATCCATTATGACACAATGTTATGCAAGTTTGGTGTTTGATTATATGCAAGTTTATATATGACATGTTATGCAAGTTTGGTGTTTGATTATATGCAAGTAACATGTGCAAGTTTACACCTTTGTATGATATGCATACATATGCAAGTTAACCCCTTTATATGTCATACATACATTTGCAAGTTTACCCCTTTTTATGACATAAGTAACTTATGCAAGTTACCCTCTTTATGACATATGTGATTCATGCAAGTTTGGGTTGATTATTTATGCTAGTTGGGTTTGATGCCATGGTCATATATGCATGTTGACACCTTTAAAATCCATGTTGATGCTAATGTTATGCAAGTTGAACCCATTGTGTTTGTGATGAATCTTCCCTTTTAAGTATGTCATGTCAACGTATTACGTGGGGAACGATGGGGTTAATATTCATCCTAATAAAATGGTGTGAAGTTGGTATGATTATGCATACCATAAAGTGGATGGACATAATTGAGTCAATTATGTACATTGTTAAATTTGTAATTAATTAGGGATAATTAATACAAATTATGGGGGTGATTAATTAGGTGTAATTAATCGACTAAGACACGAGGTTGGACCCTTTTGTAGCATAAGACTGCCCAGAACCGACCGACAAATCCAGCGGCTACAAATGATTGGCCCAATGTGAGAGGTCTTAGGCACAAACTAAATACGCGACAAGTGTAAAGGCACGAGGTTAGACTCTGTTATGGCGTAAGGCTGCCCGGAACCGACCGGCAAATCCAGCTGCCATAAAGGCCAGTCTAATGTGAGAGGTCTTTACAAAGGTTACGTTCTTAATCAATTAAGAAACACTTAACCAGATAAGCATGTAGTGGGGCATGAGGGGTTAAGTGGGTGCCTTGGGTGGCATGTGGAAATCAAGTAAGTGCCTTGGGTGGCATGTGGAAATCTAGTGGGTTGCCTTGGGTGGCAATAGAAAATACGATTAGAATACTTAACCAAGTGGAAACATGTAATTAAACATGATTAAAGGGTTAAGTGGGATGCACTAAAAAAGGGACAAGCTTAGGTGGGTAGCTTGTGGGGGCCCATTTCAACCAGTAACCCATACGTATCTTATTGGGCTCGACCCATGTCGAGGACGGGACACGCGTACTAGGCTTGACTATAAGAGGCCAAAACGGGGTAGCGGTGGCAACGCAAGTCCAACGGGTTTCATATGCGTGTGTGGACCCGGGCTGGTAGGTAAGACGTTATTGCATCGTGTAGGTATAAGCCGTGCACCGTTGATTGTATCGGGTTGCCACCTTGGGGAGTGATACACCCCACTGTGGGGCCAGCGCGGGTATCTACGGTAGGGAGCCGATCGCTTGGGGAGTAGTGGGTACACCTAGTGGAGATAGGGGCAGACGGCACCTATGTAGTCAGCTAGGGGTACACGAAACTACTAATTAAATTTTCTAAGTCCTTGGGTGGGATCAACCTTTAAGTAGGAATGACTGGTGTGGTGCAGTGTAGTAATTACCCTTGGGTGGGTAGATGCGTCTTTACCGTTATCTTAGTTCATCCTATGTCTAGTTGGCTGCTTAGTGTAGTCATTTATCCCCAATCATCACCGTACCAAGTTTATATCATACCCTAATTACTTTAATGATTGTATTGTTAAAGTTATAGGGCTCACTCAGACTTATGTCTGACCCCATTGTTTTTATCTTTTTCCCAACCCTCAGGTTCTCAGAGTGGGCCTAGCACTAGTGGGCTTTGATCAGATTGCTTTATTATCTTTTGGAGCTTGGACCGTGAGGTAAAGCCCAGCTTATCTTTTCTATTATGGCTATTAGTTATGTAGTGGGATTATGTACTTATGTTTTACCAGGATGGATATTTAGTACTTGACTCTTGTTTTAGTTGGTTTTGATATGTAACCAAACATGTTTATCTTCTGCTGCAATAAAATGATGTTTTAGATTTCAAGTATTATTTATATCTGTCTTGTTGTAATTTTTCTGTTCTATATTCACTTAAAATACTCCACCGAAGTTAAGGCATTCCCTTAGTGAGTGACCTTAGCGGGTGTGGGGTGTTACAAGTTTGACTTAAATTGGAGTTCGTATCGATTTTTTATTTCTATGGATCTTCCTTTTTGGTTAAAGATCAGGTAAACATATTGTTTCTTCTATATGCATATATAAGAGAAGTTCACATTTCCGTAAATAGTAACATAGTAATAGGAATATTCTCATGACATCGTATATGCACTTTCACAACAAACAACTAACATTTGCAATTCAAATAACTCAAATATAATGACCTAATTGGCTACCCTATAAAAAAAAGAGAACATATGCTCAAAGGGAAAAGACTACAAGCATCGCCTACAGGCTACGTGATGGTCTCGCTTTACGGTTGGAGATAGAACCATTATCATGACTTTGAATGGTCGCAACATGGCAGTTGTAAGCCCAATCTCACACCGTCGGTGTAACAACCCTTAGTTTGGAGTGGAATTAGAGGTAACCACATCGTGGGATTTGGGTACAAAGCGGGAACTAAAATAGTAAAGCTCCTCCTCCTCTTAATAACGTCGAGTTGACGAACAAAAGCTCACTCCTGTATGGGGGCTAAGTTGAGGACAATATCTTGCGCGAATGGAGGAATGGGCTGTTACAGTGGTATCAGAGCTAATACCAACCTGGAATTATGGTGTATGCATCGATTACAATGCTTGGATATTGAGAGATGATAAGCCAACGAGGATGTTGGGCTTTGAAGGAGATGAGATTGTAACACCCCTTAATTTGGAGTGGAATTAGTAGTCCCACATCGCAGAATTTGGGTATAAAGTGAGAAGTAAATAGTAAAGCTCCTCCTCCTATAGTATCGAGGTCTTTTGAGGAACAAAATCTCATTTTTATATGGGAGCTAAGTTGGGGACAATATCTTGCACGAACGAAGGAGCGAGCTGTTGCAGCCGATACAGCTGCTCAATACAAGATTTCACAGAGCTTAGTCTCCAATTGTTGCTCTCCACAACTGCTTATTGAGGCCGGTGCTACTAGCGGCTATAGAATCGTCGATTTCTAATTGAAAATCAACAAATGGTAGAAGAGACTTCTTTGAATAGCATCTCCCCGAAGATTCATCCTTATCGCTTAAACACGAAGTGAATAGATGAAAATATGGAGAGTAACTTTGTGGAATGTCAATTCCTTTATCAACAAAATGAATCACAAGGTCACCCCAACTAATGGTTATGCTACCAGTAACTGAATCGATGGCATTCTCAGTACAGCATGATTTCGGTCATATCTTACCGTTTTTGAAATTATGTCATGCTTGAATGATGTGAATTATCAAATAGACTGTTGGACATAGGTTGTCCATGTGGAATGCCCATATGAAATGCGACTTCGAAATAAAATGTAAATTTTCTTGAAAATTATATTGAAATTTATTTTATACTCATGTATCTTTGTTATTGATACATTCTAACATATATGTATTCTATCATCAAAGGTAAATGCTACACATAATTACAGTATCTGTAGTGATTAATTTTAATTTTAGATCTCAGAATGTCAAATGCTACAATTGTTGATGTGAAAATTAGAGAGACATGCCTATTATACTTTCGTATTGTAAAATCAGTCCCTATCAAACTTTCATTGTAAATCTAGTCCCTATTTTCTAGAACAAAGAAAATTATTGGTAATATGTCAACAAGTTTTATAAATAATTGTTCATATATCAGCAACATTTGCTGGTAAAGTTCCATTGTAAACCTGGTCCCTGTTTTTCGGAAATAAAGAAAAAAGTATTGTTGAAATATTTGCAACTTTTATAAATAATTGCTGATATGTTAGCAACTTTTTTATAGTGCAGAAAAATGAAAAATTAAGCTGAAATATCAACAACTTTTGTAAATAATTGCTGAAATATTAGCAACTTTTGTAAATAAATACTGATATGTCAGCAACTTCTATACCTTGTAAAGTTGCTGATATGTTAGTAACTTTTATGAAATGTTGCTCATATGTCTACAATAATCGCAAATAGAAAACAAAAACCTAATTTACATTGAATTTTAATGAAAGACTTTTCGTATATTTGAATACTTAACAAGGACCTATGTCGAAAGTACTGCTGATTGTTGATAACCTCAACTAAACTCTAGTTTTAGTAACTTCTTTCGACCTATTTGTTATCCAAATCAAACCTGGTAAACTCTACATGCAGTGGACCAATAATTGTATAAAATGGATGTATTTAAACCTGGTAAACTACTATAAAAACGCCTGTTCGGTCATTTTTCTTACTTGCTGCTACATTGACCGTATGAAAATAACATAAACGGCAATTATCTCGTTCAGGATTAAGCCTTCTTTTTCTCCTCTTTACATTAATCTAATAGAAGAAACGTAGTACAAACTGATGCGCAGGCAAGATATAAATTTATTAACAGATAAATTTCATTTCAAACGGTAGCAATAACAACAAAGACTCAAGGTACATGAATAATAATTAACTCTGCAAATTGCAAATTAAATTTAAAAACACAATATACAGTGAACTTCTATAAATTCAACACAAAAGGAAAAGAAAAGGAAATAACAATTACAGAGGAAGATCCACCTCCTTCAACTCCCCTGATTCAAACAAAGTTCAAATAATCTCAGTAACACAGTTTAAATCATGCATTTATCAGTCATGTATATATATAAAAAGGATAATTACAGTTGCATGTGCCTTGTTCTATTTGGTGATGACATAAATAGCGTAGATGATTCCAGGCAAATATCCAAACAAAGTCAATATCAAACATATCCAAAACTCAGCCTGCAATTATGAGAAGTTATTAAACACACTACATGTCTGATCAGTAATTAAGTTAATTATATATAAAATGCTTACCCCACATCCAAATCTGAGAAAAACTCCGAGAGGAGGCAAGAGTATGGCTATGATGATATCAACGAAGGTAGCAGTTGACATGATTAATAATTGAGTTGATAAACAAGCACACTTAGATTATGAAGCGATTAAGGAGGAAGTGAAGAAGCAGGTGAAGAAGATAAGGGGTTCAGTTGATATATTTATAGAAGAATGAAGATCACGTGTGTAGCGCGTGGGACGTGAATGTCGACGGATATGTATCAGATGCGCCAGACTGGTTTCGTCCATCTCCGCTTTTATTTTATGTTAATGTTTATATATAGATAAAATATCTATGGGGATGAGTGTGAAATAATTACGCCTTTAGAGCTGGAGTCTTACCAACTTTAAAATATCTGCACTGGAATTTTTAGATTTTTAGAGGTCGGTAGGAAATGGGAAGAAACAGAGAGCATATGTAGGACCGTAGGTTTAATTATAGAAACGCATGCCTGTCCAAAAATTGTTAGTATTTCTTTGTTTGTGAATAGATCATTTCGGCCGCATTGGTTGTGTAACTTGTGTTCAATATTGAGTAGGTATCAGAAATCCATATAAGAAATAATGACCAAGAAGAAGTTGGAACTGGGAATCCAAACTTCACAAGACTAAAGAATATAGTCGTTCAAAATAGTCTCGATACCGAAGATCGAGGCTAGCCTTCGCGTAATACCACAAAAGTAGTTGTTCAAAATTTTCAATTTTCACGGTCTTAAAATTCAAATCTACTATACTTAAAATTACTTAAGAACACCATTCTTAAAGTTAAAAGCTAATGATAAGAGACCCATTCCATTAATGATATGCTCCACTTCAATGATACCAAAGTTCAAGTTTGGGATTGTTTACGTAGTTCCAACATTTAGTGCTAATAACATGTCTACACGAATATGCTATTTCATCAACAAGCTTGACCAATCTATAGTACGATTTTCTTTTTAAAATAAAAAGAAAATCTAACATTTTGATGTGTTTTACATGTCTTACATATCCTGATTTATTTTACTTTCCAACGTACCAGTTTTTTTATTTTATCTTATCAACTTTATACTTTATGCAAATAAAATTTTAGCTTACAATTTAATATAAATTTAAAATAAAATTATTTTGAAATACTTTTAAAGAAAAATCAGTAGAAACACCAATTTTTTTTTTTTATTTGCGGTCTACGTTTACATTTACATTCCCTAGTAATAAATACGTTTCAGTTTTTTTCTTAAGTACTCCTTCCAACTTTTTCCCAAGTTGGAAAACCTTTTCTTTCTGCTTACCGGCTTAACACTCACGATTTTATAAAATGTTCAATTTTGAAAACTTAAATGAAAAATAAAAATAAAAATTGATATATGCAATGCAACTTAAAAATGGGAAGCGTCATAATCACGTAGTAGGACGACACGTTTCGATAATATTTGGGCGGAACGGGCCATTGCTACGCAACAGTACATGTGCAGCAAAGTATGTCGGCAAGCGCCACGTATTGCTTAGGACCGCCTAAATAAAGAAGGGGCAGTTTAGGAACATCACATTGCGATATTTTACTCTTCAATCGTAAACGGGCACAGGCGCGGTCCCACAAGCCGATGCTTTCCTCCTCTTATATATCGCACTCGCGGCGGTTCTACCTAAAAACCAAAAGCAAAGAAACAAAAGAAACAAAAAAACGAAAATGGAAGCGAACAAGGAGAGGAAAGAAGCAGACGAGCAGAAGTTGAAGACGGAAGAAGAGGCGGAGATTCCAACGGAGAGCAGTCCGTACGTGCAGTACGACAATCTGGAGGAGTACAAGATGAAGGCGTACGGGGCGCAGGGCCACGAGAAGCCCGTCGATCTCCCCCACCACGGCGGCGCCACCGATGCCCCCACTCCGTCCGGCGCTGGTTTGACCGACGACAAAGCCAAGGACGCCGTTGATCGACATTGAGCTTTCCTTTCTGTTTTTTCCCCCTCTCTTGTTATCTCGGTTTCTGCTGTATTACGTATGTTAAATGAATAATGCAAGATGATGAATAATTGTTGTTATTGCCGTTGGGGATTTGGAACTATGAAATTGACGGATGACAAAGCAGAGGACGACGATGATCGTCGTTGAGTTCTCTTTTATTATTTCGCCTTGTTACCCTGCTTTTATGTGTGTTACATGCAACGACATGTATTTTTGACTATTTAAAATTATTAAATTAAATAAACAATAATTATTGAATAATTCTATTTAGAAATTAACCTCTTTATTCATTTAATTGTACTTCGTATAACTTGACTACGATAACATAAAATCAAGTGTTAAAGTAGCAATAGATGATTTTTGTTGAAATATTAGAATATACTAAGACATTTTTTCTTTTCACGTTGATTTGAATGTCTAATATAACTTAATAAATTTAATTTACCTGCATTAAAGTTAACATGAAATTTTAACTTTTCAATGGTAATGATGAATTTGTAATTAATGGATTAATATCAGAAATGTATGTTTTGTGTTAAATAAAACGAGAATTTTATAAAATGAATATTTTAATGAAATTATGAGGAAAATAAAACTGCACCTTTTATTTTTAATGTTAATTTAATTTAATACAAACAATAGAACTGAAATTTGAAATAATATTTTACAGTCGTTAAATAACAGTCATGGGTAATAATTTAAAATTAATTTGATGGTGAAAAAAACTTGAATATAATTGTATTTCAAGCGTTTTTGATAGTTTCATTGAATTTGAAAATATTAGAAAAGGTGTGTATATATATATATATTTCAATATTATTTCTTAGTGGGAAGAGAGAGAATGAGTGGGGAAATGGCTGGTGGAGATTAATGGGGAGAGTCCACGTGCAATACAAGAGGTATAACGGAACCCTCATATATATATATATATATATATATATATATATATATATATATATATATGATGAATGGAATCAACATCTAGTGTCTATTTTTGAAATAAAAGCTTGAGGCGATTGGAATTCTCGGTCAAAGCTTTGATCAGCAAAGCCATAAAGGCTGATTTAGGCGACGATTGACGAAATTGAAATATGGGTTTCATGGTGCTCATCAATGGAGTGCAATGCTTGTGGTCTCATGATCTATGGATAAAGAAGATGGTCGAAATTGGACTTTTAGGGTTCAAGAACTTTAAAAAGAAACATGATGGCAGCTATAGGGGTGTGTGGACCATGGTGGAGGGTTGTTGCTGGTACGACCCTATGAGACGAGGCAGATGAGGGTGATCGAAGGTTGTAAATCGCGTAAACACATGGCATTATGCGATCAAAGTTTGGTTAAGACGCGAAAATGTTTTGGTTTTAGTGTTATGAGTTGAGCAGAAGAAGATGGTTGTGGAACACTAATGTGTCACACATTGATTGGTCCGTTTTTTAAGTTTTAACTCAAACCTTCTAACCTTAGTAACTTTTGTACATGAACTCTGATTGATGCGCGATTTATTTTATTGGACAATCAAAATTCAGAACGACATGGAGCTAATTTGGTTGAGATTGGAGACTGTTAAACAAGCACGTTTACCTGGATTTCAGTTAAATTTAAAATCATAGATGAGTGTTTTAACCCACTCATAAAGTACTAAAATTTCTTATTGCAAGTTAAACAAACTTATGATATGATAAATTATTTTGATCGGGTATCTCAAAGTTTAAATATAGGTTGAAATTGAATTTTAAAGTATAATAAATTGACTTCGAATTGAATCAAAAATTAAATTGCATTGAAATTGAGGTACTAGTCAAGCCATCGACATTTAATAACGAATGTTTGTTGCTATCTGGCCTTCTGGTCCGGTCATCAGAAGCAATCCGGATTGCATAAACTCGGACTAAACATCAAGATCGATGAGTAGTTTGAGTATCAGAAGTTAGTTCAACTTGGATCGATTACCTCCGGGCGTCACCCGATCATCCAGAAATGACTTGATCGACTCACAAGATCACCAAGTATACTTTGATCGACCATCTCCAGGAACAGATTGATCACCCCAGAAAGCATGTGATTGTCACAGTCCGATCACCCAAAAATACATGATCGACACAATTAGATCACCAGAAAACCATGAAGTTATTCTTGCCCAACCACCAACTATGGATCAATATGATCAGTAAGAATCCCCAACCGGGATCAATATGAATCCCAATGCTCTAACTCTACATTATTCAATGACTTAACACAACTCCCAAGTCATAATCAACGGGATCGGTATAACTCCCACAACAGTGATCGGTGCAACTCCATGTTTTGGCAACTTCACTACTCTAAACTTCAAAGGCTCATACTCCCACTTCTACCGATCTTATCCCTACAAGGCTGCACTAGAAGACTTAGAAGACCATGAAGAAGGAGCTTGTCACGACCGAAGCCCCCAAATAGTCAAGTATGAGGAACAATATCAATTCGATGACTTGGTCTTTTTGGGCTCTGGGCCAACATGACTCCCTTTGTATCGGATCTTCGAATAAATGATTGTCTCTATTTTTACTACATTCTATTATTCTATTCCTACTTTTCATTTATTTAGTTTAACTATCATATAACTCTTTGGGTGTTATACCATTTTTGATGTCAATATTTCAGTGCTTTCACTGAAAATAGTAAAAAATTCTTTTTTTTTCATTTTTCCTAACCATTCGAGTTACATAATCCCCTCAGATCTCAACATGATTTACATTCGAAGCTTGGAATCATAGTGAAGAAAACTAAATCCCAAGCCATCGGAATTTCTCATGCCGATCATCAAGAGGAATCGCTTTAACGACAACATTTTTATAATCCCTAATGTGCACGTAAAAATGCACATTTATATTCACATATTTATTCTTGTTTAGTGCAAATAAATGTCATATGTGGGTATTTTATCATGTTTAAACTGTAATTCAGTTGATTTCAAAACATCATGCATTCATCATTATATAGGGGGGAAATGGTCATTTTTGTGCTTAAGTTATTTTGAGAATTTTTGCTTGTACATTTTTCATTGTTTTTGTATAGATTTGATGCATGTAGAAGAGGACTTCATAAAGATATATATGCATACAAAGAAAAAAAAAGAGGAAATCATTGCCTTGCCACAAAAAAGGAAATCAATCGAGAAGGAGTCAATTCAAATAGAAGATTAGTGGAGGACCCCACCCACTCTCCCTCTTTCTTTAGTGGAGACAAAAAAGGGCTTCATGAATCATTATTGCTAAAGACAAAAGGAAGCTTAATGAAGGGCATTCTTGGTAGCACGCTAAATGTAATGACCCAGATTTCCGCAACATCAGAGTTGACTATATACATCATACGTCCAACCCAAATATCACGAAAATATGGAACATTTTTTTTAGAAGAAAAAGATAGAAGCAGAACAGAAATAACAACACAGAATCTCACATCGCAGCGGAACAAAATATAATATATCATATCTTTGAAATACAAAATCTTAACTGTATAACATACACTTATCAGAGTACAACACTTAAAATACAACGGAACCACTATAACTAGATAACGCTGAAGCCTCCTGCTCCAAGCTCCTTTAGATATATCTGAAAAATCCTGAACTACTTGACTGCCCGTTCAAATTTAGGCACCCAAGAGTTTAGGTAGAACAAAACAAAATAAACTCCGGG
This sequence comes from Allium sativum, assembly GCA_030737875.1. Classification (NCBI taxonomy): domain Eukaryota; kingdom Viridiplantae; phylum Streptophyta; class Magnoliopsida; order Asparagales; family Amaryllidaceae; genus Allium; species Allium sativum. Next base: position 824,953,851 of record CM060919.1, on the reverse strand, counting down.
TCAGTCATGGGACTGGTATGAGTAAACAGTTTAAAACAGTTTCAGAAAACTAAATGATATCTCATAAGACCATGCCGTATAACACGGAACGGGTTTTTCCCTTATGAGAATCCAACACTTGGTTTAACTTTCATAATCCCTTTGAAAGGAACTAAAATCTTTATATCAAAACTCTTTTGATATTATAATAATGTCTAAATCAAGTAGATAACAATCTAGTGGAACGTTTGTATCTCACGTTCCACATATATAATACACAATCAAAACCGCAAGCACGTATTGGGTATTTTGGTTTTCCAACTATGACAAGGTATGGAACCACCTTCCGCTGGTATATCTCTAGAGGAGAATACACCGAGTTCAACAAGAACATCTTGCAACTCAGCCACACATGACCGACCACTCATTTCGCTTGAGTGTATCGAATGTATATCACCAACGATTGGGATCAGCAACCGTTTCCCGAATGGGACAGCATCGACAATAGATTTTTAGAAATAAATGAAACTCTAGATCAGGTGATTATACACCCTAATAGGTGCGACCTACATAGCCATGCTGCTTGCCCGATTTCTGTCATTTACCGGTTGATGAGGCTAGAAGCTACGCTTTATCATCACACCAGATTCACTTCGAATGCCACATCGTCAAATCCACCAAACCACCGATTGACGTCCTCAACAGTACATTACGTGTTAGCTAAAAGAAGTTTCCTTCTCCGCTTCCACTCTTGGTACGGTTGAAGAAATCAATGTACGTGACCTTTCTGGAAATACTTTGTCAGACATTCATCCATACACGTCACCCAGGAACAGGATGAACTGAAGGCACTGTTTCTATTTATAGAAAAGTCCTTGCACTCTACTCCGTCTTCGATTATCTTTATATAATCTGATTCGCATGCTACTGCCGATATGGAGTGGTTCTTCGGATAATAATCCAACCGGTCTCTCCATATTGACAACGATGGTCAAAACTTCGATAGTCTGTGATTTAACTATCGAATAAAAACAAGTGTTTCGATAGTCGATGATTTAACTATCGAATAAAACAAGTGTTCATCCAAACATCCAACAATCACTGAACCTTTAATTAATATTCCATTAATTAAATCTCTTCTCTATTTCTTATCAATATTTGTTAACCAAATATTTTCAATAACCATATTGGCCTTATATGTTATTTGAAAAACATTTCCATATATCGCCTTCTTTTATTTTCTAAACTTTAGAAAATATATGTTATTTATAATTGGAAAATATTCCAATTACTTATCTCTTTTCCAATCTCGTTTATTTCTATACTTAGGAAACGTTCATTATTCTATTTCCAAGCTTTGCACATATTTGGGTTAAAACAGATGTTGTGTAAAACATCGTTACGACAACCCAAATACAGTATTTAACTAATTCTTATTCCACATTGATCTTCGAGCCTGAATCTTACTACTTATCGGTATATCATGAAATCAACCAAGTTGGGGTATAATTACCTCTCAGACCTTGACTGAATAACATTTAACGTCAAAACAGACAAGACTACTTACTCGAATAATCAATACCATACCACTACTTCTTCACTTTTAAACACATATATACTTTTTCTTTTATCCTTACGAGGTTTTATTCTTATACTTCCTTTTTTATTATACTATTCTATTTCTACGTTCGTTTTCTTATCGACTTCTATATATTTTGATATGTAAATTTCTAACTATCAAATTATCTTAAAAATATTCTATCTCCTTAAATTCCCAGAAAAATTCGCCATAACCTCCTTTGTACCGGGAGCATCGGGAAATTTCAAATAGCTTTCCCGGTCCTTCTCATCTCAAAAAGAAAAAGAAAAAGCCAAGCGGCTTGCCGATACGGCGCATAAAATCTCATATATGAATTAAATACGTACCTTTTTGTCGGGCATTCTATTTATTTCACTTCTATACTTTATTCCATACCTGTCTCCTGTATATTTATGCATGTCCAATCTATTTTAACTATACCAATCGTTTTAACTCAATTTGTTAATTAAATCTGTTACTTAACTTTTCAGTCTATTTCACCTTCATATTTGAACATGACATGTTCAAATATATTTTAACTGCATATTAACAAATTCTAATTATGCTCATACTCTCGTTTCCTTATCGACTTCTTTTTCAAATTCCAATTCAATTCTATTTGAATTCTCTTTATTTAAACTTCATTTGAATTCTATTTTCAAATTCTATAGTTTAAAGTCCATTTGAATTCTGTTATTCAAATTCTATTGTTAAACTCCATTTGAATTCTATTTTCAAATTCTATTGTTTAAAGTCCATTTGAATTCTGTTATTCAAATTCTATATTCAAAGTCTATTTGAATTCTCTGCATTTTTTTATAAACAACGTTTATAACTTCAATTCAAATCCCACCTTTCCATTTATAAACAACGTTTATAAATTCAATTCAATCCCATCTTTCTATTTATAAACAACGTTTGTAAATTCGATTCAAATCCCATCTTTCCATTTATAAACAACGTTTATAAATTCGATTCAAATCCCATCTTTCTATTTATAAACAACGTTTGTAAATTCGATTCAAATCCCATCTTTCCATTTATAAACAACGTTTATAAATTCGATTCAAATCCCATCTTTCCATTTATAAACAACGTTTATAAATTCGATTCAAATCCCATCTTTCTATTTATAAACAACGTTTATAAATTCGATTCAAATCCCATCTTTCCATTTATAAACAACGTTTATAAATTCGTATTTGTTTTATATACCTTCAAACAAGTTAATATTTTCTATAGTTTTATTTAAAATTCAAATTCTATTTAAAAAAAATAGAATTTCCTTTTTAAATATCAAATACCCTTTCCGATATTTTTATGAATCAATATTCAAGCTCTAGGGATATTTTAAACAATCAAACCAACCAATTTTCAATCATTTGATTTTTAACACATCATATATGAATATATACAAAATCAAACAAACAACAAACAGATAATATATTTTTGAGGAATCCAGTTGGATTCCTCCAACCTGTTTTTCCTGCATCCACAGATGTTAGCACATAGTAATACCCATCCTGCTTCGAGGCAGGATATCGCGGTATGAAGGTCATCCACTAATCATAGCGTGGGGCGTATAGGGTAATCATCCGCTATGAAACTGCGGGCATCCGCTAATGAGACTGCGGGAATCCAACCAATCATCAACCCAATATATATATATATATAATAGTCCTAAATAACTAATATATATTTTAAAACCATCAGACAACATTCAAACAAGCACAGACAATTATTTTTAATGATATAAAAATCATTTCTAAATAAGTGGTGAGTGAGGTTTACTCACCAGGGTTTTATTCGTTGAAATAGCTGTTTGGTTTTCGATTATATTAAACAGGTGTTTAATTAAATCGAAAACTCCAACTGGTTCCATTTAATCCTGAAATGCATATAACCCTTTTACGATCACCACGCACTTGTTTTGTTGAAACCTGTTATCGAGCAGGTATGAAATTGATATGGTCTTATATAAGTATTCAACGAATGAAATTGTCTTCACTTAATAAATAAATAAATTAATCTTAAAATATTGTATTACCTTCCTATCCTACTGTTGTGACTCCCGTCTACTCCAAATCTTCCAGTACCCGCTTAAACTAGAACCTCAGCATATGGTGAACTTTGATTCCTTCCTGTTCATGAACTCTGCCACCATTAGTCAAACAATCGAGTTCCCTGAACCCCCCCCCCTCTCACATCTAGTAGCAACAAAAACACAACTTCCCCTTACTGGCATTTTAGCGCCCCTCTCATCTACATGCACCCTTGACACAGTGAAAATCTCTCAGCAAAGTTTCAAACTCCTTCAGCATCCACTGTCTTGAACTTCAGATTTTGCATCGCACATTTCCTATTCCCAAAAATCTCGTTTTTGCCTTCAGTAATGTCGAACCCTAAATTGATGACCACCCCCACTCCTGTAATCATCAAACACCCCTAGCTTGTAAGCACCGAACGCGAGCTTTAGAACAAGTGTCGTACTCAACTCCATCGCCTCCCATTTCAGAACGCGACATCGAAATGCGCGTATACAGTAAAACAAAGATAACGCGATTTACCAGTAGAACACGAACTCCGAATTCTCGCTGCTAACCACTTCGAAGACCCCTCAAATCATCAGTGTTCCCTCCAAATCATCGAATCGAGATGATTCGATTTGAGCTGTATGTTTTCTGTTGGCGGATTTTACCTTCGATTTTACAGTGGGAAAAGGAAACGAAGTGGAAAGTGGAGGAAGGCAGAAACTGATTTGTGGATTTCGGTTTTTATTCGAATAAGGGAGCTCGGCCATTTTAGTTTTAACAAAAGAGAGAATTAACGAGGAGGGTAGGTGCGGTTTTAAATAGAAGAGGGGTGTGGGTTTTCTTTGAACAACAACGTCTTTTATTCTGGTTATAGAGAGGCCACGGGTTGCTTTTCATTTGAGGACATAAGAGAAGCACGGGGTGTTTTGTTTGTGGACATAGGGGAAGCTCGATGTGTTTTGTTTTGGTCCACCCCATATTTTATTTTATTTTAAATTCGGTATCCTCTAATTAAAATACACCCTGATACCGAACTCCTCTTTGAACCCAACAACTGACAATTCTAGGGTAAAACCACTATTCTGAACCCACTGGGATAAGTACCGAGGTCCAGTTCGATCATCTGAAGGAAATATTAATTTAAATCAATATAAATTAATTTCAGATAATTTATTCTTCGATAATAAATTAATATTATTTTTCTAATTCAAACAGGAGTTTGAATTGATTTTCTGAACTTTTCTAATTCAGTTTCAACTTCTCGAACTGTCGTATTACGATAATTTAATATATTCGATATTAAATCGAAATTGATTATTAAATTGATAACTTAATATAAAAATTCCATTTATATTTATCCACCTAATTATTTAAATCCATATTAAATATTTAAAATTAACCCATAAGAATCCGGGTCATTACAATCTTCCCCACTTAAAATAATTTCGTCCTCGAAATTGCTAAGGTAGAAAAAAGTGCTACAAACCCATTTATTTATTTTCAAAACTTATTTATGTTGATACTCAACATTTCCAACTTCCTTACGTCTCTCTTTCGAATAAATCCTTGTTTGATAACTCCTCCCTTCGAATAACTATATTCGATAATCTCCCTATCGAATAACTAGATTCGAAAACCTTTCCTTGAATAAACTATATTCGATTTACCCTTATCAATTTACTCTACTGGATTTAACTCATATCGATTAACTCCATCGAATAACTAAATTCGATAACTCCTTCGAATAACCAATATTCTATAACTCACTTCGATTAAACTAATCGATAACTCATTTCGATTAAACTATAATCGATAACTCATTTCGATTAAACTATAATCGATAACTCATTTCGATTAACAAATAATCGATAACTCCTTCGATTTACTAATAATCGATAATTCCTTTCGAATAAAACTATATTCGATACCTCCTTTAATTCTATCTCAATAACTCGTATTTGATTTAACTCCATTCGCTTGACGCTAGATCGTAGCGATCACAATGGTTACGTCTGATTCCCCCAGGAAACATCCGACCGCCCTAGGCTATCTGCAGCCCTGCGAATTTCGCTAGCAGTCATACGAAATGGCAACTTATCCTGAGTAACTATGTTTGACTAATTCTATCTCAATACTATATTCGATCAATCTTTAATTGAATAACTAACATTCAATTAAATTCTAATTCGATTAATTATGTTCAATTAACTCCATCTGGTTAATTCTAACTCTAATCGATTATTTCTATTCGAATAACTCCTATTGGGTAACATTTACTCATTTGTAAAGATTTACTTTTTGTAACGATTATTTCTATTCGAATAACTCCTATTGGGTAACATTTACTCATTTGTAAAGATTTACTTTTTGTAACGGTTCTTCACTTTATAAATGTTCTCTTTAATAACGTTACTTCACTTATACAAGCGTCGTGTACCCCTTCTATTTAAAACTATTGGTGTAAAAAAAACCAATATTTCTTCTCTATATAAGTTCAGACTTATATATTCCATTTATCGAATGATAAATATTTAATTTATAAACTGTTATTTATAAATCAATCTTTTCTATTTACCTGTTTAAACAGATTTCCATTTTCTATTCATCTTCTAAATGTTCCTTTGCTTAATTCTATTTATTTAACAAATAAATATCCCATTTATAACATTCTATTTATTTCTATAAATAAATATTTCCATTTAATCTATTTGTAAATGTTTTTACAAATATTCCCTTTTTAAATTCTATTTGTAAATGTTTTAACAAATATTTCTCCTTCTATTTGTTTGCACATAACTTCCTTTGTATTTGTGTTACAAATATATTTCCTTTTTGACTCTTTTGGTTTTTTCCCTTTATTCACACCCAATTCATAGTTCATTCACATTGATTTTACTCAATTTATTCATTTCGATCCATTTAACTTACTTAAGTTAAATTTAATTTCAATCATTCAAATTCCCATTAACTAGTTGCTAATTAACCGTTTTGCCGATTTCACCATTTTTATTCGAATATCACTTGTTCGAATATATGTCAACTTAATTATAAACTAATCTAATTATAATTTCAACTCGAGTTATATATTCGATTTCGAATATAAATTTTCAATTTCTTTCACTTATCAAAAACCCAATTTCGACTCAATTTTCCCTTAACTAATTATTTTCCCATTTAGTTAATTCTATTTAACCATTTAAAATATGATTTTTGTCTTAAAAATCATTTCACTTACTTCACTGGAGTTCATATTTATTTTGTATCTCCAGTCTGGATTTTTCCCTAATGCCAATTCGGATTTTATTTCCTAAAAATCCTTTTACTTATATATATATAAACCATTGTGGTTTTAAATGGTTTCTGGCGCTGCTTTTTTTTGAAATTTGATTTTGACCTATCTCAAAATCTATACGACGAAATCCTGATTTTTCTCTTTCATTAGAAAACTATTGTTCAACCGGTCCCGACGATTCTTGTTTCAAAGAATTCTGACTTCAATTGAGTTCTGTATACTAAATTGAAGTTCGAATCGCCAATTTACGAACTGCCGCGCTACGACGAGCTCGTTTTAATTATATTTATAAATATAAACGTTTTAACCTTGTTTATAATAAATTCAACTCCATTTTGATATATTTTTAATATATATCAAATCCATTTTTCCATTTCAACATAATATTCCCGATCTATTTCTCTTCAAATTTTCAAGTCCTATATATTAATTTAAAATATTCAAATTCCATTTGAATCTATTTATTCCAACTCATTTGAATTTCCTTCTATTCAATTTCTATTTGAATTTTCTTCGATTCAAATTCTAATTGAATTTCTTATGTTCAATTTCTATTTGAAATCCTTTATTCAAAACCCATTTCAAATCCCTTATTCAAATTCCATTTGAAATCCTTTATTCAATTTCTATTTAAATTCCTTTGTTCAATTTCTATTTAAATTCCTTTGAATTTAAATTCTATTTAATTTCACTTTGAATACAAATTCTATTTAAACTCCTTTTATTTAAAATTCTATTTCAAACTTTATATTTGCTTTGAATTCTAATATTCAACCTCCACTTTATATTCTCTTTGAAATTCTATTTAACCAAATTCCATTAGAATTCTAATATTCAAATCTCTATTTGACTTTTCTTTATTCAAATCCATTTGAACTCCTTTGAATTCAAATTCCATTTCAATTCTTCTTATATAATTTCTATTTGAATTTCTTTATTCAAACTCATTTGAATTCCTTTGAATTCAAATTCTATTTCACTTCTATTTGAATTATATATATATTCAAATTCCTTTATTTTACTTCTATTTGAAATCTATATTCCCATTCTCATTTCAAAATTCCTTTGAAGTTACATAAATATATACATATATTTATATCTATCTCAAATTCAAAACATTTGAATTTTTAAACAACTTGTTTCTTTCAAACAAATTTCCATCAAAACTTTTCTAAGGCAGCAATTCATCACTTAGAAACTCGAAAATGAACACTGATGATGTTGCGACCATCATCAGAATTATTTCCAAGCCACTGATGTGAGTTCAGTGCTATATTTCTTTCAAACTCCATTTAGACAAATATTTTCCAAACTCCCAGGATTTTAAATTCTGAATTCTGGTTGGAATTCAATTTCAATTTATCACATTTGTATATTTGATTTCATATACAAATTCCATTGGTTATATATATAACTATTTCTGTTTTATAATCTAATTTGATTATAATTCTAACAATCAACTTAACTATTTAAAAACAATATAGTGTCCAATCTCCTGTTCAAGTGTTTATAAACTCCTATCGACATCGTGGCGTCCCACGATTCAACCAAAATTTATAATCCACTCAACAGACTAGTCAACACAATATAAAACGGTTTTTATATCAAATAACAAATACGCTCTCTCGTATATATATACACTCAAACTCAATCTAGGATACTACTGATCCTATCTCTAATGAGCACATTCCAACAAGCCTAGGTATTCGCTCAACCTAAGCTCTGATACCAACTGTAATGACCCAGATTTCCGCAACATCAGAGTTGACTATATACATCATACGTCCAACCCAAATATCACGAAAATACGGAACATTTTTTTTAGAAGAAAAAGATAGAAGCAGAACAGAAATAACAACACAGAATCTCACATCGCAGCGGAACAAAATATAATATATCATATCTTTGAAATACAAAATCTTAACTGTATAACATACACTTATCAGAGTACAACACTTAAAATACAACGAAACCACTATAACTAGATAACGCTGAAGCCTCCTGCTCCAAGCTCCTTTAGATATATCTGAAAAATCCTGAACTACTTGACTGCCCGTACAAATTTAGGCACCCAAGAGTTTAGGTAGAACAAAACAAAATAAACTCCGGGTCAGTCATGGGACTGGTATGAGTAAACAGTTTAAAACAGTTTCAGAAAACTAAATGATATCTCATAAGACCATGCCGTATAACACGGAACGGGTTTTTCCCTTATGAGAATCCAACACTTGGTTTAACTTTCATAATCCCTTTGAAAGGAACTAAAATCTTTATATCAAAACTCTTTTGATATTATAATAATGTCTAAATCAAGTAGATAACAATCTAGTGGAACGTTTGCATCTCACGTTCCACACATATAATACACAATCAAAACCGCAAGCACGTATTGGGTATTTGGTTTTCCAACTATGACAAGGTATGGAACCACCTTCCGCTGGTATATCTCTAGAGGAGAATACACCGAGTTCAACAAGAACATCTTGCAACTCAGCCACACATGACCGACCACTCATTTCGCTTGAGTGTATCGAATGTATATCACCAACGATTGGGATCAGCAACCGTTTCCCGAATGGGACAACATCGACAATAGATTTTTAGAAATAAATGAAACTCTAGATCAGGTGATTATACACCCTAATAGGTGCGACCTACATAGCCATGCTGCTTGCCCGATTTCTGTCATTTACCGGTTGATGAGGCTAGAAGCTACGCTTTATCATCACACCAGATTCACTTCGAATGCCACATCGTCAAATCCACCAAATCACCGATTGACATCCTCAACAGTACATTACGTGTTAGCTAAAAGAAGTTTCCTTCTCCGCTTCCACTCTTGGTACGGTTGAAGAAATCAATGTACGTGACCTTTCTGGAAATACTTTGTCAGACATTCATCCATACACGTCACCCAGGAACAGGATGAACTGAAGGCACTATTTCTATTTATAGAAAAAGTCCTTGCACTCTACTCCGTCTTCGATTATCTTTATATAACCTGATTCGCACGCTACTGCCGATATGGAGTGGTTCTTCGGATAATAATCCAACCGATCTCTCCATATTGACAACGATGGTCAAAACTTCGATAGTCTGTGATTTAACTATCGAATAAAAACAAGTGTTTCGATAGTCGATGATTTAACTATCGAATAAAACAAGTGTTCATCCAAACATCCAACAATCACTGAACCTTTAATTAATATTCCATTAATTAAATCTCTTCTCTATTTCTTATCAATATTTGTTAACCAAATATTTTCAATAACCATATTGGCCTTATATGTTATTTGGAAAACATTTCCATATATCGCCTTCTTTTATTTTCTAAACTTTAGAAAATATATGTTATTTATAATTGGAAAATATTCCAATTACTTATCTCTTTTCCAATCTCGTTTATTTCTATACTTAGGAAACGTTCATTATTCTATTTCCAAGCTTTGCACATATTTGGGTTAAAACAGATGTTGTGTAAAACATCGTTACGACAACCCAAATACAGTATTTAACTAATTCTTATTCCACATTGATCTTCGAGCCTGAATCTTACTACTTATCGGTATATCATGAAATCAACCAAGTTGGGGTATAATTACCTCTCAGACCTTGACTGAATAACATTTAACGTCAAAACAGACAAGACTACTTACTCGAATAATCAATACCATACCACTGCTTCTTCACTTTTAAACACATATATACTTTCTCTTTTATCCTTACGAGGTTTTATTCTTATACTTCCTTTTTGATTATACTATTCTATTTCTACGTTCGTTTTCTTATCGACTTCTATATATTTCGATATGTAAATTTCTAACTATCAAATTATCTTAAAAATATTCTATCTCCTTAAATTCCCAGAAAAATTCGCCATAACCTCCTTTGTACTGGGAGCATCGGGAAATTTCAAATAGCTTTCCCGGTCCTTCTCATCTCAAAAAGAAAAAGAAAAAGCCAAGCGGCTTGCCGATACGGCGCATAAAATCTCATATATGAATTAAATACGTACCTTTTTGTCGGGCATTCTATTTATTTCACTTCTATACTTTATTCCATACCTGTCTCCTGTATATTTATGCATGTCCAATCTATTTTAACTATACCAATCGTTTTAACTCAATTTGTTAATTAAATCTGTTACTTAACTTTTCAGTCTATTTCACCTTCATATTTGAACATGACATGTTCAAATATATTTTAACTGCATATTAACAAATTCTAATTATACTCATACTCTCGTTTCCTTATCGACTTCTTATTCAAATTCCAATTCAATTCTATTTGAATTCTCTTTATTTAAACTTCATTTGAATTCTATTTTCAAATTCTATAGTTTAAAGTCCATTTGAATTCTGTTATTCAAATTCTATTGTTAAACTCCATTTGAATTCTATTTTCAAATTCTATTGTTTAAAGTCCATTTGAATTCTGTTATTCAAATTCTATATTCAAAGTCTATTTGAATTCTCTGCATTTTTTTATAAACAACGTTTATAACTTCAATTCAAATCCCACCTTTCCATTTATAAACAACGTTTATAAATTCAATTCAATCCCATCTTTCTATTTATAAACAACGTTTGTAAATTCGATTCAAATCCCATCTTTCCATTTATAAACAACGTTTATAAATTCGATTCAAATCCCATCTTTCTATTTATAAACAATGTTTGTAAATTCGATTCAAATCCCATCTTTCCATTTATAAACAACGTTTATAAATTCGATTCAAATCCCATCTTTCCATTTATAAACAACGTGTATAAATTCGATTCAAATCCCATCTTTCTATTTATAAACAACGTTTATAAATTCGATTCAAATCCCATCTTTCCATTTATAAACAACGTTTATAATTTTTGTTTTGTTTTATATACCTTCAAACAAGTTAATATTTTCTATAGTTTTATTTAAAATTCAAATTCTATTTAAAAAAAATAGAATTTCCTTTTTAAATATCAAATACCCTTTCCGATATTTTTATGAATCAATATTCAAGCTCTAGGGATATTTTAAACAATCAAACCAACCAATTTTCAATCATTTGATTTTTAACACATCATATATGAATATATACGAAATCAAACAAACAACAAACAGATAATATATTTTTGAGGAATCCAGTTGGATTCCTCCAACCTGTTTTTCCTGCATCCACAGATGTTAGCACATAGTAATACCCATCCTCCTTCGAGGCAGGATATCGCGGTATGAAGGTCATCCACTAATCATAGCGTGGGGCGTATAGGGTAATCATCCGCTATGAAACTGCGGGCATCCGCTAATGAGACTGCGGGAATCCAACCAATCATCAACCAATATATATATAATAGTCCTAAATAACTAATATATATTTTAAAACCATCAGACAACATTCAAACAAGCACAGACAATTATTTTTAATGATATAAAAATCATTTCTAAATAAGTGGTGAGTGAGGTTTACTCACCAGGGTTTTATTCGTTGAAATAGCTGTTTGGTTTTCGATTATATTAAACAGGTGTTTAATTAAATCGAAAACTCCAACTGGTTCCATTTAATCCTGAAATGCATATAACCCTTTTACGATCACCACGCACTTGTTTTGTTGAAACCTGTTATCGAGCAGGTATGAAATTGATATGGTCTTATATAAGTATTCAACGAATGAAATTGTCTTCACTTAATAAATAAATAAATTAATCTTAAAATATTGTATTACCTTCCTATCCTACTGTTGTGACTCCCGTATACTCCAAATCTTCCAGTACCCGCTTGAACTAGAACCTCAGCATATGGTGAACTTTGATTCCTTCCTGTTCATGAACTCTGCCACCATTAGTCAAACAATCGAGTTCCCTGAACCCCCCCTCTCACATCTAGTAGCAACAAAAACACAACTTCCCCTTACTGGCATTTTAGCGCCCCTCTCATCTACATGCACCCTTGACACAGTGAAAATCTCTCAGCAAAGTTTCAAACTCCTTCAGCATCCACTGTCTTGAACTTCAGATTTTGCATCGCACATTTCCTATTCCCAAAAATCTCGTTTTTGCCTTCAGTAATGTCGAACACTAAATTGATGACCACCCCCACTCCTGTAATCATCAAACACCCCTAGCTTGTAAGCACCGAACGCGAGCTTTAGAACAAGTGTCGTACTCAACTCCATCGCCTCCCATTTCAGAACGCGACATCGAAATGCGCGTATACAGTAAAACAAAGATAACGCGATTTACCAGTAGAACACGAACTCCGAATTCTCGCTGCTAACCACTTCGAAGACCCCTCAAATCATCAGTGTTCCCTCCAAATCATCGAATCGAGATGATTCGATTTGAGCTGTATGTTTTCTGTTGGCGGATTTTACCTTCGATTTTACAGTGGGAAAAGGAAACGAAGTGGAAAGTGGAGGAAGGCAGAAACTGATTTGTGGATTTCGGTTTTTATTCGAATAAGGGAGCTCGGCCATTTTAGTTTTAACAGAAGAGAGAATTAACGAGGAGGGTAGGTGCGGTTTTAAATAGAAGAGGGGTGTGGGTTTTCTTTGAACAACAACGTCTTTTATTCTGGTTATAGAGAGGCCACGGGTTGCTTTTCATTTGAGGACATAAGAGAAGCACGGGGTGTTTTGTTTGTGGACATAGGGGAAGCTCGATGTGTTTTGTTTTGGTCCACCCCATATTTTATTTTATTTTAAATTCGGTATCCTCTAATTAAAATACACCCTGATACCGAACTCCTCTCTGAACCCAACAACTGACAATTCTAGGGTAAAACCACTATTCTGAACCCACTGGGATAAGTACCGAGGTCCAGTTCGATCATCTGAAGGAAATATTAATTTAAATCAATATAAATTAATTTCAGATAATTTATTCTTCGATAATAAATTAATATTATTTTTCTAATTCAAACAGGAGTTTGATTTGATTTTCTGAACTTTTCTAATTTAGTTTCAACTTCTCGAACTGTCGTATTACGATAATTTAATATATTCGATATTAAATCGAAATTGATTATTAAATTGATAACTTAATATAAAAATTCCATTTATATTTATCCACCTAATTATTTAAATCCATATTAAATATTTAAAATTAACCCATAAGAATCCGGGTCATTACACTAAAAGTGAATTAGGGTTTTCCACGTGTATACATAACCCCTATATGTTGATGTAAAAACCATCTTGGATTTTATTTAGTTTAGAGTGGTTGAAATCAAAAACTCTATTTCTCTTCCATGGCTTCTTAGCCATTTCTTTTATGTAATTTTTTTAGTGTAATTTTAATATAATGCTCTTTTCTTTTGTTGTCTTTACAACGAAATCTCTTTATGTTATCATTGAATCCATTATGAGTAGTTAAACCCCTTCAATTTAGGGGTAGTGAAGCTATCATGATTCATGAATAATTAACATAAGTATTTCATGTTTCTAACTCTCTTATTTGAGCTTAATCTAAAATTGGATATAGATAAAGTAAAGATTTTATATGGTGAAAATTGATAGCACATGTTGGTTGATTATTCCCAAATGTGTTATACCCATGTCATTAATAGAATCATACTTTATCACAATTTAATTCATTTTAGAAAAAGTAATGACATTAAAAGTGAAAGCATCCTTGATGTTCTATGTATTTAGTGAATATTAACATACAGAACATACTCATAATGTTTCATTTTTATTAGAACTAATATTTTCTATGTGATAATTAGGGCTTTAATTTTGTATTGAAAACTGATGATCTATGTAGTTTGAATTTTCTAGCATATAAATCATGCTTGTATGAATACAAAACTTATTGTGCTAGTTATTAAAGAGAGTTAGAGCCATTTTTTATGTTAATTAGATTGATGTTGATAGTGAATCTACTCCTAAATTGTCTCTTAGTCTCGTATTTGTATTCATTTTAACATTATTAGTTTTTAGTTAACAATTTCACTCGCTTTCGGTTTAATTTGATTGAGTAAGATTATAATAAAAAATTTCCCTGCGGATCGTCCCGTATTCGCCACGTACTACGATTGTACGCCATGCGCTTGCGGTTATTATTACGATATTTTAACAACGATTTTCTAATTCCATAGAAACGCCGTTTGCAAACAGTTTTTTGGCGCCGTTGCCGGGGAAAGTTTTAATTGTGATTTTATTCTTCGAATTATTTTTCTTGTTGTTTTTCTTTCGTAATTTTTTTTATTGTGTTTGTGTTTTGATCATTTGTTGCATTTGCATTTCTTGTCGATTTGTGTGCTTGTTTTTGTTTATCTGTGCTTTCTTCTTTTGTTTAAAAAAAAAGTGTTATTGCATCTTGTTTTTTTTCAACCTTGTTGACGTGTTCATTTTCATTTTTGTTCATTTTGTGCTTAGTCATCTTAAAATTAAAAAAAAATAGGAAAAAAGAAAGCTGCATTTTGTATATTTCATTATCCCCACTGTCAATTTTTCACTGATCATTCCACCTTGCACTTAAATTTGTGTTCTCTGTTTTTCCATCCCTGTTTGCATTGCCATATTTGTGTGTCTTGTATATTTAAAAAAAATAAACACTTGCCTTTTTTTCCATTTCTTTCCTTTTTTCACAACAATTTCCTTTTCGCTCTTTCATTTATTTCTTTCCAATCTTCTACAAATTTCCTTTTCTTTTTTATTTAAAAAAAATATACCCAATTTATTGCTTTCCTTTTTCTTGTCCTCCCTCTATAATTTTGTTTCCTTCTCTTCCTTATATTTACTGATTGCCTTATAATCACATCCATCCTCTCCATAAAACCACATTTCACCATACAGTTTCAATATTTACAATTCCATACACCATCTGACCAACCCCACGTCGCTCCAACCATTTCTTCCATAACTCACCACCATACATAACACCCTCAGCCACAATTCTACTGTCCTATCATCATCCGGTTAACAGATCCAAACTTCATCATACCCCACCGCCCTTCTACAAACCCAGACTTTTCTCTCTTCTCCTCAATCATCTTCTCCTGCCTGATCATCCCATAATCATTTACACCACCTTTCACCACATACTACATTACTTCCTGACATCAAGTCTTCCACACAAATACACGGTTTCTCATTGCCACAGTCCCATGACCAAAAGCCTGCATTCAACACTACCGCATATACCCACTGCCATAAACATTCAAACTACACTCATCTCTTTCAACCCCTCTTCATTCATCAAGGCCGTTCATCCTACCACCACACAAACCAGATCCGAGATCCACCCTCGACCTTCAATCCAAACTTCCCCCAAACAAGCCTGCAACTCCTTCACATTCCACTGCTTAACTTGCCAATCAGTGAACATCACCTGCTAACACCCCAAAATCAATCGCTGACCAACCCGAACCCGAAGACTAGCAAACCCCAACTCGAATCACAGGTTCGATCAAATACCCAAATTCGAAAACATCTCCGAAGAACCCTCATTCCATTCAACCTACAATCCACGAAACCCTAGACCAAAATTGCAATCATCCTCTTTAGTTCGATTCACAAGCCAACTACCTGTGTTGAAACCGATTCTGATTTAAAGCATAACTCAATTTCGAAGAAAAAAAAATCTGATTTTTGCGAGATTTGTTTCCAGAAGAGGGGCATGATCCCTTTCCTGATTTTGTGTCGGTTTTTTATCTTCGTTTTCAATAAGAAAGAGTGCGTGATTTTTATTTCTACTTTGATTGATTTTCTAAGAGGAGGGCGACTTGTTTTATTGAGGGGATTTTGATTTTGTTTCCCTGGAAAGGGGGCAGAAGTTTTTCTAAAGAAATTGAGTGGTCTCTGAGCATTTTACTCATTGGATTTTGCTAAGTGTTATTGGGCCCGGTTGCATTTAGTTTTTTTTTAGTTGTAATTTGAGTTTGCTTTGGGTCTGTAGATTGATATTTGTGTTTCTTAGTTCATTTGTTTGCCTCTTAGTTCAGTCAATCTTAGTCTTTCATTTCCATTTTCACCCTTACATTAAATCCTTTTCAGGTCGATAAAAAACGGAATTGCTTGCTCAAATCCACACTGCTTGCTTGCATAAAAAAAAGGAGAAAATATTTACTAATAGATTTCTGCACACTCAGGCAGAATTCAATCAACAAACAGGGAATTCAGACATCAATCGAGTTGCAAACAGATTTGGTTCGAGCGGTTGCACACCTAGTGGGGTGTGAACGCACTAGCTCTACTCAGTTGCACTGGACGAACTGCTGATCTAGGTGAGAATCTCTAAACTCTACAGGGACTACTACTTCCTAAAAAAACATAAAATTTTCTTATAAAGATTTTGTGCAGGTGCCGCGGCTTGCTTATAAAAATTTATTTCTATAATTTCTTGTTCTGTGACTGTTCTGAGACTTTCATTATGTGATTGATTAAAATATTTCAAAAAAAAGTATATTTGCATTCATCTTAGTTTTGTTTTTATTTTCTAAGGACTTCATTATATTTTGGAAAATTGGTTTATTTCTAACGGATTATTTTTCGATGTCTAGACTACGGCAGAGTAATAACCGATTATAAATATTACGATGATTCATAAATATTATATCGATTGTTCCTCTGAAGGTACTTAATCTTCGGTTGCATTGCTAGGGTGATTCCTGGTGCACCGACAACTCCTGCCCGTTAACTGGCAGAGAATTTTTTTGTTGAAATTAATCTAACTGTCATTATATAATTGTAAATTGCATTAGGTTCATCCATTTTAAAAAAAAGCTAATAGTATTTTCCTTTTTGTACAAATTTAACTTTTCTCTCTTAAAAAAAATCGCTTCAATCCTCTTCTCAAATTTGTTCTTTCTCCTTTTCTCGTATTCTTTGCGCTAGTGCATGCGTAGTTGGACCCGTGATCCTTCTACTAATCGTTTAGTTCGAACAAACATTCTTTCAACTATGGCCAAAGAAAATCCACCTCGTACTCTTATGGATAGATACTTCTCCGATCAGGTATCTATTCCTTCTTGCATCATATTGCCTGCCCCAATGGGTAACCACTTTGAAATTCATTCAAATTATATATATACTCTTCCAAAATTTGGCAATCTTGAACATGATGATCATTATATTTTCTTAACCAAATTTGAAAAAGTTTGTGCAACCATGAAATTTCAACAACTAAGTGGCGATGGAATCAAATTTAGATTAATTCCATTTGCACTTACCGATTATGCCGGAAAATGGTTGTATAGCTTGCCTTCAAATACGATTGGAACTTGGAATGAATTTGTGAATGTTTTCTTAAAGAAATTTTACCCCTTGGAAAAACATACAAAATTCGAACCGAAATCATTAATATTTTCATCAATTTGGGGGTGAATCCTTTGCAAAATATTTCGAAAGATTCAAAGAACTTCTAATCAAATGTCCATATCACAATTTCGAAAAATGGACTCTTTGTCAAATTTTATATGATGGACTCGAAAATAACTCTCGAACCATACTCGAATCGATGTGTCAAAGAAACTTTATAGCCCAACATCACGATGCTGCTTGGCAATTTCTCGAAAATTTGGCCGAAAAATCAGCTTAATGGGAAAGATCTAACGAGAAATCGATTTAATCCCGATCAAATGCTCATTCGGTAGGATCCTCAACGGCTTTAGAAGCGAAAATAGGCGCGATATTAACCAAATTTGATAATGTCCTTTCATCAACTCAAGTAAACCAAGCTCAAGCGTCTCAGCCTTCTTGTTACAAATGTAACGATCCTAACCACAATGCTGATCAGTGCCCACATTCGTTAGAACAAATCAATGCATTTAACAAAGCTAGAAACGACCCATTCTCCCCAACATACAATCCGGGTTGGAGAAATCATCCTAACTTCTCTTGGACCCAAAACAATACAAATTCGAATATGGTTCGACCTCCTTTTCAACCATTTTCGAATAATCCTTCGAATCCTCCCTTTCAACAAACTCAATTCCAAAATCTTGTGCCACCTTCTCAAAATCAAGTGCAACAATCTTTTGTTCCCCAAGATGATAATCGATTGACATCACTTGAGAAAACTCTCGAAGAATGGACTAAAGCAACGACTCAAAATCTCCAATCAAATAGCAATCTGCAAAATTTGTTGACTTCCCACATGCAAAACACGAGTCAATCTATCACTAAACTTGAAATGCAAATGAGTCAGTTGGCTACTTCTATAAGTGAACGGGAAAGAGGCACCTTCCCGAGTCAACCCATTCCAAACCCTAGGAGTCAAAATCCTAATCCAAACCAAACTCATGTCATCTAGAATAACAATCAAACTCAGTTGAATGCTATCACAACTTTACGATCCAGTAAGAAAATCGTTAATTGAGTTGAAAATTCAAATAACTTACCGAGTGTTCCACTCGACTCTTTTAAAACGACGAATGATCTCGATCCAAATTCTGAGTCTAGTTCTGCTCCAACTCAAGTAGACCGATCTACTGAGTTTTTCATTCCATTTCCTCACCGTCTTCGACCAAAGAAACATTCCGACCAAATGGGAAAGTTGTTGGAAATTTTTAAACAAGTAAAAGTTAACATCCCTCTTCTTGACATCATTCAACAAGTCCCCACCTACGCTAAATTTCTCAAAGACTTGTGTACCAAAAAATGACACACTTAGGTACCCAAGAAAGTCTTCTTAGCCGTTGGACTTAGTGAAGTCTTGACCTAATCGATCCCGATCAAATACAAAGATCCCGAATGCCCTACAATCTCATGCATGATAGGAGATAAAACAATTAACAAATGCTTAGTTGATTTGGGTGCGAGTTCAATTTGATTCCATATTCCGTTTACTAACAATTTGGTTTGGGTGAGCTTAAACCAACAAAAATAACTCTTCAATTTATTGATCATTCAGTTAAGAAACCTGTTGGAGAAATCGAGGACGTACTCATCAAAGTTGGTCAATTCATCTTTCCTGTCGATTTCATTGTTTTGGAAACTCAGCTTGTTAATATTCCAACGTGTCAAATTCCTTTGATTTTAGGTCGACCCTTTTTGGCTACTTCAAATTCTTTAGTAAATTATTGCAATGGTTCAATGAAAATCTCTTTTGGAAACATGACTTTAGATCTTAATATTTTCAATCTTGAAAGTCATTCAAATGAATCATGTGCCCAAACCTTGGAAGTTAGTGCCATTCACGAGAACTCCGAAAAAGAATCGATTGACCTTAATGACGAGCGTGCGGCTAAGTACGAAAAATTGTTCCAAGGCGGTCCTAATGACTTCGAACACACGCTTCCATTTGAATTGCTTTCAGTTGAGTCCAAATCTCAACCAAATTCTTTGATCGAGAAGCCACCAAAGTTGGACCTTAAACCTCTTCCCGATCACCTTAAGTATGTATACTTAGGTGATAACGAAACCTGTCTTGTCATAATTTCTTCAAATTTAACTCATGATCAAGAAATTTCTCTTCTCTCGACTCTTTCTAAAAACAAAGATGCAATCGGTTGGTCCATTTCTGACATCAAGGGAATTATCCCCGCAATCATTCAACATCGTATTCAATTAACCGATGAAGACAAACCCACTCGTGAAGCACAATGTAGGCTTAACCATAAGATGAAAGAGGTAGTTCGCGAAGAAATTATTAAACTTCTCGACAATGGTATCATTTGCCCCATTTCTGATAGCTTATGGGTTAACCCCATTCACGTTGTTCCTAAATGGTCCGGACTCACCGTTGTCGCAAATGACCAAAACAAAATTCTTCCAACTGTAACGGGTTGGCGTCGAAAATTGAATGCTACAACGCGTAAAGACCACTTTCCTCTTCCCTTCATCGATCAAATGCTCGAACGTTTAGATGATCACGAATTCTATTGCTTTCTTGATGGTTATTCTGGTTATAACCAAATTCCAATTGCTCCTGAAGATCAAGAAAAAATGACTTTCACATGTCCACTCAGTACCTTTGCTTACCGACGTATGCTTTCGGTCTTTGCAATGCTCCTGCAACTTTCCAACGATGTATGGTTGGAATTTTTTCTGATATGATCGAACGCTTTCTTGAAATCTTTATGGATGATTTTTCGATCTTTTTGATCTTTGGCAATTCTTTTTCCTCGTGCTTACATCATCTTGAACTTGTTTTAAATCGATGTAAAGAAAAACACTTAACGTTGAATTGGGAAAATACCACTTTATGGTCAAACAAGGCATTGTCCTTGGCCATGTAATTTCAAATAATGGCATTGAGGTAGATAAAGCGAAATTTGACGTTATTTCAAAACTACCCATTCCAAAATGTGTTAAGGACATTCGTTCGTTTCTTGGGCATGTTGGTTTTTATCGATGCTTTGTGAAATATTTTAGCAAAATCGCTTATCCTTCGACTACTCTTCTAGGAAAGGACACCCCATTCGAATTTAACTCTGAATGTGTTGCTTCTCTTGAACGTCTTAAAAATGAACTCATTTCAGCCCCGATAATCTTTTCGCCCAATTGGGAACTTCCTTTTGAAATCATGTGTGATGCTTCTAACTTCGCGGTTGGTGCTGTCTCAGGACAACGCATCAACAAAATCCTTCACGTCATTTACTACGCGAGTACGACCTTGAACGACGCTCAACTGAATTATACGACCACCGAAAAAGAACTTTTAGCTATCGTTTTTGCACTTGAGAAGTTTCGATCTTACTTGACTGGTTCCCACGTCACGGTCTACGCTAACCATTCTGCTCTTCGGCACCTTTTTGCTAAAAAGGATGCTAAGTCACGCTTAATTCGATGGATCCTTTTGCTTCAAGAATTCAATCTTAAAATCAAAGGCAAAAAAGATTCAATAACGTCAGAGCTGATCACTTATTTCGTTTTCCGAACGCGCCATCTTCTTTGCTTATCAATGAAAACTTTCCTGACGAGCAACTCCTTTCTGTTCCAATCGATCCTTGGTTCGTCGACATAGTGAACTATCTAGTCACTAAAGAAATCCCCTCATTTTGGTCCAAACATGATAAATACAAATTTCTTCCCCAAGTGAAATACTTCTATTGGGATGACCCATACTTGTTTAAGTGTTGTTCGGACCAAATCATTCGTCGACGTGTTCCTGATAGCGAGTTAGGAGCATTCTCTTATTTTTCCATGATCATGCGTGATGTGGCCATTTTGGTCCTAGGAAAACCGCTGAAAAGGTACTTCAATGTGGTTTTTATTGGCCTACTCTCTTTAAAGACTCGTTCGAATTATGTAAAACTTGCAATCGTCGTCAAATGCTTGGAAAAATTTCTCGACGAAATATGATGCCTTTGAACCCTATCCTTACGTTCAAGATCTTTGATGTATGGGGTATTGACTTTATGGGACCTTTCCCAAACTCATTGGAAACTTGTATATTCTTCTTGTTGTCGATTACATTTCGAAATGGGTCGAAGTCGTTCCATGTAAAAGAAATGATCATAAAATTGTTGTGAAATTTCTAAAAGAGAACATCTTTTCGAGGTTCGGCACACCCGCACAATAATAAGCGACAATGGAATGCATTTCTGTAATCGATCTTTTGAATCCTTAATGAAGAAATAATCAGTAACCCACAAATTATCCACTCCTTATCATCCGCAAACTTGTGGTCAAGTCGAAGTATCGAATCGTCAAATAAAACAGATTCTGGAGAAAACTGTAAATAAAAACCGAAAAGATTGGTCACAAAAATTGACCGACGCACTTTGGGCTTACCGTACTGCTTTTAAAACTAATATTGAAATGTCCCCTTTCCGATTGGTTTACGATAAAGCCTGTCATTTACCTGTTGAACTTGAACGTAAAACGCTTTGGGTGATAAAGAACTTAAACTTTGATCTTGAACAAGCCGGCGAAAACCGAAAATTGCAACTCAACGAGCTAGAAGAAATTAGGAATGACGCTTACGAAAACGCGAAAATTTACAAGGAAAAAACCAAAAATTTTCATGACAAGTCAATCCTAAGAAAAACGTTTTTGCCAGACCAAAAAGTTCTGATGTATGACTCACGACTTCATTTGTTCCCTTGGAAGTTAAAATCGAGATGGACCGGACCATATGTTGTTCGAACTGTTTTTCCACATGGTGATATTGAAATAGAAAACCCGAGGGGTGGATCCATATTCAAAGTCAATGGTTAACGTCCAAAACCTTTCTTGGAATTGCCCACTGATCAAGAGGAGGAGCTCATGATTCTTCATGAGCCATGCTACGTGAAGTAAGAAATTTAAGTTTAACCCTTCTTTGTAAAAATGTAAATATTTCTCTTCCGTTCACTCAGTGTGTCATGCATTGACTGTGAGGACACAGTCCAAATCAAGTGGGGGGGGGGATTTCATATTTTGGTTTTGCATAGAATTTTCCTTTTTTTTGTCATTCAAAAAAGAAGAAGAAAAAGAATTTTGCATTTCTATGTACTTTTAAGTAAGACATGATAGAGTTAGCATACAATTCTGGTCGTTTGATTAAAATGTTTGGAGATTTACTTCTCTTAGAGTATAACAAAAGGAAAGTTTGAATTATGAGCAAATTTGGTGTAACTGGTATATTGGGAAATTTGTAGGTGATGAGTATGAAATGTTTTCTGCATTGTAACCCGATTAAATGAATGGTTGATTTAGACACTTGCGATAACATTTTAGATCTTTTAAGTGAAGTTGTGCTAAGATATCCTCGCTTAACTCTCTCTCTTATTAAAAAAAATAGAAAAGAAGAAAAAGAAAAGGAAAAAAAAAGAATGCATGCATATATTAATAATCCAAGGGTATCCAACATTGCTAGGACATCTCACGTTGGTATGCAAACCCGCCAAGCTCTTTCCGACACCTTGTTGACAAAGTTAGCGTCGGTATATCTTGGTCTCATTTTATGAGTTGGACACCTAAGGATTACCGACATCTTTTTGACAAAGTCAGCGTTGGTCTGCACAATCCGCCAAGCTCTGTCTCAAACTCTCATGGGTGGTATACCTTGGTCTTTTCGGTTAGGTGTTTGTAAATAGTAATAATGTAAATATTTTTTAATAAAGAGAGAGTAAGCACTTGAAATCCAAGCACACTCTTCACTTATTTTACCTAAATTGTTAACAAAAAGGAAGTTGAGATGCTGTTTTACGATTGTTGATTTCGATTATAGAATCCATTTCATATTTGCACTATGTTTCTACCAAAATAACTGGCCAAGCTGGAGGAGTATGTGACGATAACATGACTTTTGTTTGAAGTTTTGATTAGTAACGGACTCAAATTTCATAGTGACGACCCAAATTTGTGTTAACTTATTCGTGTAATATTTAAAAATAAATTATCCATTTGTAAATATTCCTTTAAAAGCTTGCATTCTTCTTGTAAATATTTTCTAATCTTGCATTTTGTAAATATTTTTTGCATTTAACTTTTGGATTTTATGGGTAGTATCCGTTGAAAACCCTCACGAGACAACACTCCTCCTACTGGGGACACCCAGAGGTTTAAAGGCTTGTTGCATACGCTCAATGAAATCGTGCTCCCTACGAAAATAGATTTAGCTTAGTTTTTACTTTATTCGTGGATGAATAAAAATTTAAGTGTGGGGGTATTTGATGTGCACGTAAAAATGCACATTTATATTTACATATTTA
Source organism: Allium sativum (assembly GCA_030737875.1). Lineage (NCBI taxonomy): Eukaryota > Viridiplantae > Streptophyta > Magnoliopsida > Asparagales > Amaryllidaceae > Allium > Allium sativum. Next base: position 824,929,402 of record CM060919.1, on the reverse strand, counting down.
TTCTTGTTTAGTGCAAATAAATTTCATATGTGGGTATTTTATCATGTTTAAACTGTAATTCAATTGATTTCAAAACATCATGCATTCATCATCATATGGGGGAAAATGGTCATTATTGTGCTTAAGTTATTTTGAGAATTTTTACTTGGACATTTTCATTGTTTTTGTATAGATTTGATGCATGTATAAGAGGACTTCATAAAGATATATATGCATATAAAGAAAATAAAAGAGGAAATCAATGCCTTGCCACAAAAAAGGAAATCAATCAATGGAGAAAGAATCAATTCAAATAGAATATTAGTGGAGGAGCCCACCCACTCTCCCTCCTTCTTTAGTGGAGGCAAAAAAGGCTTCATGAATCATTATTGCTAAAGAAGAAAGGAAGCTTAATGAAGGGCATTCTTGGTAGCACGCTAAAAGTGAATTAGGGTTTTCGACATGTATAAGTAACCCCTATATGTTGATGTAAAAATCATCTTGGATTTTATTTATTTTAGAGTGGCTGAAATCAAAAACTCTGTTTCTCTTCCATGGCTTCTTAGACATTTCTTTTATGCAATCTTTTTTATTGTAATTTTATTATAGTGCTCTTTTCTTTTGTTGTCTTTTATAACAAAATCTCTTTATGTTATCATTGAATCCATTATGAGTAGTTAAACCCCTTCAATTTTGGGGTAGTGATGCTCTCATGATTCATGAATAATTAACATAAGAATTTCACGTTTCTAACTCTCTTATTTGAGCTTAATCTAAAATTGGATATATATAAAGTAATGATTTTATATGGTGAAAATTGATAGCACATGTTGGTTGATTATTCCCAAATGTGTTATACTCATATCATTAATAGAATCATACTTTGTCACGATCTAATTCATTTTAGAAAAAGTAGTGACATTAAAAGTGAAAGTATCCTTGATGTTCTATGTAGTTAGTGAATATTAACATACAGAACATATTCATAATGTTTCATTTTTATCAGAATTAATATTTTCTATGTGATAATTAGGGCTTTAAGTTTGTATTGGAAATTGATGATCTATGTAGCTTGAATTTCTAGCATATAAATCATGCTTGTATGAATACAACACTTAATGTGTTAGTTATTAAAGAGAGTTAGAGCCATTTTTTAAGTTAATTAGATTGATGTTGATAGTGAATCTACTCCCAAATTGTCTCTTAATCTCGTATTTGTATTCATTTTAACATTGTTAGTTTTCTTTTAGTTTTTAGTTAACAGTTTCACTTGCTTTCGGTTTAATTTGATTGAGTAATATTTGAACAAATTCTTTCCCTCTGGATCGACCCGTATTCGCCATGTACTATGATTGTACGCCGTGCGCTTGCGGTTATTTTTACGAAATTTTGACAATGGTTTTCTAATTCCATGGAAACGCCATTTGCAAACAATCCCAACCCTATTCTCCACTCCCAATCGACGTGGCTACCTCTTCCAACCCCGATGCTCTCGTCACACAAGCTCAAATATTTGAGATGATAAAGAAGTTGGAGAGCATTCAAAGGGATCTCAATCAGTAGATCCGCAAAAATATCAAACTAATGGGCGCTACAATAGTCCACATAAAGGGATATTATCTGCATAGATAGAGATACAAGTGTCCATTACCCTCACAATAATTGTGTCTCCGAAAGCTCTTCATCGGCTTCATACAGAAGCTATTGGAGAAGGACAAATTGTTCATTCCTAGCTAGGTCCATCTCCTAATTAAGGAACTTAACTGTACTGTGATGACCCTCCATATACCACCAGTGTTCATAACTAAAAAACTGCGCTGTACAAGCACTCGATCGATGTAAGCGATCATCAAGAGAAGGAAATAGTAGAAAGGAAGAAAACGAAGAATGAAAAGAAGGGAAAGAAGGGAACAAAATATAAAAACAATCACAAAATCTGTCATATATCCGACAACGCATCAGATAACATATAATACTAAGTCTCAGATATAAAATAGATGAGACAATAATAAATATACAAACCATATAATCAGAGCATACAGGCTCATACAGTTATATATAATAGCACTGGAGTTTATACATTAGATTAATAAAACCAACTTATACACTATCTCTAGAATAACACTGTCAAGGCTTCACAGTGTGACACGGCAGAATAAACAATAATGATACAAGTATAAATATGTAAACTGTCGTCTCCGACTAATCCACTGTAAAGCTCCACATAATACTTATACCTGCCACCTGGTTTTCTCGTCAGCATCGTCGATGAGCACCCAAGGTGTAATGACCCGCATTTTTCAATGATATATAATTAATTAATTTAATTATTTAAATAGTAATCAAGAGAATTAAATGGTCATTAATTAAATAATATTGAATATTTAATTAAAATAAATAATATAATAATATATTAAATTCATGAAATAGTCAGAAATAGTGGAATTCACAGTATGGTGTGAATTGGATCATCTGTGGTATTTAATTCAGCTTAGAATTGAATTAGAATAGCGAATATATTATATAAACGTCATTTGAACGTATAAATTATATTATAATTAAAACCGAGCTCGAAATGGCGCTGCAATTCGTAAATTGACGATTCAAACTTCAACCGAATGTACAGAGTTCGTTTTAAATTGGATTTCTGCGAAACAAGAAACGTGTGGAGGTTGTGGAGTATATTTTTCTAACGGAAGAGAAAAATCTGGATTTTGTCGGGTAGATTTTGATTTACGTCCAAATCAAATTTCAAAAAAGTCGTTGTGGAATTCCTTTATAATTAGCAACGCTTTATTTATGTTATAAAAAGGGTTTTCAATATATTTGAATACCGGGTTTGAATTTAGACAAGGTTATTTAGAGACATAACAATAATTTAATTTTTAGAATTTTACTGGAATTTTTAATTAATTAAATAAGTGACTTTTTATTTGGAGTATTTTGCACCCTTAATTAGTGATTTTGGGGTTCCACAATATGAGTTAATCTACCGGTATTATTATATTTTTGGGATCGTGGAACCGAGCTCGATACAACGGTAACTTGATTTCTGTCCGTACGTGAATGGAATTTAGGTAACATGGTATTTTGAAAAAAAAACTCTAAATACACTAACGTTCTCCCTAAGGTATAAACAAAGCCACGCCCTCATCATTTTAGCCGCACATTCCTCAATGGTCTAAAAATCGCATTCGTGGCCTGCGAAATATCACACAACAAAATATTATAAATGATGTAATCTTAAACCCTTTGTTCTAAACCTAAACTAATTTTCTCACGGTCAAAAACACAGTAGCCGCCACTACTAAAAACATCCACTTCATAAAAGCCATAAAGAATTCAAACCAAAATCATATAATTTCTATAAATTACAATGGAAAACCCTTTAAGTTTGTGTGACCGTCCTCTTCAAGCTGGTGGGATTTTTATCATGTGCGACTCAAATCTCAGATGCTCGAATTGTGAGCAACAAAACTAGGACACGAGTTTTCTTGACCTACGGCAGGACGGAGATGGAAGGAAGTAGGGGTTGGCCTCCTTGAAGCAGCGCGCCCCTGTTGGCGTCGGAAAGAGGGGTTCCGATCGTCGGAAGTATAGTGTGTTGCCAGGGGAAGATTGAGCATTTGGGTCTGCATACGGATGGGTTTGGTTTTGTGGAATGGAGTGTTTGAAATGTGCGATTGTGTGTGGAAGAAGAGGCAACGAGCTAGAGCAATGTTTTTGTGGAAGAGAGGTGAGCTGATAGAAGGATTATCTCGTGGTGAGCATGTTGTATGGATTTGTTTTGTTGTGCGTGATTTAATTATTTATGTCAAGAAAAGAAGGGATGTATTACTGGGAAGGAGAAGTGGAGTTTTGAGAGCACAACAATGGACTGTTTCGTGGCCTTTAGAAATCGGAGAAGAAGGATGTAAGAGCGGTCTAGGATTTTGGGTTATTGATGGGCCGACGAGTTTATATTGGTGAGAGGCCCATTTACAATGATGGTTTTAAATTAAAATCCTTTTTAAATATTGTATAACTTGTAAATTACTCATCTAATTCATACGAAATCGAAATCGAACAAAATAGGATCCGTTGGGATCGTATGGACGGGAGCAACACACTGGAACTGACTGAGAATGAATCGAAGCTCGTCACAATTTATAGCAAAATAAATTGTCCATCTGAATCAAATCAAGCGATGGTTATCGTTATTAACGATGATCGTCCAATGTGAGTAAAACTCACCAACTCTAAGCAGTTATATTTTTATAACGTATTTTTAGAACTGTTAATCATCTGTTGATTGATGTGTGTTAACTGTTTGGTTGAATTGCTTATGTATTGGTTGAATTTATAGATAACGATATATATATATATAAATCGTTAATCAAATATTGATTCTGTTTAACAGAATATTTCATATTGAAATGAAATCGATGTTAATTTTCTTGTTTATCATCTGTGATGCAGGGAAACAGGTTGGAGGAATCCAACTGGATTCCTCAACATTTATTTTACTGTTATTCGTATATTGTGATATATGAGGTGATATATAATCTGTTGACGATTATGTGTATTTAAATGAAATCGATCATTGTGATTTGGTATTTTAGATACCGTAAGAAACCCTGGGATGTAAAAAGAAATATTTCAATGTATATTGAAATAAAGGAATTTTATAAAATCAACCGATTTTATAAAAGGAAATATTTTGAAAATAAAGTATTTATAAAATCATAGGATTTTATAAAGGGGAACATTTATTTAGAAAATAAATAGAATTAGAAAAGGGGAAATTATTTGTAAAACAAGTATAAAGGGAATATATTTGTAAAACAAATACAAAGGAAGATATTTGCAAAACAAATAGAAAAAGAAATATTTGTAAAACATTTACAAATAGGATAGATAAATGAGATATTTATTTGTTAAATAAATAGGAAAGATAAATGAGATAATTATTTCTTAAATAAATAGGAAAGATAAAGGAAATATTTATTTGTTAAATAAATAGAATTGAAAAGGGAATAGTGATTTGTTAAGTAAACAAATAGAAAAGGGATTAATCAAAGGAGATAATTCAAAGGAATAATCAAAAGAGTAAATCGAAATGAGTTAATCGAATATTAGTTATTCAATTAGAGTTAACCAGTTAGAGTTAATCGATTAAAGTTAGAGTTAACCAGTTAGAGTTAATCGATTAGAGTTAGAGTTAACCAGTTAGAGTTAATCAAGTTGAGTTAAATGATTCGAGTAAACCAAGTTGAGTTATAAGAGTCGAGTTAATTAAGTTGAGTTAAAAAGTTAAGTTAGTTAAGTTGAGTTAATCGAGTATGGTTAGTCAAACCAAGTTAGTCGAACCAAGTTAGTCGAGTTAGTCGAATATAGTTAGTCGAATCGAGTTAATCGAGTCGAGTTAATCAATTATTAGTTAATCGAAAGGAGTTATCGATTATTAGTTAATCGAAAGGAGTTATCGATTATTAGTTAATCGAAAGGAGTTATCGAAGTTAGTTAATCGAAAGGAGTTATCGATTATTAGTTAATCGAAAGGAGTTATCGATTATTAGTTAATCGAAAGGAGTTATCGAAGTTAGTTAATCAAAAGGAGTTATCGAAGTTAGTTAATTGAAAGGAGGTCATCGAATATAGTGTATTCGAAAGAAAGGAGATTATCGAATATAGCGTATTCGAAAGAAAGAGATCGAATATAAGTTATTCGAAGTGAGTTAATCAAATATAGTTATTCGTAAGAGAGATTATCGAATATAGTTACTCGAAGGGAAGAGTAATCGAATATAGTTTATTCGAAGAAAGGTTTTCGAATCTAGTTATTCGTAAGAGAGATTATCGAATATAATTATTCGAAGGGAGGAGTTATCGAATAGAGATTATTCGAAAGAGAGTTACACAAGGAAGTTTGTTAAAGGTTTAAAAGATAAACTTTGTCTATTCCGAAGTTAAAACGTTGTTCAGTTAAGGTATGAGAGGTAATTATACCCCAACTTGATTAACTTCCTTCTTAACTAAGGAAAGGGCTAAGGTTTGATAGTAAAGGATGGTTAAGTAAATTTAGTTAATGAGTGTAATGGTTTGAGTTGGCATAGCGATGGTTTGTTAAACATCTGCCTAAGTCCAATGTAAGAGTTTCGGAAATGTTTTCCAAATTAGAATCAGAAATGTTTTCAAATATAGAAAACAAGAAATGGGAATGTTTTCCATTGTTAATAACGTATATTTTCTAAATTTAGAAAATAAGAAATGTTGAATATATGGAAACAAGAGATAAGTAAATTAATGAACTAAAGAGATAAATGTTAAATGATGGATTTGATTGATATAATTTCCATTTGGAAATAATATCGTTGTTTGCAAACATATTTTTCTTTGATAATTAACTCATCGGCTATCGAAGTTTTTGACCATTTTAACGTTGTTAATATGGAGAGACCGGTTGGATTAGTATCCGAAGAACCACTCCGTATTGGCATAAGCGTTGCGAATCATATATGCCAAAGATAATTGAAGACGGAGTAAAGTGCAAGGGCTATTGTATAAATCTTAGGTAAAGATTGCCTAAGATGGATGTACTGAATAGTGCCTTCGGTTTGTCCAGTCCCAGGACGACCTGTATGGAAGAATGTCTGACAGAGTATATCTAATAGATTGCATAAGTTGATCTCTTCAAATGTGTTCACGTTTGGTGGCGGAGGAATTCGTTTCTCTTAGCTGTATGCCCGTGTTATTTTTGGATAAATCAATTTGTGATTCGGCGGGTATGACGATGTGACATTCTAAGTGAATGAAGATGTGGCGTGTAAAAGATAAGCGTAGCTTCTAGCCTCACATCCGGTAAATGACAGAAGTCGGGCGGGCAACATGGCTATGTAGGTCGCACCTATTAGGGTGTATAATCACCTGATCTAGAGTTTCATTTACTTCTAAAAATCTATTGTCGATGTTGTCCCATTCAGGAAACAGTTGCTGATCCTAACCGTTGCTGATATACATTCGATACACTCAAGCGAAATGAGTGGTCAGTCATGTGTGGCCGGGTTGCAAGATGTTCTTGTTGAACCCAGTGTATTCCTCTCTAGAGGTTCACTAGAGAAAGGTGGTTCCATAACTGGTCATAGTTGGAAATCCATTACCCAATACGTGCTTGCGGTTTTGATTGTATACTATATATGTAGAACGTGAGATGAAAGCGTTTCTACTAGATGATTATTATATTGTGATTGATAGACATTATAATAATATCATGAGAGTTTTGATATAAAGATTGATTTTGGATTCTCATAGGGGAAAAAACCCATTCCGTTATACGGCGTGGTCTTATGAGATATCGTTTAATGGCTCAAACTATTTTAAACTGTTTTACTTATACCAGTCCTATGACTGACCCAGAGTTTATTTTGTTTTGTTTTCCCTAAACTCTTGGGTGCCCAATTTTGTATGGACAGTCAAGTAGTCGGGATTACAAATACTTGAAGAGCTGGAGCAGGAGGCTTCAGGATCATATAGCTATTGTTTATTTCCGCTGTGTTGTAAGTGTTGTACTTTGGAAATGATATGTATATTCAAGTACAGATTTGTATTTCAAAGTTATGTTATGAAATATATTTATTCGTTCCGCTTTGAGATTAGTGTTTACTCTGATGTTGTATGTTCTTCTTCTTCTTCTATTCTAAGTTTCTATCTTATCTATTCTCACCCTCTATATTCTTTCTAATAGTTTTCTGGATTTCAATGCAAATTGGGTTGGACTTGTGTTATTTGGTCAGCTCAAATTGGTCCGAAATTTCGGGTCACTACAATTGGTATCAGAGTGAGGTTAAGCGATTCACCTTGGATCTGTGGCGTAACTCGGTAGAGATAGGGTTAGTAATACCCTACAAAGGAAGATATTTGCAAAACAAATAGAAAAAGAAATATTTGTAAAACATTTACAAATTGGATAGATAAATGAGATAGTTATTTGTTAAATAAATAGGAAAGATAAATGAGAAATTTATTTGTCAAATAAATAGGAAAGATAAAAGAAATATTTATTTGTTAAATAAATAGAATTGAAAAGGGAATAGTTATTTGTTAAGTAAACAAATAGAAAAGGGATTAATCAAAGGAGATAATTCAAAGGAATAATCAAAAGAGTAAATCGAAAAGAGTTAATCGAATATTAGTTATTCAATTAGAGTTAACCAGTTAGAGTTAATCAATTAGAGTTTGAGTAAACCAGTTAGAGTTAATCGATTAGAGTTAGAGTTAACCAGTTAGAGTTAATCAAGTTGAGTTAAATGAGTCGAGTAAATCAAGTTGAGTTAAATGAGTCGAGTTAATCAAGTTGAGTTAAATAAGTTAAGTTAGTCAAGTTGAGGTAATCGAGTATGGTTAGTCAAACCAAGTTAGTCGAGTTAGACGAATATGGTTAGTCGAGTCGAGTTAGTCGAGTCGAGTTAATCGATTATTAGTTAATCGAAAGGAGTTATCGATTATTAGTTAATCAAAAGGAGTTATCGATTATTAGTTAATCGAAAGGAGTTATCGATTATTAGTTAATCGAAAGGAGTTATCAAAGTTAGTTAATCGAAAAGAGTTATCGATTATTAGTTAATCGAAAGGAGTTATAGATTATTAGTTAATCGAAAGGAGTTACCGAAGTTAGTTAATTGAAAGGAGTTATCGAAGTTAGTTAATTGAAAGGAGGTCATCGAATATAGTGTATTAGAAAGAAAGGAGATTATTGAATATAGCGTATTCGAAAGAAAGAGATTGAATATAAGTTATTCGAAGTGAGTTAATCGAATATAGTTATTCGTAAGAGAGATTATCGAATATAGTTATTCGAAGGGAAGAGTAATCAAATATAGTTTATTCGAAGAAAGGTTTTCGAATTTAGTTATTCGTAAGAGAGATTATCGAATATAGTTATTCGAAGGGAGGAGTTATCAAATAGAGATTATTCGAAAGAGAATTACGTAAGGAAGTTTGTTAAAGGTTTAAAAGATAAACTTTGTCTATTCCGAAGTTAAAACGTTGTTCAGTTATGGTCTAAGAGGTAATTATACCCCAACTTGATTGACTTCCTTCTTAACTAAGGAAAGGGCTAAGGTTTGATAGTAAAGGATGGTTTAGTAAATTTAGTTAATGAGTGTAATGGTTTGAGTTGGCATAGCGATGGTTTGTTTAAACATCTATCTAAGTCCAATGTAAGAGTTTTGGGAATGTTTTCCAAATGAAAATCAGAAATGTTTTCTAATATAGAAAACAAGAAATGGGAATATTTTCCATTGTTAATAACGTATATTTTCTAAATTTAGAAAATAAGAAATGTTGAATATATGGAAACAGGAGATAAGTAAATTATTGAACTAAAGAGAAATGTTAAATGATGGATTTGATCGATATAATTTCCATTTGGAAATAATATCGTTGTTTGCACATATATTTTTCTTTGATAGTTAACTCATCGACTATCGAAGTTTTTGACCATTTTAACGTTGTTAATACGGAGAGACCGGTTGGATTATTGTCCGAAGAACCACTCCGTATTGGCATAAGCGTTGCAAATCATATATGCCAAAGATAATTGAAGACGGAGTAAAGTGCAAGAGCTGTTGTATAAATCTTAGGTAAAGATTGCCTAAGATGGATATACTGAATAGTGCCTTCGGTTTTTCCAGACCCAGGACGACCTGTATGGAAGAATGTCTGACAGAGTATACCTAATAGATTGCGTAAGTTGATCTCTTCAAACGTATTCACTTTTGGTGGAAGAGGAATTCGTTTCTCTTAGCTGTATACCCGTGTTATTTTTGGATAAATCAATGTGTGATTCGACAGGTATGACGATGTGACATTCTAAGTGAATGAAGATGTGGCGTGTAAAAGATAAGCGTAGCTTCTAGCCTCACATCCGGTAAATGACAGAAGTCGGGCAGGCATCATGGCTATGTAGGTCGCACCTATTAGGGTGTATAATCACCTGATCTAGAGTTTCATTTACTTCTAAAAATCTATTGTCGATGCTGTCCCATTTGGGAAACGGTTGCAGATCCCAACCGTTGCTGATATACATTCGATACACTCAAGCGAAATGAGTGGTCGGTCATGTGTGGCTGGGTTGCAAGATGTTCTTATTGAACCCAGTGTATTCCTCTCTAGAGGTACACTAGAGAAAGGTGGTTCCATACCTGGTCATAGTTGGTAATCCATTACCCAATACGTTCTTGCGGTTTTGATTGTATACTATATATGTAGAACGTGAGATGAAAGCGTTTCTACTAGATGATTATTATATTGTGATTGATAGACATTATAATAATATCATGAGAGTTTTGATATAAAGATTGATTTTGGATTCTCATAAGGGAAAAAAAACCGTTCCGTTATATGGCGTGGTCTTATGAGATATCGTTTAATGGCTCAAACTGTTTTAAACTGTTTTACTTATACCAGTCCCATGACTGACCCAGAGTTTATTTTGTTTTGTTTTCCCTAAACTCTTGGGTGCCAAATTTTGTATGGGAAGTCAAGTAGTCGGGATTTACAGATACTTGAAGAGCTGGAGCAGGAGGCTTCAGGATCATATAGCTATTGTTTATTTCCGCTGTGTTGTAAGTGCTGTACTTTGGAAATGATATGTATATTCAAGTACAGATTTGTATTTCAAAGTTATGTTATGAAATATATTTATTCGTTCCGCTGTGAGATTCGTGTTTACTCTGATGTTGTATGTTCTTCTTCTTCTTCTATTATAAGTTTCTATCTTGTCTATTCTCACCCTCTATATTCTTTCTAATAGTTTTCTGGATTTCAGTGCAAATTGGGTTGGACTTGCGTTATTTGATCAGCTCAAATTGGACCGGAATTTCGGGTCACTGCACAAGGTCGTAAGAGGAAAATAAAACCTTGGGTCAGATAAAAGTCTAGTGTGAGCGATAAACATATCTCAGGGTACTATAAAAGTCATAATAGTATATATGGCATAAATGGTATAGAGAATCATAAATTCCCTACCCCTACGTCCATGGACTTAGCAAATAACAATGATATGTGCCATACTATGATAGACATCATATAGATAGGATTTGATAAATGTCTAAGTATTAAATGGTGATGAATAAGTAAACATTCGTAGCATCCATCAACCATCCTCGCATTCACTCACTCAGTGCGTAAAGCATATGGAATTTGGTACTTCAGTCACCCAATCAATCAAGGTACCGCTATGTCTCGCACACAACATGGACTAACTATGTCCCACACACATCATGGACTCCGATTCTTCCTTGTGCTACTCTCTTAAAGATATATCCAAGTCACGAACACCAACAACTCCTTTTAACACGTTCTCCATAGCAAAATCCATCTTTAAACTGTCCATTAGACTCCACCCAAAGTCGTCACAATACAGGAACCATCCCTGACGATTATCGTATTTTGTAGGATATCATCTTGTGTTTCCCCTCTCTCTCCATCGGACAGTCAGCTCAATACGAATTAATGTCACCCTTTTTGCGTCTCAAAGAAAACGATCCACCGCAACAGCCTCGTCTACATCATAAAATCACCATCCTGGAATCATCATCTCAAACCAAGCCATTGATCTAAGAGCCATCACGTCGAAACTGCTATTGAACAAACCATCATATCCTCCTCCTCGCAATCACATCATCAACGATGTCAAATTGGCCATAATGTCTACAATAATGGTAATCAATATCGACTACTTCATAGTGATTGATAACGACTACCTGGATCACCTATCTAACCAAAATTGGGTAAATATGCATCTAGGAGAACGTTTGGCATTCGATGCGAAATCTAGCTCGTCGTCAAGAAGAAATGTTGCCATGAAGAACTCCTTCCGTTGAGGACACCATTACATCATCTTTTCTAGGAACAACCCAACTCTGGTTCGACATAGTTGAATTGGATCGAGATCGACATAGTCTATACGGACTTGGTCGCTTATATCCGGATCGACATAGTCAATCAGGGATGGGTCAAACCGGCTTCGGATCGACTATGTCGATCCGAACTTGGTCGAACCGGAATCCACTCCATCCTTCGACTTCTTTGCTCTATCCATGTCTTCAGATCTACTTCCGAGATACAATACTGCTCTATCATCGAATTCATCCATGCGTTTTGAGGTTCCTTCGAGAATATATCTCGCCCTTTTGAGTCTACCATGCTTGTGAATTCAATCGATATACACCAATGTGTGTATTCGATCGATAAACACCCCCAAACTCTCACGAATGAAGTACTTCCTAATACTAGGTCGCATTAAAATGGCGTTTTAATCTAAATTAGGCAAACAATTCAACTATGCAACCAATAGTCATACAAACATCCATGACAACAATAATAAATCAAATGGATCTTAGCTATAACAATAAAAGTGAAATATATGTCTGAATAACCTATTTAGCAATATCGCTAAAATAGCACGTAAACAGGTAAGATGTGATAATAATGATTAATACTACTCAAATCATTATCCAATATCTTTATTTATTATTTACTACGTTCAACAATCCTAAGTGTTACGTTTTAGTTTTATCACTTAGTTTAAAACATCAAAACTGTACTATACGAACAAATACAATCCAGTGAGAGACAATATCACTCACCTTAGCCAAAGCAGTCCAAACCAATTCTAAAATGTAGTGCTCGCCAACGCAAGTCCATAGGAAGAAACCACATCCAATCCCGACCTTGTATGAAAAAGTTATAAAAGATATAAGTTTGCGGATTTAAATAGACAACTTAAATTAACTAACTATATAATTACTAAAGTTAATTAGCCAATTAAGTTCAATCAACTTTCCACAACCCCCCGTAGCGTGCATGAAATGAACCCAAAATGGTCGTGTATCACAATAGAGTGATATAGAGATTCGGTCATTGAAATTAAAATCCGACTTCACCATTGCACTTCTCTCCTCGAAGTGGACATGCCCATATCTACATTCCCAAGTACGATGGCCCATTGAAAAATGCATTCGAGCTCGAACATGTAGCTATAACAAAATTACGTGATCCCCAATACACAACCGAGTGCTACAAAAATCAATAGGGGGATGCATATCAATGCAGTGAAGACATAGGTGAGATCGAATTCGCCTAAAACCCCACCATCCTAAGATTAGGCCGAACCCTAATTTTGACCTCTTGAGTTCGATTAGCATCGAATGCCACAAGCCTCCTACAGAAAATAGAGTGCACATAGGAGAGTCTAATGAGACTAGAACCAGGATTGCAGGTCGAGTAAATAATGAGATTGAATTTTCCGAAGATGGTGAAAGAATGCAGCCATGGGAGCAATAAAACATGAAACATGGTTTGGGGAGAGAGAATGAATAGTAGGCTTGGTAATGGGACAATAGGATTTGGGTCCGAGGATAACGTTTCCTCTTAAACATATCTTATTTTATTGATCCTTTCATTCTAATTTCAAATCATCGAGTGTTTTATTTTCGCACGATTAAATGAAAAATCCGATTGCTACAAAACCTGATAGTGTGCGTCACTAAAATGACACGGTTCTGATGGTATAAGTTTCATCGTAATCCGAGACTGTGGCCCAAAATGATAATTTTTACGCGTATATCGAGATCGTTATGATCACCAAATGGTCCGAACATGAAATTTGCGATCCTTATACTTTTTATTAATGTAACAAACCATATGAACTTAACAAAACTAGTCTCGAGTACCAATTTGGTTATTTGTGAAAAATCACCTTTTGGAACTGTTATTTGTACAATAAATGATAAATATTTAAATAAGATATTTAAATATCTAATTGTTAAAATACGGATCGTTATATTCTTCCCTCCATAAAGGATTTCGTCCCTGAAATCCTGAAGGACAAAACAACATAACCAACGCTCTCGAACAAGTGACAACACAAAAGAAATTATCACTTATCGCTTTCAAGAACAACTATAGAAAGCAATCATGATAAAGGAAATTGACTCAGAATTGAGCATGGAGACAACATTCCCATTCCTTTGTATAATCATCATCGAATTCGAGACCAATGCAGCTTAGCTAAACACCTGACTTGTACATTTATTTCCCAAATCAATAGATATTAGAAAATAAAAGTGAATTTACTATTTGGAAGACAATTCAATATACCAATGCATAAGAGTTTCTTTCCAAATACGGCAAAGTTCATGAAAAATTTCGACAGTACCTCTCCTATACGGCTTGATCCGAAAAAAATTCCCAAATCACCATGCAAGGCTCATCCCAACAAAAGAAAACAAAATCCCAAAAGTGACTGCCCATACATGGGGTAAAAATCATTAAGATGCACCAATTAGAAAAAACCACAACTCTACATCTACTACATACCTCTTTTTAAGCAAGCTTCGCTTTTAGATGCAAATAAAAACGAATAGTTAAGCATCCAAACAAATCAAATCTTGCTTCTTTATACCTGGGCATGTACTCAACAGAGAGGATTAGACACGATTATACAAATAACAACAAGGGAATAAACATGTTAAATAATAAAATTCATCTAATATAAGCATGTGAAGTCATGTATGGATTTTATTTTGAATAAATAAACGATACAACAATATACCCTGCATGCCTAACAATCATATAAGCATAAACAGCTGTGTCAAACATCAAAAATCAAACATGCATAGGTAAAGCGTTAACAATCATAGAAATAACATCCATACCTATCTTAGCATGCAAGATACTAGCCTAACTAATAGGACACATCGAATATTAAATTCAATTAATATATGACTCGACAACTTGGTTGCCATTTCAAAAATGTAGAATAATAATCTAGCATCTCTCGTCAATAAATCGAGTATAACTCAAGCGCTATCATATTATTACTAATTACCGTGGCAACCTATCTATGGAAACTGATTGACATAGAAATGTGTTTATTTTATGCTTTTATTTCTTATCTTTTGTATATAAATAAATATTACTTGGGTATTGTTTTGTTATTTTTACAGATAGTCCAACCCAGCCCGCATGCAACCAGAAATGTAGAGAAATAGAGTTCAATTTGTTGTGTATTTGCATTTTGAAGAATTGTAGATGAAAATATCACATCTAGTTGCTGTTGGACAAGAAAAGAATTGATAAAAGGCTTTGAACATCACAAATCAATGAAGAAGTGTCAAGAAAACAAGAGGAAAAGAGAAAAGGCCCAAATTTGCTTTATTTATCTAAGGCCCATTTATGTTCTCATTGTAAAATAATTGGTGATGTAATGTCCAGGCCCATTTATCATTAGGATTAGGGTTAGGGTTTGGCTATCTACCCTATATATACCCTTGTAATGGCATTGTAGCCACCATCCTATCTCATCTCTTATTCCATTGTTCTAATAAAAGTTCTTCTTTATCTTTTATTTTTTGCATTTCTTTTGTTTTCTTAGCAACTAGTGTTGTCTATACGATTAGATTCGGTAGAACACTATTTGTATTTTGCACTTATTTGCATTAGTGATTTACCGTCTGATTAGATTCAGCGGAAATCCTAATTTTAATTCTTGTTTGTTATTTCAATTTCTGCAATTTCAATTTCTGCTTTTTATTGTTTTCTTAGGTCAAATTGGGTTTGATTAGATTCAAATCTAATTCATAGTTTCATTTGCTTTCCATTGAAATTGTGATTTGATCGTTGGTTCAGTTAGATCTGTTCTGAATCAAATCACAGTTTTAATTTTGTTTTGTTTTATTTTCAAAATCAACCTCCAAAGTTCGTCTAACACGCCCACGAAACATATAAATAATAAAATTTAACTTTCCTCCCTGTGTTCGACCTGTATGCTACACACCTGTATGCTTGCAGAATTTATTACAAATGTCGCGCTTTTCTAATTCATAGATTAGCGTCGATCAAGTTTTTGGCGCCGTTGCCGGGGAGGCAATAATTAAATTTTATCGTTTATTTAATTTCTGATTCGTGTTAGTTTTTATTTTATTTCGTTTTATTTTCCTTTTGTTCATTCGTATATACAGAAAAATCTTGATCAGTAACATGGTGTATCAATTACGTTGATATGGTCATGAACTAAGCAAGAAGAAAAAAATAACGTGCCAAATTTTCTTTGATTCCCTACCTGCTTTCAGTACATAGCATTTCTTTCTTTTCAAGCAAAAAAAAAAAAAAAAAAGAATCTTGCTAGTTTTTGTTTGATTTCGTTCCATTTTATTTCTCAATCTATTTCCTTCCATCTTACAATTTCTTTCCCCATTTCAAAAAAAAAAAAAAAAAAGAAAAAAATTTCTTTTTTTTGCAATTTCTTTCCTTTCTCTGCCGTGAACGTCATCTGTCCCTTTTAACCCCTATCGCCGCCCAGCACCCACATCCTTCAAACAACTTTCACCATACACCATATTTAACCCCAACCAAACAAGTTGTACCTTCCACAATCAACCCACCACAAACCCCACGTTGGTTTCACCTGCAGGCGAAAAAAAAATTTCACAACCTTCACATACAGCACAAACCACACCCCCTTTCACCTCTTACGTCACCTACCGTTCTCATCCACAGCCTCGCGCCAGTCTTACCCAGAACGCAACCCGAAACCGCGAGCACAAATTCGAGAAACCCCCTCAGCTTCTACCCTAAATCGCAGATCCGCAACCGGACACCTCACCTAGCCTCCAACCACGGACGAAACCCTTCTGATCTCTACGCTGCAAACCCATCAAACAAAGCCGCCATCCTCCTCAAATAGTATTCCCCTTCACATCACCTAGCACAGTGCTTCAAACAACAGACTTCATAAACCAACGAGGATCTCCTCCTGTCTGCCACTGCATAACACACAACAACCTCAAAAACTCATGCCAAAATATCAGTAAAACGCTCAACAACATACCCCCAAATACCACAAATCCGAACCCAGTAGCCGAACCCTAAGTTATTCGATTTCGAAGAAAAAAAAGAGGCCGGCGCCTTTACTTGTTTCAAGGGGATTTCGATTTTCTTTTCTGAAAGGGGGTGAAAGATCAATTGCCCTTATCGTTTGTTAGGATATATAATCGTATTATATTGGTCTCTGTGTTTGTGGTGGGTTCCGAATAAAATAAAGAGGATGTTTG
Organism: Allium sativum; assembly: GCA_030737875.1. Taxonomy (NCBI): domain Eukaryota; kingdom Viridiplantae; phylum Streptophyta; class Magnoliopsida; order Asparagales; family Amaryllidaceae; genus Allium; species Allium sativum. The sequence continues at coordinate 824,912,327 of CM060919.1, read as the reverse complement.
TTTCAAAGCTGAATTGAAATACTCCGTTCCGAATTGTAATCATTTCGGAGTGATTTTTGGAGGAGGCTTGTTATATTTGGGTGAGATTCACAGTAGTTTATTTCTGAAATTTAAAGGGGGGGCGTGAGTTATTTTGGGTGAGAAAACTAATTGTTGAATTTTGTGAGATATTTTCTATGATTTTGGTGACTTGAGCGTGGAATATTTGTTGCTGAAGATTCTCTGATTTGTTACACTTGTTTGGGACACAGGGTGACATAATTCAAGTTGGCTTTTGTTTGTTTGTTTTGGCTTTCTATTTCAAATTTTGCATCCTTCTCCCTTAATTTTTTTTAAAGAAAAAAAAAGGGAGAGAGTGAAGCAGAAATCAATCGAAATCAAAATCAAGAACTCGATTCGAGAAAAAAAAAAGTAAAAAGATTCGCTTCCTAAAAATAAAAAAATAGGGGACGCATTGTTGATTTTTAATTTATTTTCCCTCTGTTGTGTTTTGGGAAATTGGGGGTCTACTGCCTTTTATTGATGTGGCTATTGAAGTGCTTGGATTTTTCTGTATTTACTCTAAGAAGATTGGTGATGCTTGATTTGTGTGCTTTTATTGGTGCGTGGGCCTGCTTGTAGTTTTTGTTGAGCCCAATTTTTGTTTCAGTTAAGTTTAGTTCTTGTGTTTATTTTACTCTTTCTTTCCCCTAGCTTAGCTTTTAATTTTTAGTTTTTTTTAATTGAGTTTTTTTCTATTTTGTGTTTGTTTCTTTTAGTTAAACTAGTCGGTTTTTAGTTAGTTTTATTTTAATTTCAAGTCGATTTCTGCTTCCCTTTCGTTGTTTCATTTTATTTTATTTTCTTTAAAAAAAAAAAAAAGGGGAGAATTTTTCAAGCTTTTAATAAAAGGGGACAACAACAGAAAGCAGCGGACGATTCAGATGGGTTGGAGCGGTTGCACACCAAGTGGGGTGTGAACGCGCTAGCGCTTCTCAAATTCACTGGAGGACTGCCGATCAAGGTGAAAGCTTTTAAAACTCTACAGGTGCTCTGCCGCAAAGAAAAATATATATATAGACAATTGTTGTAAAAAAATTCTGCAGGGGCAGCGGCTTTGAATGTACAATTTTTAATTTTTGCAATTATCTGTGTGATTTCTGTTTTTTTTTATTCTTTCTGTTAAGGGCAATACCCCAATTCACATAAGGTGAGGGATTTCATCACCCTTTCCTTAGCCCACAAATTGCATTTCATCGTAGAATCTGACTAATAATAACGGTTAGACGTTGGACTTAAGGGAGTCACGGGCTCATATAGGGCTTAATTATATTGTGATAGTTGATTCATTTGGAACGAATTATTTCTTGGTGTCTAGACTACGGCAGAGAAATAACCGTTTATAAATATTACGGTGATTCGTAAATATTATATCGGTTGTTACTCTGAAGGTACTTAAACCTTCGGCTGCATTGCTAGGGTGATTCCTGGTGCACCGATAACTCCTGTCCGTTAACTGGCTGAGAAATCTTTTGATCTAAGTAATCAAACGCATCACTTTATAATTTTGGGTTAAGAGCCAATAAGGACAGAACACTTCATTGTAGCTAATTTCTGTGCTTGCATTCAACAACAATGAGCGAAAAAAGTGTTAGCCAACAAAATTCTCCTAGGGGTTCTCGAATCAACCAAAATTTTCCAACCGAATTGGATCAAAATCGAGTGAATCAAAACTTTCCAAACTTTGGGGATCAAAACCAAATAAATCAAAATTTTCAGAACCTCAATATCCAAATGGATAGACCCCTGTCTCTTCGTGAACGATGTTATCCAACTAGGACCGTCCAACCCTCTGTCATCGTTTTTCCACCACCTGAAGGAAACAATTTTGAGTTGAAACACTCCTTTATTCAAGGGGTACCAAAATTTACTGGGTCTGAAAATGCTTATGAATTTCTGAGTGAATTTGAATTGTATGCGTCCACAACAAAAATGCAACAATTGTCTAACGAATCGATCAAGCTAAGGCTAATCCCATTTGCACTACTTGAAAGCGCTAAAAGATGGCTAAATTCTCTTCCAAAACATTCCATAAGAAGTTGGGATGAATTTGTCACTGCATTTTTGAAAAAGTTTTTCCCTTTCCATAAAACTCTCAAAATCCGAACTGAGATAAATCAATTTTGTCAAAATGAGGGGGAAACTTTTTCAAAATATTTTGAGAGATTCAACCAACTACTGTATAGTTGTCCTCATCATGGAATTCTAAAAGACAACTTGTGTCAAATTGTATATGAAGGGCTTAACTATCAATCTAAAACTCAACTAGAATCAATGTGTGGAGGAGATTTTATGTCTAAAACAGCCGATGAAGCTTGGCGGTTCTTAGAAGATTATTCTGAAAAGGACATGCAATGGGAATCAATTCGCGTTCCCAATCGTACTTCTACTAGAGGAGTGCATGTCGTGGACCCAAATCAAATTCCCGTAGAAAATCAAACTCCTCAAGCCGGAGAAGGGTTACCTCACTACTACTCTCAGGACCAAGCCAATGCTATAGCTCAAAATAACCCTTACTCAGCCACGTACAATCCTGGTTGGAGGAACCACCCAAACTTTTCTTGGTCAAACCCCAATAATTCGGCAAACCCATCTCACATGCAACCCTTTATTCCCAATCCGAATTACCAAGCTCCACCCCCCAATTCTCAAACCTCTCAAGCTGCACCTCAATCCAAACAACCGTATAGGCACCCCAATTTTCAATCATCGAACCAATCCTCTCAATCTTCTCAACCATCACAAGATATTGTTCGATTAGAAAAACAAATAAATAATCAAGACGCTAAAATCGACCAACTAATGCATATGATAAAGGAAATGGTGAAAAATAATGAGAAAGGAAAGTTGCCTAGTCAACTCGAAGTGAATCCAAAGTATAACCCTCGTGCTGTAAATTCTTGTGAGGACGAAAACCATAATCCAGTCAACGCTATTACAACCCTTCGATCTGGAAAGAGGATTGATAATAACGTGGACGACCCTGACGAACCTTCTAACTCGACCCCAATCCCTAATCTTGATGATCACCCATTGGCTTCGAATGCCAATTCTTCCAAACCTCAAATTCCCTTAAATGTTGGCAATCCCAACAGTTCTTCTCCCAGTGTCGGCAAACCCGACCCACCTTCGAAAACTAATGTTGGCAATCCCAACATTTCATCTTCTACACCCCTACCACCTTCTTCTTCGAATGATGAAACTGATCGTAGAGTCGAAAAACCAGTTGCTCCTTTTCCCCATAGACTCAATAATAAGAAGAAAGCAGCAAATTTCGATAAAATTCTGGAAATTTTCAAACAAGTCCGTGTGAACATTCCTCTTTTAGACACCATTGAACAAATCCCTCAATATGCCAAGTGTCTTAAGGAATTGTGCACACAAAAACGTGCGACCAATGTCCCAAAAACCGCCTTTCTAACTGCAAATACAAGCTCTGTTCTTTCAAATCTTGCCCCAGTCAAGTACAAAGACCCTGGCTGCCCTACGATTGATTGTAAAATAGGAAACACTCACATCTCTCGTGCCCTACTCGACCTTGGTGCCAGTGTCAACCTTCTCCCTTATACTGTCTATCGTCAACTTGGACTAGGGGAGATTAAACCAACAAACATCACACTTCAACTTGCCGATCGATCTGTCAAAAAACCATTGGGAATTATCGAAGACGTCTTGATACAGATCGAACAGTTCTACTTCCCTGTCGATTTTATAGTTCTAGAAACAGAGCCTGTCTCAAATCCCAACGTTCAAATACCATTGATCTTAGGACGCCCCTTCTTAGCAACCTCGAATGCTGTCATTAATTGTAGGAATGGTCAACTTCGACTTTCCTTCGGGCACCTAACCATTGAGCTAAACATCTTTAATCTCAACAAGCAACCTAGGGATTTTGAGATCGATGAAATTGACATGATTCAAACCACAGTTGATGAAACCTCTAATGACACTTCTGAAGCCCTGAAAATGTGTCTTGACCATTTCAATCCTGATTTCGACGAACTCGAATACATTTCTGAACTAAACAAAATTCTTGACTCCGACACTTCGCCACCTGAATCTAACCAAGGAATGTTGACCAATGTTGATACACAAGAACTTCCTAAGTTAGACCTCAAACCCTTGCCACCAGACCTTAAGTATGCCTACCTAGACTCTTCAAAAACTTTTCCCGTAATCTTGGCTTCCGATCTTACCGAGGACCAAGAAGAAAAACTTTTGGATACCTTGCGGGAAAATAAGGACGCTTTGGGGTGGGAAATTAGCGATATTAAAGGAATTAGCCCATTAATTGTGGAACATCGCATACATTTAGTTGATGAGGCTAAACCCACCCGTGAGGCTCAAAGGCGATTAAACCCAAACATGAGAGAAGTGGTTAAGGAGGAGATAATCAAATGTCTAGACAATAACATCATCTATCCCATCTCTGATAGTACTTGGGTGAGTCCGGTACAAGTTGTACCAAAGAAGTCGGGAGTCACAGTGATCAAAAACGACAGTAATGAACTCGTCCCAACAAAAATCAAAACCAAATGGCGTGTGTGTATCGACTATCGAAAGCTTAACTCAGCAACACGAAAAGACCATTTTCCCTTGCCTTTTATTGACCAAATGCTCGAACGCTTAGCGGGACATGAGTATTACTGTTTTCTCGATGGATACTCTGGCTATAACCAAATTCCTGTTGCTTTGGAAGATCAACATAAGACCACCTTTACTTGTCCCTTTGGAACCTTTGCTTATCGTCGCATGCCTTTTGGTCTCTGTAATGCCCCCGCGACTTTCCAAAGGTGTATGATGAGTATTTTCTCTGACATGGTGGAAGAATTCTTGGAAATATTCATGGACAATTTTTCAATATATGGATCATCTTTTTCCCAATGTCTCACTCATCTAGAACTCGTCCTTAAGCGTTGTAAGGAGAAATCACTCGTGCTTAATTGGGAAAAATGTCACTTTATGGTGAAAAGGGGGATAGTTCTAGGTCATGTCGTCTCCAAAGATGGCCTAGAAGTCGATAAATCCAAAATCAATTTGATTGCTAATTTACCTCCTCCTAAGTCTGTCAAAGATGTTCGCTCATTTCTTGGCCATGCAGGATTCTATAGAAGATTCATTAAGGATTTCTCAAAGATTTCAAAACCTCTCTCGAATTTACTTGCTAAAGACGTAAAGTTTGAATTTTCCACTGATTGCCAAACATCTTTTGAAACTCTTAAATCACTCTTGACCACAACTCCCATCATTCAACCTCCTGATTGGACTCAACCCTTTGAACTTATGTGCGACGCTTCTGACTTTGCAATTGGAGCCATCTTGGGTCAGCGTATCGATAAACTCCCTCGAGTCATTTACTACGCTAGCAAAACCTTGAACGAGGCCCAATTGAATTACTCAACTACTGAAAAGGAATTTTTGGCAGTTGTTTTCGCTCTTGAGAAATTCAGACCATATCTCATAGGATCCAAAGTCATAGTTTACACTGACCATGCTGCTCTACGATATTTGCTTTCTAAAAAGGATGCCAAGGCCCGCTTGATTCGTTGGATCCTTCTTCTTCAAGAATTCGATATAGAAATACGAGATAAAAAGGGTTCTGAAAATGTCGTAGCTGATCATCTCTCTCGAATTGTGCACGAAAATGATAACGACACTCAAATCGATGACTATTTTCCTGACGAACAACTCCTTTCGATCTCTAACACCCCTTGGTACGCTGACATTGTGAATTATCTTGTCACACAACAAATGCCCGCTGAATGGTCGAAACAAGATAAACAAAAATTTCTCTCAAAAGTTCGAAACTTCTATTGGGATGACCCATATCTTTTTAAATACTGTCCAGACCAAATCATTCGAAGGTGTGTGCCCGATCATGAACACCAAAGTATTCTCTCCTTCTCACATGACCATGCTTGTGGCGGTCATTTTGGTGCAAGAAAAACTGCTGCAAAAGTTTTGCAAAGTGGTTTTTATTGGCCCACACTCTTCCGTGACGCTTTCGAATTTTGCTCTAAATGTGAGCGATGTCAAAGAACGGGTCGAATCTCTAAGCGAAACATGATGCCTCTCAACCCCATTTTAGTGATTGAGTTATTCGATGTTTGGGGCATCGACTTCATGGGACCATTCCCCAATTCATTTGGGAATCTTTACATCTTGCTGGCAGTAGATTATGTCTCAAAATGGGTTGAAGCCATTCCGACCAAAACCAATGACAACAAGGTTGTTGTCAAATTCCTCAAAGAAAACATCTTTTCACGCTTTGGCACACCTCGAGCTATCATTAGCGATAATGGCACTCATTTCTGTAATCGTGCTTTTGAGTCCTTACTCAAGAAATACTCAATCACACACAAGCTGTCGACCCCCTACCATCCACAAACGAGTGGGCAAGTAGAAGTTTCCAATAGACAAATCAAACAAATTCTTGAGAAAACCGTAAATTCCAATAGAAAAGATTGGTCTGTAAAACTGATTGATGCACTTTGGGCTTTTCGCACTGCTTATAAAACCAATCTAGGGATGTCACCATATCGATTAGTCTTTGGAAAGGCATGTCACTTACCTCTTGAATTAGAGCATCGCGCTCTTTGGGCCATAAAATTTTTGAACTTTGACTTAGAAAAGGCTGGCTCACACAGGAAGTTACAAATTTCTGAATTAGAGGAATTGAGAAATGAGGCGTATGCAAATGCGAAAATCTACAAAGAAAGAACCAAAGCCCAACACGACAAAAACATACTTCGTAAGGAATTCAACGTAGGTCAAAAAGTTCTTTTATACGACTCTAGACTTCACTTGTTTCCAGGAAAACTCAGATCTCGATGGACTGGACCTTATGTCGTGAAAACAGTATACCCTCATGGAGCGGTTGAAATTGAAAATCCTAGAGATGGAAAAGTCTTCAAAGTAAACGGTCAACGACTGAAACCATTTTTGGAATTCGAGCAATATGATGAAGATGACTCTCTCGATCTGCATGATCATCCACCATGAAATCAGGTGGTACACGTTCTTTTTCTTTTATTTTTCATTTTTTTTTCTTTGTTTTTCTGCCTTAGACAGTTGGGACACTGTCTGAATCAAGTGTGGGGGGGAGTCTGCATTTCATCCATTTTCATTTTTCTTTGTTTTTATTTCTTTTTATTTTCAGCCATTTAAGTAGGACCATCATGCATTTTAGACTGTAGTAACATGCCATTTTTTTTTGAAATACGACTCATTTTCAATTGATATAACAAAATAAGTTTACAATTTTTAGCCAGTTGATAGTATTTTTCTCTCTCAACTTAGATCGAATAGGAAATATAATGAAAAGTTTGATTTTGAGGGATAATAGTGTAACCGGTACATAGGGAGATTCTTAGGTGATGGCCATGAAATCTATTCTATATTGTAGACTTTGTTTAAATAAGTGGAGGACTTAAAATGCTTATATTGGCTTTTCAAATCTTTAAAACTAAGTTGTGTTAAGTTGAATTCGCGCAACTCTCTTTTGTGCTTATATTTTCGATAATAATAATAATAATAGTATTCCAAGGGTATCCAACATTGCTTGTATATCGAGCGTTGGTGTGCAAACCCGCCAAGCTCTATCCGACACGTTGTTGACAAAGTCAAAGTTGGAATATCTTGGTCTCATTCTATGAGATTGGACACCTAAGGATTACCGACACGTTGTTGACAAAGTCAAAGTCGGCCTGCACAATCCGCCAAGCTCTTTACCTGCTCTCCGTTAGTCCGCGAGGCAGTGCATGGGTGGTAAACCTTGGTCTTTTTAGTTAGGTGTATGTACTTAATCATAAATCTTAAAATTTTATAGAATAAAGAATAAGCGATGATACCCAAACACTTCTTGACCTTATTGATTTGACTAGCCATACATGAGAAAATTAGAATACCACTTTGCAAACTGTGCCAAGCAAACTAAGAATTTATTTCATGGCTGCACTATGTTATCGACCGAACTAACTGGCCAAACTGGAATTTAACATTTGAAAACTTGATTTATATTGAAAATTTGTGACAAGTCGAGGTATCTAAAATAAAATCAACTGATTAGAAATTATTAACTTAATTTGTTGTACCACTTTCATGAAATAAGTCGTGTTTTCATTTTTCATTTTTATTTGCATATGTCCATTGCATTCATGTAGTTTCATTAGAATCATAGCATACTGCATTTGGATTTTGTGGGTAGTATCCGCTGAAAACCCTCACGAGACACCACTCGTCCTACTAGGGACACCTAGAGGTTTAACGGCTTGTTGCATACGCTCAATGCAATCGTGTTTCCTACGAAAGTGCGACCTATCTAGTTTAGTTTTTCATTTTTTGTTTTACTCGAGGACGAGTAAAAGATAAGTGTAGGGGTATTTGATTGACATAGAAATGTGTTTATTTTATGCTCTTATTTCTTATCTTTTGTATATAAATAAATATTACTTGGGTATTGTTTTGTTATTTTTACAGATAGTCCAACCCAGCCCGCATGCAACCAGAAATGTAGAGAAATAGAGTTCAATTTGTTGTGTATTTGCATTTTGAAGAATTGTAGATGAAAATATCACATCTAGTTGCTGTTGGACAAGAAAAGAATTGATAAAAGGCTTTGAACATCACAAATCAATGAAGAAGTGTCAAGAAAACAAGAGGAAAAGAGAAAAGGCCCAAATTTGCTTTATTTATCTAAGGCCCATTTATGTTCTCATTGTAAAATAATTGGTGATGTAATGTCCAGGCCCATTTATCATTAGGATTAGGGTTAGGGTTTGGCTATCTACCCTATATATACCCTTGTAATGGCATTGTAGCCACCATCCTATCTCATCTCTTATTCCATTGTTCTAATAAAAGTTCTTCTTTCTCTTTTATTTTCTGCATTTCTTTTGTTTTCTTAGCAACTAGTGTTGTCTATACGATTAGATTCGGTAGAACACTATTTGTATTTTGCACTTATTTGCATTAGTGATTTACCGTCTGATTAGATTCAGTGGAAATCCTAATTTTAATTCTTGTTTGTTATTTCAATTTCTGCAATTTCAATTTCTGCTTTTTATTATTTTCTTAGGTCAAATTGGGTTTGATTAGATTCAAATCTAATTCATAGTTTCATTTGCTTTCCATTGAAATTGTGATTTGATCGTTGGTTCAGTTAGATCTGTTCTGAATCAAATCACAGTTTTAATTTTGTTTTGTTTTATTTTCAAAATCAACCTCCAAAGTTCGTCTAACACGCCCACGAAACATATAAATAATAAAATTTAACTTTCCTCCCTGTGTTCGACCTGTATGCTACACACCTGTATGCTTGCAGAATTTATTACAAATGTCGCGCTTTTCTAATTCATAGATTAGCGTCGATCAGAAACCATCAACAACTATTCCAGCATCCATTTGGAAATCTAGAATTGTTATGGAAAACTATTTAATCCATTATATTCAGCTGTATCAAGATGACATCGCATTTATTATAAAATAAACGCGTAATCAACCCCTTCTCATGATGCTAGAAACCAACAACACTTAGTCCATATGGAACCAACCAACACGGTTGAGTTCATACTATCTCTCCTTGAGTTGAGGAATCATGTTCGGTAATATACAAAAGCGATGTCCACTAACAAAATGTCTCTTCTGAACCAGTACATCTCCAACTCGACATACATGAACAACTACATTTCCTATACATGCATATAGGAAATCTCATAAGGCAAAGAATTTTCAACCATTGCAGCTAATAAACGTTGAGGTAACTCTTGGGGAAGATAAATCTCGATGATGCGACACCATCAATGTCTCTAACCCTTTTGCTAATAAACAGTGCCTCCAACTCACCAGAACGAAATTTACCGCCATCGACTCCAAATCGGGAGTCGACTAATTGTTCTCACACGAATTTGGTTATTGACTAAAATGCAAAAACTCTCCATTCGAAAACAAACCACACTTAAACCACACACACAACTAAGTGAGTACTATCAGCCTCTCATTCCTGCTTGAAATGAGAAATCAACATACTCATGGGTCAACTCCAACTTCCAAACCATTAAGACTCTCGAGGACTCATAGCAACACCCTACTCGAGATAATGTGACCCAAGCACTCCACTTTTCTCAATGAAAATTGAAATTCCAACAAACAAAGCATAAGGTATGTCAGTTCACTGGTTGGTCCAAACAACCCAACCAACCAATCAAGATCAAAACAGCCTATAAAATGATTTAGTCGACATACACCAACCAACCACTCACTATTGGTAAAATTTCCTCGAGATTCCCAACCGAAAGAACATCCATGACTATATCGATACGCAACTCGACTCAAACATAGGGCAATCTGGTCACCTCATCGAATATGCCCAGATACTCTCAAGCTACAAGCTCAGGTAACGACTCATTACTAGAGAACCTTCATAACCCGCTATCATCCAATCATAAATGACTCGCCTACTAAAGATCTAAGTCTCATCCTACTATCGCTAAACTGATGACAACTCACTACTAAGCTTTGTCTTTTCTCATGATCGTCACCGACAACATCTCACTACCACCCATATTCCGTATTTTCCTAGTAATTGAACTTCTAAGCTTAAATATTAAGTCCAGTTAAGTTACAATCAGCTAGCAACAATTTAGCAAACATGTAACCATGACTCGATGAATTTCAAGTTTTAATGAACCTTGCAAACTGCCAGGTATATATTAACTATGTCATAATACTCCCCCATTTCGAGGCACAACATTAATCGCTATGCATGATGCAGTCACTCATAGTATTAACTTTCGACGACCAAACACGGGATGTTAACACATATATAGTCTAATTGATCCCTCGACATGGTAAGTCACAATCAAGAGAGACAAAATCAATTCACGATTCCCAATCTCATTCCATCCATTGAATCGCATGGTCAAATGGGACGATGAAATCTCGATGCCAAACCAAAACACATGTGGAAACACTATTGATGGAAACATATGTCGAATGGTGATGTTGCTATTTCCCGTTTTGTCGATGGAGCACTAAATGGAACGGGAAAGACAATCAACACATAAGCCCCTATGATTTATCCCAACAAATAGGACAAATTTCAAAGTTAGGTGCAAGTTCAAACATCGCGAGCTTACTTGATCGACTCCTCTAACAAACCTTCCCTTGGAATGGAATAATCACCCTCCGAGTCGATCCCATGACCCAGCCACAAACTCTAAACTTCAGAGTGACAAAGGTGAGAATTAACTTTACTTCGATATCACATCGAATTCAGTCATACTCTCCAACACAACACATCGTCTAAATTGAAGAACTCCTCATTGACATCTAAGAAGTCGATACAAACCTCCATCGAAGGAACTATGAATTGATCTCGAGCGAATCGATTTCGAAGACCCGAAATGATAACGACTCACGACCAATTCAGGCTCAGCCTTGGAATCTATTAAGAGTAAACTCCTAATTCATTCAATTCTAATTCCAAGTCATCAAAGAAAACCCTTGCAAGAACTCAAACATTCCTCGCATCACCATATTCGATTTTGTTCCAAGAAACGATATGCCACATGGATCATACCACTATTGAAAACAAAACTATAAATCGAGGAAAATGGTTCTCGATTCTGCCCGCACTGATCTCTAAAGACGAAGTAATTAGAAGTATTCCTCGCTCACCAGATTGTCTCGAATAAGTGGTCAGGACGATCAGTCACTAATAAAGAAAACTATTCCAATGGTAATCGTGTGCAAAACAACCTATGTTATATATACAAATAATATATATATTTAAAAACCAAAATATATCCAAATACATAGCCTATCGTATTTATTAATTCTCGAATTATGTATTTCTTATATTAAACAACGCAACCTGAGATCTAATACCCAATGTGATGACCGTCCATACACCACGGTGCTCATAACTATAAATATGCGTTGTACAAGCACTTGATTGATGTAAAGCAATTGTCAAATGAAACAAATTGAAAGGAAGAAAGAAAAGAAGGGAGTAGAAGAGAAAGAAGTAAACAAAATATAAACATAATCACAGAATCTTTTGTATATCTCACAGCGCATCAGATAACATATAATAATCAATCTGAGATATAAAATAGACGAGACAATACTAAATATACAAATCCATATCATCAGAGTATACATGCTCATATAGTTATACAGAACGCTAACGGAGTTTATACATGAGATAAATAAACCAACCTGATACACTGTATCCAAAATAACACATAACACTGTCAAGGATCCATAGTGTGACATAGCGGAATAAACAATAGTGATATATGCATAATATGTTAACCATCGCCAAATGCGGATCCACCTGTAAAGCTCCAGATAATACTCATACCTTCCACCTGGTCTGCTCATTAGCATCGACGATGAGAATCCAAGGTAATAAGAGGGAAATAAAACCTTATGTAAGACAAAAGTTTGGTGTGAGCGATAAACATATCTCAAGGTACTATAAATGTCGTAACAGTATATATGGCATAGATGTTATAGAGAATCATACCTGCAATGGCCCTACGTCCACAGAGTTAGCACATAACAACTGATATATTCCATATTGCGATAAACAACATATAGATATGGTGTGATAGATATCTAAGTACTAAATGGTGATGGATAAGTAAACATTCATAGCATTCATCAACCATCCTCGCATTCACTCACTCAGTGCGTAAAAAGCATACATAATTTGATACTTCAGTCACCCAATTAATCAAGGCACTGCTATGTCCTGCACATAACATGGACTAACTATGTTCCGCACATAGCATGGACTATCTATGTCCCACACACAACACTAACAACTCCTTTGCACACGTTCTCCGCAATAGAATCCATCTCTAAGCTATCCATAAGACTCCACCTGTAACAACCCAAATCTATTGAAGCCCGAGTTGTTTCGTGTAATGTCCCGTATTTTTAGCAATTGAATAATTAATTAATTTAATATCGATTTGACGATATCGATAACTTGAGTTAATTAAATAATTTTGATTATTTAAATAATTTTAATAATGGAATAATATTTTCAATTCTGAATGGTCGGAAATAAGTTGAATTCGCAGTAGTGTGTGAATTGGAAAATATATGAGATTTAATTCAATTTAGAATTGAAAAATATTAACGAATATATTTATATACGACAATTGAATGTATTAATTATAATATAAATTATAATTGAGCTCGAAACACCGTAGTAGTTCATAATTCAACGATTTGAACTTCAAATGCATATACAGGATTCGTTATAAATTGAATTTCTTTGAAAAGAAACGTTGGAATCTAATTAATTATATTTTTCTAATGGAAGAGAAAAATGGAGATTTCGTTTTATAGATTGTAAGTTATGTTCAAAGAAAAATTTCAAACAGTCGTTATGGAATTGTTTATAAATCATAATGACGTATTTAATTATAATTAATATCAGTTTGAAATTCGGATGGGATTTCTAAGATGTATTTATAATTTAATTTTTAGAATCTTACTGAAAATTTTAATTTGGAAAATAAGCAACTTTTTATTTGAAGTGTTTTATATCCTATATCAGCATTTTGGAATTTCACAAAGTAAGTCAATTTGTCTATTTTATTATATTTTTGTGATAGTGGTGTAATACTCGACACGACTGCATTTTTATTTTTGTCTGTAACGATCCATATGTGAATGGTGTTGTGCATAATGGGATAACCGTAATATAAAGAAATGTTAACTTATATACAATGCTCCATAAACATATTAGGCTTGATCATTTGATCAGCTACGTAAATTTATCAAATCCTAAGGCAGCACCATGCTTGTACATTATGAGGATCAATGTCTATTCAATAGCAAATCAGCAAAAACCTGTCTAAGAACGCACAACTTCTTTAAACTGTTGAACATTCAATTTAACCATCAAATATCAAAAGCATCCATTTTTACATAACTATTAATCGTTCATAGTTGTTTACCATTATTTTTATAGAAGTAGAAGCAAATGAAGTTTCTGGAACATAAAGAAGAAGGAAAAAAATCTGATGGGAGAATAATATCATATTATGTTAAACAAAAAGATTAATTTCATATCATGTTGGTTTAGTTTTATACAATATGACTAGGTTGCACATGATGTTTCTGCAATTTAGTGGTTTACAATTTAAATTAGACGAATGTTTTTGCAACTATATTTCTAAACTTAAATATATAAATACTTAGTAGCTAAGTCTTACTACACCATGCTTTACATCTCGCGTAGACATGTTCAGCTATCCTAAATGTGCACTATCCAAAGTAACAGCTAAGTCTACTTTGAAATTTGTCAACGCCTATCTTATACACCTTTCTTTTCCCATTTATTAACTTGTACCATGCTCAATTACTTAACGATGAATCAACCCACGAAGCTTCTGAAGCAAGTCTGATGAAACTCATATATAAATATAATTGAGCGACTTCCTATTTTCTTTTGGTTCCTCTTCACGAAATGGAATGCCATAGGTTCCATGTTTTTTTTTCAAAAAGCAAAAGGACAAAAGAAACTGAAACATGCTAACTACTCGACCAAACCAATAGATTCAATACATATCCCTGAGTTATTGTTGCAAATTTCTTCAGTCTCGTACCATTTTCAAGTGGGGCGAATTAGGGGTTGCGCGAATGCTAGGTTGACAAGGGTGAGTGGATGTTGTGGCGAAGGGTTGTTCTTGGGTGAAGTAGGAGACAGTTTCGCATGGAGTGATGTCGAACTCTGGGCGTGGAAAGGATAGTGAATGGCCGATAGTTCAAGTGAGGTAAAGGGAACGAGTTTGTAATGCATGTATAAAGGGTTCATCTTGTTTTTTTCATTAAGTTTGTTTTGCACAAAAGGGTGATGTGCAGGCGCATAATGTGCGGAAGGGATTGTTTCAGTGGCTGTTGCGTTCGAACGACGTTGGAGAAGGGAGGCTCAAGCTGGATGCGGGTTTAAGGAAATTGTTATAGGGTGTACGGGTTTATGTTTGAGGAGGAGGTATGAAATAACGTTAATAGCAAGGGAACCTGCGGCTTTCAAATAGTGGAGCAGGTCAAAATAAGGAGTAGAGGTGAGGAAAATAAGGAGCAGGGGTGCGTTGTTTGGAGGAATATGGGGAGTGTATTTCTTTGAGGAAAATGAAGGATAAGGTGAGGAAGGAAGGAATATATAATGAGAGCACGTTTTTAACAGGAACGGCTTCATTTATTCATGAGTATGAGAAGATTATTTGAAGGAAAGAAGAACGAGAGAAGCAGACTGGAAGTAAATAATGTTAGTGGTTTGAATGTGTTTCGTGGATTAGTAACGACGGATGGTGAGCATAATCGCCATTAAAACATATACTGGAGCGAACGGTCAGATCCGTTGTGATTGTAAAAGCCCAAATCTAAAGTTTTATTAAGTTTAAATTAAATTAAATCAGTGCATTAACTTTAAATTATTGTATCTGGCACATACGATAACAGAATTTCGAACGGTCAGATCCGTTGTGATCGTACGGAAGCAGGCTGCGTATTGGAACTGGCTTGGAGAGAATTGGAGATCGTGACAATTTTTTACAAAATTAAACGGCTAATTTGATTTATCAACCGTTAATCGTTATTCAGTGATTAACGAACAAGGTGAGTAAACTCATTAACGTTGTCCAGTTTTATAATTTTATAAACGCTATTTAATATTGATAAAAATGATTGAATGTTGCATGTGATGGTTGTTTGGATGATTTGCTAATTAATTGGTTGAATTAATGTATATATATATATAGTTATATATACAAATTGTTAATTGAATACTGATTTCATTTATTGAAATATTTCATATTGATATAAAATAAATGTTATTTCTGTTGATTAACATCTGTGGATGCAGGGAAACAGGTTGGAGGGATCCAACTGGATTCCTCAACAATTTTATTGTTGATTTTCATATATTACATTATATGATGTGACGAGTAATCCGTGGTTGATCATTGTATGGTTGGGATGTTTGAATGACATTGACCTGGATTAATTGGTATTAAAATATCATAAAATAAATTTGACATATATTGGAAAAGAAATTGGGGTATTTAAAAAGGAATTTCTATTTTTAAATAGAAATGGAATTTCGATTAGTAGAAAATAATAACTTGTTTTTGCTTATATAAAAACAAGTAATTTGATTTATAAACGATATTTATAAACGAAGCAAAATGATTACTATTAAATAGTTTTAAAAATATAAATTCAAGAGCAGAATTTATTTATAAAGGAAAATGGAAATCGGTTAAAAAAGAAAATGATGAAATTATTTTGATGTTCGAAATATGAATAAAATTGAAATAATTCAATAAGGATTTATAATTATAATTCGATGATGCCAAATGTGTTATTAGAATAATTTATTTTATGAGTATATAAAAATGAAATTCAGGATTTGATGAGATAAATAAATATTTGGATTTGTTATCAAATAGGAAATCGAGATTTAAATTATAACTTAAAGTCGGTAGCCACCACCAATTGCCCGTGTGCGAAATATGGGTCTCATCCTAGTTATATGTTATAAAATGATTTTATGAAATGAAATATGAAGTATGGGTCTATAAAGTAACAAGATAAGTGGGACGTTAAACTTTAATGACTTTTGTTGTTTAAATCAAGATATGATTTAATAAACTGAGTCCAGATTTATGTAGAAAAGTAATATTCACGTTATAAGATGAATAACGATTTAGAAGCAAACACCTTGCAAATTAAAGGGGTTATAAAAGGAAATTGATGAATGTTTGAATGATAAATTCAAACATAAATTTAGTAATAAAGTTAACATGAAACAGTGAGTTTTATTTCGACGTTCGGAATGTTATTTGAATAGAGAGTATTCAAAAGTGAGTTATATGTTGGAATTCGATTCTATCGAATTTAGGAAAGTACCATTTACTTTCTGGTTATAATCAAGATTTATTTATTTATCTAATTAATTAATTATTTGTTTATTTATTTAAATAGAAGTTATATTTTGAAATTAAATATTTCAAAAGTAGAGATTATAACTCTATCGTTATAATCAAAGATTTTTGTAAGGAAATGGAATCAATAATTGAATAGAGAGTTGTGTAAATAGTTTGTAAATAAGAAAATTAAGAAATAGAGTTCAGAACATCAGAAACTAATTGGAAATTAGTTACGTTGAATAGTTTTCTGAGTATCGATCTGATGTTGGTTTCGGCCGTCGGGGTTAATACTTGGAAAATTGTTCTCTTACTAAATGTAGGGTTAGAGACTGGTGGACGTTGAAGGATAGTGGTGCATGAATGAGATGGAAATGTTTTTCGATATCAATAAGAAATATTTTCTGAGATATAGAAACTAAATAGTTTAAAATAAATGGAAATGTTTTCCAAGGATCGGGAGAAGCCAAACGAGTTAGAGAAATATTTGGTAAAGATATTGAAGGGGAATTGAGAAATGAAATGATTATTTATAATTCTATTAAAAATGTTCAGTGTTGATTGATGATTGACCGGTAAGATTTTCATTTAGAAGTACGACCGTTGTTTGTACACATGTTTTTCTTTGATAGTTAAATCACCGACTATCAAAGTTTTTGACCATTTTCGTTGTCAATACGGAGAGTTCGGGATCAGATTTTTTATCTGAAAACCACTCCGTGTGGGCATGATCATTTTGAATCAAATAGATCGAAGACGATTGAAGACATAGTTTATACAAGGGTTATTCTGGCGATCCTAGGTAGAAATTGCCTAAGATGGATTTACAGAATATTTCCTTCGCGTTGTCCAATCCCAGGACAACTTGAATGGACGGATGTCTCGCGTAAGTTGATCGTTTCAAACGTATTTATGTTGGTGGCGGAGGAATTTGTTTCTCTTAGCTTATACCCGTGGTATTTTTGAGGAAATCAATTTGTGATTTGACAGATATGGCGATGTGGCATTCAAAGTAAGTAAAGGACTGATCTATTAAAAGGCACGTTACGACCTCAAGCCTCATCAACCAGGAAATGACGAAAATCGGGCTGGCAGCATGGCTAAGTGGGTCGCACCCAACTAGGATATATTGTCACCATCTAGAGAATATTCATATTTGTTACTTCTTTTTATTTCCATATCCCCCGGGAACGGTTATGTTTGTATACCAACCGTAAAGTGACAATATACTCAAAACAATCAAGAGAAATGAATGGTCGGTCATATGTGGCCGAGTTACAAGATGTCCTTGTTGAACTCCAGTGTATTACTTCTAGAGTACACTGATCGGAAGGTGGTTCCATACCTTGTCAGAGTTGGAAATCCATTAACCAATAAGAACCCGCTGCTTTTGATTGTATATTATGTATGTAGAGTATGAGATGAAAGCGTTCTACTTGATTTCTATCTACTTGATTTAGACATTATTATAATATCAGATAAGTATTGATTTCAAGAAATGGTTTGGCCATCATAGGGTAAAAACCTTCCATGTTTATGTGTGGATTGGTGCTGCGATTTTCCTTTCTTTTTGAAAAGGATTTTATAAAGTTAAACCGAAGTGTTGTGAGCTTACTCACACCAGTCACATGACTAACCCAAAGTTTATTTTGTTTTGTCTTCCCTAAACTCTTGGGTGCCCAAAATTTGTACGGGCAGTCAATTGGTCGGGATTTTACAGATACCATTAAAGGAGCTTGGAGCAGGATGCTTTAGTGTTGGATATATATATATATATATATATATATATATATATATATAGAGAGAGAGAGAGAGAGAGAGAGTTTTACGTTTTGATATTTATATGATGTACTCTGATGGTGATGAATGTAAGTACAAATACAGTTTTGTATTTCAAAGTATTGTTATAATATATTTTATTCGTTCCACTGTGAGATTTGTGTTTCATCTGTTGTGATCTTCTTCTTCTTCTATTCTAACTTTCTTTCTTTTTATTTCTCACCCTCTAACTTATTTCCATCAATGATCTGGTATTTCTGATGCTTGGATAGTCAACATGGGTTTTGTGTTGATTTTTAGGGTCAAAAATCCGCGTTTGTTACATTTCGTTTGGTATCTTGGGGAAATTCAGTGATTAATATTCTCACAACGAAATGGAATTAAATATAATAACAGGTAAACACTTACTAATATAATGACACTATCTAACAGGTGTCTCTAAGTTGTAGAATCTCAACCACCTGTCTAACCTGCGGGTTTGTTATGAGGAGGGGGTCAGAACAAAAGTTCTGGTGAATAGACAAATTATACTTTGTATAAATAACACTACATATACCATTATGTCAATGATTCATATTTATTAAGTTATTCGGGTTTAAAATATACTTTCGATTTTTCTGCAAAACTCATACCCTTCTACTCCCTGGTAGATTAACCTAATATACAATATATATGTAGCGATATGCATAATATATCGAGGTACTCCCCATATTACCCTCTGCAAGTGGTCCCCATCTTCTTACTATGAAAACGTATTGGACCTCCAACACTACGCCCCAAAGGCATACTAGGATACGTTGCAAAAGCTAATAAACCTCTACCACTACGCCATAAGGACCCCCTAATCCCTGAGTTCCTCCATGGAACTCATTCGGGGGCTTTCTACATATCTGTGTAGGACAACCTTGTTTGGCCTGCAATACAGGTATCCAAAGATAGGTCTGTCTCTTTAGGTGGCCTTCGTAGTTCCCACCAAACTTGCCCTCTACTAATGAAAGACTATTTAAAGAGCTAAATGACCTCCCTACCATCCAATCTAAATAAAAATGTGGTCCCTCATCCAGTGACCCGATAGTAAAAGATCAATGGCCTCTTGGCTTAAATCCAGTCTTTCTCGCACACACATTCCGATTGACAATGACAGGTATTCAACGACCTACTATCCTTTATTGGATCCCGACCATGAAGCCTCCCACTTGAGGCAGCCGCCGAATCATCCTAAGGTTATTCCCATCAGTCTTTAGGCTGTTCACCGTCAAAGATGCAACCAACACATGCTCACCGGATGGAACTGTACATACCACGCCTCTGTGGGTATAACTTCCTTAGACTTACCACAAAGGGCCAGAATGGACCACTGCTTAGTATAATATTTATTAAAATTAATTCCTCAATTATAAGTTTATTGATAATAAGGCTACTCTACTCTTTCCCATTTAATAATAACCTCATGTTATAATATTACCACAACTATATTCATGGATTTTGCTTATTAAACTTATTTCCTAAAGACTAGGTTCATTTATAATAAGCTTTTACTTTCCATTTCATATTTTAATTATAACCTGTATGTTATAATCCTACTTGTCCATATGACAATCTTACCTATTATATTACATTCCTGTCTTGTTTAATTTATTATAATAGGTTACATTCCCCGTTAGACGAAAAATTGGTTTTAACACCCAAACTAGTTATGATTTCAATGAAATAGAATCAAAAAGCAGTAAAGAACACACGATTTATAGTGGTTCGACGTTAACGAGCCTACGCCCACTTTGTTTTCTTTTGATTGATGATTTGAATACAAATATAGCAATGATTCTCACTCAACATCACAATAACAATGCATAAACGCGCTTAAATTCCTCAAAAACGGACTTTAAGGGATGACTTTGATCTGATTATGATTGTAGAATTCGGCAATGGAGGAAGTATGGACTGAGAATTTTCCTAAAGATCCCTTCAAATGCCTCTAGATGGTGTATTTATAGGTGAAAAATCTCCTTGAAGTAGCTCCGGTTCGGAATTGCATGGCATCCACCCCTTGAGAGTCGGGTTCAGAGGCTCCAAGATGGCTACAGCGCACTGATTTAGTAGGAGATTGTGGGAGAAATGGTCAGATCTTGTCCGAGTCTTCAGGGGATATGCAGAGCAACGACTACAGATTCGAAGGGAAAGAGGGGTTCGGATCGGGGCCTCCGATCCGATCCGATGATGCAACTTGTTGTCCCTTGATGTTGCTGACGTACTCATCCGATCCGAACCGTTTGGATTGCTTGCTTTCTTCTGATGCCGCTGAAGTGTTCCTCCGATCCGAACCGCCGAAGCCACCTGCTTTATGATGTTGATACCATACTCTTCCGATCCGATCCGATGTAATCTCTGAATTCTTGATCGTTACTTACCTCCTGCGCTATCTTCCTCCGATCCGATCCGATTAGTGTCTTTTTTCACTATTTGCTCTTTGTGTAGCCTAGTTCACAAAGTAGGCTAACATTTTTCCCCCTCGAAGTACACTCTTATTTAAGATAAAGTGTGCTTCGAAGCAATTTACAGAACATCCTTTGAATTAGAATCACTGAATGATCGCCTCCATCTACTTGTAGTGTCACTTCATAAAGTCGTGGCTTTTGCTGCTTATATATATATCCATAATCCATATGAATTACTTTCTTCATTTTCAAACAATTTGGAGAGCTTTTATTTAACGTTCATTGATTGTTTCAGGTAAGCTTTTTCTTTACTTTTCCTCAAATTCACCCTACGTGTCAAATTAGTGTACATGGCCTCTTTCAGTTCGGATTCCGATCCGAATGGGTTTCCTCCTGTGGCACACCTGACCGGATACATCGAACCTATGATTTTCACGGGGATCAATAGGCCATAGGGCCTTGGTGGGCTTAACCTCTGGTCCGAATGGGTTGAGGGATTCTGGGAATACGAATGGTCATCACGACTTCATATAAGTACCCCCCCTCGTCTCCTTCTTCCTCTTCCTTTCTTATTATCCTTTTCCAGCGAAATTTACATCAAAACCCTAGCATTTTAAAAACTCTGAAACTCTTCTCGTTTTAATCTCCGAATTCAACGCATAGGTAGTTTTATAATCTTGAATCTCATATTTATAATTGCTTTTAGCTTCGATTCGCCGTTTCTTCGAACGATTCCAACGATGTATTCGATGAACTCCGCCGCCATGACCGCCTCCACTCCATCGTCGTCGTTAATGGTGTTAAGTTTCTCTCGAGGCGACGGTGGAGGGGCTAAGATCCTTTGTTGAGCGTTCGAATGCGTCAATACTCGATTTCAGTTAGGACTTTCAACGTAGGATCGAGCTTGACCCCGAAGAGGAGGAAAAAAGGGAGAGGAGAAGTGCAGGGGATCGGCTCGGATGACAGGGAAGAGACGAGAATGGGGCTCAACTGACCGGATCGGGTCGGACTTGCAAGCCAAGAGAAGAACAGGATTTACTTGACTGGACCAGATCGGAGTGTGAAACAAAGAAGAGGAGAAGCATGGTTGTACAAGTCGATCCGGACCGTCCTAGTGTTCACCTCTGAACCGATCCGATTTTGGTCACTGGGTATCAACTCTTGTCCCAGGCTAGCATAAGGCCTTCTTCCTGATCTGATCCTAGTGTGTGCGTCCGAACCGAACCGAAAAACAACCTAAGACTGTACATAAGACCTTGCTTAGTTGGTCAAACCAATTCTTAATACAATCTTCAACTTAATGGACAGTTAGGATAGTGCCTTGCGAACATAAACAAATATCAAGAACTGTTCTGACCATTACTGCTTCCTTGGACCTTTACATTATTCTTTCATGTATTTGCTTTGCATCTTTGTTACACGTAGCACACACTTTAGTTCACATACACACACGGGGGACACGGGCAACTTTACTCTAATCCTTGTCATTGTTTCTTCAATAGTCTAGTGATCATGGCCGAGAGACGTTCTTCTAGATTGGAAAAAAAGATGGAAGTTGCGGAAACTTCTGAGAGAGTTACCACTGATGACATATCTTCTCCTTCAGACCCCGAATGGGGAGACGAGGGCTCAGATTATGAAGTAGGAGCACATAACAGCGAAACGCTTTCTGACAGCGAAGTTTCTCAAGGCTACGAAGAGGAAGGAGGGATTGGAGATGATCGAGCTCCTGAAGAATTTGAGTCTGCCATCATATTGGAATCACCTCAAGATTCTGTTGAATCGACGATTGACAACGACAAACTTGCTCGAATACGCTTAAAGCACGGGATACTGAAAAAGGATACCCTGGTGCCATCGAAAACTGACCGTCCTCACAACCTTCCAGAAGGATTTATGGCAATCACCCGATTGATGTGCATGGTTAGGGATATTCCACCGTTTTCTCCTTTTGTTGTCGACTTTCTAAGACAGATGCGGATTGCCCCCATGTAGCTGCATCCCAACTCCTATGCTTACCTATATATCTTATATGTAGCATACCGTGAGATCTTAGGTACAGAGCTCACTTTCGATGACGTTCATTTCTTTTATAACTTCAAGCATCGGACTCGAGAAACTCCTTTCTCTTACTTCGAATCAGTCCCAAAAAGGAAAATAATTTCAGCGCCGTTCAGCAGCAAGGCCGGCGATTCCAAGCTGGAATGGTTTTATATAAGGCAACAGCCGAGATGTGCTAGGAGATGGAAAAAATCAAGTAAAGCATTGGTTTTGTAAATCTCAACTCTGAATGTCCACGCCACCACATTAATCCGTTTTCTTTTTGTTTGCAGTTGATAATCCAAAACAAATATCAGGTCAAGTGTTCTTTGATCGGATGCATCGGCTCCTCAATGGCGACCAAAAATTTCTAACTATTGATGAAGTCCTTATGGATGAATATATTCATCTTCACGGGTTGCTGTCCATTACCCGTAGCATAGGTCACTGGTCGGGTCCATATGTATACATCCCTCCAGTGGACGTAATTCCAGAAACGGGCGAGAGCTCGAAAACTCCCACGATGCCACTTCGAACTTCACCTTCTCCTTCTTCAACTCAGGACGACGAGCTGGCCAACATGGCCAAAAAACACTGAGAAGGGTACATCGTCCCTGAGGATGCTATCTCTCCGGAGAAGTCGACGTCTTCCAAAGAACCGCCAATATATGCTTCCCAAGCAGATGCCCCTAGTACCGTTGATCCTACATTTCAGGGTTTAGGAGATCTCCCCTTACCTGAAACTATCTACACTTCAGAGGATTTTGGAACAAATCCTTTAGTTTTCACTTCTTCAGAAGAGACCACTCCCGCTAAGGCCAAAGAGCCCAGTCGCACTAGTCTAGCTTCGGACTCGGGTTTGTCGGGGGGAACAACACTTAGGATGCACTTAACACAATTGCACCACATTTCGCAGCACTTACTTCTCATGAGAATACTGATTCTGAATTCCATTTGCATTGTTGCGCAGGTACAATGTCTCGTGCTCACTATGACATCAGGAAACTTCGTCGCAGCATGACTGGCCCCCTTCTGACGCTGAGCATGATCGCCGCGAAGGCCGGGGTAGAGAGGATAGAGGGCCTCATGACTCTTATCAGTCGCGGACCTCATGCTCTCGCTCCCCCGTTCGGTCGGATTCAGAACGATACAAAGGCTACCAAGGCCATCGAGGAGAAGACACGTCACAGTCAAAAGATCAAATCTCTTCTCAAGAAAAACGCAGTAGGGAAAGGGGCCTGCCGAAACATAGCGACTCGCGAGGCAAGCATAAGGTTTCCGATAAGCGGCCTAGGAAGGGTGATACGGCCGTCGTGCCCGCTCATCCTAAGGATACTGAGCTAACATATTGTGCACCTCCAGCATTGGATGCTGAAGCTAAAGTCAAGCGGGCATATTTGGAGAAACAATTCCCCGAACACTACTTTGAAAACCTGACTTTCTTACCCGCTCTCGAGCCTATTTCCTCAAGGTGGGCAGACGAGGCCAAAGCGAAGATTGTTGCAGCTGAAAAACAATATTCGGAAATGTTCAAGTATTCACGTAACCTCTCTAGAATCATCCGAACTCTAATTACGGATATTGAGTCGATGAAAAATACTGCAGCAGCTGACGCTAAAGCCTTGAAAAATTTGAGGAAAGATCTTGAGGACACACAAGCCCAACTTGCCATTGCTCAATGGGATGCTACCAACTTCAAACAGCAATTTGAAGAGCTACAAAAGCGTTATCATGACTTGCTCGAGTCTAATAGTCAAGAGCGCTTGGAGATGAAAAAGCAAGCTGAAGATGCTAAGTCGGATAATGCTAAAATGCAACTTGCTTACACTGCTCTGGAGCAAGAGAAAGCCGAGTTAGCGAGAAAGAATGCTGAATTGGAGAAGAGAAACGCTAACATGGCTTCCAAGTTGGTGGAGGCTGAGAATAGGGCTGCCCTAGCGGAGGGTAATGTAGAAAGTGTTATTAAATCCGCCGAAGAGACCCGCAAGAAACTATCATAGGCCGAGGAGGAAGTGCATGGCTTCAGCGAATTACAAATCGAATTCTTCGCGCATATAATTTGTCGCCGAAACATTGCTTGGATTGAAGATTATCCGACTACCTTGGTTCACGTATGGAGTCAAATTGCTGAATGGGAGAAAGAGGAGCTCAAGGTAGATTTCATCGACGAAGACAAGCTAATGGAAAAATATCTAAGAGATGATGAAAAGCACGCCTGGCCGAGGGACGCCGCCTCATCGCTGCTACTATGGAGGAAGAGAAGCGGAAGGCTAAACAAAAGAACATCTCTGAGGCTGGTTATTCTTCCACTGCCGCTGAAACTTCTAAAGTAGAGGGATATGACCCCGAAAACCCGGGGATCCCTCGGGCATCTCTTTTATCCCCCATACCCGAGACGGCGTCGGAGACGGCGGTTACTCCCGCTGAGAAATCATCGGAAGGTATTTCTATCTTTTCACCTCAGTTCGTCAAGGTCGTCTCCACTTCTCATTACATAATCGGACAATCGATGGAGGACCCTTTATTTTCTCCTAAGTTGATAACTGTTGCTTCTCATTTCTGTAGGTGTAGAACCGACCGAGAAGGCTGGTGAACCTCTGGAAAACACCACTGGAGCAAAATCCGCGGAGAAGGATGAAGAAGAAAAGGATAAGGCTGCCACTATCAGTTTAGGAGAGGGAGCTGATCTGTCTAAGGATGCTCCTCCTCAGGATGACGAGATAATAGACGCCTTGAAGGACGATGGCGGCAACGAGGGACATGAGGAAGACCCTGAGGTGGCTATAGTTGGGGAGTCGAAAAGCGCTGATGACATCACTTTGGTTGCATTGAAAGCCGAACAAGACAAACGTATACAGCTTAAAGTTGAAGACCTGGACCCCGAAAGCCTTAAGCCTCTTGCAGTGGTGGATGCTGGATCAAGGTTAGTTGTTAAGCTTTCAACTAGATCTATTACAGAAGAGTTTGCTAAAAAGTCTTCTCTTGATTCCAGTGTTCCAACTCCTGGGAAAAAAATCAACTGATTCCAGCACTTCGTTCATAGGGAGGAAAAAACCAAAGCGCATTCTAACTGATGCTGAAAGGGAGACGAAGGATGCTCAGAAGGCTGCTAAAAAATCCAAGTCCACTCCAAAGTCTAAGTGATGAAGTGCTTTGTTTTATTTTAGCATTTAATTGGCCCACAATTGTTGCAGCGAGTGCGGCCCTCGCATCTTCTTTTCCGCTTGTTTTCCTTGTACAAACTCACATGTTTGTGAATAAAAATAGTTTATTTCTTGCAATGTCTGATAGTCGTTAGTTCAGTACTTAAATGAAAATACACAAGTATGTCAAATTAAAGTCATATAATGAAGTCATTGCTGGAGGAAAATGTATGCGCATATATGCCCCCAATCAATCTTGAATAACTGAGCAAGAAACACTCAAGATTAAATTAAATTAAAGAGTCCAAATGTCCCCGATTCTCTGATGGGGGCCATATTCCTTTCGTCATTGATGCCTGTTCTTTCTGGCATATTTATACTCTCCTGTCTCATATCCAGGTTAGAGTTTTCGCTGAGGCGGTCTCTCATCTGGGTGCACCTTCACGCCTTAGGGGACGTCTTCTTCCCGTACTTTATACTCTCTCGATTCTTGAGAGTTAGAGTTAAGAACGTCATCTTCCCATTCTTCTATGTCTTATCGTACAAACAGTCGTTGTGTTTGTTTTTGCATATAAATCATTTCCAACTTTCCAAATTTTAATTTAACATTTCGTATTCCACAGTCATAATAGAATAATAGTTGAAGATATAAATAATGCAGGAAATTAAATGACACATGATATTTTTATAGTGGTTCGGCTAAGTCGTAGCCTACATCCACTTTATAGTCCATTGTTCACATAAACAGACTTTTTAAGGCAAGTCGTGCCTTTTTACATAGCTTATGAAAACAAAAGAAATGACATTTCATATTTAGCTCAGATATCGTCGTAAGTGTTGAGCGTTCCAAGCTCTAGGAATCTCTTCACCGTCCACGGTCGTTAGCTTGAATGCTCCCGTATCAAGATTCCGTTGGATGGTGAATGGCCCTTCCCATTTTGGACCCAGTTGGGTCGACGGCGGGAAGACTCGCTTCAGTACCAGGTCTCCTGGTTCAAAGGTTTTGAAGCGAACTTTTTGGTCATAATAGCGTGCTACTTGATGTCAATGTCTTGAGGCACGCAAGTCGGCTTCATCTCTTTTTTCTTCAATTATATCAAGAGATTCTAGGAGGAGTGCTTTATTCGTCATCGGGTCATAGTATGCAACTCGATGAGAAGGGACTTCTAATTCTACCGGGATTACTGCTTCTGACCCAAAGGAAAGTGAATAGGGAGTATGGCCGGTAGCCGTCTTAAAGGTTGTCCTGTAGGCCTACAGAGCTAATGGCAACTCGTCCACCCATCTAGCTTTGGCCCGCTCCAACCGCTTCTTCAAAATTGATTTAATGACTTTGTTTATGGCTTCGACCTGGCCATTTGATTGCAGGTGAGCTACTACAGTATATCGTTTATCAATCTTGTATTTCTGGCAAAAATTTCTGAACTCGATGCTGTCAAACTGCGTCCCATTATCAGTTATGATGGTTTTCGGTATCCCAAATCGACAAATAATGTTTCTCGCCACAAAACCGATCACTTTCCTTGCCGTGATGGTTGTTAGGGGTTCAGCCTCCACCCACTTTGTGAAGTAATCTACGACAACGATCGCATACTTAGCTCCTTCTTTGGCAATAGGTAGCACTCCAATAATGTCAATCCCCCACATGGCAAACGACCACGGACTTACCATCGACTTGAGCTGAGTCGGTGGTGCTCTGGGAACTTTGGAATATCTTTGACATCTGTCACAGCGTCGTGAATAATCAACCACATCTTTATTCACGGTAGGCCAGAAATATCCGTACCGTAATATTTTCTTTGCCAGGGTCTGACCCCCAGTGTGATCTCCACACTCACCTTCATGCACTTCTCGCAGTACACGTTTGATGTCGTCGTGTGCGATACACCGTAATAGGGGCATTGAAAACCCTTGACGATAAAGGACGTCGTCCTGTAACACGTATCTTGTAGCCTTGCGTATTACAGCTCGTCTTTCGCTCATTTTTAATGGGAGGGTTCCGTCCTTGAGAAAATTCTTATTTGATGTCATCCAATATTCTCTTTCTGGTTCGACTTCCAAGGCTAGCTCTGCTTCCATTAGGTCGAAGCTTGGCGATTCCAACACCTCGATCAGGACCATTTCGGTTTCTCTAGGATTATCGGAACTTGCTAGTTTCGCTAGTCGATCTACTTTCTGATTTTCCATTCTTGGAATGTGTGTTATGCTATAATGCTCCAAGCCTTCCAATATCTCCTTTACCTTTTTAAGATAAGCACTAAGTCGAGGTCCTTTAGCAGCAAATTCTTCCCGAACTTGACATACAACTATCTTGGAATCGCAATATATGTCTAGCGTCTTCACTCCCAAATCTTTGGCGAGTTTCAGCCCAGCAATCAGGGCTTCATACTCAGAATCATTGTTAGTAGCAGTAAATTCCAACCGTAATGCATAATAAATAGATCGCCCTTCAGGAGTTATTAAAACAACACTGGCGCCGGACTTTCTATCGTTCTTGGCTCCGTCCGTATACAATTTCCACGGACTGAGCTCCAACTCTTGATCCAAAGTAACGATCTTGTCACCCACAGTTTCTTCTTCAGGAATTGTAAATTCAGCTATGAAGTCAGCCAAGGCCTGCCCCCTTATTGATCTTCGTGGCTGAAAGTTCTGATCAAACTGACTCAGCTCGATATTCCATTTGAGTAATCGCCCTGATGCTTCGGGTTTCTGCAGCACTTGTCTCAAGGGTTGATCAGTATATATGATTATCGGGTGTGCCTGGAAGTAATGGCGGAGTTTACGGGAGGCAATCAGGAGACTATAAGCAAGCTTCTCTATCTTCCGATAGTTGCATTCTGCAGCAACCAGTTTTTTACTTACGTAGTACACAGGTTTTTGGACTTTATCCTCTTCACGTACCAATGCTGTGATGACGGCGTGAGACGATATTGCCAAGTAGATGAACAAATCCTCATGTTCCACAGGCTTTGATAATATAGGAGGCTTTTCTAAAAAGTCTAACAAATTCTGGAACGCCTTTACACAGTCGGGAGTCCACTCAAAATTTCGCTTTCCCCGTTTTATGAGATTGAAAAAAGGTACACACTTGTCTGTTGCCTTCGAGATGAACCTGCCCAGCGCTGCAACCTTGCCAGCTAAGCTTGGAACATCCTTAATCTTCTGCGGCTCCTCTATGTTCATGATTGCTGCTATTTGGTCCGGATTGATTTCAATTTCTCTGGAACTCACGATAAAGCCGAGGAACTTGCCTAATGCCACACCAAAAGAACATTTCAAGGGATTCAACTTCATCCTATACCTTCGTAATATGCCGAACATTTCTGCCAAGTCCTTCGTATGATCGGGAGATTGCTTGTACTTCACGAGCATATCATCCACGTACACTTCCATGGTTTTCCCGATTTGATTGTAGAACATGCGGTTGACTAGGCGCTGGTATGTGGCTCCCACATTTTTTAACCCGAATGGCATTACCACGTAACAATACAATCCCAAGTCCGTGATAAAGCTTGTATGCTCTTGATCTGGCATGTGCATGGGAATTTGATTGTACCCGGAATAGGCATCCATGAAGGATAAGAGTTCATGCCCGGTAGTTGAATCTACTAATTGATTAATTCTAGGGAGAGGAAAACTATCCTTCGGGCAAGCCTTGTTCAAATCATAAAAGTCAATGCACGTTCTCCACTTCCCATTTGACTTTTTGACCAGGACAGGATTCGATATCCAGTCGGGATATTTTGAATCCTTAATGAATCCATTACCTTTTAATTTTTCTACTTCTTCTTTCAAAGCTGCTGACCGCTCTGGGCCCAACATCCGTCTCTTCTGCTTGACTGTGGGTGCTTTGGATTGATACACAAAGAGTGGCTCATGATGGTAGGCGAAATCTCACACATGTCAGCGTGAGTCCAGGCAAACACATCCAGATTTGCCTTCAAGAAGTCAGCCAATTCCCTTGCTCTAACTGGATCTAGTTGTGAGCCGATCTTCAGTACTTTTGTTGGATCAGTTTCATCAATAGGTATGTCAATTGTTATTTAATTGAGAGTTGCCTTCATGTCCCCAGGTTCTCTATCGTCTCTGGGATCTATATCCTCGAGCACGTCTGAGGGCGACTCTCTTGGGGTAGGACCCCTTAGTTGCTATGCTGGGGCCCCCTTTGAAGAGGCGGAA
Source organism: Allium sativum (assembly GCA_030737875.1). Taxonomy (NCBI): domain Eukaryota; kingdom Viridiplantae; phylum Streptophyta; class Magnoliopsida; order Asparagales; family Amaryllidaceae; genus Allium; species Allium sativum. Next base: position 824,881,763 of record CM060919.1, on the reverse strand, counting down.
TCGTCTTTAGCATCTATATTCAGCCCCTTCATTAGCATCTTTAACTCTGCCACGTAACAAGCTCGTCCCGTAGCTTGGTCGCCTCTCATCGTCCCAACTCCCGAGTAAGTCGGGAATTTTATCAGCAAACACCAAGGCGCAATACATGCCCTAAATTCGGCAAGGGCTGGTCGGCCTAGGAAGGCATTGTAAGGCGACTCCAAATCCAGAACTACAAACGGCAGGATCCTTACTCTTTGGAGATCCCCCTTCCCTAGTGTGACTGGTAATTCCACAAAACCCATTGGAGCTGTAGATACTCCGTTAAAACCGCGTATCCATCCTTGACATGGCTTTAAGTCTTTTGCTTCGAGCCTCATTTGTTCGAAGGCTTTCTTAAAGAGGATATTAACCGAGCTTCCGTTGTCCACTAGCACCTTATGGACCAGAGCGGGACCAATTGTCGTGGTTATCACTAGCAGATCATCGGTTGGGGATTGAACTCCAAACTCGTCTCTATTACGGAATACGACATCATCGGACATCGTTTTTTGTTGTTTTATTGGAGTGACGTCTTCAAGGCTGCTGCACTCTCCTACTTCATAATGCTTGGCGGCGTTGACATACTGGTCCAATGCTTTAAAACTACGACCAACCAAGTGAGGCCCGCCTATAATGGAGTTAATGACGATCCTCTTACCTTTTTGCTGAGCTGTGGGTTTTGAAGCAGGCTGTTCTTGGTTTGGGGCTTGTCCCCCTTGCCCTCTGTCCCTCGGGGCGGCTTTGTACTCATCCAACTTCCCTTCTCGCAGCAATTTTTCGACGATATCCCTCAAATGACGGCACTCATTGGTGGAATGACCGTGTGTACCATGAAACAAGCAAAACTTTCCTGTTTCAATCTCCTTCTCAATAGAATCTCTGGGTGGTAGTTTTTTGTACTGCAATATGCTATATGTGTCTAAATAAATGTTCTCCAACATATCATTTAGCGGCGTGTAATTTTCAAAACTCTGGAATCTAGGTCTTTTATTAGAGCTATTCCCACGGTTTCTGTTCCTTCTATTGTCGTTCCCATTTCTGTTGCTATTACCACCACTCTGGTTGCCAACATGTACTTCCACTTTTCCTAAACTGTCACCAGACTGTTTCATGGCGACATTAATCTGGACACCTTCCTTCGAGGCCCCTTCGGACTTTCTTTTCCGGTTTGCCTTAGCTTCTTCTCGCCTTAAAAGGACATTAGCCTTTTCATAGAATAATTCTCTTGTAGGAGGTGGTTTTCCAGCCAAGTAATCCCCGAACTCTGTGTCGGGACCTACTCCTTCAATCAAGGCCATCAGGATAGTGGGCTCATGGGGATAAGTGACTTCAGTGACGGCCAGGTTGAAGCGATCTAAATATGACTTCAAAGATTCTCCTGGGCCCTGTTTAATTCGTGACAATTCTACGACGGTCTTGGACTTTTGGGCATGAAGTCGGAACTGATTCATGAAACGCTCACTCAATTCTGTGAAATTTGACACCGACCGAGGAGGAAGTCGAGTGAACCACATTAACGCTACGTCTTCAAGAGAGATGGGAAAAGCTTTGCACTTTATGTCATCTGGAGCTGCTGCCGCGTTCATAAACCATGCATATCTCATCAGGTACTGCCCTGGGTCTGTTCTTCCTGAATATCGATCCATTTGAGGCAAGTTGAATCGTCGGGGAAACTGGAAATTCAGGATGTCATCTGTGAAAGGGGTATGACTACACTCGATGCCCCAATCTTCATTAGTATATCGTCGGCTCTCAAACATAATCTGGCGCAACATTGCCCATACATCGGCGTTGGTTAATGTCTGCACTGGATCTCTGGATCTGATGTTTGGATTACCCCTGGGTTCCCGATCAGGGGATAACCTTTTGTTTCTGGAGGCAGCCGCTCTACGTTGCTCTCTGCGCTCCCGGTCGACTTCTGGAGGTAGAGGTTGGAGAAGTTGTTGCTGCGTGGGGTTAGTAATATTAGATCCCTGGGTAAGACGTGAGATCCACGCATAGGTAGTAACATAGGCTGTTACAGACTCGGGTCATCAGGGCCCAATACACGAGCAACATCTTCTCGGGATCCTAAAGATCCGAAAGTCAATTGATCTAGGTTCTGAGGTCGTTCAAGCGGCCTTCTCTCGCGAGGACGTTCCTCCTCCGAAGAAGACGAGTCATCTGTAGGAATACGGTGCGGTGGGGAAGGAGTTCTCTATCTCCGGAGCTCTTGTAATTCTCTACCCATGGTGATCATATTTTCCTGCATGCGAAGGTTGTCACACCTTTGGGCTTCCAATGCTTCCTTAGTTCTCTGAAGCATGTCAAGAAAACATGAAAAATCTCCTTGAGTAATGAGTGTAGATGGATCAGGCTGAACATTAGTCATCGTGGATGGAATCGGAGCGTTGGAGGGAGCTCGAGTAGAAGTTCCAGCCTCACTCTGGTTCGGATCGGATCGGTCCACAGCAACTTGGTCAGTGCGGTTCGGATGGAGAGAGTGAGAGCCTCCAACATCATCGGTTCGGATCGGTGTCTAAATGATCCGATTTGTTTCCTCTCGGTTCGAATCGGCACCTCCGATCCGGTTCGGATCCTCCTGGTTGGAGTGATCTGCTCCAGAACTTTGAGCGCGTGACCTTGTTAACACAATAGCTTGCTGATTTTCTCTAGCATTATTTCCCTTTGCACCTTGCACCTTGCACTTCCTTTCCTTTGGTCTTAGCCATAACACTTGATTCTTCAACGACTATTCAACAAATACTGAAGGATGTCAAAGAGAAGGGATTAACTTCTTTGAACATGAGAGCCCAAATAGTAGAATGATAATCCCGAGAAAGCTAAGAATTCGAAGTTTCTCAGTGAAAGCACCAAAATGTTAGACCAAAAATTGGTTCTAACACCCAAACTAGTTATGATTTCAATGAAATAGAATCAAAAAGCAGTAAAGAACACACGATTTATAGTGGTTCGGCGTTAAGAGCCTACGTCCACTTTTTTTTCTTTTGATTGATGATTTGAATACAAATATAGCAATGATTCTCACTCAACCTCACAATAACAATGCATAAACTCGCTCAAATTCCTCAAAAACGGAATTTAAGGGATGACTTTGATCTGATTATGATTGTAGAATTCGGCTATGGAGGAAGTATGGACTGAGAATTTGCCTAAAGATCCCTTCAAATGCCTCTGGATGGTGTATTTATAGGTGAAAAATCTCCTCGAAGTAGCTTTGGTTCGGAATTGCGTGGCATCCATCCCTTGAGAGTCGGGTTCGGAGGATGGCTACAGTGCACTGATTTAGTAGGAGATTGTGGGAGAAATGGTCAGATCTTGTCCGAGTCTTCAGGGGATAAGCGCAGCAACGGCTACAGATTCGAAGGGAAAGAGGGGTTCGGATCGGGGCCTCCGATCCGATCCGATGATGCAACTTGCTGTCCCTTGATGCTGCTGACGTACTCATCCGATCCGAACTGTTTGGATTGCTTGCTTTCTTCTGATGCCGCTGAAGTGTTCCTCCGATCCGAACCACCGAAGCCACCTGCTTTATGATGTTGATGCCATACTCTTCCGATCCGATCCGATGTAATCTATGAATTCTTGATCGTTACTTACCTCCTGCGCTATCTTCCTCCGATCCGATCCGATTAGTGTCTTTTTTCACTATTTTCTCTTTGTGTAGCCTAGTTCACAAAGTAGGCTAACATTCCCCATTCATTACATACATCAAAGGTTTCTTATTTTTTTCTCAATATAATACTTTTCACTAATGTTACCCCTTTTTATTTCAATCCTTACAATTTATTCTTTAGGAAATTAGACTAATTCCTAATTGATTGGTTATTAAAACCATACAAAATCGATTTCCATATCTTAAGGTAATTACCATAATGGAAACCCATAATTGCAAGACATTCCAGTCAATAATTTTTAGGCTATTGAATAGTGATGGGAAAATCCCTATTTCACACTAATACACATCTTTGTTTATTTTTAAACTTGCAATTATCCATTCCACTTCTTTTGAAAACCAAACTATGGAAACATATCTCATTCTTGCTAACAAATCGATCTAGGCTACAACTAACTTCCCAATCAAATTGATTTACATTAACTCCTGTCTCTAACTTACTTTCCTCCTTTTGTTTTGCATAACTACTAGTAAAATCAGATGCAACTGGGTTTATACCCCTTTTATTTCGGTCCCTACAGTTTCTGCATTATTTCTATTTTAAATCTAAAAAGTGATTTCTTACAAATAACATGAAAATTCTCAAACTTATCTTTTTGCTACAAATTTACCGTATATAACTTTGTTATGCCATATCAATTTTCGTCACATTAATTTAGTAAGCCTTACCAAGTTTGCCTACTTTCAAATTTTCTTTTTATTACACTTTTGACATAATATGTTCATTTAGCCCCAAATCATCAAGTTTTCCCCTTTTTATTATAATTCCCATTAATTTGCGTAGAACCACAATTAACTTAATTTGCGTCCAACTACAATTTAATTACTTTGCATGTAACCATAATTCAACAAAATTTGCGCCTAATCATTTTTTTATTCATTTTGCGCATAACCATAATTTTATTCATTTTGCGCGTAACCAAAATTTTATTCATTTTGCGCGTAACCAAAATTTTATTCATTCTGTGCATAATCAAAATTTTATTCATCTTGCGTATAACTAAAATTTAACATAAACTTTATATTCTGACGCAGAAGAAGGGAGAAGAAGAACATATTGTAAATTCCAATAGGAATAAAATGATACAATATACCATTATCGAAAAATATAATTTAAATCCACTTACCTGAGATTTGAGCTTTAATATTTTGGATCTGATTCAAATCTACATTGCTTTCTTTTTTATTCGGATTTATTGATATGTTTTAAGTGAGGTTCTGATCATTTATAGCTTAAATCTGCAATCTTCTCCAAATCTTGAATAAGAAATAATAAAACTAGTATATGTATATGTATATATATATTTGAAGAATTTAGAGGAGAAAGGAAATGGTAGAGTTCAAGCAGTCTCTCAGAAAATATGAGTTGGAGGCTAGGCCCTGGTGGTTTATTTATAGTTGCCAGAAGAACGCTGTTCGTTTGATCAAAACAAATAAAATCTAAACTATTCACACAAAATAGATCATGTTGTCCGAACCAAACATGGGTCCCTTCTGTGTGATTTTAGCTGCAATTAAAACATTCCCTTAACGATACCTTTTTTTCCTATTTTTAGCTAATCTATTTCAAATTTCAAACGCATTTATTCTTGGAAAATCTAAACCATTTACGTACAACTCCGTAAAATTTCAACCGTTAATAGCTATGTAATTTTTGCTTATTAAATGTTGTTATTCCCTAACCGTTTCATTGATGCTTTCCCTTTTTAGTTCTGCTTTAAATTTTAATTTTAAATCTACGCGTATATATTCACGCACACCCCCGCTTATTTCAAAATTAAAACATCGTTATCCCAAAATTTATTTCTTACTTGTTTTGATTAATCGCGTGTTACTTTTGAATTTCATGTCTGTATATATACACACATACATACATATACATATGTATATATACACACACACACTCATAAGTATATATAATTTTTCTTTGTATGTACATACACATATACTTTTCCCTTAAGACATGCATCTTTTTAGTTGGCCTTCTTAAAATTTAAAAACATGACATTGGTGGGATTCGAACTCGCATACTACAACTTGGGAGGTAAGTGCTCAAACATTGAACAACACCAACTTTTGTTTACAAAATTAGAACATTGGAACTTCTTAGTTTTATGTGTGTTCCTTTTATTCCTTCTTTTTTCGTGTTTGTTTTGAAACTTCATTTAATGATATCTTCTTCGTTTTAAATCCGTTTTCTGCAAACCATAGTTCTAAATTGATCAGAAAATCGCCCGAGCGCAATGACGCTAGTTTTGTGACCAAATTTAGAAAATTTTATGAATTCTATTTTATTTAATTTAAAATGCAGAATGCTACATTCTCCCACCCTTGGGAAATTTCGTCCCCGAAATTTGGTAAGGGTAAAATTATGTAATTCCTCGCATAATTTACAACCATCATGTGTACGTCCAATTTATGCAACCATTTGTGCACTCGTGCAAGTTGTAACACAACATAAAAATACATGAATGCAATGAATGCCTAAGCTGTACCTCCTATATAAATGCAAATTCTCTTGAAAACCTTTTGAAAACATGATATGTACATCCTAAATATATTGGCAAATCAATATGAATGCAATAATTTGAAAATCAAAAAAACATTTTCATCCAATTTTCCCACACTCTTACAGAGTAAGAGCATAATTCATCCGATTTTGCATCCAAATACTACCAACTAACTTTAAATTTGCAAATTTTAGTCTAATTTCTTGAATTTAATTTCATATGTTCGAAAGAGGTAGAAAATGGAAAATTACATATTTTCTTCCACTTTTACGCACTTTTCCCCCATACTTGTAAAACTTAATTGCTAACCTTACAAAAATTCATATTTTCTATTCCAAGCACAGTTTACATAAGAAAAAAAATTCTTCTTAGTTTTCAAATCTTACTTAGAAGAATTCATTTTCTTTTATTGTTCTCAATTTTTGCAGTTGCCATCATTGTTTGTTTTTCTTTTAGTTGTTCATTTTAACAACCCAAATTTTTAATAATCATTAATTAATTAACGAAATTATTTATAAAGGAATAAGTTAAGAAAATAAGTATTAACCAGAAAAATATTGAGAATTAGGCAATGGAGGTTACACCATTGAATCCATTACGAAATTTTGGTTCAGATAGGCATTTGGTTTTCTTAAAACGGGTTTAAAATGGGTTTAAACGAAGAAGTTATATCCATTTGAAGATTAAATAATAATAATAATAATAATAATGATTATAATAATAATAGAAACAATAATAATGTAGTAGTGGAGCTGATTCTACCCCGGGTCGACCTAGGACCCGAGTGGGTCGACCCCTGTGTTGACTTACCTATGGGGTGGGTTGAACCAGGTCGTGAACTGGCAATGTTGTTTGCCAAACACGATTTCGACCCATCACACCCTATTTTTTTGGTTTTGCTAGGTGCTTCTGGATCCTTCTTCTAATCTGTTGGCCTAAATTATTAACCTAAAATCAAACGAATCAAAGCACCCTAGCTTTATTATAAATATGCTCCAAAACCTAACCTGATTCTTACTACTCCATTTCTCTGCCTTCATCTCAAATAATACTAATGGAGTACTAAGGCTTTGGTTTGCACATATTTTGGAGGATACTCATAGATAGAGATTACCTACTGGGGTTAAATTGGATTTGCTTAAATTTTAGGTGAGTATTTTTTATGATAATAAGATTTCCAATAAGTTGGGGCTAAATTTGTACAATAGTAGTTGTAGCATTTACAAATCTGAATTTTTCTACAGTTTGTACACAGATCTAGTTTATTTGTGGTTTATTTACAGATCCGGTTATTCCTAATTATTTTTCTGTAAATTCTTCTACTTATCCCTATAAATTCACTATAACCCATATTCATATTTCTGTGAGTATATTTTAGTAATTGCAAGATTTGGTACAAACTGGGGTTATTCTTGACAGTATTATAAGTTGTAGATTTCCTTTGATTTCTATTTTCATTTCTATCAATAATCTATGTAATATGATTAGTATTCTATTCTTTCTTCTTTTTGATTCAGTAATCTATTTTATTGTTGAAATTTCATTTAGTTCATATATACCCTTTTTTCTTTGCATGTAATTTCATTAAAGTTCAGTTTGAACACTATTCTATTTCAAATTTGTTCTTATTTATCTGAGCCTAGGACATTGTCCTTTTTATTTTGACGTTAATTTTAGGCCTTCAAGAGCCTAAATAAATTATTCTTTCTTGTTTATGCGCAATTTGGGTTAAAATATAAAATTGAAGATAAAAGCATAGTTGGGGAAAAATAAGAAATATGTATAAAAAGGATAAATTGGACTTAATTGGAATTGTACAATAAAAGACAATTGAACTATAACTTTGATAACTAAATAAATGACATTCAGATAGACGTTAATGATGAGGTTGGGTTGTACAATAAAATTAAACAAAAGTGATGTTTATAGACAACCTATAAATTAATTTTTACATGCAACCTATGAAATGAAAAAAAAATTAAGGAAAGTAAGATTATTAATAAACTTAAGATTGGTGTTAGGTTTAAAATGAATAAATTAATAAGCATTTGTAGTGTGAGTCTGTTCCTGCAACGATGACCGATTAGGGAAAATAAGAGGCTCGTAGTATTGGTCCGTTCCGACAGGGAAAGTAGACTGATTAGGGGAAATAAGAGAATAATCAAAATGATTAAAATAGAGAACTAAGTCTAGGGGTGACTTATGTTGAATTGAATATTTTTGGTAGGGGATCTGTATTAGTCAGTATTCCTTTTAATCAATACACCGAGGTTTCTTGAGGAGGCGTAGGCACACTTATACAAAACTAGATAGTAAGAGGTCCAAATGAGGAGGTTATGGGCGCATTCTGGCAGGGCAATGAGCGTGCATCGCACCAATTAGGGAAAATAAGACGCATTTTTGATTAACGCTATGTCCTTTGGAGATGATGGATCGGGTCTGATAAACCCAGAACCATAGTCGATATAGGTTATCATGTTGGGTATGCAAGCAGATCAATGGATAGTAGTAGGAAATTCCTTCCTAATTATTTATTTCGTTTTGAAGTATAGAAGTGCAAAACAGTCATATCTATTTATTATCATTGGTATGATCATATTTATCATCATTGTCATTAAATGAGGATAATCGATCCTTCGTGTCATTCCTATCAGCATTTGTTCATTTTTAGATGTGCACGGACACTCACCCTTTTATGACACTAGAACTACTGTTTTATCTATTTTCCTTAACTTATCAGTCGTGCTTGAAATCATAGAAGCTTATCAGACTTTATGTCTGTCCTATTTCCCTTTTTTGCTTTCCTATTATCTTTCCCTTAGGCTTATAGTTAGGAATTGTATAGTTCATATTGCTTTGTTGATTTTATCATGAAGGATTCCTACAACAGATGGATTACTTCCTGTTTCTTTTGCAAGGTTAGGTTGTGACTTTTTTTTGACTATTTGGGGGATAATATTAATTTGTACTCTGATGGTGTTTTGACTGAGGTTTTGGGACATAATGCTTTGTAATGATTTGGTTAACATGAAATAAATAAGGTTTTTGTCATTTTAATATTAACTGTTTTCTTCTTCCATTGTAAACTGATTTGTCTATGTCTTGTAAAATCTTAGTCTCTGTGATGATTTATGTCTTTATACCTACAACACTCCATTTTTTCTTAATGAAATCTTCATATGGGTGACGTTAAGAAATGTGAGGTGTTACATTTAGTTTCAGTGCCTAAGGTTACAAGATCACTAAAATTTTGCTTTCAAATAAAGCATTTTTGAAAGAAGACATATTTTTTGGAAACTAAAAGTGGTTTTTGTAATTAAAGTTATCCCCTCTAGTTAGTTACAACCTTGCTTTAGCCCCTTCGAATTCTAAATTTCTTCATTGATTTATCTATAAGGCAGCCTATATAAGCTTTTCTAAGTTTTGATTAATGGAAAAACTCGTTTATCCCAGTAGTTGGGAAAGGTCGGAGTTAGAGAAACTTGCAGCTTAACAAAAGTAGGACTGACCATGGATGTGACAACCTTATTAAATCAGAGATTAAAAGGGAAGTTAGGAAGTTAAGGATAACCTAGATTGGCTTGGTTAAGAAAAAAGGATTTATTTCCATAGTTTGGTTTGTAATTAACATAGAAAACATCATTGCAAGAATGAATGGATTGCCACGGAATAAGGATTCAGCCGTATTGCGCACTACTCGAAAACTTATAGATAGTTAAAAGAAATATCTTGCAATTATAAATTTCTATTATCTTATACTATGGAAATAAATTTTTGTACATTTTTGGTAACTAATCAATGAGGAGTGAGCAAAACTTCCTAAAGGGCAAACTTAAGGATGGCAAGTAAAAAGAGTAACCTAAGTTTGATAAGGTCGAAAGAATTATAGGAAAAGTATTGATCAAAGGGATCAAGGAATTGAAGTAAGTAAGAGTTGATGAAAGAAAGAATGTTATATATCCTTAGCTCTTTCCAGTTCTCCTATTTTATCTGATTTAGGAGTATTTCATCTCTTTGCCTTTGATGTTTTAGTTAGGGTGGCTGCGTTGGGCCATAACTACGTTAGGATGAGAAAAGTCATGTATAGCATCTGTATTGTAGGTCTAACGAAGCTATCCTTTATAGATATGATAAATTCCCGAGTGTGTTATAATAGCATTTTTGACTGTTTTGCACTTAGGTACTTTTCTTGGCCCAGTAATAGTTTCTTAACCCCGTAGGGAGATTGGACTGATTTTCTATAATGAGTTGAGGATGAAACTAGAAATCTTTATTATGAGATGTTTGGGGCATTTCTGGGTATAAGTTGGTTTTGGGTCTAATTAGATCAGCCATATAATTGGTTATTCCATATTTTAGTGTACTTGTAGTAGAGTTTGACCATAACACCCCATATTTTAATAAACAATAATTATATGAAGAAGATTACTAAATCAAATATTAATTAATAAAATATTCAAAACTGGACAAAATGGACTTCACCGTTGCGTTTGTTACGGAATTCTGATTCAGATAGACTTTCAATTTACAAAAATTGGACAAGAAATGAATAAGTTATGATCAATCAAAGTTTGAAGTTAAATTAAATAATTTAATTAAACAAATCAGAATAGTGCAACGGTAAATGGGCGGCCCAAGCCTTATACTGGTCGACCCATGTGTCGACCTCTGGGTCGACACACGTGTTGACCCATATAAAAGGTGGCTCAACCCATTTCGAGCCAGACACGAATCTATGCCTAGCCAAACATGCCTGTTCCTAGAATATTTTTTTCTTGACTTACACTGAGGTGTTTTCTTTGGTTCGGATTAAAACTCTAATATCCTATAGCCTAAAATATCCTATCACACCTATAAATAGACTATCAACCCTCACTCTTTCCCCATACCTATTCTTCTTCATCTTCTTAGCCTCCACTATATAAAGTTATGAAATAAAATAAAAATTGAGGTAAAATCTGGATGTTGTCAAATTATAGATCTAAAAGAATATTCTACTTCTACCTCTTTTTCAAAGGCCCTTTTCTAGATCTACATCAATTCTCTGTGAGTTCTATGTTATTTTTTGATTAGAAATTTAAATAAAAAGGATTAAAACAGTAAAATGGATTGGATCTAAAAGTTTGACAATTACATTTACAAGTTTATCTTTTACATGTTATTGTTCATTTTATTTACTTTCTATTACTTATCCCTTTTTAGTTGTTATTATTCCCTTCTTCTTTATCCCCTTCTCTGTAACTAGTCTATTTACAGTCTTGTTATGTAGTTTCTCCTTTTTCTTTTGTTTTGCACTTAGCCTAGGTCAACGAGAGTTAGGTCTTTACCGTTTAATTTGCGTAAAATTGTGATAAAATGAAAGAATGTGAAAAATAAGAATTTTTAGGCATATTGAGAATTGGTTAATATTGCACTCAAATCAATGATTGTAATTAGGGATAAACTTATGAAATGGAATAGGTTGAACTTAATTATATATTAAATAACATGTTAACAGAAAACATGTAGATTGGGATAAAACATACTTAATTATACATTAAGTAAGCTTATAACTTGTAACCTATAACTTGTGACTTGTAACTGACAATAAGTGACATGATATAAAAGGTTGTAGATTACTTTTGTTTATTACAATCAAGGGGTAAAGGGGTTGTAGATTACTTTCACTAATTACAATCCAGGATCAAAAAGGTTGTAGATTACTTTCATTAATTAAAATTTAGGGTTTAAATGGGTTATAGATTACTTTCGTTAATTAAAATCCAAGATTAAAAGTTTGTAGACTACTTTTGTTAATTACAATTTATGGGTAAAAGGGTTGTAGATTACTTTTGTTAACTAAAATTCAAGATTAAAAGGTTATAGATTACTTTTGTTAATTATGATCTAGTGGTAAAAAGGGTTTCTAGATTACTTTCATTAATTACAATCAAGGATTAAAAGGTTGTAGATTACATTTTTTTAGTTACAATCTAGAAATATAACAAATAGTTACACTGGGATTATTAATGAACTTAAACTTGCTAAGTTGAACTTTTATGATTAATAAGCGAAAGGGGTCCGTTCCTTTGAGATATAAGGGGCTCTTAGAAATCCTAATTATAACTTGGGGACCAAGTCTCGGGAGGCTTGTGTCAATTGCATTTTGTGTGGGAAGCCGTATCAGTTAGTATTCCTTGGTTATCACGGGGCCTCATACTAGGTAGGGTCTAAGGCACGCTTATACTGAATTGGATAGTAAGAGGTCCAAACGAGAGGCGGGTACGGGTGCGTTCCGGTGAAGTCATGAGCATGCATAGATCCAAACAGGGAAGATAAGGCGTTGTAACGCATGTGATTAAGGCTATGTCTTTTAGTTGATGGGTTCGGGACTGATAACCCCGAATGCCATAGCTAGCACAGATTATTCACATCTTGCTTAAGAAGCCGATCACTAGGTATAAATTAGGTAAAACCTAATCTTGACATTTAGATAGTTGGTGCATAAATTCGGCAATATGAAGGAGAAGCTTATCATTGTCTTGTTTCGTATTTTCTACTTACTGTGTTATTTTCATGTACATTACTATTCATTTGTCTAAATACTTTTTTATCTTATGATTATGTTAAAAACACCGAAACTCGCCAGACTTGTGTCCGACCAAGTTTTTCTTTCTCTCTCTCTTCCATTCCCCCAGGTTCTCATGGCGGAGGATCACAACAATAACTTTTGATCTTTTGATTCATCTTGGACTTGGACCATTTCTGACTTCATGTATTGCTTCAGTACTTTCTTTATGACTATTGTAGTGACTTATAGTGAGATGGCTTTTGTGGCTTTATTCTTGTTCTCTGATGTTTTTATTTACATGAGACAATTTGCTTTATGAAAATGAAATTCTATGACTGATTCAATAATAATAAATGGTTTTAAATATTTCTGATGTGTTTTACATTCTGTCTTGTAAATTTTAGCCTTTGTGTTTGTTACTTTATACCTATTTCACTTCACATAACTTAATTCATCCTTATATGGGTGACATTAAGGGATGTGTGGTGTCACATTTGGTCTCAGAGCCTAAGGTTACAAGATCAGAGAAAAGTTTTTGAAAAAAGTGTTTTCAAAGCAAAGAATTTTCAAGTAAAATCTATTTTTGAAAAACACCTCCCCCTAAATCAATTACTATATTCCTTTGATCTCTATTTGAATTCCTATCTCTTCTCTTTTCAGCATGTCTGCGGCTACTAATTTTCTAGAGGGCATTCCGATTCCGACATGGTTACATAAATATGTATAAGCTACGACACCTAAAGGAGTGTGCAACACCCCACCTCCGCCAGGGTCACTCACAAGGGAATGCACTAGCTTTGGAGGGCGTTGTCTAGGTAAACATGCATAGAAATATTACAAGACAGAACATATAAAACAACGGATTCATTACCTCATAAAATTATAAGGTCTAAAGCCTTTTACATCAAAATTCCCTTTAAAAAAAGCCATTACATTGGAAACCTGTCTTGCAATAGTTAAAGAAGCATAAAACCATAGTCATAAAATATTCCCCAAGTAAAACGGTAAAGCAGCCATGGCCAAGAAAAATCCAAGCCATACATGATGACCTTGAAGCAGAAGAAGTCCGAGCTAAATAACAGTATTTCCTCCCTGAAAACCTATGGGGGGGGAAAGGAAGTCAAAGAGGCGAAAGAAAACGGGGTCAGTCATAATGACTGGTAAGTCCTTTCTACTTCCAGCATAAAAACAGGTAAAGGTAACATGACATGCATAAACTGAAAGTAATATGATGACAAGATAGACAAGCTAAACTAAGGTAATAGGATGAACTACTGTATCAAGATAAACTACGGTAACTATGAATCAAGTATAACATCCCAAGGTTCTATCGAGTATAACATCCCAAGGTCCTATCGAGTATATTTTCCCTGCACCTTCCGTACTAGTATCCCAACCCGTGTTATGTGTTAGCTACAAAATGTCCCTTGCCCAGTGTCATGAAATGGTCCATGTCAACCTAATGTAGGTTTTCCCAACGCGTATGTTTCTTTCCATGTATATGTTTAGTCCTTTGCCGTAAATCCTACGGGCTTCCTCACGTAGTTCTATACTACTTCAACCTAGTTCCATTTTCCTTGAAATCCTTTTGGACTGTCATCCTTGGTCTAGCTGTATTTTCTTACCATGAATTCTTGAATGTTCGGCTAGGATTTATGCCACATAGGACCGCTAGGGATTACGCTACCTACCAAACGTTTTCGTAACTCGGTTTGGGTTTAAGCCACCTAGGACCGCTAGGGATTACGCTACCCGTCAACCACGCCCTTTTTCCCCGGTATGTATCATGAATCGTTTTTCCATGTCTAGATGCACATGTATCTCAATGTGCCATCCGAGTCCCGTGCCAGGGCTAATCAAGAAATACAGGACTCGGTCGGGAGCTTTAGGTTATCTGCCGATGCAGATATCAAGGTCTGTTTTTCTACCGATGGTTATGGTCCCACGTGACTCCTGCCTCAACTACTGAAAGGCAGTCCAAGAAAATCATGCACGAGAACTATACTCCGGCCATCCATGCCCTACTTTCCTATTGGCCAACCTCACCCATAACTAGATAGCAAGTATATGGTCTGTTGGGAGTTCTCTGCCTTTCCGCATACGTACACGATTGACTAAAGATGGTAGGTAGTCGACGACGTGCTATCACAGGGCTAAACTAAGTATCGCCGACTCCACGCTAATCCACCCCAGTCTTTAGGTTGCTCGCACAACAACCAAGGCATACCCTTGGTTCTTCTACCGCAGGCCTTAACCTCTGTGAGCCCAAGCAGATCATCTGCAACCTCACAGAGGGATACCAAGAGTACCCTCACGTCCCCTGAAGCTACCGCTTCGTCACCCAGTACGCTGGAGCCTTTATCTAAATCAGATAAACATTCGCTCCTCCTCGTGTGTTTGTTTAAACGATGACCTACCGTATCAGGTTACTCATCTATTTGTGAACTGGTCCAATTCTCTTGACTAAGAATTATTACTTAGTTATCCTTAACTAAGGTTTATCACTTAGTTTCCATTGCCGTTTAACTATGATTTTCCACTTAGTCCCCTGAACTAGGGTTTTGTCTAATGGGTTAAGTGTTGTCATTCGAGTTCATGACTTACCCCGCCTACGAATCATGTCAAAATTGACTAAGTATTCAAGTTCAAGACTTAGCCCTACAAACCATGTATCAAGTTGGTTAAGTATATCAAGAAGTTCATGACTTAACCATAAATTATCGTGTCAGATTGGTTAAGTATAAGTTAACTTAACCCTATCAAATTATCGTGTCAGATTGGTTAAGTATAAGTTATCTTAACCTCATCAAATCATCGAGTAAAATTGGTTAAGTGTAGGTTAACTTAACCAGATTAAATTATCGAGTCGGATTGGTTAAGTATAGGTTAACTTAACCCCATTAAATCATCGAGTAAAATTGGTTAAGTGTAGGTTAACTTAACCCCATTAAATTATCGAGTCGGATTGGTTAAGTATAGGTTAACTTAACCCCATTAAATCATCGAGTAAAATTGGTAAAGTGTAGGTTAACTTAACCGCATTAAATTATCGAGTCGGGTTGGTTAAGTATATTTAAGAGGTTCGTGACTTAACCCTATCAAATCATCAAGTCAGATTGGTTAAGTGTAAGTTAACTTAACCCCATCAAATTATCGAGTCGGATTGGTTAAGTGCAGGTTAACTTAACCCCATCCACTAGTCGTATTTATAATGGTTAAGTATCATTCTTGTGGGTTTACTTAACCCTACCACGCATCGCGTTATCCCAGTCGGTTGTTATCAACCCATTTAGGTTAAACTAACCCATCCGCTAATCGTGTTATAGGTTAAGTGTCTCTAAGTAATCAAGTCCGATCTTACTTAACCTACCCATTCATGTCATATCGGTTAAGTGCCATTAGTCAAACTAACTTAACCTTATCATGTGGCATTAAGTAAATTAATGCACCCCAACCTCTCACATTAGACTTTGTTGTGGTTACTGGTTACGCCGAGCGGGTCCGGGCAGCTTTACACCACAACCTAGTCTAACCTCGGGTTTTGAGCGCGATATGACCAACTACTCACATTGGGTCTTATTGTCTGTAGCTACTGGATTTGCCGGGCAGTTCCGGGCAGATTTATGCTACAAACTCAATCCAACCTCGAGTTGGCCACTTTCATGTTTTCCTACTTATCATGTTCATGTCAAATTTAGGCTACGACAAAATCCACGTTTTACGCTTATGCCCATTTTCCCCTTTACTTAATTCATGTTAAATTTCATAGCCCATCTCACGTTTTCCTAAACTACCAAAGGCGTATTCCCAACGCAAGTGAAAGCGAGTCAACATAGTAGGAATAATATGACAACATATTGGCCTCAAACATGTATGATAGCATAAAGGGATTGGCCTCAAATATGTATGATAGCATAAAGGAATTAGCCTCAAACATGTATGATAGCATAAAGGGATTGGCCTCAAACATGTATGATAGCATAACACTAGGTTCATCGTCATAGGCATGTAAATGGTCATGAGAGGTTTAGGTTCTTTTACATGCATAAGCCCCAAGTCAAGTTCATATGAATGTTCCACAAGTCAAATTTGTTTTAAGGGTTCATGCCAACATTTCACAAGTCAAGATTCCATCTTGCATGATAAACTAGGTTGAACACAACATGAGTGGCATGATTTAATCACTAAGAAATAGCCCAAAGTCATAGGTTCAAAAGTGGGGCAAGACTAGATTCACATAGACTAACATACTTAGTTTTCATCTCATTTTATTCCATGTCAACATTAGAACTACAATTTAGATCTAAAAGTAGCTAGAACTTGCATAGCATGGCTAGAGATTTATGAACAAGCATTTATCGTAGAACAGTGTAGGAATGATGCTCTACTCCCTTGATTTGATGTAGAAAGCTTTCTCCTTTGACATGGATCTAGTTTGAATGCTCAAGCCTTTGAAGTTGGAGATGGAGGCCATGATCAAGAGAGATTTGGGCAGCACTTTGTTGCTAGGATGATTTTTTAGTGATTTAGGTTAGGTCTTAGGGTGTTTTTATAAAGTTAGGACTAGTTTAGACCCTTAGATTAACCCTAGTTTAGATCTAAACCGTCAAAAATCGTCACAGGCCAACAAACCAGACCACAAGACCCTGCAGGTGCACACAGGCCGACCTGGTCTGACCAGGGAAGTCGACCCCCAGGTCGACTGGGCAGTCGACCTGGTCCCTGGGGGTCGACTCCCCAGTCGACCTGGGGCTGGGCGGGAAATTTTCCCGCCCAGTCTGTTTGGGGCTAAATTCAAATTTCGAAAATCTGTTTTCATTCTTTGATTTTTCGTGAAACTTCTAGAGGCCATATCTCGGTCATACAGACTCCGGTTTACGAAATTTAGGACTCGTTTCCAACCAGAATTCCGAGACGAACGCAACGGCGCAACCCGTTTCTCTTGATTCTTACTTTAAAATTTAATTCTGCCTCGATTCTTGTCTTAACACATTATTTAAAATTCGGGTTGTTACATTCTCCCCTCCTTTAAGGATTTCGTCCCCGAAATCTCTAAGTTAGGAGGAACGTATCCTACCATCCATCATCCATCTACTCAAAACATCATCCACAAGCAAACATTTTCCTTGAGAGATTTCTAATGCTGTATGAACATATGCAAAAAGTGTGTGTATATGTTCCTTATCTAATGCAAATGATCAGGCCTGATTGACCTTCTAAATGCAAAATATGTTTAGTGCCATGAATCCACATGTATGCAAATAGTCCTAGTCACATAAACACTATATGTGTGCACAACCATTCATCCATATGCAATATTCACATGATAACACGTTCAAATTCATCCATAAACAAGTATAAACACGTATACATATGAAGTATGAAATGTGACTGAGCCGATCTAGTGCCTAGTGTGTATTCGCGCATCCACGAGTAACCACTTGCAACCATATCAATCATAACATGTTTACAAATACATGTTTACATCCACAGGGTTCTACCTAAGGTCCTTAAGATAGGACCGAGAAGATAAGCAAGATAAACTCCTTTTGGATTACAAGAAATCCCTTTCTAAACCCAACCCATATCCTATAAAGCCCAAAAGGTTTAGTCAACCTAACGGACACCTTCAAACCCTGACATGTATTATTAACCGATGAGTCATACCCCCTATGGATTATGCAACAGAAATAAGATCGAGAATAGGACCGAGAGGATATGCACAAAGGATAGCATGCGGGTAAGCTTTATAGGAAAACAAGGATCAAGAATATACTCTTAAAAAGAGATATGATGCGCGTATCTTGTCTTCTAAGTCGCATTTCCTTGAGCTTAATTCCATTGTGCTTTGACCATCTTTAACTTCATGATTTCGTGGCCTCTTAAATCCTATTTCCAAATATGAGCTGGAACTCACTTCATTGTCGCCTCTCGTTCCACTTTTACTTATTCTCCCTCTAGTATACTTGGCTCAACCATATCCGTGCACTCATGGTTTCATGTAAGCTCTCCAAAAATTCACTAGTGAATCATGGATCTCGTTTACTTGCTCTACGGCATTCCACACAGAAAAACTTATCTCTTGAAAACAAACAGATGCCAACCATGTTACCAAGTGTACTTACTAGAGTGATTTCCATAACTCATGCAAAAGCGAAATGAACCATCCGCCTTAGTGGCGAACTCTACTCGAACGGATTACCAACAAATGCATCAAGAGCTTCTAGGTAACCAATCATGACAGAACCCTAAAGGTTACACGAGACTTCGAGGGTATTACCGAGGCAAGTCAAGAGTCTAACTACCCTCCTTTCCGACCCGAGGATGGCACCCTTACGGGATGACCACTTCATCCCTAGAATCAACCCATAGCTCAAAAACATAAGCATTATTCCCAAAAGTCATAGATGTCCTCAAATCCAAACAAGTCATGAATAAATGGGATGATCCCCCAACAGGATTTGAGACAAAAACGGGACCCTCTATTGTGCTAGTACTAAGGTGCAGAGACTCAACTATCGAAGCAAGATTTTAAGAAAAGGATGCTATGTACAAAACAAAGTCCTGACGGGATGATAGAAAGGAAAACCTTTAACAGAAACGTTACCATCCCTCTTAGGTGAGAGTATACAATTGCCCTCTCGACGATCTTGTTCTTTGCACATGTCCTTGTCCTATAGTACTTAACTACTTTCTTGTTCTGAGCCTCATTCGCCTTAACCACTCCTATCCTTTCTTGTATAACGCGGTAACGGGTCTCTTGAGGACTTCCTCCATCGCATGGAAAACATTTACGTAGCTAGAAAAGGATTAGTCACAGTTAAAACTACTGTGACTACAGGTGGAGGAAAGAAAGGAAAAGAGATTCGATCAAGGGAACACAGGATAGTGCTAATGGCTTTTTGGGGAATAGCCTTTTTCTTTAAAACTTTTCTTGAAAAATGCTTCTTTGTAAAATGGCTTTGAAAATAGTTTCAGAAGGTTTTAAAAACTTTTGCCCAATCTGGTAACCTTCTGCTCTGATACCAAATGTAACACCCCACCTCCACCAGGGTCACTCACAAGGGAATGCACTAGCTTTGGAGGGGCGTTGTCTAGGTAAACATGCACAGAAATATTACAAGACAGAACATATAAAACAGCGGATTCATTACCTCATAAAATTATAAGGTCTAAAGCCTTTTACATCAAAATGCCCTTTAAAAAAAAGCCATTACATTGGATACCTGTCTTGCAATAGTTAAAGAAGCATAAAACCACAGTCATAAAATATTCCCCAAGTGAAACGGTAAAGCAGCCATGGCCAAGAAAAATCCAAGCCATACATGATGACCTTGAAGTAGAAGAAGTCCGAGCTAAATAACAGTATTTCCTCCCTGAAAACCTATGGGGGGGAACGGAAGACAAAGAGGCGAAAGAAAACGGGGTCAGTCATAAAGACTGGTAAGTCCTTTCAACTTCCAGCATAAAAACAGGTAAAGGTAACATGACATGCATAAACTGAAAGTAATATGATGACAAGATAGACAAGCTAAACTAAGGTAACAGGATGAACTACTGTATCAAGATAAACTACGGTCACTATGAATCAAGTATAACATCCCAAGGTTCTATCGAGTATAACATCCCAAGGTTCTATCGAGTATAACATCCCAAGGTCCTATCAAATATATTTGCCCTGCACCTTCTGTACTAGTATCCCAACCCGTGTTATGTGTTAGCTACAAAATGTCCCTTGCCCAGTGTCATGAAATGGTCCATGTCAACCTAATGTAGGTTTTCCCAACTCGTATGTTTCTTTCCATGAATATGTTTAGTCCTTTGCCGTAAATCCTATGGGCTTCCTCACGTAGTTCTATACTACTTCAACGTAGTTCCATTATCCTTGAAATCGTTTTGGACTGTCACCCTTGGTCTAGCTGTATTTTCTTACCATGAATTCTCGAATGTTCGGCTAGGATTTATGCCACCTAGGACCGCTAGGGATTACGCTACCTACCAAACGTTTTCGTAACTCGGTTTGGGTTTAAGCCACCTAGGACCGCTAGGGATTACACTACCCGTCAACCACGCCCTTTTTCCCCCGTATGTACCGTGAATCGTTTTTCCATGTCTAGATGCACATGTATCTCAATGTGCCATCCGAGTCCCGTGCCAGGGCTAATCAAGAAATACAGGACTCGGTCGGGAGCTTTAGGTTATCTGCCGATGCAGATATCAAGGTCTGTTTTTCTACCGGTGGTTATGGTCCCACGTGACCCCTCCCTCAACTACTGAAAGGCAATCCAAGAAAATCATGCACGAGAACTATACTCCGGCCATCCATGCCCCACTTTCCTATTGGCCAACCTCACCCATAACTAGATAGCAAGTATATATCTGTTGGGAGTTCTCTGCCTTTCCGCATACGTACACGATTCACTAAAGATGGTAGGTAGTCGACGACATGCTATCATAGGGCTAAACTAAGTATCGTCGACTCCACGCTAATCCACCCCAGTCTTTAGGTTGCTCGCACAGCAACCAAGGCATACCCTTGGTTCTTCTACCACAGACCTTAACCTCTGTGAGCCTAGGCGGATCATCTGCAACCTCACAGAGGGATACTACGAGTACCCTCACATCCCCTGAAGCTACCGCTTCGTCACCCAGTACGCTGGAGCCTTTATCTAAATCAGATAAACATTCGCTCCTCCTCGTTTGTTTGTTTAAACGATGACGTACCGTATCAGGTTACTCATCTATTTGTGAACTGGTCCAATTCTCTTGACTAAGAATTATTACTTAGTTATCCTTAACTAAGGTTTATCACTTAGTTTCCCTTCCCGTTTAACTACGATTTTCCACTTAGTCCCCTGAACTAGGGTTTTGTCTAATGGGTTAAGTGTTGTCATTCGAGTTCATGACTTACCCCGCCTACGAATCATGTCAAAATTGGCTAAGTATTCAAGTTCAAGACTTAGTCCTACAAACCATGTATTAAGTTGGTTAAGTATATCAAGAAGTTCATGACTTAACCCTAAATTATCGTGTCAGATTGGTTAAGTATAAGTTAACTTAACCCTATCAAATTATCGTGTCAGATTGGTTAAGTATAAGTTATCTTAACCTCATCAAATCATCGAGTAAAATTAGTTAAGTGTAGGTTAACTTAACCCCATTAAATTATCGAGTCGGATTGGTTAAGTATAGGTTAACTTAACCCCATTAAATCATCGAGTAAAATTGGTTAAGTGTAGGTTAACTTAACCCCATTAAATTATCGAGTCGGATTGGTTAAGTATAGGTTAACTTAACCCCATTAAATCATCGAGTAAAATTGGTTAAGTGTAGGTTAACTTAACCCCATTAAATTATCGAGTCGGATTGGTTAAGTATATTTAAGAGGTTCGTGACTTAACCCTATCAAATCATCAAGTCAGATTGGTTAAGTGTAAGTTAACTTAACCCCATCAAATTATCAAGTCGAATTGGTTAAGTGTAGGTTAATTTAACCCCATCCACTAGTCGTATTTATAATGGTTAAGTATCATTCTTGTGGGTTTACTTAACCCTACCACGCATCGCGTTATCCCAGTCGGTTGTTATCAACCCATTTATGTAACACCCCGAATTTTCTGTTAACACTAAAGTTGCAAAAATAATAATAAGTGTGTAAAGGGGGGATGTATCTAATGTGCATACAAAAATAATAATAAGTGTGTAAAGGGGGGATGTATCTAATGTGCATATAAAAATAATAATAAGTGTGTAAAGGGGGGATGTATCTAATGTGCATACAAAAATAATAATAAGTGTGAAAAGGGGGATGTATCTAATGTGTACGTATTTATATGGATTGACAAATAATAGTAAATGTACATTAAGAAAGAAATGGTGAACATAATTGGTTTCTCTTTAGAACGAACGGCTAGAATTAATCTTGGCTTCATCGACGGCTCTCATTTACTTGCAACTCTATATAAACAGCCCCTAGCCTTATTCTCTTTACACCATTCTTCTCTAACCTTATGATGCATAAATTCTCGGTGGACATGGCTTCTTCTCCTCCTCTAAATTAAATAAATAAAATATAATATAAATCTAAGACGAGGAAATGCTGCTCAAATCTTTCAAGAGAAGATTCAAAACAAGCTAGGATTCAAGTGAAGATTCAAACGACTTCAATGACTGTTTTTCTACGAATCTAATCTCTGTAAGTTGGTTACTTTTTAGATCTGAACGCCTTTTTCTATTTGTGACATGAAATTAATGGATATAAGAAATATGCCTTATCATTTCATTGAATCTGTGCTTGTACATACCTTTGGATCTGATTCTTGATTTTGGCCTAGAACATATTGTGACTAAATTTCCAATGCTCAAGACTATGACTATGAAACTATGGACATTGAAACCATATGCCTTTGACTATGAACATAAGCATTTGAACATAAACCAATGCCTATGACTATGACAAAGACAATTGTGGATAATTACCTATGATTCATGAACATGATATTATTGCCTAGGATTATGACTGTGATATTGGATCTAAACCTAATTATCGATTCAATCTATTCTTAATTATCCTTGGATCTTGATTATGGGAATCTGTCTATTAAGTTAGATGTACCCATATACATGAACCTATGTTATTTATTCAACCCTTTCCATGTCATAATATTATCAGATCTATAGGCCTTCGATGCTTAAAATCAATTGATTCAGTGTAATTTGTTAGATCTAAAATTAGTAAATTATCATCCTATGCCAGTTATTATATTTATCTTTTCATGGCATTTTGGTTCATTCCCTTTTTTTCCACGAACCTAGATTTATCTATAATCTAGGATGAATCACGATTATACGAACGATGGGAATACGATTCGGGTACAACATGAAATTCATATTAATTGGCATAATTTGGAATGTGTATTATGACATGCCTATTAAAACGCAAGTTGGGAAATTTGACATAAATGATGGAATATGACATATTAAATTTAGTAATTTCAAGTAAGCTAAATTTTAGGCATAAAACTGTAAACTAGAATAATAATTCTAGTTTTGCCATAAACTGTGAATTAGGTTGTTAAATCAGAATTGGCTAAATTAAAGTTAATTTGGCATAATAAGTATATTAGCACAATTTTGAATTTAGTCATAATTGTGAGTAATTGTCATGTTTAGAATAATTATGGTTAGTGACACTTAATCTGGTATAATTTACATACCAAAAAATATAAATATGATAAATAGGAAAAATGGGCCATAATAATAAATGTGACAATGTACATTAAAAGAGTAATAATGGAATAAGTAAATTAGGAGTAATTTACTTATAGAATTTGTCACAAACGATAAATTGTTCATAGACTAAGTTATGGCCATAAATTATAAACTAGAATATTAAATCTAGTTTTGACAATGAAATAAGAATATTAGACCTAAGTTGGCCTAAAACTGCAAGTTGGGTTAAATAATAGGTAAGTCAAGACTTGGGCCTAGAATATAAGTATACTAATGGGCATGGCAAATGAATATAGTATAGGCCAAATTTATTTAAAAAAAAAGAAAAGAAAATGGACTTTGAGGATAAATTGTTAACAATTTATTTCTAGACAAAAGAAAGGTTTATTAATGACATCTCTTTTAATAAATACACCAGAACGTTCTAGGGTGACAGAGAGGATAGTGTCTAGGCTTGGGTTTGGAAAATACAAGTTTCCTACTCTCCCTGGCTATCCCTAACTGATCCGACGGACGGGATGGTTACTTTCAAATCCGGATTTGGAAATTAATCAAAACCCTTTTGAACTTAGAAAACACGAATACACCTAACCCGAGGTTAGACTGAGTTGCGATGTAAACCTGCCCGGAACCAACTGGCACATCCAGTAATCGCAACAATATCTGTCTAATGTGAGTGGTAGAGGCTTTAATTTATTTAATTAAAGCTAGAAAAAGAATGGTAGGGTTAAGTTAACTAAAACACTTAACCAATTCAACATGATAACTAAACCGATGGGTGGGGTTAGGTTCATACAGACACTTAACACAGTTAAGCTAGAATGGAAGGGTTAAGTCCATAGGAACACTTAACCGACTTAACACAGTTAAGCTAGAATGGGAGGGTTAAGTCCATAGGAACACTTAACCAAATTTAACATGTTAACTAGACTAGAGGTTGGGGTTAGGTAAAGTTAATACACTTAGCCAATTTAACATGTTAACTAGACTAGAGGTTGGGGTTATGTAAATCTAATACACTTAGCCAATTTGATATGTTAGCTGGGCTAGACCGTAGGGTTAAGTAAACCTGAACACTTAACCATCAGGTTGTGATAAAGGAATGGGGTTAAGTCTAAAACATGAAGGGATAATACTTAACCATTAATAAAATGTTAGTTAAAACAGACGGGCAGGGTTAAGTTAAAAAGGAACACTTAACCAATACAGGATGAACGGGTAGGGTTAAGTAATAAGAAATACTTAACAAATATAACTTGGTTTGTGGTAGGGTTAAGTCATCATGAATGACTGATAACACTTAACCAGTTTAACAGGACGAATGAAGAGGGTTAAGTTGGCTCGAATTGACTAATGACACTTAACCAATCCAAATTTACGGGAAAGAGAACTAAGTAGTAAACCTTAGTTAAGAAAACAACGATTCTAGAAACTAAGTGGTAAACCTTAGTTGACAAAACTAAGTAGTAATTCTTAGTATAACACGAGGAGGAGCGAACGTCCGTCTGATTAGAAAGAAGGCTCCAACGAATTGGGTTACGAAGCCCGAGGCTTCGAGGGGACGTGAGGGTACTCTTGGTATCCCTCTGTGAGGCTGCAGATGATCCGCCTGGGCCCACAGAGGTTAAGGTCTGTGTAGAAGAACCAGGGGTATGCCTTGGTTGCAATACATGGCAACCTAAAGACTAGGATGGACCGGCGTGATTCGGCGAGCAAACGGTAGCCCTATGATAGCGACTCGTCGTCTACCATCCATCTTGAGTCAATCGAGATACGTGAAGCGGAAAGGCGGAGAACTCCAAAAGACCATATACTTGCTATCTAGTTATGGGTGAGGATGGCCATAGGATAGAGGGGCACCGGGGGCCGGCGTATAGTTCTCATTTTACAAGGTGTGCCTTTCATTAGTTGAGGGAGGGGTCAAGTGGGACCATAGCCACTGGAATAAAAACAGACCTTAGCATCTGCATCGGCAGATATCTGAAAGATCCCGACCGAGTTCTGTATTCCTTGATTTGCCCTGTCACAGGACTCGGACCGCACATTACAGGACATGTGCATCTAGACAAGCGATAACGATTCGCGATACATGCATGGGGAAGTATAGGAACATATACCACTCTAGGTAGTGTGTCCTAGACTTGGGGGCATCGTTCGACAGGTAGCATAATCCCTAGTTGAACTAGGTGGCATAAATCCTGAATCCGAGAAGCGTTCAACAGATAGCGTAAACTCTAGTTAAATCTAGAAAGCACTTGATAGAAAATCCTAGATTTGATCTAGGTAATAAATAATGAATGTATGCCGGAAGGAAATGGAAAATACAGGGATTGGGATCACGTCATCGTTACTAGTTGGGACACTAGTTAGGTGGTGCAGAGATATAGAAACTAGTATAACAAGGAAATAGCGAAGCGGCGAAAGTATTAGAGCGTATCCAATTTATCTTATCTTAGCATATCTTGTGACTACCTTATCTAATCTTGCTGACCCTATCGTCATGGCGTAATCTTGTATTCATTTAATTCATGTCGTTTTTTTTCATGTTCACATGCTAGAAGTTACGGAACTTACTCAGGCTTTATGTCTGACTCTGTTTTTCTTTCGTCTTCTTTTCTTCCGTTTCCCCCCCCCCCAAGGTAGTAAAGGAGGGAATAGTTTAGCTCAGGTTAAGTTGGACTGCCACTCTTTCCCAGCTTGAAGATTTGTCGAAGTTTGCTTGGATTCTCTTTTCAGATGCTATGGCTGGCTCTTGCTAAAATCGGGGAATATAAATGTTGTTTTTATGCTTCTTTATTTTGTAAGACAGATGATACTCTGATATTGTAAAGAAACCATTGTACAAACTATTTTATCAATAAAGCAAAGTTTTATTTTCCGCTGTTTAATTTCTGTCTGTCTTGTAATTTATCTGCATCTTTTACCCTAAATGCTCCACAGAACTTAGTGCATTCCCTTTGTGAGTGACTAACGGATGTGGGGTGTTACAATTTAGGTTAAACTAACCCATCCGCTAATCGTGTTATAGGGTTAAGTTTCTTTAAGTAATCAAGTCCGGTCTTACTTGACCTACCCATTAATGTTATATCGGTTAAGTGCCATTAGTCAAACTAACTTAACCTTATCATGTGGCATTAAGTAAATTAATGCACCCCAACCTCTCACATTAGACTCTGTTGTGCTTACTGGTTACGCCGGCGGGGGGGGGGGGGGGGGGGTCCGGGCAGCTTTACACCACACCCTAGTCTAACCTCGGGTTTTGAGCGCGATATGACCAACTACTCACATTGGGTCTTATTGTCTGTAGCTACTGGATTTGCCGGGCAGTTCCGGGCAGATTTATGCTACAAACTCAACCCAACCTCGAGTTGGCCACTTTCATGTTTTCCTACTTATCATGTTCATGTCAAATTTAGGCTACGACGAAATCCACGTTTTACGCTTATGCCCATTTTCCCCTTTACTTAATTCATGTTAAATTTCATAGCCCATCTCACGTTTTCCTAAACTACCCAAGGCGTATTCCCAACGCAAGTGAAAGC
Source organism: Allium sativum (assembly GCA_030737875.1). Taxonomy (NCBI): domain Eukaryota; kingdom Viridiplantae; phylum Streptophyta; class Magnoliopsida; order Asparagales; family Amaryllidaceae; genus Allium; species Allium sativum. The sequence continues at coordinate 824,854,232 of CM060919.1, read as the reverse complement.
GAGTCAACATAGTAGGAATAATATGACAACATATTGGCCTCAAACATGTATGATAGCATAAAGGGATTGGCCTCAAATATGTATGATAGCATAAAGGAATTAGCCTCAAACATGTATGATAGCATAAAGGGATTGGCCTCAAACATTTATGATAGCATAACACTAGGTTCATCATCATAGGCATGTAAATGGTCATGAGGGGTTTAGGTTCTTTTACATGCATAAGCCCCAAGTCAAGTTCATATGAATGTTCCACAAGTCAAATTTGTTTTAAGGGTTCATGCCAACATTTCACAAGTCAAGATTCCATCTTGCATGATAAACTAGGTTAAACACAACATGAGTGGCATGATTTAATCACTAAGAAATAACCCAAAGTCATAGGTTCAAAAGAGGGGCAAGACTAGATTCACATAGACTAACATACTTAGTTTTCATCTCATTTTATTCCATGTCAACATTAGAACTACCATTTAGATCTAAAAGTAGCTAGAACTTACATAGCGTGGCTAGAGATTTATGAACAAGCATTTGTCGTAGAACGGTGTAGGAATGATGCTATACTCCCTTGATTTGATGTAGAAAGCTTGCTCCTTTGACATGGATCTAGTTTGAATGCTCAAGCCTTTGAAGTTGGAGATGGAGGCCATGATCAAGAGAGATTTGGGCAGCACTTTGTTGCTAGGATGATTTTTTAGTGATTTAGGTTAGGTCTTAGGGTGTTTTTGTAGAAGTTAGGACTAGTTTAGGCCCTTAGATTAACCCTAGTTTAGATCTGAACCGTCAAAAATCGTCATAGGCCAACAAACCAGACCACAAGACCCTGCAGGTGCACACAGGCCGACCTGGTCCGACCAGGGAAGTCGACCCCCAGGTCGACTGGACAGTCGACCTGGTCCCTGGGGGGTCGACTCCCCAGTCGACCCGGGGCTGGGCGGGAAATTTTCCCGCCCAGTCTGTTTGGGGCTAAATTCGAATTTCGAAAATCTGTTATCGTTTTCTGATTTTTCGTGAAACTTCTAGAGGCCATATCTCGGTCATACGGACTCCGATTTACGAAATTTCGGACTCGTTTCCAGCCAGAATTCCGAGACGAACGCAACGGCGCAACCCATTTCTCTTGATTCTTATTTTAAAATTTAATTCTGCCTTGATTCTTGTCTTAACACGTTATTTAAAATTCGGGTTGTTACAGAGTGCAAGGAAATGCCCCACCCCCAATTTCAACCGTATAGTTTTACCCAATTGAGTAGTTAACTTCTCTAAGCTCTGTAAGGACTTCTGTGTAATGGCCGGCATTCCATTTCGTGGAATAGAGTTATATAGAGACTCGCAATTGTCATAAGGGAACAAAGCACGTGTTTGGATTGTTGAAGCTGGATGACCGGAGGAGGATTTAGTTGGCCGGTTGACAGTTGAGAGAGGAAGCGTCATATTGGTTGTAGGTAACTCAGGTAGGGCAGATGGTGGCAACATGGGACGAGTTCAAGGAAATATTCGAAATAAAGTTCTTATCACGAGCTGAAGAAGGAATGCACTTAAGTCTGAAGCAAGGAAGTATGACGGTGAAAGAGTATGTGAATAGCTTCAATAAATTGGAAAAGTTTGGCTTGGATCTAGCTAACACTCCTAACAAGAAGGCTTTATGATTTGTGAGAGGGCTGAACCAACCTCTCCAAAGACCAGCGATGACACATATTCCTATAGTAGAAACATTTGAGTGGCTAGTGGACATGACCCTGATGCATGAGGATGGTAAATGTAACACCCCGTAAAAATATACCCAAAATTAATTAATAATAAATAATGGGAATTTACAATAAAGTACTAAAATATAAACAGCCCAAAAAATGGACTTTAGCAGTATTGGCCATGAAAATATTTTATTTATGTTCGTGACGAAATTCTAATACGTTTTCATACATAATATGTTGAAAATGGCGTCCGTATGAAGAAATTACAATTTAATGAAATCGTACGGTAAATATGTGTATATGTGTTTGAAATAATAATAATATATATCTAAGGGATAAAATCATTTGGATAATAATAACACTCCTTTTGGTGGATTTGAATTTCAAACGAAGAGATAAAGACAAGGGGACAAGAATAATGTTTACAAGGAAAAAAATAAACTAAATTGATTAATGTTATATAATAAAATCTTTCCATCCCCACATATGTTTACTAGGAAAAACCATGACCAGGGGTCAACCGCCCCCTAGAGGGCTGTTGAATGCCCTTCTAGGGGAGCAGTCCACCTGGCGCAACATATGCCCAGTAAAGCTGGGTTTTGGTGTTAATTTATAAGATTAAACACCTAGTATTAAATCTTAATAATCCTATGGTTCTTATTTACACACACGCACACCTATAAATAACACCCCAGACTCCAGACATAAACCTAGCCACTCTCTCTATCTGTGCCTCCATTTTGCCATTGATCCCAGAGAAATTCATAATAGTTTTTCTCCTTCTCTTAAAATCTATTTTTTTTTCAAATCCCTTTTTCTTATAGGATTCAAATTAAAATATAGATCTAGAATTACAAGATTTATGTATAAAGAATTCTAATTATTTGATATATATATATATACACACATACATATATATATATATATATATATATATATATATATATATTTCTAGAGATTGGAGTTCACATCAAATAGGCAAACATCGACGGATCCATGGCATTTCTAATCATTGTGTGTGGAAATAATAATTGTTTAGGAATATTCTATATTTGTATATTATTATATGAATTATTATGTGTAACACCCCACCTCCGCTAGGGTCACTCACAAAGGGAATGCACTAGGTTTGGTGAAGCATTATCGAGGTAAACATGCACAGAAATATTACAAGACAGAACATATATAAAACAGCAGAAGTAAAACAAATTTCATTACCTTATAAAATAAATAAGGTCTAAAACCTTTTACATCAGAATACATCAGAACCTGTCTTGCAATAATAAAGAAGCATAAAATCTTTTCATAAATTATTCCCCAAGTGAAGTAGTAAAGTAGCCATAGCCAAGAAAAGTCCAAGCCATACTAGATGACCTTCAACAGGAGAAGTCTGGACTAACAACAACATTTCCTCCCTGAAACCTTGGGGGAAACGGAAGACAAAGAGGCGAAATAAAACGGGGTCAGTCATAAAGACCGGTAAGTCCTATCTACTTCCAGTATAAAAAAAGGTAAAGGTAACATGACATGCATAAACTGAAAGTAAACATAAGGATGACAACAAGATAGAGAAGCTAAACCAAGATATCTGGATGAACTACTATGGCAAGGTAAACTAAAGTATCATGATAAACTACGGTGTCAAGAATCAAGGTATCACGTCGTCAGGTCTCTATCAAGTATACTGTCACAAGGTATCTGTCATGTATAACATCCCACGGTATCTATCATGTATAACATCCCCCGGTATCTATCATGTATAACATCCCAAGGTATTTGTCACGTATATTCGCTCTGCACCTCTCGTACTAGTATCTCAACCCGCGTCATGTGTTAACTATGGATGTCCCTTGCCCAGTGTCGTGTAATGGTCCATGTCAACCTAATATATATAACATATGTAGGTTTTCCCACTTGTATGTTTCTTTCCATGTATAAGTTCAGTCCTTTGCCGTAGGCCGTACGGGCTTTCCCGTGTAAATCTATACTACCTCGACATAGTACCATTTTATCCTTGAAGTTATTTTGGACTGCTACCCTTGATCAAGTTATGTTTCCTTACCATGAACTATCGCGCGTTCACTTAGGGTTTATGCCGCCTAGGACCACTAGGGATTATGCTACCTAATGAACGTTTCCGTGTCTCGGTTTTGGGTCCAGCCAAGGGATTATGCCACCCGTCAACCGTGCCCTTTACCCCACGTATGTATCGTGAATCGTTTTCCATGTCTAGACGCACATGTTCCTCAATGTGCCATCCGAGTTCCGTGCCAGGGCAAATCAAGAAATACGGAACTCGGTCGGGAGCTTTAAGTCGTCTGCTGATGCAGATATCAAGGTCTGTTTTTGTACCCGTGGCTATGGTCCCACGTGACCCCTCCCTCAACTACTGAAAGGTAATCCAAGAAAAATCATGTATGAGAACTACACTACGGGCCATCGATGCCCACTCCCAGATAGCCAACCTCACCCATAACTCGATAGCAAGTATATGGTCTGTTGGGAGTTCCCTGCCTTTCCATACGTATATGATTGACTAAAGATGGTAGGTAGTCGGCGACGTGCTATCCAGGGAAAAAACAAGTATCGTCGACTCCACGCTAATCCATCCCAGTCTTTAGGTCGCTCGCATAGCAACCAAGGCATACTCTTGGCTCTTCTACCGCAGACCTTAACCCCTGTGAGGCCGGGTTTCATGGACCATCTGCCACCTCACAAAGGAATACCAAGAGTACCCTCACGTCCCCCGAAGCTACTGCTTCGCCACCCAGTTCGTTGGAGCTTTTTATCTAAGTCAGATAATTTGCTCCTCCTCGTATACTAAGCGATGACCTACCGCATCAGGTTACTCATCATTTATGAACTAGTCCCATGTCCTTAGCTAAGAATTATTACTTAGTTATCCTTAACTAAGGTTTACCACTTAGCTCCTCTTTCCGCTATCCTTGTTAACTACGATTTCCAACCTAGTCCCCTGAGCTAGGGTTTCATCTAATGGGTCAAGTGTTGTCATTCAAGTTCATGGCTTAACCCGCCCACGAATCATGTCAAGATTGGCTAAGTACTCAAGTTCAAGGCTTAGCCCTACGAGTTGGTTAAGTGTACCAAGAAGCTCATGACTTAACCCTATCAAGTCAAATTGGTTAAGTATTCATTTGTCTTAACCCTATCAGATTATCATGTTAGATTGATTAAGCATAGATTATCTTAATCCCATCAGATTGTCGAGTCGAATTGGTTAAGTATAGGTTAACTTAACCCCATCCACTAATCGTATTACAATGGTTAAGCCTAATTTAAAAGGTCTTGTGACTTAACCCTACCAGACCCACGTATTAGATTGGTTAAGTGTAGGTTACTTAACCTCATCAAATCATCACGTATAATTGGTTAAGTATAAGTTACTTAACCCCATTAAATTATCATATTAAATTAGTTAAGTATTGGTTACTTAACCTCATTGAATTACCAAGTTTAGATTGGTTAAGTGTTTAACTTAACCCCATCGAATTACCGTGTTTAGATTAGTTAAGTCTTAATTACTTAACCCCATCTAATTACCAAGTCGGATTAGTTAAGCGTAAATTACTTAACTCCATCCCCTAATTGTCTTGTATGGTTAAGTGTCATTAAGGAACCAAGTCCGGTTTAACTTAACCTACCCATTCATGTCATATCGGTTAAGTGTCATTAGTCAAATTTACTTAACCTTATCATGTGGCATTAATTTAATTAATGCACTCTCAACCTCTCACATTAGACCTTGTTGTGGTTACTAGTTAAGCCGGGCGGGTCCGGGTAGATTTACACCACAACCTAGTCTAACCTCGGGTCTTAAGCGCGACATGACCAACTTCTCATATTGGATCCTATTGTTTGTAGCCACTAGTTAAGCCGGGCGGGTCCGGGTAGATTTATGCTACAAACTCAACCCAACCTCGAGTTGGCCACTTTCATGTTTGGTCTAGTGTCTTATTACACTTACAACCCATACGTGTCTAATTTCAAGTCCCATGTTTACCCCACGTGTCATGCCCCCATTTTGGTTCAACTTACATGTCATGTTCACATGTAACCTCAAGTCAAGTTTTCATGTCATTCTCATGTTTGTCTATCCTACCCCAAATTGTGTTTTTACTTGAGTAAAAGCGAGTCAACATAGTAGGTATACTATGGCTACATGTAGACCCCAAAACATGCACGATGCCACAAAAGGGATTGGCTCCAAACATGCATGGTATCATAAGGGGGTTTGGCCTTAAAACATGAATGATAGTGTCATATAGGGGTTGGCCATAAGCATGCATAATGTCATAAAGGATTTGGCCACGAACTTGCATATTATCATAGGAAATTTGGCTACAAACTTGCATATTATCATAGGAAATTTGGCCACAAACTTGCATGTTGTCATAACGGGATTTGACCTTACATAAATATGATATCATAAGGGGGTTGGTTCCATTTACATGCATAAGCCCCAAAGTCCAATTTATGCAACTATTTCACAAGTCAAAGTGGCTCTAAGTGTTCATGCTATCATACTACAAGTAAAGGTCCAATCTTGCATGGCAAATTAAGTCCAATGCAACATGAATAGCATGGTTTAGTCGTTAAAACATAACCCAAAGTCATATGTTCATGTTAAAGGAGCAAACTAGGCTCGCATAGGTTAAAGCATTCATGTTTAACCACATTTTATTCCATGCCATGATTAAACTACCGTTAACATCTCGAAGTAGCTAGAACTTACATAGCGAGGCTTGGAGAATGCGCATGAATCGTTTTGACAAAGAAAGGTGGCTCCTTTGAAGAAGAACCGTCATGAAACCGTCGTAGCAACGTTGATTTGGCCTTGATTTGGTGTAGCAAGCTTGCACCTTTTGATTTGAATCCGATTTGAATGCATAGTCTCTAGGAATTGGAGATGGAGGCCATGATCACTTGGCATTTGGGCAGCACTTCGTGGCATGAGTGATTTGTGAGGGTTTAGGGTAGGCTTAGGGGTCTTTTTATAGAGATTAGGAGTAGTTTAGGCCGTTAGATTAACCCTAGGATAGATCCAAGCCCTCAAAAATCGTCACAAGCCTCCAAGACCGAGCCAAACAGCAAAACAGGTGCACCAGGCTGCCTGGGTCCGACCAGGCAGGTCGACCCCCAGGTCGACTCTGGGGTCGACTCCCCAGTCGACCTGGTCCCACCTAGGTCGACACCCAGGTCGACCCCCTGGTCGACCTGGTCTGGGCGGGATTTTTCCCGCCTACCCTGATTTTCCTGAAATTTTGAATCTGTTTTGAATTTGAATTTTTCGTCAAACTTCACGAGGCCATATCTCGGTCATACGGACTCCGATTTACGAAATTTCGGACTCTATTTCGCGTATTTTTCCGAGACGAACGCAATGGCGCAACCCGTTTATCCTGATTCAGATTCTATAATTTAATTCTTCCTTGATTCTTGTCTTAACACGTTGTTTAAAATTCGGTTTGTTACATTCTCCTCTCCTTTAAGGATTTTGTCCCCGAAATCTCCAAGTTAGGAAGAACGTATCCTACCATCCATCATCCATCTACTCAAAACATCATCCATAGGCAAACATTGTCCTTAAACGATTTCTGATGCCATATGAACATATGCAAAACGTGTGTGTATATGCTCCTTAGCTAATGCTAATGATCAGGCCTGAATGATCTTTCTAATGCAAAATATGTTTAGTGCCATGAGTCCAACATGTATGCAAATAGTCCTAGTCATATAAGTACTATATGCGTGCACAAACATTCATTCATATGCAACATCCGCATGATAACACATTCAATTTCATCCATAAACAAGTATAAATACTCGTGCATATGCAACATGAAACGTGACCGCGTCGATCTAGTGTGTATTCACGCATCCACGAGCAACCACTTGCAACCATTTGCAACCATATCAATCATAACATGTTTCAAATACATGTTTACTTCCATAGGATTCTACCTAAGGTTCCCAAGATAAGATCGAGGAGATAAACAAGACAAACTCCTTACGGGGTTTGCAACAGAGACAGGACCGAGAGGATATCCACCAAGCAGTGGCATGCAAGCAAGATCTACAGGAGAACCAAGGATCAAAGATATACTCTTAAAAAGAGACTTGATGCGCGTGTCTAAGCCGCATTCCCATGAGCTTAATTCCATTGTGCCTTGACCGCCTTTGACTTCATGATTTCGTAGCTCCTTGATTCCTATTTCCAAGGTATGAGTCGGAACTCATTTCATCGTCGCCTCTCGTTCCACTTACACTTATTCTTTCCCTAGTATACTTGGCTCAACCATATCTGCATACTCATGCAAGCTCTCCAAAATTCACTAGTGAATTCTGGATCTCGTTTACCGATGTCAATCCATGTTAACACGTGCACTTACTAGGGTGGTTCCTATAACCCATGCTCAAGTGGAATGAACCATCCGTCTTATTGGCGGACGTTACTCGATTGGATCAGAGATTTCCGATAACGGATTCTAGGTAACTAACAATGACAGAACCCAAAAGGTTACACGAGACTTCGAAGGTATTACCAAAGCAAGCCAAGAGTCTGACTACCCTCTTTTCAAAACCGAGAATGGTATCCCTTACTGGATAACCACTTTACCCCTAGAATCCATCCATGGCTCAACAATAGAAGTATTGCTTCTAATCTCAACACTTGGCATAGACGTTCTCAAATCCATCAAGTCATGAATAAATGGACCGACTCTCCAACCAGATTTTGGGACAAAACTGGGATCCTTTACCATGCTAGTACTAAGGTGCAGAGACTCAACTATCCAAGCAGACTTAAATGATACGATGATTAAGACAGAGTCTGGACGGGATGATAGAAAAGAACGACTAAACCTTTACCAGAAACGGTACCATTTCTTTTAGGTACCCTAGAAATGGGAGCGTACAATTTCCCTCTCCGATGATCTTGTCCTTGTCCTCCTTGATGGACTAAGCCATAGCAATAGTTGCTTATCCTTAAGCTCGCGTCCTTTATCCTTACTCTTATTATCCTTCCTTGTACCACGGCAACAGGTCTCTCGAGAACCACCTCCATCGTACGATAAACACCTACGTGACTAGACAAAGATTAGTCACAGTTAGAACTACTGTGACCACAGATGGAGGAAAGAAAGGAAAGGGGATTCAATCAAGGAATCAAAGGATAATGCTAATGGCCTTTGGGGAATATCCTTTTAAAACAAACTTTTCTTGAAAAATGCTTCTTTGTAAAACGGTTTCTCAAATAGTTTTCAGAAGGTTTTAAAAACTTTTGCCCAGTCTGGCAACCTTCTGCTCTGATACCAAATGTAACACCCCACCTCCGCTAGGGTCACTCACAAAGGGAATGCACTAGGTTTGGTGAAGCATTATCGAGGTAAACATGCATAGAAATATTACAAGACAGAACATATATAAAACAACGGAAGTAAAACAAATTTCATTACCTTATAAAATAAATAAGGTCTAAAACCTTTTACATCAGAACCTGTCTTGCAATAATAAAGAAGCATAAAATCTTTTCATAAATTATTCCCCAAGTGAAGTAGTAAAGTAGCCATAGCCAAGAAAAGTCCAAGCCATACTAGATGACCTTCAACAGGAGAAGTCTGGACTAACAACAGCATTTCCTCCCTGAAACCTGGGGGGAAACGGAAGACAAAGAGGCGAAAGAAAACGGGGTCAGTCATAAAGACTGGTAAGTCCTATCTACTTCCAGTATAAAAATAGGTAAAGGTAACATGACATGCATAAACTGAAAGTAAACATAAGGATGACAACAAGATAGATAAGCTAAACCAAGATATCTGGATGAACTACTGTGGCAAGGTAAACTAGAGTATCATGATAAAGTACGGTGTCAAGAATCAAGGTATCACATCGTCAGGTCTCTATCAAGTATACTGTCACAAGGTATCTGTCATGTATAACATCCCACGGTAAATATCATGTATAACATCCCCCGGTATCTATCATGTATAACATCCCAAGGTATTTGTCACGTATATTCTCTCTGCACCTCTCGTACTAGTATCTCAGCCCGCGTCATGTGTTAACTATGGATGTCCATTGCCCAGTGTCATGTAATGGTCCATGTCAACCTAATATATATAACATATGTAGGTTTTCCCACTTGTATGTTTCTTTCCATGTATAAGTTCAGTCCTTTGCCGTAGGCCGTACGGGCTTTCCCGTGTAAATCTATACCACCTCGACATAGTACCATTTTATCCTTAAAGTTATTTTGGACTGCTACCCTTGATCTAGTTATGTTTCCTTACCATGAACTATCGCGCGTTCACTTAGGGTTTATGCCACCTAGGACCACTAGGGATTATGCTACCTAATGAACGTTTCCGTGTCTCGGTTTTGGGTCCAGCCACCTAGGGCCACTAGGGATTATGCCACCCGTCAACCGTGCCCTTTACCCCGCGTATGTATCGTGAATCGTTTTCCATGTCTAGACGCACATGTTCCTCAATGTGCCATCCGAGTTCCGTGCCAGGGCAAATCAAGAAATACGGAACTCGGTCGGGAGCTTTAAGTCGTCTGTTGATGCAGATATCAAGGTTTGTTTTTGTACCTGTGGCTATGGTCCCACGTGACCCCTCCCTCAACTACTGAAAGGCAATCCAAGAAAAATCATGTATGATAACTACACTACGGCCCATCGATGCCCACTCCCAGATAGCCAACCTCACCCATAACTCGATAGCAAGTATATGGTCTGTTGGGAGTTCCCTGCCTTTACGTACGTATACGATTGACTAAAGATGGTAGGTAGTCAGCGACGTGCTATCCAGGGCAAAAACAAGTATCGTCGACTCCACGCTAATCCATCCCAGTCTTTAGGTCGCTCGCATAACAACCAAGACATACTCTTGGCTCTTCTACTGCAGACCTTAACCCCTGTGAGGCCGGGTTTCATGGACCATCTGCCACCTCACAAAGGGATACCAAGAGTACCCTCACGTCCCTCGAAGCTACTGCTTCGCCACCCAGTTCGTTGGAGCTTTTTATCCAAGTCAGATAAGTTGCTCCTCCTCGTATACTAAGCGATGACCTACCGTATCAGGTTACTCATCATTTATGAACTAGTCCCATGTCCTTAGCTAAGAATTATTACTTAGTTATCCTTAACTAAGGTTTACCACTTAGCTCCTGTTTCCGCTATCCTTGTTAACTACGATTTCCAACCTAGTCCCCTGAGCTAGGGTTTCGTCTAATGGGTCAAGTGTTGTCATTCAAGTTCATGGCTTAACCCGCCCACGAATCATGTCAAGATTGGGTAAGTACTCAAGTTCAAGGCTTAGCCCTACGAGTTGGTTAAGTGTACCAAGAAGCTCATGACTTAACCCTATCAAGTCAAATTGGTTAAGTATTCATTTGTCTTAACCCTATCAGATTATCATGTTAGATTGATTAAGCATAGATTATCTTAATCCCATCAGATTGTCGAGTCGGATTGGTTAAGTATAGGTTAACTTAACCCCATCCACTAATCGTATTACAATGGTTAAGCCTAATTTAAAAGGTCTTGTGATTTAACCCTACCAGACCCACGTATTAGATTGGTTAAGTGTAGGTTACTTAACCTCATCAAATCATCACGTATAATTGGTTAAGTATAAGTTACTTAACCCCATTAAATTATCATATTAAATTAGTTAAGTATTGGTTACTTAACCTCATTGAATTACCAAGTTTAGATTGGTTAAGTGTTTAACTTAACCCCATCGAATTACCGTGTTTAGATTAGTTAAGTCTTAATTACTTAACCCCATCTAATTACCAAGTCGGATTAGTTAAGCGTAAATTACTTAACTCCATCCCCTAATTGTCTTGTATGGTTAAGTGTCATTAAGGAACCAAGTCCGGTTTAACTTAACCTACCCATTCATGTCATATCGGTTAAGTGTCATTAGTCAAATTTACTTAACCTTATCATGTGGCATTAATTTGATTAATGCACTCTCAACCTCTCACATTAGACCTTGTTGTGGTTACTAGTTAAGCCAGGCGGGTCCGGGTAGATTTACACCAGAACCTAGTCTAACCTCGGGTCTTAAGCGCGACATGACCAACTTCTCACATTGGATCCTATTAATTGTAGCCACTAGTTAAGCCGGGCGAGTCCGGGTAGATTTATGCTACAAACTCAACCCAACCTCGAGTTGGCCACTTTCATGTTTGGTCTAGTGTCTTACTACACTTACAACCCATACGTGTCTAATTTCAAGTCCCATGTTTACCCCACGTGTCATGCCCCCATTTTGGTTCAACTTACATGTCGTGTTCACATGTAACCTCAAGTCAAGTTTTCATGTCATTCTCATGTTTGTCTATCCTACCCCAAATTGTGTTTTTACTTGAGTAAAAGCGAGTCAACATAGTAGGTATACTATGGCTACATGTAGACCCCAAAACATGCACGATGCCACAAAAGGGATTGGCTCCAAACATGCATGGTATCATAAGGGGGTTTGGCCTTAAAACATGAATGATAGTGTCATATAGGGGTTGGCCATAAGCATGCATAATGTCATAAAGGATTTGGCCACGAACTTGCATATTATCATAGGAAATTTGGCCACAAACTTGCATATTATCATAGGAAATTTGGCCACAAACTTGCATGTTGTCATAATGGGATTTGACCTTACATAAATATGATATCATAAGGGGGTTGGTTTCATTTACATGCATAAGCCCCAAAGTCCAATTTATGCAACTATTTCACAAGTCAAAGTGGCTCTAAGTGTTCATGCTATCATACTACAAGTAAAGGTCCAATCTTGCATGGCAAACTAAGTCCAATGCAACATAAATAGCATGGTTTAGTCGCTAAAACATAACCCAAAGTCATATGTTCATGTTAAAGGAGCAAACTAGGCTCGCATAGGTTATAGCATTCATGTTTAACCACATTTTATTCCATGCCATGATTAAACTACCGTTAACATCTCGAAGTAGCTAGAACTTACATAGCGAGGCTTGGAGAATGCGCATGAATCGTTTTGACAAAGAAAGGTGGCTCCTTTGAAGAAGAACCGTCATGAAACCGTCGTAGCAACGTTGATTTGGCCTTGATTTGGTGTAGCAAGCTTGCACCTTTTGATTTGAATCCGATTTGAATGCATAGTCTCTAGGAATTGGAGATGGAGGCCATGATCACTTGGCATTTGGGCAGCACTTCGTGGCATGAGTGATTTGTGAGGGTTTAGGGTAGGCTTAGGGGTCTTTTTACAGAGATTAGGAGTAGTTTAGGCCGTTAGATTAACCCTAGGATAGATCCAAGCCCTCAAAAATCGTCACAATCCTCCAAGACCGAGCCAAACAGCAAAACAGGTGCACCAGGCTGCCTGGGTCCGACCAGGCAGGTCGACCCCCAGGTCGACCCTGGGGTCGACTCCCCTGTCGACCTGGTCCCACCCAGGTCGACACCCAGGTCGTCCCCCTGGTCGACCTGGTCTGGGCGGGATTTTTCCCACCTACCCTGATTTTCCTGAAATTTTGAATCTGTTTTGAATTTGAATTTTTCGTCAAACTTCACGAGGCCATATCTCGGTCATACGGACTCCGATTTACGAAATTTCGGACTCTATTTCGCGTATTTTTCCGAGACGAACGCAATGGCACAACCCGTTTATCCTGATTCAGATTCTATAATTTAATTCTGCCTTGATTCTTGTCTTAACACGTTGTTTAAAATTCGGGTTGTTACATTATGCCTAGGGAGATTTAGAATAATGATAATATCAAACTGTAAAACCCCAAAATCTCTCATTTTTATGTATATATTTCGCATGAATTATCAATTGATATTGGGTTTGTGAATTTGTTTTAGTAGTGGATTAAGAATATTTGGTTATTTACTTTTTATTTGATTTGATTTATCCTTTTATCCAAATTTTGTCTATAACGTAAAAAGTTTTAAACTTGATTTAGTTTCACTATTTGAATTGGTTTGGATTTCCATTGTAAATGGATAATTTGAACGTATTCAAATATGAAACAAATCAAATATCAATGTTTTTTTTGTACAACGTAAGTAAGGCTAAATTAGATAAATAAAGGTATTTGTGTATATATATATATGTATATTTTTTTATATAGATATATGTATATATATTATGTAGGAAATTTACACCTTGTTCTTGATTCATTACTATAATTATTCCGACAAGCCTTGGATGCAAGTTTTGATTGTATGTTGTATTTTCCCATTACTACATATGTAATTATGCCATGTATGTAGCCGCCTGATGTGGGAATTAACTTGTAGGCCTTGAATATATACTAAGTTGACAATTTCACCTCGTTAAAACGTTCCTTCGTTTATACGAAATTCAACTTTATTTATACATACTAAATATTCTACATGTAGCGTAATTAATGTAATTAGCGTAATAATGATGTAATAAATGCAATTAGGATAAGGTTTGAATTTGAAATGTCCCCAAATAAAGTTTTGTTTGTGCATTTGTATAAATGGCTTATCTATATTGAACAATGACACACAGACACGAGGTTAATTGCCATTTGCAGCAGAAGTCTACCCAGAACCGACCGACAAATCCAGCAACCACAAATGAGTCTGGCTAATGTGAGAGGTCTAGGTGTCATGGGCCATTTAAATTAATACATTATGACCCGAGGTTAAAACCACTTGTAGTAGAAGTCTTCTCGAAACTTTCCGAAATATCTAAGCATCTATAGGTAGACGGTTTAATATAAGAGGTCTAGTGTATATATTTACCTATTATGTGTGTAAATAGGTAGGTTTACTACGCCTTGAGAAGGTCTTAAGTGGGTGACTCTCTTCTTACCTAGTTTAAGTCTCAAGTGGTTAGGACTAGGACCATTCCGTTGGATATGGACCAAAGTCATGGGACTCCTTCTCTGAAAGTGTTTAAACATGGCGATAACGGAGTAGGGTAGTTTACCTGAATATCCACTACCTCTAGGAGCTTTGGGAGGGCCAACCTAGGGATGGAGTTGGTATATGTTGGACGTGACATGCTTTTTAATTCACCAACTGTCTAAGGGAAGTTTTAAGCAACATAGGTGTTCTACCGTAATATCAGTTAAACAGTAAAATGAGGCGTCCGCCGAAGGGGTATGAAATGGCTATATGCGGGCCTACCCTAAACCCGTACTAAGTGACGCTTTAATATTTCTCATATTACTTGTGAGAATATACAATTAATAATGTTGACGTATTAGGATGGGGTCTTAAAGGGCTTGTGTTCGCCTTAGGGTCATAAGTGATCACGAGAATCCACCCTTAATAAATAAGTTAGAGCAAGCCATAAGTGACCGAGAATGTCCACCTCGTTCGGTCTCCACCCTGAATGCACTAACGAGGTCTCAAGTGATTGATTCAGATATCTATCTCATTGGTTAAACACTTTTTGTACATTTGTATGCTTGTGTGTTTCGTAGACATAACTCGACATATATAATCTGCTAAATCTAGGGTATGGTCTTTAAGCAAATATTATTTCCGGTCACACTATGTTCTGACCCCTCTCCTTAACATATCTAACAGGTCAGTAGGTAGGGTAGCTACCCTATGAAGGAAACAGTGATGGAGCCTAACAAAGGCGATGGAGATTTTGTGCTATTATTAGTTATCATTGTTGTTTTGCTTATGGAAACTCTAGATTATGAACCATAATGATGTACCGATTTAATAATGGTATCTTGACAATTTATATTTGAATTCTGTGGGTTTTATGAAAGGGTACGTCTAATTTTGGTATTATACTTTTTCATTCCACTATGTGAGATTCCATAACGCTATTTTTATCCGTTATTCTATGCAAATGTAATTCCATACAGGAACCAACAATCCACTTAGAGTGGCTCTATTTCAATCGGTCTTTTCTGGGTTGAAATTTAGGCCCGCTCTGGCGGGTTGTTACATTTGGTATATGAGCATAGGTTACCCGATTACGGGAAAATATATACGTATGAGAGGCATACTTGTTATTTTGAAAAAAAAATTCAAAAAATTAATATATATGTATATATATATATAAATATATATATATATATTCTTAAAGTAGCATATCTTTAGAAAAGAGCATCCGTAAGTCTCTTTAGGAATGGTTTGGCATTAAATTCTAGAAATAATCTAGAGGCCACAAAGTAATATAACAATCTCCTTATAAATTTAGAGACCTTTAAGCATAGGATGGTAATAAAATCTGGAGCATGGAAAGGATTGAAACCTGCTTATTCAGTAAGTGATAAATGGAAATTAATCGGATGAATTATCTATTATGGTAAAGATAAAATCCAAATAAATGTCCATTAGGTGAACAATTAATATGGACCAAATTGAGAAATATAACCGTTTTTGCTAAGTAATGGAAGTACATCTTTTGACCTAAAATAGAGCCATGAATGTCTAAGATTTCAAAGGAACGTTAAATGGTCAGAAGGAAAGTGTTAATGGATTTATTAATACCATTTATAGGTATGAATATTTGGATGAGATGTTGAAAATGTCCATAATAATAAGCAATATTAAAATGGTTTAAATGGACATAATAGACATGTATTAAGAATGTGTAGGGACGGGAAAAATTAAAGAATACGGAAGAAAAGGGTTAAGACAAGATACAACCTCCCCTAAATGAAGACATCAACCTTTGTTAAAAGATTGTAGGTGCAGTAGGAAAATTGAAAGAATAAACATGTTTTCATAATCGACAAAGAAATATAAAACCTACAAATATGATTTTTAACATACCATCAATTTATTTTGAAAAATAGAAATTTTAAGAAATGTACTTCTGTAGCATAGTGTGTCAAAACGTTAAAAGAAAAAACCAAGAATATTTAGAAACACACCAGGATGAATTTTTGACATACTACAAAATTATCCGAAGGTGGAAATTTAAAAAAGAACTGTTTAACCTCTTGTATATGGATTAGAATTACAATAAAAAATAAAAAATTTGGGGTTATAAATGTTTGTTAGTCCTTCTGTTAGACGAACTACAAGTATGAGTTCTAGCAGAAGATGAAAAGGTTAATTATAAATATTTGCATATAAGAGCTTTAATGGAAAAGGAACTAAAGCAACAAGCAATAAACAATTCTAATGGTTGATTTGTAATTGCCATGGTCTTGACGTAACAAGATTTTAAAGCTTAGATTTGATAATGTTCTTTTCCTAAAATTTAGTACAGATTGTGGTACCAAATTAACGTTTAATCAAAAAGAGTAAGAAGACAAGACATATAATTTTGGTAAAATAATCGTCGTTGAGTTACTCAATTAAAAGGGAAAAGATAGTAATTATATTTACTAAAATTGGGTAGAGTTGAAATAATAAAATCCTTGTAAAATGAGGAGCATTAGAAAAGGTATGAGTACTAGGGGTAGTATAAAGGATAAAGGACAACTCCAAGAAATTTATTTAGTAATTTGAAATTTACTCATGACCATTAAATAAAATTCGGAAAGACCCCACACTGTGAAAACAAAAGAGCAATGAATAGTTATGTTCATTATATACTTTCAAAGTTCATATATATATATATATATATGAACGTATATGTCCGCAGCAACAGCCCAGCGGTTAAGGACATTGCTGTTACAACCCCGGGAATGTGCCTAAATTTCGACCTTGAAAAGGCCCATCGAAACTTAGAGCCATTCTAAATGGGTCATTGGTTCCTGTAAGGATTACATTTGCACAGATAATGATAACATATACTTCAAATGGAAATTTCACACAGCGGAAAGAGAAAATATAATAGTGAAAATAAAATGCACCACTAGTTACGTCTGTTCAATGGGTACATCAAATAGTTCATTCTCCTAGGATACCAAAAGAAGTAAAGCAATAACTACTAATAATAGCATAGCAACTTCGTTTTCTTCATCAACTTCAATCATCACTTCGTCCATGGCTTTTACCCCATCTGTTGACCTGTTGGATATGTTGAGGAGAGGGGTCAGAACATAAAGTTCTATGTGACTGAAATATAGTGTTACTTAATGTCTATACCCTATATTTTTAGCAGGTTACATATGACAAGTTATGTCTACGCAACACACAAGATTCACACAAACACCAAATATCTAACCAATGGGGTGGATATCCAAATCAAACGCCCATTAGTGTTTTTACCGTATTGACCCAATGAGGTGATATTTTCGGTCATTTATGTCCCTATTAAAGGTGGATTCTTATGTTCTCTTATAACCCTGAGGCGGACCCCTAGCCC
Organism: Allium sativum; assembly: GCA_030737875.1. Classification (NCBI taxonomy): domain Eukaryota; kingdom Viridiplantae; phylum Streptophyta; class Magnoliopsida; order Asparagales; family Amaryllidaceae; genus Allium; species Allium sativum. Next base: position 824,836,264 of record CM060919.1, on the reverse strand, counting down.
TTTCATACCCCGTCCTAATACGTTAACATTCTTAAGTCTATTCTCTAATTTGCAATATGAGAAGTGGTATTGCGAACATTACTATTTAACTAATATTACCCGGTTGGACACCTATGTCGCTTAAGACTTCCTTTAGACAGTTGGTGAGCACGCAATGGCCACACATCTTTCAATTACCAATACGTCCCTCGTTGAGCCCTTACAAGCTTCTAGAGGAAGTGAACATCCCCGTAAACTAACCTACTCCGTTACTGTTTTATTCCTAACCACTTTTAGAGAAAGAGGACCCAAAGAATTACTTTAAATCTAATAACGGTTGGTCCCATGACTTTGGTTCCTCTCCAAGAAATAAACCTTTGGAGGGATCCTAGTACTAACCACTTAAGACCCAAACTAGATAAAAAGTGAGTCTGTCACTTAAGACCTACTCAAGGCATAGTAAACCTGCCTATTTTCACACAATAGACATATATATATACACACACATACCTCTCACATTAAACCGTACACCTGTAGATGCTGGATATGCTGGTCGGTTCCAGGCAGGCTTCTACTACAAGCTGGTTAACCTCGTATCTAGTGTACTAAGTTTTTGAATGGCCCATGGCACCTAGACAACTCATATTAGTTGGGCCTACTTATGGTTGCTGGATTTGCCGGTCGGTTCCGGGTAGGCTTCTACCACAAATGGAAATTAACCACGGGTCTATGTTTCACTATTTATATTTATTTGAAGCCATTCTACACACACACAAGCAAAACAAATATATTTATTTTGGGGACATTTCAAATTCTAACCTAACCGTATTTATTATACTAATACAACGTTAATTACATTTATATAAGTATAATAATTATATCGTCTAAATAACGGATATATTCGTATAAACGGGAAAACATTATAACAAGGTGGAAATTGTCAGTTTGTCCAAGTCAAGGTATACAAGTTAGATTTTCCATACTTTTATGGCTACAACATAGGCATGATAACATAATGACAAGATAACAAATAACAGTGGATGGAAAACATACATACACACAATTTCAACTTGCATCCTAGGCTTGTAGAAATGATTTCAATACTGAATTAAAAATAGAGTATTACATACACTTACTTGCATGTTTATAATTCCTATTTCACCTAATTCACCTTTTTGGCGTTATCCACATAAAAATGCTTACATTTGACCTATTTCAATTATGAATGTGTTTGGATTCAAAATAGGATCCTACCCAAACCAAATCATGAAATAATCAAATCCAAAACTTTTTACGTTACACTCAAAAATTAAATAAAGGTGAATTACATAAAATAGAAATAATAGTGGCAACACCCTTTTTCATCTTTAATCCAATATTAAAACCAAAAATCCACAAAACCCAAATAATCATGACAATTCATAAGCAATTACAAGATAGAGGATTTGGGTTTTTTAATGTTTATATTATCGAACTTCCAAATCCTCCTATGCATATCTATTCACATGACAATCTAATAAAAACATGAATATGCCTTAAGTAAACCATATTCCACTCACAGATCTAGGCGGAATAAAGAGAAATCTGTGGTAGATCTAGATCTGAACTAATTCTTTGCGTTCAAGCATGCTCCAGTAATCCTCCTAATTATATACATATAAGAGACATGCATTATAATCTTATACATATATGTTTATGCCAAATTCCAGTACACTAAACTCATGTAAATTAGAATAGAGAGATTATGATAATAATTAGAGAAATAGAAGAAAACCTTAACCTATTCTTTTATTTTTCTCTGGAATTTAACAGTGGTGGAGAGGCAGCATGAAGGAAGGGATAGAGAATGATTAGGGTTTTCATAGTGTGATAGGAGGGCTATTTATAGTTGTCCGTTTAAGCATAGACCGTCGGTTTACTTAGAATTAACTCAAACCTTTAATTTATATATATCCTCAAAGAAAAACCCTAACTAGCTAAATTATTGGGCTGTCCAGTCGTCAAGCAATCGACCCTAGCGGATAATCGGTGGTCGACCTCTTTGTTGCTGGAATGCCCAATAAGGCTACGTTGCTAAGTTGTTTATTTTAATTAATATGTTCCTTAATCTCTTAATCATACTCCATATATGCAGTATACTCTGTACCCCTGATCTTATCTCTAATTCAAAATTTGAATTCTCCCACCTTATTTTGAATTTGTCTTAGACATATATATTATCTATTTAATTATATATATTCTACGTTTACTGTTCAAATTCATTTGTTCATAACTTCTTCATACATTGACCGTTTTCAGCATATTATATATGAAAATGATGTAGAATTTCACTGTGAATCCAAACAAAAGAATTTTTTTAGCCAAATCAAAATCTCATTTCCCAACCATACTATTTACTTGTTGATATTTATTTATTATTAATACTTATGAATTTTATGGTGTGTTACATTCTCCCTCCCTTAAAAATAGATTTTGTCCCAAAATCTGTTTAAAGGGTGAAAAATACAACTCGCTCGAAACAATCACGTTGTACGCTTATGTTATTTATAATTCATCCATAAACATCGATAACTTGTAGTAATTATGAACTACAGACCCACTAAAGTGAGCTCTACCCTAACATGTAGGTGTAATAAGTGATGAAGTATGCATGCAAACAACCTAAATATGCATATATTTCTATATGAGTGCTCGGTGCAATGGTGTTGCATCAATTTCCTAACATCTAATCCGGTATTCGCGATGCATACATAAACTTTATTTTAAGGAAAAATTACCTGTGAAAAGCTCTGGGTGAGCCTGTTTCATCTTATCCTCGGTCTCCCATGTGCTTTCCACATGATCATTTCCCCATTGTATTCGGACGAGGCAAACAGTTTTGTTTCGAAGTCTCTTGATTTCGTGCTCTACAATCCTTGTAGTGGCATGGGGAACCCTGGACTCCAACTCGAGTATTGCTATGTTCCCAACTTCATCAAGCTCGAGTTTGATAGCAGAATCATGAAGTCATTTCCTTAGATGAGATACAGTAAAAACTTTATGGATTCCCAATAGACGCTCTGGGAGATCCACTCGATAAGCCAAAGATCTTATCTTCTTGATGATACCAAAAGGGCCAATAAATATGGGAGCCAACTTCCCAGTCTTACCAAACCGAACAGTCGAGGGGGTTATTTTACGAATACTAAGTCTCCAACATTGAACTTAAGTTCCTACCTTCGTTTTTCGGCGTACGATTTCTGACGGTCTTGGGCTGCCTTCATTCTCTACTGAATCAAGGTTATCTTCTCCGTGGATTCACAAATGGAGTTTGGTCCGAGTATAACCTTGTCGGTAGTTTCCCACCAACAAGTTAACGATTTGTATGGCCTCCCATATAACGCTTTGAAAGGGGTTATACCCGTCGCTTGAAAACTATTATTATACGTGAACTCCACAAGCGGTAGGCACTACTCCCAAACTCCTTCAAAGTCAATAATGCAAGCTTTGAGCAAGTCCTCTGCGATTCTGGTTACCCTATCTATCCGTCGGTCTGCGGATGATAAGCTGAGCTCAAGTTAAGGGTCGTCTCTAATGCTGCTTGTAGTCTTCTCCAAAATTTTCTTGTGAGTAAGAGGTATCTATCACTCACGATACTCAATGGGATACCATTTAGTCTTACTATCTCTTGGACATATAATTGGGCTAACGAGGCTGCAGTCCTTGTCTTCATGACTGGTATAAAATGGGTGCTTTTGGTTCAACGTTTACCACAACCCAAATGGCCTCATTACCCTTTTGGGTTTTAGGAAGTCCATCTATAAAGTCCTTGGAAATATGTTCCTACTTCCACGTGAGGATCTCTAAAGGTAACAATAATCCTTCGGGATTCCCTTGCTCCGCTTTGACTTTTTGGCACGTCAAACATTTGGTCACGAATTCAGATATGTCTTTATTCATTCCTTCATAATCGAGATTCCTGTTCATATCCTTGTACATTTTATCCCCACCGGGGTGTATGATCAATTTTGACCTATGGCAGTCTTCTAGAATTTCTTTCCTCAACCCTTCATTCTTAGGGATGTAAAGTCATCCATCCCAAAGTAAACTCCCATTATCATTGATCGAATACCTAGCCAAATGAGGAAAGGTCTCATTCTTTCTCACTTTCTCTTTTATTCCTCTTAACTCTTCGTCAAAGTCTTGTGCGCTTTGGATCCTTTCTCTAAGGGTAGGTCTAATTATCATAGCCCCAAGAAAACCATTAGAAGTGATTGGTGAGGGTTGCAAATTAAAATTAGAAGGGAACTATAATTGCTTCCCTTCTGTCATCGCATTTAAAGTCGCATGTTTCCTACTTAAAGCATCCGCTACAACATTCCCCTTTCCCAGGGTATACTGGATCATAAAGTCAAATGAGGCAATATACTTCATCCATCTTTGTTGTCTCAAGTTTAGGTCATATTGAGAAAATAAATACTTAAGGGATTTATGGCTGGTAAAGAGTTCAAACTTCTCCCCTAAAAGATAATGCCTCCACACCTTAAGGGAGAGCACTACTGCGGCTACCTCAAGATCTTGTACTGGATATCTTTTCTCTGGATCCTTGAGTTGTCTACTAGAATAGGCAATTACTCTTCCTTCTTGCATAAGGAATGCTCCTAAACTGGTCCCACGTGCGTCGGTGTAAATGATAAATAATTTTGAACCGTCGGGTATAATTTGGACAGGTGCGCTAGTTAATGCCTCCTTTAATTTCTTAAAGGCTATATCACATTACTTGAAGTGAACACCAAATTCTTCCTGGTCAATTGGGTTATGGAGTAGCAATCTTTGCGAAGTCTTTATGAATTTCCTATAATACCCGGCCAATCGAAGGAAACTTCTAACCTCTGTAGCATTTCGAGGTGTTCTCCATTCCTTGATTGCCTCGATCTTTGTAGGGTCTACGGCCAAGACTTCGCTCGACACAATATGTCCTAAAAATCTTACTTCTTCACTCTAGAAATGGAACTTTGAGAATTTTTCTTTCAATTGGTTCTTTCTTAATATCCCTAACACTTGCTTCAAGTATTTTTCATGCTCTTCATGATCTTTTGAAAATATAAGGATATCATTTATGAAGACTACAACAATCTTATTTAGAATGCCCCTAAACACTCTACTCATGAGGTCAACAAAGAAGGTGGGTGCATTCGTTAGTCCAAAAGGCATAACTTCCAATTGGAACAATCCTTCTGGCGTCCTAAATGCAGTTTTATCCTTACTGTGCTCCGCAATTCTTAACTGGTGAAATCTAGTAGCTAGGTCTAGCTGAGAAAGTAATCTAGCACCTCCTAAGTGGTCAAAAAGGTCATCAATTCTTGGTAAAGGGCGCCTATTCTTCTTGGTCAATTTATCGAGTTCCCTATAGTCCACAAAAAGTCTCAAAGATACGCCTGCTTTGGTGGCAAATACAACAGGTACACCCCATTTTGAGGTACTTCGAAGAATAAAACCTTTTTGCAACAATTCTGAAATTTGCTTGTCTAACTCCCTTCTTTCCTTGGGCGCCATATGCCTCAAGGGTAGTGCTACAGGTCTAGCGTCTTTCTCTAGGTCAATACGAAAGGAGATTTCTCTGTGAGGCGAAAGTATTGTGACTTCCTAAAAAACATCAAAGAACTCACAAACTATAAGGACCGAAAATGGTCCTTCAGAACTAGGAGATAAGGAATATAATAAGGCTTCGTACTTGTTTCTAACATTACAAGGAATACTCAAACTACATCCTCCTCGGCTCCTAAGACGGACGAGTCTCTTATTGCAATTTAGGATGACAGTATAAAATGATAATCAGTCCATACCTAGGATAAGGTCATACCCTATAAAATCTAATGCGTATGCTTCGCAATGGAGCTTGACATTGTCGATCTCCAACACTAGGTCTTTATGCAACAACTCAAGATATTTAAATCCTCCGATAGGGTTGGCCACCTCTATCCCGATATCCGAGATAAATATGGAAAGACTCAACAGATTTGCTATTCGCTTGGAGATAAAAGAATGGGTCACTCCAGAATCGAACAAGGTGTATACTAAATTTCCTAAATCACAGGTTATACCTTCGAGTGTTGGATGCCCATGGTCTCTTGGGGGTCGGCTTTGAATTGGTGCTACTTCTATTGCATCGTTCTAGCCACTCTTGACAACTTTGGGCTTTGGACAGTATTTGGATATGTGTCATCTTCATGGAAGTTGTAACATTTTCCCTTGAATTCCTTTTTCACTAACGAGGTCCTACAATCCTTGGCCTCATGGCCCTTGCGGTTGCACCTCGTACAAGTCTTTGCGTCTTTTTTGAATTTGTTCTTCTTCTTTTTTCCACCATCCCTGCTTCTTATTTTTGTTGGAGCTTTCTCCTTTCTCACCATCTTTATCTTCCTTGGAGCTTTCAACCATGCAAAGGGCAGCTGTCTCTACTAGGGTTTCGAAAGTTGCCCCAAATGTTACTTGGGCTAATAGAGTTTCCTTCAACGGGGAGTTCAGTCCTTTAACAAACCTAAGGGATTTGTTCATGGGGGTGTCTACCAATCCTCTTCCAAACTTACATTACTCGGTAAATTTGGATACCTATCTTGCAGGCTCAAGATTCCTCGCTTGAGGTGGGTGAATTTCTCTAGTTGGATGGTCATTTCTGCCCTTGGTAAAAACTTTGCTTTAAAACGAGTCTTGAATTTGGCTCATGTGAAAATCGGGCCCTTGTTCTCCATCGATACTAAGTTCCACCACTTAGGGGTCTCATCCTTCAAATGCCAAGCCACTATCCTCCTTTTTACTTCATCGGGCCAGGTAGTAGCCTCAAAGATTCTTTCACAATCCATAACCCAAGATTGGGCACTAGAAAAGCCTTTCTTTCCATACTTTTACCACTACAACATAGGCATGATAGCATAATGACAAGATACAAATAGCAACGGATGGAAAACATACATACGTACAATTTCAACTTGCATCCTAGGCTTGTAGAAATGATTTCAATACTGAATTAAAAATATAGTATTACATCCACTTATACTTGTATATTTATGATTCATATTTCACCTAATTCACCTTTTTTAGCATTATGCATATAAAAATGCTTACGTTTGACCTATTTCAATTATGAATGCATTTGGATTCAAAATAGGATCCAAACCCAAACCAAATCATGAAATAATACAGTCTAAACCTTTTTAGGTTACACTCAAATGGTAAATAAAGATGAACTACATAAAATAGAAATAATAGTAGCAATACCCTTTTTAATCTTTAATCCAATATTAAAACCAAAAATCCACAAAACTCAAATAATCATGACAATTCATAACCAATTACAAGATAGAAGATTTGGGGTTTTAAATGTTTATATTATCGAATTTCCAAATCCTCCTAGGCATATCTATTCACATAACAATCTAATAAAAACATGAATATGACTTAAGTGAACCATATTCCACTCACAAATATAGGCGGAATAGAGAGAAATATATGGTAGATCTAGATCTGCACTAATTCTTTGCGTTTAAGCGTGCTCCAATAAACCTCCTAATTATATACATATAAGAGACGTGCATTAGAATCTTATACATATATGTTTATGCCAAATTTCAGAAACTAAATTCATGTAAATTAGAATAGAGAGAGATTAATAATATAGTTAGGGAAATAGAAGAAAACCTTAACCTATTCTTTTATTTTTCTCTGGAATTTAACAATGGTGGAGAGGCAGGATGGAGGTAGGGATAGAGAATTGTTAGGGTTTTCATTACGTGATCGGAGGGCTATATATAGTTGCCGGTGTGAACATAGACCGTTGGATTACTTAGAATTAATCTAAGCCTTTAATTTTATATATCCTCATAGAAAAAAACCTAACCAGCTAAATTTATTGGGTTGTCTAGTCGAGCGGTCGACCCTTGCAGTCGATCGGCGGTAGACACCCCTTAGGGGGGTCGACCCCTTCGGGGCTGGAACCCCCAATAAGGCTGCGTTGTTGAGTTGTTTATTTTAGTTAATATGTTCCTTAATCTCTTAATCTTATTGCATATATGCAATATACTTTTTCCCCCTGATCTTATCTCTAATTCAAAATTTGAATTCTCCCTCCTTATTTTGAATTTATCTTGGACACACACATATACATATATTATCTACTTAATTAATATATATTCGGCATTTACTATCCAAATTTATTTGTTCATAACTTCTTCATACATTGACTGTTTTCAGCATATTACATATGAAAATGATGTAGAATTTTGCCATGCATCCAAATAAAAGAATTTCATAGCTAATTTCTAAAGTTGCAAAATCTCATTTTCCAGCCATACTATTTAAATGCTTATTTTTATTTATTAATTTATTTATTATTAATAATTATGAATTTTACGGGGTGTTACAATTGTGCTGTGGTAATAATGGCGTGGGTTCAAAACCCTGAATGGCATGCTAAGAGCTTACCATGTGTATATGCTAAGATCAACCATTTATTTTGTGCACGCAAACCGATCTAAGTGCAATAGGGAGGTTTTACGACTCCAGTCGATTTCCCCTTGAAAAAATTCAATATATATATATATGTGAGTGATTTGAATTTAGTGCTAAAATGAATGTAGTCTAATGTTTCAAAATATATTTGAAAGTAAAAGAATAAACTGAAAATATATACACGAATAGAAGAATTAATTGCTAGTGAATTTAGTGCTGAGAGATTTAGGTCTTATTTTTTTTAATAAAAACGAACATTTCTTTCAAAACAATTGTCGTTTTGAAAGTCATTAAAGACCGACGTTCAGTATACGAATAAAAGATGAGTGTTGGAATAAGGAAATATATTTTGCTCTTAAATTGTGAAATTTTGGGCGTGTAGTAAATATTTGTAAAAAGTTGAAATTTAGATAGTCATTTGGAACGTTTTATTAGAAATAAAAGGTCATTTAGCTTTACTGAGTAATGTCTCAAAAGTGTTTTTATGTGATGTAATAACGAATTTTGAGAATGTATTAATGAGTATCAAATAGACATTTTTAGGAAACTTGATTGTCGCCTAATTAAATTTTGACATTCAATTAAGATTTTATTTTTAAAAGAATTTTCTTATGTTTTCATGCAAGAACTTAAAACGCTTATAATTCCTGTAAAGTGAAAATAGCAAGATGTTCGACATATCAATAAATACATGAGTTGAAAAATAAATTCCTTTTTTTGTCTTATTCTGAGACATTTTGTGAGTGTTTTCAAACCTTTAAAAAGGACAACAAATTTCTTATTGCAACATTTTTGGAATCTTTGAAAGATTCTTTGTTAAAACTAGGCATGCATTAATATTTTATTCAGTAAGCAATAGAACGTGAAAAGTTGTTCTACTCCTAAAAATCAGAGATTTATGAACGTGTAGACAATGTTTTCAAAATATTACAAATCTAAAAAGAGACCTTTATTGACAGTGTTTCATAAGAAATAAAAGGATTCTATTTTAAAATGGAAATTCAATGTTTTAATTCTTTAGTATTTAAAAAGGCATTAAATGCCAATTTTTGGAAATCAAGGAAACCTTAATAAATTATTGTCATAATGGGATGTATATGCATACGTATAAGTGGCAGTAGCATACAAATGAATTTATTTAATGATGCTATTGTGACTTATACTGTTACAAAAGAAATAGATTTAGTGGTGGTAAGTTAGGAAAATTAGAATTGGGATAAAATAACTTAGACAACTAGATTTGGAAATTTTTAGTATCAGTCCCAAATAGGATTATATTTGAAGAGTTGGTGAATTCAACAGATTTCCAGAAATAAGGTTTGGTTGTAAACTAATTTGCACGAGATAGTTTAGTTAGGAATTAATACATCAAAAACTATATCTAACGATTAACATTGCATATAAATATAAAGACATTAGCAACGTAATTCGTATTCATGACTATTAAATTCTAATTTGTTGGCGATGAATTTGTAATTAATAAGATCAAAAAGGAAACTTTGGGAACTAATTTAAAAGACAAACTGGTTTGAAGAAAATGGATATATTTCAAGCTTGAGGAATTCTTGGGGGAATTAAATAAGTATTCAGGGAATGGTCTAGAAGTATATATACATATTAATGAATGGACCACATTTATAAAGAGGACAAAGATGGAAGATTCAAAGGAATGAGTTGGCATCTCATGGATTCAAAATTAAATATTAGACCTCAGAGCTATTTAGACCATTTAATTGTAAGAGAGAAATTTCCAAAATAATTTTTAGGCTTTGATCATTAATGGTTCCCTCGTATTGATTGGATAATGTTATAAATGTGGTATAAGTAACAAATCCCTATTATGCATGAGATGTTGGTATTTAAAACCCTTATTAAATTCTTAAGATTAATGTGTAAGTAGTGGAAGAACCTCATATGGATATTCAACCAAGCAACTTACTATATATGGAATGTGGAAGTTAATAACAAAATTGAATTTATACCTTACACAGAGGGAGTGTATTGGTCTTATAGTTTTTGGAGATTTAGCCTCGTGAATTGCCACCCTCAAGAATAAGAACATAAAATAAGGGATATTGGAACTGCATTAACCATTTTAGCTTGAATATGACCGTGTTTTGCTTTTTTAAGGTATTTGTTTAATCTTTATAAATTAGCGCTTTTGTCCTTTTACAAAAAGAAATAAAGAGAGAGACTATATCTAAAATTATAAGGAATATGCTCAAAATGAAAAGGTTGTGATGTGTAATTTTTCATGTTTACACGGAAATTACACTATTCGTTCAAAATAAAACAATACCCATTACTTATAATTTTAAATATGTCAACTGTTTGGGAAAATTTATGAAAATTATAACAAAAGGCCTTAAATTTTGTTTCCAGCAAATTGGAGCATAAGAAAATATTCTAGTCATTAGTATAGATTATACAAAAATTAGTTAGATCCAGGGATTTGATTTAGGTAATTCTTTTTGGATTAAACTTCACCTGAAGACTGGAGAACAAAATGAAGATAGCCAAAAGCTTTAGGGATACGAGGAAGAATCCGCAACATTGATATATCAGATAATAGGAATAATGGTTATAATTAAAGGAGTAGCATAATTACCTTTTTGGTAATTAGTGGGCGTTCTTGAAGAACATAAAGGAGGCCAGTTAAAATACAAAAGTGTTGATGGGATGACCATTGACAAATTTCTACTCGAACCAAATCTGTGGTTCGACTTTAGAAAAAGTCTAATTTGATTAGGCCAACTGTGGAGGGTATTGAGTCGATAACCTATTTTGGGTTTTCCCTAAGTTAGAGAGATATATGACATTATGAATTATAGGAGCCCATAACAATTTTATATTTGATAAAATACCTTTATGGTACAATGAATTTTGGTAGAGCCTAATTAAGAAATGGGGACAAAGATGGAACCTTGTAAGTTTCGTGCCACCATAGAAATTTTGGAGCATGGGACTTCAAGATTCCGCAATATTTATTTAGATTGGTTTGAGTACAGTAAAGAGAAAAATTCGAGCGAAGGCATGAAAATTATAAAAGTTTTATAGCCTCGCTCAAATATTCAGGATTTTCGGTTGCATTGTGGTTGCAAGATTGGATGGTAGGAGATGGCTACAACACAAATGCACCAAGCACTCATATAGAAATTATATGCATGTTAAGATGTTTTGCGTACTACTGCATCACTTATTATACATACACGTTAGATTGAGATCACTTTAGTAAGTTTGCAGTTCATAATCACCGCAAGTCATGGATGTTTTTGGTTGAATTAAAAATAACGTGAGTGTATAACATGGATGTTTAGAGCGAGTTTTGTGTTTTTCGCCCCTTCAAACAAATTTCAGGACGAAATCTATTTTAAGGGGGGAATAACGAAACACCCCGTATAAATAAACTCAAAACTAATCAATAATAAATAATGAGAATTTACAATAAAGTAATAAAATATAAACAGGCTAAAAAGTAGAATTTTGCATTATTAAGAATTTGGCCACAAATATATTTTGTTTATGTTTATGACGAAATTCTGTTACATTTTCATATATAATATGTTGAAAACGGTGTCCATATAAAGAATTATAATTTAATGAAATCATACGGTAAATATGTCTATATGTGTTTGAAATAATATATATATATATCTAAGGGATAAAATAATTTGGATAATAATAACATTCCCTTGGGTGGATTTGATTTTCAAACGAATAGATAAAGGCAAGGGGACAAGAATAATGTTTAAAAGAATAGAAATAAACTAAATTGATTAATGTTATATAATAAAAATCTTTCCAGCCCCACATACGTTTACTAGGAAAAACTGCGACAAAGGGTTCGACCGCCCCCTAGAGAGGTGCCGACCGTCGATCGACCACCCTTTTAGAGGAGCGGTCGACCGCCCTTTTAGGGGAGCGGTCGACCGCCCTTTTAGGGGAGCAGCCGACCGCCCTTCTAGGGGAGCGGCCGACCGCCTGGCATAGCATACACCCAGTAAGGCTCGATTTAGATTAGGATTTGATGTTAATTTGTAAGATTGAACAGCTAGGATTATATCTTAATAATCCTAGGGTACTTATTTACACACACGCGCGCGCACACACACACCTATAAATAAAACCTAGACTCTAGACCTAAATCTAGCCATCTCTCTATCTGTGCCTCCACTCTTCCATTGATTCTAGAGAAATTCATAATAGGCTTTCTCCTTCTCTTAAAATATGTTATTCTTTTTCTAATCCATTTTTCCATATAGCATTTGAATTAAAATATAAATCAGGAATCACGATATTTATGTATATATGAATTCTAATTATTTAATTCTCATATATACATACATACATACATATACATATACATATATATTTCTAGAGATTGGAGTTCGCATCAAATAGCCAAACATCATTGGGTCCATGGTATTTCCAATCACTGAGAGCGGAAATAGTAATTGTTTAGGCATATTCTAAATTTTAGATTATTATCTGAATTAGTATGCCTAAGGAGATTTGGAATAATGATAATACCAAACCGTAAAATCCCTAAGTCTCCTATTTTTATGTATATATCTCGCATGAATTGTCAATTGATATTGGGTATGTGAATTTGTTTTTGTAGCGGATAAAGAATATTTGGGTGATTGACTTTTATATGATTTGATTTATCCTTTTATCCATATTTTGTCTGTAATTTAAAAAGGTTTAAATTTGATTTAGTTTTACTATTTAAATAGGTCTGGATGTCCATTGTAAATGGATATTTTGAATGTATTCAAATTTGAAACAAATTAAATATCAACGTTTTTTATATACAAATTAAGAAAGAGTAAATTAGATGAATAAAGGTATATGTGTGTGTATATATATATGTGTGTGTGTGTGTGTGTGTAAGTGTGTGTATATGATGTAGGAAATTTACACCTTGTTCTTTATTTCTAGAATTATTCTAACAAGCCTAGGATGCAAGTTTTCATTGTATGTTGTATTTTTTCCATTACTGCTATCTATAATTATGCCATATATGTAGCGGTCTAATATGGGAATTAACTTATAGGCCTTGAATATAGAATAAGTTGACAATTTCACGTCATTAAAACGTTCCTTCATTTATTAGAAATTTAGCATTATTTATACGTACTAAATATTCTACTTATATAGCGTAATTAACGTAATTAGCATAATAAATGCGATTAGGATAAGGTTTGAATTTCAAATGTCCCCATATAAATTGTTGTTTGTCCATGTGTATAAATGGCTTGTCTATATGTTAAATAATGACACACAAACACAAGGATAGTTTCCATTTGTGGTAGAAGTCTGCCTAGAACCGACCGACAAATCTAGCAACCACAAATAAGTCTGGTTAATGTGAGAGTTATAGGTGTCATGGGCCATTTAAATTAGTACACTATGACCCAAGGTTAAGCCCACTTGTAGTAGAAGTCTACCCGGAACCGCCTGGCATATCCAGTATATATATGTAGACGGTTTATTATGTGAGGTCTATTATGTGTGTGAATAGGTAGGTTTGCTACGCCTTGATAAGGTCTTATGTGGTTGACTCTCTTCTTATCTAGTTTGGGTCTTAAGTGGTTAGGACTAGGACCGTTTCGAAGGTTTATTCCATGATATTGGCCAAAGTCATGGGACCCTCTCTTATTATATTTGAATTAGGCCTATGTATTCTCTTTCTCTGAAAGTGGTTTAGACATGGCGATAACAGAGTAGGGTAGTTTATTAGAATGTCCAATTCCTCTAGGTGCTTTGGGAGGGCCAACCTAGGTACAGAGTTGGTATACGTTAGACGCAACATGCTATTTAATTCACCAACTGTTTAAGGGAAGTCTTACGCGATGTAGGTGTTCTACCGTAATACCAGTTAAATAGTAACATGAGGCATCCACTAGAGGGGTCTTAAAATGTCTATATGCAGGCCTATCCTAAACTGATTCTTAGGGCGCATTACTATTTCTCATATTACTTATGAGGATATTAATTAAGAATGTTGACGTATTAGGACGGGGTCGTAAGTGGGTAGGGTCCGCCTTAGGGTCATTAGAGATCACGAGAATCCACCCTTAATAAATAAATTAGAGCATCCCTTAAGTAACCGAGAATGTCCACCTCGTTGGGTCTCTACCCTAAATGCACTAAGGAGGTCTTCAGTGATTAATCCAGATATCCCCCTCACTGGTTAAACACCTTCTGTACATGTGTATGCTTGTGTGTTTCATAGACATACCATGACATATATAACCTACTAAATCTAAGGTATGGTCTTTAACCAAATATTATTTCAAATCATAGAGGACTTTATGTTCTGAGCCCTCTCCTTAACATATCTAACAGGTCAGTAGGTGGGGTAGCTATTGGATGAGGGAAACAAAGTTGGAGTCTAATTAAGGCAATGGAGATATTATGCTATTATTTGTTATCATTATTGTTTTGCTTATGTAAACTCTAGACTATGAGCCGTAATGATGTACCAATTTAATAATGGTATCTTGAAAATTTGTATTTGAATTCTGTGGCTTTTATGAAATTGTACATCTTATTTTGGTATCATACTTTTTCATTTTGCTGTGTGAGATTCCATAATGCTATGTTTTTCCGTTATTCTATGCAAATGTAATTCCATATAGGAACCAACGATTTGCTTAGAGTGGCTCTAATTTCGATGGGCCTTTTCTGGGTCGAGTATAGGCCCACTCCGGGCGGGTTGTTAAAGTAAAGTAAGCAAGAGGAAAAGGCTGAAGAGACCAAGCCCAATGCTGGAAAAAAAATTGATGGCCCAAGAAGGGTGCGGTAAAGAAAGGAGAGAAACCCGAGAAGGATCAAATCAAGACAGATGCTAAGTGTCATGGCTGTGGAAGGGTGGGACACTTTGTCAGAGACTGTAAGAAAACTAAGAATGCTTGTTTCAATTGCGGACAAAAGGGACATTATTGCAAACAATTCCTTTAGAAATAGGTCATGAGCAGTATCATCTGAAGCACAAGTTCTTGTGCTTAAGGCGACTCAAGCAGGCAGTCAGGACCCAGGTAGGAAAGTCATCGTAGAAGATTTGATTTCTTTTTTTGAATCTCATGTTATGAATCTGTTCGATTCCGATGCTTTTCATTCTTTCGTATCCAAAACTTTTGTTGATAGTCTGCAATTGGATACTTTTGTAGTTTTTGATCCTGTAATTTCCTCAAATCCTATAGGAGCTATGACTCACCTGTCTATGATATGTGTGGGTTTGAGGATTTCTGTTCTAGGCGTCAAGTTTGAGTGTGACAGATATATTCTGGATTTTATGGGTTACGGGCTTATTCCAGGGATGGATTGGCTAGCTATGTATGTTGCCATCCTTGATCGCGAGAGAAGAGTTGTTAGGCTATTGACATGCCATGGTAGAAATCTCGAGATTTCTTGTGACCCGCGAGGATCAGTTATGCTAGTTTCTTAGATTCCTTAGATGCTTCTATTGATGATCTCAATTTGGTACCCATAGTTTGAGATTTTCCAGATATATTTGATGAGGTGAGTGAACTACCTCCTAGGCGAGAGATATATTTTCGGATATACTTGGTGGAGAATGCTAAGCCCGTTGCTTTACCAGTGAGCTACATGACTCCTAGAGAGAGGAGGGAGCTCCGTAAGCAAATGGCTGAGTTATTTGAGAGGGAATATATTAGACGGAGCATTTCTGAGTGGGGGACACTAGTCGTCTTCGCAAAGTCAGACATCTCTCTCCGTTTATGTGTGGACTATCGAGAGTTGAATAAACTCACCAAGAAGAATAGACACCCACTCCCACGAATAGATGATTATTCGACCAGTTAGTAGGCGCTTCGGTTTTCTCACAGTTGGATCTAGCTACATGTTTTCAATAGCTTAGGGTAGCAGATGACAGCATAGACAAGACTTCTTTTAGGACGCTTGGTGGATTTTTTAAGTGGCTGGCTATGCCTTTTAGGCTGACTAATGCACTGAAGTACTTTTTGGATTTGATGAGTCGGTTATTTAAGGAGTAACTGAACAAGTTTGTAGTGGTTTTTGTTGATGACATCCTGTTTTTCTCGAGGAGAGAGGAAGAGCATGCCATACGGATAGGAGAGGTTCTCCGCACTCTCCGAGCACATCAACTAAAGGCTGATTTTTCTAATTGTCATTTCTGGGGGAAGGAAGTGAGGTTCCTAGGGTTTGTTGTCTCTAGAGAGGGTATAGCGGTGGACCTTGCTAAGGCTGTCATAGTTCAGGATTGGAAAGCCCCTAGGAATGCGACAGAGGTTCGCTGGCTACTGCAGAAAATTCATTAAGGATTTTGCATGGATATCATCTCCACTTACCCCTGACAAAGAAGAATATAGTTCTTGCTTGGGATGTTGATTACGAGGATGCATTCTTAAGAATGAAGAAGGCTCTTACATCAGCTCCAGTTTTGGTACCAAGATGTTTGCTGCTTACATGGATGCTTGCGGCACGGGTTTGGGAGCGGTGTTGATGAGGGAAGGTAGGGTTGTCTGCTACGGGAGTAGACAGTTGAGGATACATGAGAAAAACTACCCTACCCACGATTTAGAACTAGCATCGATCGTGTTTGCGCTCAAGTCTTGGAGACACTATTTACTAGGATAAAGGTTCGAGCTTTATACAAATCATAAGTCCCTCAAGTACTTGTTCTCATAGAAGGATCTCAATTTGTGATAATTGCATTGGATGGAGTTCCTTGTTTCCTATGGCTCTGAGATAGCATATAACCCGGGGAAGGGGAATGTGGATACAGATGCATTGAGTAGGCAACGGATGGCCTTGAGTCCATTGTTCGTAGAGTGGAAGAGCTTGGAATTTATCTCGTCATTTCATTATAGACCATCTACGGATTTTGCACTCAGATTATTGGCATCATTGGAGGTGCGACATATTCTTGTCAAGTGCATTGGATCCAGTCAACACAAGGATCAACAATTAGTAGATATCATGGATCAACACAGCGAAGGAGAGACCTCTAGTCACCTTGCAAGGTATTCTGTGGACGAGAGAGGGTGGCTACATCGAGATGGAAGACTTTGTGTTACCAGAGTTGATGACTTGTTGAGATCAGTTGTAGGGGAGGCTCACACTCTCGGATGACAATCCAACTGGGAGGTGATAAGATGTACAGAGATATGAAGTGGGTTTTTATTGGACTGGAATGAAGAAGGAGGACGTGGCCCAATGTTTGACTTGCCAATAAGTGAAGGCTGAACAAAGAAAGCCTGGTTGATTACTTTAACATCTAGACATACCACCGTGGAAGTGGAAGAGCATCTCTATGGATTTTATAGATGGTTTTCCTAGATCGAGGAAGGGCAACATTGGTATTTAGGTTATAGTTGACAGACTGTCTAAGAGCTCTCACTTTATCCTAGTAAAGAGCAAGAGAATGGCAACTTGGTTGGCATCAGTATATCTTAGAGAGATCGTCCGACTTTATGGGGTACCTCTAGTATTGTTAGTGGCCGTGACCGCATCTTTATGAGTGAGTTTTGGAGGAGGCTAAAGGAGGCATTAGGGACACAACTACGACTGTGTACAGCCTATCACCCTCAGATGGATGGATAGACAGAGAGGGTCGATAGAGTTCTTGAGGATTTATTGAGATTGTGTGTCCTAGACTTCGGAGGGAGTTGGGAGGAACATCTCCCATTGTTAGAGTTTGCATACAATAACAAATATCAGGCGAGTATTGGAATGGATCCCTTCGGGACACTTTATGGACGATCCTGCAGATCAACTACATGTCGGTGGGAGTCTAAGGATAGACTTCTACTTGGGCCTGAGATGGTTAGAGAAACTTCAGAGAGGAAACACTTGATCCAGAGACAGATGAAAGCAACTCAGGACAGGCAAAAGTAGTATGCCGATTGGAGGAGTATAGACCTAGAGTTCGAGGTAGGAGATATGGTCTTTATCAAAGATGAATCTTTGAGGAATGTTGTTTACTTTGGCCGAGTAGGGAAGTTGGCGCCAAGGTTTGTAGGGCCATTCCCCATAGTTGAGAGGATAGGACAGGTGGCCAACATAGTCAGACTACTAGAGAGACTAGAAGGAGTTCACGATGTGTTCCTTGTCTCACATTTGAGGAAGTGTTTACATGATTTCGTAGAGATAATAGAGCCAAACACCCTTGAAGATACGGAGGTAGAGAATGAGGCATCAGTCATAAAAGTTCCTGCTCGAATAGTAGGGTCGGACGTTAAGAAGCTACGAAATAAGGAGATCTAGCTAGTGGGGAGAAGATGTGACAATGCAACTTGGGAACCTGAAGATAAGATTCACACTTCTTTTCCATTTCTCTTTGAGAATACGACCTTAATTCCTTTCTAAGCTTTTGAATTTGAATCTATTTTCCTATCGTTTGAATCTCCACTCTTAAGTAGAAGCATATGGATGACAGGAATGGTTTGAAACATGTTAGTTGAACATGTTACAGTTGAATGGATTCACGTGGATGCAAGTGTTTTCTAGTGGATGCATATACGCACACTAGGGACTAGAATAGAGATCGGTTGAACTAGAGGACTTGCATATTACATATGGATGTGTGTGCATTTTAATTTATTTTAAATATGGATGGAAATGGTTAAATCATCACTCGGATGTTTCATTTTGGTGAATGGTTGTTACACAAATATAGAATTTATATGTATCACTAAGATTCTTTTGCATACATATTAAATGTATGGAACATACATGAATTGCATTAAGGAGCTCAACTGAATCAGTAAACCGCCTGTTTTCCGCATTAGTTTAGGGACATATACACTACACCTTTGCATATGTTCATACAAAGTATTAATAATTTTAAGGACAATGTATGCCAGTGGTTGATGGATGAGTAGATAGGCGTAGACAATGGTTGATAATATTCATAACATTCTCTTAAACTTGGAGATTTCAAAGAAGAAATCCTTTAAGGACGGGAGAATGTAACATCCCATATTTTAGTAAACAATAATTATATGAAGAAGATTAATAAATCAAATATTAATTAACAAAATATTCAGAACTGGAAAAAATGGACATACCCGTGCGTTCGTTACAAAATTCTGATTCAAATAGGCTTTCAATTTTCGTAAATCGGACTAGAAATGAACAAGTTATGACCAATCAAAGTTTGAAGTTAAATTAAATAATTTAATTAAACAAATAAAAATAGTGAAATGATAAATAGGCTACCCAGGCCCTATATGGGTTGAACCCTATGTCGACCCCTAAGTCGATACACGTGTCGACCTACATAGAAAGTGGGTCGACCCACTTCGAGGCAGACACAAATCTATGCCTTGCCAAACACGCCTGTTTCTGGAATATTCTTTTTGTTGACTCATGTTGAGGTGTTCTCTATGGTTCGGATTAAAACCCTATTATCCTTTGTCTTAAACTATTCTACCATACCTATATAGACTACCAACCCTCACTCTTTCCCCACACCTATTCTTCTTCATCTTCTTAGCATCCACTATATAATGTTCTAAAATAAAATAAAAATTGGGTAAAAGTCTGGGTACTGTCAAATTATAGATCTGAACGGATATTCTGCTTCTACTTCTTTTTCAAAGACATTTTCTGGATCTACAACAATTCTTTGCGAGTCCTATGTTATTTTTAGATTAGCAATTTAAATAAAAGGATTAAGATAGTAAAATGGACTGGATCTAAAAGTTTGACAATTACAGCATTTACAAGTTTATTTTTTACGTGTTATTGTTCATTTTATTTACTATCTATTACTTATCCCTTTTTAGTTACTATAATTTCCCTCTTCTTTGTCCCCTTCTCTGTTATTATTCTATTTACAGTCTTGTAATGCCTATTTCTTCTTTTTCTTTTGTTTTGGGCTGAGCCTAGACCATCGAGAGCCTATGCCTTTACCGTTTAATTTGTGTAAAATTGGGATAAAAATGAAGGAATGTTAAAAATAAGGATTTTTAGGCATATTGAGAATTGGTTAATTTTGCACTTAAATTACTGACTGTAATTTGGGATAAACTTATGAAACGGAATAGGTCGTACTTAATTATATATTAAGTAACATGTTAACAAAAAAAGTGGATTGGGATAAAACATACTAAATGTACATTAAGTAAACTTATAATTTGTAACTTGTAACTGACAATAAGTGGCATGATATAAAAGGTCGTAGATTACTTCTGTTAATTACAATCTAGGGGTAAAGGGGTTATAGATTACTTTCATTAATTACATTCCAGGATTAAAAGGTTGTCGATTACTTTTGTTAATTACAATCAAGGGGTAAAGAAGTTGTAGATTACTTTCATTGATTACAATCTAGGATTAAAAAATTGTAGATTACTTTCTTTGATTACAATCTAGGGGTAAAGGGGTTGTAGATTACTTTCATTAATTAAAATCCAGGATTAAAAGGTTCAAGATTACTTTCGTTAATTACAATCTAGGGGTAAAAGGGGGTTGTAGAATTCTTTTGTTGATTATAATCCAGGATTAAAAGGTTGTAGATTATTGTTGTTAACTACACTCTAAAATTATAACAAATGGTTACACCTGGACTTATTAATAAACTTAAACATACTAAGTTAAACTTGTATATTAACAAGCGAAAAGGTTCCATTCCTTTAAGATATAAGGGGCTCCTAGAAATCCTAGTAATAAATTGGGGATCAAGTCTAGGGCTACTTATGTCAATTGCATTTTGTGATGGAACCCAAATATTAGTCAGTATTCCTTGGTTATCACGGGGGCTCCACTAGGTAGGGGCTAAGGAACGCATATACTAAACTAGATAGTAAGAGGTCTAAACGAGAGGTGGATACGGGTGTGTTCCAATGGATTCATGAGAGTGCGTGGATCCGAACAGGGATGATAAGATGTTGTAACGCCTGTGATTAAAGCCGTGTCTTTTAGTTGATGTGTTCAGGACTGATAACCCCGAGTGCCATAGCTGGCATAGGTTATTCGTATCCTGTTTAAGAAACTGATCACTAGGTAGAAATTATGTAAAACCTAATCTTGACATTCTGATAGTTGGAGCAAAAATCCGGGGACATGAAGGAGAAGCTTATTATTTTCTTATTTCGTGTTTTCTACTTTACTGTATTTTTTTCATGTCCATTACTATTCATTTGGCTGAATACTTCTTTATCTTATGCTTATGCTAAAAATCACTAAAATTTGCTAAACTTATGCTTGATCTAGTTTGTTTTTCTCTCTCTTCCTTTTGCCCCAGGTTCTCAGGGTGGAGAATCGAAGCAATAAATTTTGACCTTTTGATTCAGCTTGGACTTGGGCCATTTTTGACTTCATGTATTGCTTTAGTACTTGCTTTATGACAATTGTAGTGACTTATGAGGGAGATGACTTTTGTCATTTTATTCTCGTATTCTTATGTTTTTATTTCCATGAGATAATTTGCTTTATGGAAATGAAATGCTTTGATTGATTCAATAATAATAAATGGTTTCAAATATTTACGCTATGTTTTACATTCTGTCTTGTGAATTTTAGTCTCTATGTTTGTTACCTTATACCTGTTATGCTTTACATAACTTAATGCATCCTTATATGGATGACATTAAGGGATGTGGGGTGTTACATTGACCGAGGTACTTATATTTTAAGGTTTTGAGAGAGGAAAAATTAGTGGATGGATTACTTAGCCAATTGGGGGCTATTTTGATTACAAGAAGTGGGTGGTTGGGCTAGGATATACAGTGGACTAACTTTTGAGACCTCGCATGACCCGAAGGGTAAGTTATTTAGATATTCCTATTTTTCCTTAGTGCATCCCTAAGCGGCATCGATTCAGTTCTCTTGTGCTATATGTCACGAATATGTTAAGTGGATGAAAGGTCATTTCCTAAGAGAGAGATTGATTTTCGAATTTATATTTATGACGAAGCTAAACTTGTGGCATTTTGGATAAAACACATGGTTTTGTGGGTGCCGGTGAGAATTGAGTTTCATGGTTATGACTGGAATCTTTCCTAGCTATGGAATTGTGTTATCGATGGATGAGTTCGGAGTTTAGACGGGTTGTTTGTATGATGAGTTTTCTCAGATGTTGAAAGGAAAGTATTTTTCTTAGGGGTACGTATTGGGGCACACTCGAGAGTTGAATTGTGAAGGATTAATTAATTGGATTATTTTACTCCCTAAACCTATGACTAGTGTAGCAGGGAGATCAGTAAGCTTGTAAGGGTAGTCATTTTGGATTAACTACCATTAGTTTTTCATACGAGAGGGACCATTACGAATTATAGGGGAAGCCTAAATTCTCAATCATCATAGGTGGTTGGTTATTTGTTTCCTTACTTAGGATTAGGGCTTAAAAGAAGGAAAACCAATGAAATTTGAGTTTTTGATAATTTTCAGAGATTTCCATGTAAAAAAGTAAGGATGTAGTTAACAATTCTTGGCTTTTGAGGTTTAAGGGTTCATGTAATATCTTTGGAAAAAAGAGGTGAATTCTAGGAGTTCCGACTAAATCTTTATATGACCATAGAATTGAGGTAAGCAACAAGTTTGGATAGTGGATAAGTGATTAAAAGAATATAGAGGTTTCAAACGGATAATTGTGTTTCAAGGCAAGAGTTGAAAAAAGGAGTGCTTTGAGGAAAATGTAAATTTGTGGAACCCCTTTGAGTCCAAACCCAATATGCATATAATTTTGGAAAGAATTTTTTTGAAGAACTAATGTGTTTTGCTGTGAAAATTCGTATTTTTGGAAATTTCATAAACGCAACTATATATATATATAATTCAAAAAGTAATTTTTGTAACTAAAAGTTTTCCTTACTTAATTTTTTTATATAAAGGTTCAAAAAATATATGTATAAGTGGGTCCTTAAGGGGGTGTACAACATAATTGGAACAAATTAGGGAGCACAAGATAGTAAAGTAAAGACGGGAAGGCAGATGGTGAGAAAGAGGAAAGTGTGGCTCTTCTTGTAAGGTAGGTTAAGATTTGGGATTAGTTCGCTTGGAATATTTTGATGGATAAGGTCACTTGAATTATTTCTTCCTAAAGTAACTAGTATGGATGAGACGGAAGAACTCTTCCAAGGACTTGGTCTGTAAGGTTTAGCTATCTTAGGGGAAACCATTTAGTTTAAAAGATTTGGAAAGAGTAAGAGTTAATTTGGGTCACTATGTGGTGAGGCACTAAGATATTCAATCATTAAATCTTTTATCTCATAGAGAAAATTCAAATTTCTTACCCATGTTCTTTTGACAAGTATTTCCTCTTTGATGCTATATCAGTAGCTTCTTCCTTTGATTATGTACTTTCTTCTAAGATATACTTGGGAATGGTAGATCTTAGGATTTAAGCTTATAGATAATGGACATGGTTGAAACGTGTTATGTTTGACGTTTGCGAATGGATGCAAGTTTTTGCACGTGGATCAGTGGGTGCATATACACACACTAGACACTAAGATCGGCTGAATATGACACTTGCATATGCATATCGATGCGTGTGCATTTTATTATTATTTTATGGATGAAATAGACGGACGCTTTTAAAGACAGCTAGAGTAGGATCAAGTAAAAATTATATGAGATAAAAATTAAGGTATCACAGATATTCAATATGTGAATGTAATAAATAAAGTGAATGACATAAGGAATTTTTATACTGGTTCGGAGCACTATCCTACGTCCAGTCCCAGACCCCTTCTAGATTTTTACTAAGCAACGACCCTATCTTAACTCGGAGGAATAGGTATATACACCCCTTGAGCAAAAGAACATGGACCTGAGCATCAGAATAGGATTTCGCTTCAGCGGCCGAAGTGAACTTGACGCGTCTGTGCAGCAGAACAAGGCTTTACAAATAAATAAAAAATTTGTAGACTACTTTTGTTCTTTGATAACACTGATTGTCTGTTTATAGTTCACTCTTCCTATAATCTTCTTCTCGAATATATGTATGTATAGTTTAAGTATATGAAGATAAGGTAGAAAGAGGTTGCTTGAATATAGAAATACGTTCAAGCAAGTTTTTAGAATGCGGAAAATAGAATATTAGAAGAATATATATGGATCAGATCAGAATTGAGAAAGATGGATTTGTTTGATGTTAGATAACCTATATATAATGAATTAATAGTTGTAACCTATGGTGAAGAGATTAGACGAAAATAAGTGTTTAAAACTTTTTATTAAAGGTCATAACTCTTCATGAATAATGGTGATTTTTAAAAAAATAGCCATTGTAGAAATTCAATCGACTGGAGTTCTAAGTTGGTCAACTGAACACTAAAACGCATACACAAACACACACACACACAGATATATATATATATATATATATATATGTATGTGTGTTTGTGTATGTGTGCGTTTGTGCATATTGGACAATGTTGTCAATGTCAGTCGACTGACCTGGCACATTTTGTGCAGTATGCACAATTTAGTGCATATATATATATATATATTATAAAAGAAATTTAAATATATACGCATTTTTAGAGGAGAGATTTTAACAAGTTATAACCTACGACTCAAGACTCAAAACTTACCTTATATATACTAGCTTGTGATCTTGTTTGTTGATGTTCTCTTTTTGTCGTCGTACTAGTTGTTCTCTGTGTCATGAATCAATACTATGACTCAACATTCTGACCTTTTTTGATTGATGACAACCCGTAAATATATATGATATTCAAGAACATATAATTAAATACTTTATACTTACTCCCTCTGAATATACGACAATATATTTCCTGCATTCGTCAGCTAATTATGGATTTTATGGATTTTCTCCCCCTTTATCATCGACAAAAAGCAATATAACACAAGATATAATAGGTAAATCTCAACATATCCATGACATAGATAAAAAAAGTTCATAATACAAACCAAAATTAAAAGCATATTAATAAGGCTATTTAGTACAAGCCTTGTACAAGTCTTAGATAGGCAATAGCAAAACAATACATAAAAAGCTTACTCCATGATATCTTTACCCTTCCTAACATGCGAACTTTCTCAAACAACACTAAAGTCTCCTCTCAGTCATTTGAACTACCACTACCCTCATGCTCTTCCTATGTAGACCATGTAAAAGCTGGACGTTTAACCATATCCCCTTGAAGTGCTATGGAAGGTCGGGAAGTACAAGAGATAGCTTCCCAAAGAGTATTGAAGAAACCTTTGTTTTTGTCCTTCGTTTTGTCAACCTTCTTAATCCGAGAGTCCAATATTTGTTGATTACGACACACTATAGCTTTAGATTTGTGTGCGTCTAGTGCCGAATCCGTAATCACTACCTCATCTTCATTGCGAATTGTAGATTGTGCATGTCTAGTGGGATGGGGAGGTTTTTGTGCTGGTTATGGTCCTTATTGATGTTGAACCCATTCTTGAAAAGCGATAATTCTTAGAGGCACGTATTTGGGAAGCTTTATAAGGGATAAGGTCTTTGAAGTAATACTGCGTACTTATATGATTGGAAAGTCGGGGTTTTGGAATCTCTCTTTCTTTGAGCATTCGCATGATATATTCACCGTAGTAAATGATATTCATTCGTCCATTGTTGAAGCTAAGAAAACCCTTATATTTCCATATATCACATAGAAGGCCTTGAAATAGTGTTGATATACAAGCTCGTAGATTCCAGATCTTGGAATAATTGTACGCATTAATGTTCCGTGTAAAACCCGAGCTATTGGTCTTAGGGAAGTAGACTTAAGTTCATGCATGTTATCTTCTAAGAACCTTTGGCTTACTTTATCACATACAATCATGTCACAATCAACATCAATTAGATGTATTCCGTCATTTGGTTGGTGAAGAATGCTTCCTATTCGATCTAGAGATATAAAAATTGGTACACTAAAAACTAAAGTCCATGCACAATCTTCTTGGTTAGCTACTTGTTGATGATCCAAGTTGAGATTTTCGTAAAACAACTTAACTGTAATGTTGTTAATGTTCAAGTTGTTATCATTGTTATTAAAGAAAGGTTATAAATTACTTCTTCTAGCTATAAATTGAATACCATATAAATATAAGACTTCAAACTTCACGAAGGAGCCTTCAAGTATTGTAGAATTGTTCATCTTCTTCCATCTATTAACTGACATGTCATTGTAGAGCCATTGACGAATTTGTGGATCAATTGTTGGTTGACAAAAAGGAGGAGCAACTCTTTGTCCCTTAGGTGGCATAGTATTTGATTTTGAGTTAAAAAGATGTGATTTTTGGTGACGTAGGGTCAGTTGAAAATGGAGTAATTTATGAGAATTTTGAAGGAATGAAGTAAAAGAGGTAAAGTGAAGTGATAAAGAGGGTAAAAGGAGGTAGATAATTCGAGAAAATTCACAATTCAGTCGACTGAACCAGGCTTTCAAACCAGACTGTAACGTCCTACATCATCTTTGTCGATGATATATCCCTTGGAATTGTCTCTAAAAGTGATAGATCCTCCATCTGGGTAAGCAATGTTAGTCAACATATTTTTGTCTCCTGTCACGTGTTTTAAGCAACTGCTGGCGAGTATCCATTTTCCCCTTTTCTTAAGTGGTACCTGCAAAAAATAAGTAATGACATTGGTACCCACTTCCTCCATTAGAGTCCTAAGAGTTAGGTCTTAGGAACCAAACTCAGGAGGGTTCAGTGTCCCTTTTAAAAATATAATCCTTATTGTTATGGACAGTTTCTAAGATTGTTTTTATATATTTATTCCTAATCAAATAATTATTTGTTTTAGAAACACATATATTCACAGTGTTAGAAGCTCTTTTCTTGGTGGGTAATATTGACAAATTGCAAGGTTTAACCTTATTGGATTTCTTTTTGTTTGACTTCTTTGAATTTAACTTATATCCTAATCCCATTTTACTGGAAGCTAGTTGAGAACTTTCTTTAATTTTTGATACATTCTCTCTACCTTTGTTAAAATTTGTGACATTTTTAGTAGTTCCATCCAATTTAGTCTTAAGACTTAAATTATTTAGTTCTATATGTTTATTTTTGATTTTAACTCATGATTTTCAGAAACAAGCATATCATTCTTTTCTTTTTGAGTTTCAATTTCTTGACTCAATAAGGAAAATTGAGAATTTTCTTCAGTAAGAGATGCTTGAAGCTATCTAGTTTCTTCTTCTAATGCGTCTTTTTCATTTTTCAGTATATCTCTTTCGAATTCAACCTTTTACTGATCCTCATTAGCTTTTTTCTACTTTCTTTTGAAATTATTTCTAGATTCTAGTAATTATGTATTTATTTCTACCATATCTTCAAAAGTAAAATCACTAACCTCAATATCTTTTGCCATGATGCAGAAATTTGCTTGCTCACTTTCATTGTTGCTATCACTTTCTGAAGAGGAAGAATTGGATTCATCTTAAGTGATTGAAAAAGCCTTCTTTTTGAATCTATCTTTCTTATGTTTATTGCGATGTTCCTTCTTTTGTTCTGGACAATCTTCAGATATGTGCCCTTTTTTATGATTGTTATATCATTTCATTACTGACGATGATAGTTTGTTTGAGTTGGTACTTCTCTTGCCATTATTTCTGTTGCTCTTTATGTATTTCAGTTTATTTTTTTTGAATTTTTGCGCAATGAATGCTAAATCATCGTTGTCTGATTCTGGTTCTTCTTATTCTGCATTGAATGCTACATTCTTTTTATCTTGTGCCTATACTCATTTTGTTTGCAACTTAACCTCATAAGACATTAAGTTTCCTATTAACTCTTTTGGTTTCATGGCTGAAAGATCGTTAGCTTCTTCGATTGCCAAGACATTTTTTTCCTATTCTTCCATTAAAGAGTTTATGATTTTTGATATTATGTCAAAATCAGAATATTTTTCTCCTAATCCAAGTAATGAATGATAAATGTTTTGGAATCTAGAGTACATATCATCGATGGATTCATTTCCATTCATCTTTAAATTCTAAAATTGATTTTTGAGCATGGATATCTAGCTTTGTTTAACCTTTCTATACCTTTGTGAGTTACTTTGAGTGTTCTTCATATTATATATGCAGTATTGCACATACAAATTCGGTTAAACTCGTTTCTATCTATGGCACAATGTAACATATTCATTGCTTTTGCTTTTGAAGTAGCATTGGTTTTATGTGAATTTGACGGCTTATAATAATTGGCGGTAGAAATAGTATATTCATTATGAGTAATATTCCAAGTTTCAAATCCATTGGCTTATATATAAATTCTCATTCGAGTAGCCCAGTAATTATAATTCATGCCATTAATAAGTGGAGGTCATGCAGTAGATTGACCTTCTATAAAGCTTGTGTTTGTGATGGTGCTAGTGTTTGTGTTATTTTCCATATTATCGGTATATCAAATAACTGTTTTACGGTTATAAGATGTCCTGCTCTGATACAAAGTGAAAAGATAGCTAGAATAAGATCAAGTAATATGGAGCTAAGTGTAAATGCAGAAGTGTTGATAATGTGATACATTGTACTTCTTTATAGTTATACAAGTAAAAATTTAATGAGATAAATATTAAGACATCATAGATAACAATATGTGAATGTAGTAAATAAAGCAAACAACACTAGAAATTTTATATTGGTTCGGAGCATCATCCTATGCCAAATCCTAGACTCCTTCTGGAGTTATACTAAGCAACAACCCTATCTTAACCTAGAGGAATAGGTGTATACAACCCCTGAGTAGAAAAACAAGGACCTGAGCAGTAGAACATGATTTCGCCGCAGCAACCGAAGAGGACTTGACACACCTGAGCATCAGTTAATGACTTTATAAATAAATAAATAAATAGATAAATGTAGACTGTTTGTGTTATTTGATAACACTATTTGTCTCTTTATAGTACACACTTCCTATAATCTTCTCCTCGAATATATGTATGTATAGTTTAAGTATATGAAGATAAGAAAAAAAGAGATTGCTTGAATATAGAGCATGAAAATACGTTCAAGCAAGTTTTCAAAATGCAGAAAATAGAATATTAGAAGAATATATATATCTATATATCAAAAGTGAGAAAGGTGAATTTGTTTGATGTTAGATCACCTATATATAATGAATAATATTTTGTAACTTATGGTGAAGAGATTCGATGAAGATTAGTGTCTAAAACTTTTGATTAAAGGTCGCAATTCTTCACGAAAAATGTTGACTTTTCAGAAAACACCCTTTGTAGAAATTCAGTCAAATGGAGTTCTAATTTAGTCAAGTGAACATTCAATTGTGTGTGTGTGTGTAAATATATATATATATTTGTGTGTGTGTGTGTGCGTGTGTGTGCGCGCGCGCGCATTTAAGCATATTGCACAAAGTTGTGCAAGTCAGTCAAATGACCTAACACATTTTGTGTAGTATGCACAATTTAGTGCATATATATATATTATAAGTATAAAATGAATTTAGTATATATAAATTTGTAGAGGTGATATTTTAACAATTTATAACATACGACTCAAGACTCAAAACTTATCTTATATATACTAGCTTGAGATCTTGCTTGTTAATGTTCTCTTTAGGTCATTGTACTAGTTGTTCTTCATTCCATGAATCAAAACTATGACTCAACAATGCTATCATACTATTGCATATATATGATGGTTGATGCATACATATAGAATTATCTGTATCATTAGGATTTCTACATACATTTGGATGTATAGCACAAACATAATTACATAAAGAGGAGGTCGAATGAATCAATAGACCACCAAATCTTTTGCATTAGTTAAGATCATATACACTACACTATTGCATAAGTACATAAATTGTATTAGAAAAATTAAGCATAATATTTGCAGTGGATGATGGATGAGTAAATGGATGTAGAAAACACTTATATTATTCTTCCACCTTAGAGATTTCGGGGACGAAATCCTTTAAAGAGGGGAGAATGTAACAACCTAATTTTTTAATACACAAAAATTAATTAACGAATTATTAATTAAGGAATTAGTTAAGAAAGTAAATATTAATCAGAAAATATTGAGAATTGTCAACGGGGGTTGCACCATCGGTTATGTTACGGAATTCTGGTTAAGATAGATATTTGGATTGGCGAAAACGGGTTTAAAACGAAGAAGTTATAGCAATTTAAAGATTAAACTAAAGTAAAAAATAAATAAAAATAAGTGTGAAGCTGGATCTACTACCGGATCGATCGAGGATCCAAGTAGGTTGACCGCTTAGTCGACCCACCCATGGGGCGGGACGACCCAGGTCATGGCCTGGCAAATTTGTTTGCCAAGCACGATTTCGACCAATAGAGCTGTGTTTTTGTGGTTATACTGGGTGCTTCTGGATCCTTTTTCTAATCTGATGGCCTAAAATATTAACCTAAAATCCAAAAAATCTAAACACCTTAAGCCCTATTATAAATATGATCCAAAACGTAACCTAATTCTTAATACTCCATTTCTCTGCCTCCATCTCAAATAGCTTCTTCTCAAATAATTCTAATGGAGCACTAGGGCTTTTGTTTGCATATCTTTTGGAGGATATTCATAGATAGAGATTACCTACCGGGGTTTAATTGGATTTTCTTAAATTTTAGGTTAGTATTTTCTATGATTGCAAGATTTTTAATAAATTGGGGCTAAATTTGTACAATAGTTATCATTTATAGATTTGAATTTTTCTACAGTTCGTACGTATGTCTAGTTATTTGTGGTTTATTTACAGATCTGGTAATTCATAATTCTTTTTCCATGAGTTCTTATGCTTATCCCTACATTTTCTATATAACCCATATTCATATTTTTGTGAGTATATTTCAGTAATTGCAAGATCATACAATTTGTTTTTTATAGTATAATAAGCTGTAAATTTCCTCTAATTTCTACTTTCCTTTATGCAATAATCCATGTAATCTGATTATTTTTCTATCCTTTCTTCTTTCTGGTTAAGTATATTGAAATTTTATTCGGTTCATATATACCCCTTTTTCTTCGTATGAAATTTAATTACTGTTCAGTTTCAGCCCTATTCTATTCAGATTTGTTCTTATTTATCTGAGCCTAGGCAATGCAAGAGCCTATACCATTGTCCTTTTTTATTTAGACGTTGAGTTTAGGCCTTCAAGAGCCTAAACCATTTATTCTTTCTTGCTTATGCGCAATTTTAGTTAAAATATAAAATTGACGATAAAAGTGCAATTGGGGAAAACAAATAAGAAATATGTATAAAAAGGATAAATTGGGCTTAATTGGAATTGTGCAATAAATGACAATTGAACTATAACTTTGATACTGAATAAATGACATTCAGATAGAGTTAATGATAGGAGTTGGGTTTTATAATAAAATTAAACAAAAGTGATGTTTACAAACAACCTATAAATTGATGTTTACATGCAACTTATGAAATAACAAAAAATAAAATGAAAGAAAGTCGGCTTACTAATAAACTTAAGATTGGCGTTAAGTTTAAATGAATAAATTAATAAGCATGTATAGTGGGAGTCCGTTCCGGCAACGATGACTGATTAGGGAAATTAAGGGACTCGTAGTGTTGGTCCGTTCCTGCAGTGAGAGGAGATTGATTAAGAAAAATAAGAGACCAATTAAAATGATTAAAATAGGGGACTAAGTCTAGGGGTGACTTATGTCGAATTGCATATTTTTGGTTGGATATTCGTATCAGTCAGCATTCCTTTTTATCACTACACTAAGGTCTCATGAAGAGGCGAAGGCACGCTTATACTGAACTGGATAGTAAGAGGTCCAAGTGAGGTCGGTACGAATGCGTTCTGGCGGGACGATGAGCGTGCATCGGGCCGATTAGGGAAAATAAGATGATGTGACGCCTAACGCTATGTCCTCTGGAGCTGATGAGTCGGGACTAACAAACCCCAGGCAATAGTTGTCATAGGTTACCACATTGGGGTATATAAGTCGATAGATGTGTAGTATTAGAAAATTCCTTCCTAATTATTTATTCGTTTTGAAGTATAGAAGTGCAAAACATTCATAACTATCTATCATCATTGGTATGATCATATTTATCATCATTGTCATTAAATGAGAATAGCCAATCCTTTATGTCATTCCTATCAGTATTTTTTCACTTTTAGATGTTCATAGACAATCATCCTTTTATGAAACTAGAACTATTTTTTTATCTATTTTCCTTAACTTATCAGTCATGCTAGTAATCATAGCTGTTCATCAGACTTTGTCTGATCCATTTCCTTTTTTTTCTTTCCTCTTTACTTCCCCCGAGGCTTACAGGGAGGAAGTTATAGTTCATATTGCTTTGTTGATTTTATTGTGAAGGATTTCTAGAAAAGATGGATTACGTCCTGTATCTTTTGCAAGGTTAGGTTGTATCTTTTTTTTTTGACTATTTGGGGAATAATATTATTTTGGACTCTAATGGTGTTTTGACTAAGATTTTGAGACATAATGTTTAGTAATGATTTGGTTAAAATAAAATGAATATGGTTTTTGTCATTTTAATATAAATTGTTTTATTTTTCCACTATAAATTAATTTGTTTGTGTCTTGTGAAATCATAGTCTCTGTGATTAATGTCCTTATACCTACAACGCTCCATACATTTTTTAACGAAATCCTCATATATGTGATGTAAATAAAGGGGGGATGTTATTTTGTCGACTGCCCATAACCCCTGCACTAAACAAGAGAAATAATGTGCTGAAATGTGTGGCAGACAGCTATGGACGATCACCAAGGTATGATAACAATCAGAACCTGTCGTAGAACTCACAGCGCAAGGATAAAATATAATAAAACATACACAATAGGTAGAAATATTGGAGCATCATATAGCAAACTTTTGAAAACTTTCACAACATCCTGAAAGTTATCCATACATCATAGGAATACCAAAGTGTGTACATGAAGCCTCACTACAACCCTCAGTGAGCAACTCAAACAGCGGAAATAGAAATACTAGATAGTAAGTAAGATAATAAGCCAGCCTCCTGCTCGCCTCCAAATTGCAACATCGTCCTCAATAAACTATCACCTGCCACCTAGTCTTCCCATCCACAACTGGAAGAACAACCCAAGGTAATAAGAGGGAAACATAAAACCTTGAGTCGGACAACAGTCTTAGTGAGCGATGAAACAACTAACAAACATCAACAGTAAAGTATATGAGAATGGATAGATAAACATACTAATCTACCCACAACACCAGAGAAGAACTCAACCCCGCCTTCCCTACATCGTACAGTGACAGCCTTTACAACAACTTTTCAACCATACATCCATGGAAACCAGAACACCCATTCAATCATGGCAAAGCACTCATAACATCCAAATTATATATCTTATGTAAACCCTCCTAATCGAACTCAACTTCCCTCAATCACAAGACCTAGAGGCCTAAACCAATATCAGACAAGCACCTAAAGAACATCTCGTTCGACGTTGGACAATTTACATGAGACGGTTCAAATAAGGAAACAAATCAACCATGACAAACTCTGGCTATCACCGCCAATCCTGCTTTGAAACCATCGTTAATCATATGACGGCCAACCTTGCCATATGTCAAGGGCTAATGGTAACCCCAGTTCTAGCATAAACTTCATATGCCTTTCAACGATACATATGTATGTCCAACCTTGACAACTAGGCCTTTCAACGATACCCAGGGTACTCGACCAGCAACCTTCCAGTCTTTTGGGTGTCCCCATTGTACCCTTTCTTTGAGCCTACTAGAACTTATGACAACAATAATCTCTCGGCCTTCACATCTCTAGTCATCCATCCCGACGACTTTTCTTAACTCAAGCAACCTTATCGAGCAACCATTATCCACCAACTCATGACCTTTGAGTTGGCACCTCATTCGTTGTTCAACACTGACCAACGAACACCTTTCAACACTTCGAACCTTCCTGCTTCAATTCCTTAGAAGTCACCCGAAAATATATATTTTTAGAAAATGACCCTATGGACGACCCCTTGGTTTGACCGACCATTGCACGACTGACCCGACCCTAGTGCTGATGCATGACTGACCCACTATGGTGCGATGACCTCAACATGCGCGAGCTAATCCTGCTCGACCTGAAACCTTGCTTAAGCCAATTGTGTGCTCGACCGACCAACCCATTTCGGCATGACCGACCGACCCCATCTTGGCACGACCGCACTTCTGCCTTGACCAACTTCTACTCGACCCGACCAATTTAGCTCGCTCGACCAACCCACATGACCCCTCTCCTGTACTGCACGTTGTATTGCACATTGTACTTCACGTTTGACCACCCCACTCGCACGCACGACTACTCACTCGCATGCACGACCTGTGGCCTGTACAGCCCCCATCCAAGTCCCATGTCGACCAAAACTTCGCCAATCAACACAATCGACGAAATATACTCATCCAATTCATAAATTGCAAGCATAAACATGTTATAAAATCACTAACAACATGAATATGACAATTTCATCAGTAATTATGTAAAATTCACCAAAATCATGATAAATGAACATATGAACTAAATTATGGATCTAACTTGCATACACATGTGAAATAGCATAGAATTTACCGGTTTAAACTTGCTAAATTAGATCATAAGGTGATTCATATGAAAATGAACTTACCAAGATGTAGATCTATGAAAAAATGCTTGAATTTGATGAAAAACATGACAAAACGTTCGTATACTTGATTGAATCCACGTGAGAGATGCATATCACTCACCTATTCACTAAAACAACCCGAAATGATAGAAATATGATTCCGAACAATGAGCAAATCGAACCAAACTCCTCAATCCAATGAATTCTCACTCCAAATGATGTAGATCTAGCTTCAATTGGTGTAGATTTTGGATTCCCTACCTTAGATTTCGGTTTTAACGGTGGAAAGGTGTTAGAGGAAGGAGGAATATAGGCCACCAAAAGAGAGAATGGAGAAAGTAAACTATTCTCCATACCTCTCACCCCCTATTTATAGCTTTCCACCAGCCCACTAATGGGCTTCTACAAATCAGCCCATTAAGGCTTCACAAACCTGAACAACCAACCGTTAAACCTTAAAACAATGATTCCTCCCAAACCGCTAAGCCAAATCTTTAATGTAACCACTCTACTGAAAGGCAATCATCATTTCCTTTCCAATGGTATAGGTCTCACCACCTGATTCGACGTGAGTCAAAAGTTATGCCTTGTACAATACTGATAGGGGAAAAATGGTCACAAACAAAATTGGTAAAAATTATGCACATGTCTTACATCCCCATAAGCAATATATTAAAATATGAGAATTATCCAGCCCTTAGGAAATAAAATAAAAATATTTTACGATCTTTCGATACGTAAAATGCGGGTTGTTATAGTTATATTCATCTTTTACCTTCATTTTAATTTTTTCCACAATATCCTATGTTTTTGTTCTTACCTAGAGATCACCACAAACACCTAGGAATATAATATCCCACTCAACTATTCTATTTTTTTCTAAAGTAGAACACTACATATGAATGCAATTCTATACAAAAAAAAACTTTCATATTTCCTCAAGGAATGCTAAAAAAAGGATTTCTATTAATTATAATCATGTCATAAATTTACTTATAAAATTTCAACTTGCTTTTTCCCATTAATTTCCCCTTTATTCTCTTCCCTTAAAGCATGCAAATTTTTAATTACTTATCACTTATTTCTTTTAAACGGTATCCACTTGAAACATCTTTTCAAAATTTTCGCAAACCATTACTAACTGTCCATGCACACTTATGGGACCATTCTCACTAAATTGTCTTTAATTAAATAAGATTAATTTTCAGTGAACCTTTTCTAAAGAGGACGTTTGTTTTCTGTGTAAAGTAACAAGGAAACTTAAAAATTATTATTGTTTTGTTAAAATAGGTAGCACAAAATATGGTGCTTCACGTATATTTTGTGCACCTCTTTCACTGCACATTTCCTTTCCACTTTGACAAAACATGTTTACTTACAAACTTGTTCATTCATAAAAACGTATCTTGTAATTTTTCTTATTCCGACAAGTTAAAGTGTGTCACAATCCATCCTTTAAGAAAATTTATTTTTATTTCACTCAAGGCCACGTATGCACCCCCTATGGTCAATTCATTTGCTCGTGCTTTCTCTTAACCACTTATATCGCTTAACCCCGCAACTTGCATACGCATTCAATGCTTTTTGGAAAAAAATTGCAAAGTTTTCTCAAAAATCATTTTAATGCAACTCTTAATATTACAAACCAATAAATTTCGAAAATTGTAAACTTTTAAGTTTTTGAAACATGAAAACTTTTTCTAGAAATCTTTTTCTACATTTATATTTTTAAATTTCTTTTTAAAATTTCTAACTGTGGGGCTAAGTACAAAGTGGTTTCTAACTTCTGCATTTTCCAAATTCTTTGCGCAAAGTTGCATTTCTTTGTCCTAGATTTCTCCTTCACATAAATTCCTACCAAAATATGTCTGAAATGAACAATAAGACTATCGTCACTTTTGCACCGAATGTATATATATAAATTCCTAATTCTTTTTTCTATTTCTTAATCTTTTCTAAATTTATAATCGCTTACTACCTAACCCACTAACCTGGATGCCCAAATTTCAAATATTAACATATGAAATCTTCTCTCTTTTTTTCAAACAGTTTGTACAATTTCTACTTTAGCCACTCATGAGTCTATAATCCTTAAACTTCCATAACCATTTCCTTAGTGTACAAAACCAATACCCCAACTTTCTTTCCATGTATTACTTTGCTTAATTAGTGGTTTTCTCTTTGGATATAGGTATATATATATATAATATTTATATTTTAAAAATACAGATACGTTCACCTACTATCTGTATAGAAATCCAAAACCGAGTTCTGATACCAAATGTAACAACCTGAACTTCGACAGACCCAATTTTTTTTTCAAAAATCTAAATCTATCGATGCCCAAGTTGGTTTGTCAGGTATCCTGCAGAAAGCCAGTGATAAATATATCAGGGCTCATAACAGAAATCTTATAGCAGAAGGGAATAAAATATAATAGTAGGTAAACACTTACCAATATAATGACACAATCTAACAAGTGTCTCTAAGTTGTAGAATCTCAACCACCTGTCTAACCTGTAGGTTTGTTAAGTGGAGGGGGTTAGAACAAAAGTTCTGGTGAATGGACAAATTATACTTTATAAAGTACCACTACATATACCATTCTATCACTGATTCATATTTATTAAGTTATTCAATTTTATCTCACAGTATACTTCCGATTTTTTCGCAAAAATCATACCCATCTACTCTCTAGTAGATTAACCTAATAAATATTATATATGTAGCTATATGCCCAATATATTGAGGTACTCCCATAGTACCCTCCTAGAGTGGTCCCCATCGTCGTACCACGAAAACATACTGGACCTCCAACGCAGCGCCACGAAAGCATACTAGGTTACGTTGCGAAAGCAAATAAGCCTATACTGCTGCACCATAAAGGAGCTTAATCCCTGATTTCCTTTACGGAACTCGGTCGAGGGCTTTCTACATATCTGTGAAGGACAGTCTTGTTAGGCCTATAATACAGATAGGAAGGTCTTTCTCTTTTGGTGGCTCTCCAAGACCCCTCCCAGCTTACCCCTATAATAATGAAAGACTATTCAAAGAGTTAAATGATTGCCCTACCATCCAATCTAAACAAACATGTGGCCCCTCATCCAATGACCCAATAGTAAAAGATCAATGGCCTCTTGGCTTAGCTCTAGTCTTTCGCACACATACTCTGACAAGTACCCGATGGCCTACTATCCTTTGTTGGGTCCCAGCCATGAAGCTTCCCACTTGGGGTAGCTGCCGAATCTTCCTAAGATCATCCCCATCAGTCTTTAAGCTGCCCACCAGTAAAGATGCAGCCAAGATATACTCATTGGATGGAACCGTACATACTATGCCTTTGGGGGTACAACTTCCTTAGGCCGACCATAAACGGACATCATGGAGTATCCTCGCATCCTATAGAAGTCTTGCACTTCCTTCTAGTCCCATCGAATAATAAGCTAGATGTGCTCCTCTCGTGTCTCCAAACACCCTCAATAATCTTCCCCATTAAGCACTTTATCCTAAATATGTACGGACTGGTCCAAACACATCTCATCATTACATTATTAGACCCTATGTCTAATATTTAACTACATGCTTGTTTTACTTACCAAATTGCTAGTTAACTTAAACATTCACTTATCTATTCTGCATTCAATTTATATGTTTTTCAGCTTTAGTTGGTCGCTTATTTTCCCTAATCAGCTCTCACTACTTATTATCATATTCATTAAACTTAATTCCTCAATTATAAGTTTATTAAAAATAAGCATATTCTACTCTTTTTCATTTAATTACAACCTTGTGTTATAATATTACCATAACTATATTCGTGGATTTTTGTTATTAAACTTATTTCCTGTAGACTGGGTTCATTTATAATAAGCCTCTTACTTTCCATTTCATATTTTAATTATAACATGTATGTTATAATCCTACATTTCCCTACGGAAAGTCAACCTATTATATTACATTCCTGTCTTATATAATTTATGATAATAGGTTACACTCCCCATTCATTACATACTTAACGGATTTCTTAATATCGATGGGTTTTATCTGAAATTGACCATTCCACTATCTTTATATACTAGATTATTCAGTAATTCTGGGTTTCCCGTCATATGCCTTGAACAACCGCCATCCAATGTCCTTTCTGATCTCCACCATTTATTCATTAGAATTTGAATTTTCAACATCCATTCAACACGCCTTTTCAGAAATTGAATTTCTAATAGCCATGTAACACATCTTTTCCTGTATTGGACAACAATTCAGTAGATCACTTGAATTTTCAACCTAATTGAATGCAGACTCTTTTAACATTGATACAATGCATGAATTAAAACTAGTGTTATAAATTATTTCAAAATTTTCCATTTAATATTTTCAAAATTCAGATGATGAACTTTTGAAAAGCTATGCTCTGATACCAATTGTTAAGGACGTGGAATGAGGATCTTAAGGAAGAATTAACACTAGAGAGGGGTGAATAGTGTTTATGAGGAATTTAAAGAAATCTTAAACTGGCTTGAATTACTATAGGAATCACACAATAATTATCATAATAGAAATGATCACAATTAAAGAAACAACCACAGATGCAAATATAAACAGAATAAAATGTAGAAAAGGAAAGAATACATTGGATTTTATACTGGTTCGGATTACTGCTATGCCTAGTCCCACGCAATGATGGATTGCACAGAGTTTTATTATTATTAATATCCAAGTACAACACCCTTGGTTTCATTGCTACAAGGTTAACACCGATTCCACCACCGTTGATTCCAAGGCTACAAGGTTAACATCGCTCTCTTTCCTTGATTTCAAGGCTATGAAGAGCACACCCTTTCCCAATAGCCCTAAAACTCTTCAATAGTACCTCGAATAAGGAGTAGTTGACAGAGAATGAGAAGAGAAGACGAATGATATAAATTTTGTTGAAATTGGAAGAGAATAAGTGTAGAAATCAGGAAATTTAAGTATTTTAATGGTGGTAAGTAAAGAGGTGAAGAAGGAGAAGAAAGAATGATTAAAAATCCAAAATCAAAAGATTTTGCTCATGACTTTTGTTAAAGAGAGCTTCGTTTTCGAAAATATCTCTTAATGGCGACATAGAACCACCCCTACTTCTTCACACCTCTTACTCTTCCAACAATGATATTTCCCCTCTTCTCTAGAACCGTTCTGCCTCTTTATGTTTTCTCCATGCGTGGATATTTTCGTTAACCTAAATTTCTCTTCCACTTCTAAGCTCCTCCCATGTAACGATTCTGAGTTTGGGATCCCCTATAATCCTCAATATCATTTCTATTCCTCAGTTCCCTCTGGATCCACTCCTAATGACGACCCTACACATTTTTTTGACGATTTCAGGCAACTTCTAGCCCCTGGTTATCTCGCGGCTTGATATTCGACTGGTCGTTATCATTTTGGTTGGGGTTCTGATCACTAACATGAAATTTCTAGTGAGCAACAACGTTTAGTTTGTTTATTTGTTTGCGCGTTATGACTTCGCGTCTTTAATGGGTATTCAATGTTAGCTAGTCCGTGTCTTGTTGGTAGCATCTAGGTGATAAATCTGGTATTCTTTGGTCTCTAATGTGAATTTTGAGGTGCTTGGTTGTCTACTTTGGATTTTGTTGTTCAGTTTCTTGTTATATAGGTTTTTAGCTCGTTTTGGACTGTATGTGATGGATCTGGATTTCGTAATGTTGGGTTCCCACTGGTGAATGTTAACAGTAAACATGACACTTTGACACAGATCATTGACGATGTTTACTTGGTGGTAATCCTATCTCTAGTTCATTGTTGCGTACAATTTCAGACAAGTTAATTTTCCTTATGGCATTTTTGGTGCATGACTGTTGGTCAAGGGTTTGAGAGCTAGAACAAATGTTAGTTGTCTGTCAACGACACCGGTGATGCTTAGGCACTTGACGTTTGTTGACTCCTTGATCATCCTTTCCTCCAATGCTGGACTTTTTCTTGTTATGGATATTTGATGGGACTATCGAGCTCCTTCTTCGAAGCCATTCAGGTTCATTCTGTAGTCACTGCTACACTGGGTGTGGAGCGCAAGTTATCTTTGCAACAGTCGTTTAGTCACTTCTTACTTTTCCCTATTGCCTTCCATGTAATTGTACATCAACATAAGTTGTGTTCACATGCTTTTATTCTCTGGACTTGTTGTGTACTTATGAAACCCATTTTGAAGTACATAATTTAACATGTAATTCCTCCCTATGTGGAGTGACATTGTAGACTAGTTATCTTAACTAGCTCCGGGACTGTAATCTAGCTTAGATTCAGTGGATGGCCCTAAATGTCGTAGGCGGTGGACAGTTCGCCTTAAAAAACGAACTAGTTGATTGTTAACCACAATCTTCTATATATTTCTGTAATT
This sequence comes from Allium sativum, assembly GCA_030737875.1. Classification (NCBI taxonomy): domain Eukaryota; kingdom Viridiplantae; phylum Streptophyta; class Magnoliopsida; order Asparagales; family Amaryllidaceae; genus Allium; species Allium sativum. Next base: position 824,794,864 of record CM060919.1, on the reverse strand, counting down.
TTATTATCGATTATAATGAAAGGTGTTTGCGGCCGCCTCAAAAACCGGTTAGCTTTGCCCAAAAAAAAATCGAAATCAGCCCCTTTTTATAGTGTCCTAAAAGTTGCAACATTTCTAAAACGTTACAAATAGTGAAGAGACTCTTCCTCTGAATATTGAATTTATGACAGTTATATGTAGACGTGTCAATATGGGTATGTCCACACATGCCTTATATATTTATTTTTTAAATCAAATTTCAATTATAAAAACCAATATATATTTTCTGAAATTCTTGAATCAAAACTAATGTTTCAGATGAAGTTTCTAAAGTATAAAAACATATTGATATATAATATAAACATATTTATAAAGGTATATGATTTAAAACTATAAAACTATATATATATATATATATTATAAACATATTTTTATAAAACTTTACAAATTAAAAATATATATTTGAAACCATAATAATTAGAAATCATTTAAAAGTAGTTTGAAATAACTTGAAATCATAATTTGTATTTTGAAAACAGAATTTGAAAAGTAGATTTTGAATTTGAAAAACAGTATTTTTAAACTGAAGTGCTATTTAGAGTCTTACATATAAACTAGACTCAATAACTTTTTTTTTTTTGAGCTTTTGAAATCTTAATACTCATGAGTCTCAAATCTCTTTGAATCATAAATCTCTTTGAACTCAAAAACTATACAATCTTCGGTATTAAATCTTGTACACAAACCCTGCATATAAATATATATATGTATGTATGTATGTATAAAAATTCCAAAAAAATATTAATAGTTACAAGAGGGAATGCTTGTTAATGGCGATAGGCTATTTACTCTTCGTCTGATTTTGCTGTGCATGAGCATCCCCCATCATTCATCTTTTTATTCTAATTGATTTCCTTCAATTAAATCTCATTTGTTAACCTTCAACGAAAATCTCGGTTTCGTTGATAAGCCATAGCATTTTCAATTTCTCCACAAGTAATATTCTCATCACAAATTTTAACGACACTTCTTCGCGTTGATAAACCTTCTGCTATTTCGTGTCTTTCCACAATTAAAATTAAATCTAGGAAGTTCCATATCCAGATCTGAGTATCGCTGGAATTTGTGAATTTCAGATCGCAATAACCGATCTTCTGGACAGAATTCGACTTTAAAAGACCTACGATTGATACTTTCTAGCGTAGCAGATATTAGTTGAAGTTTGTTCAAGAATCGGAGATCAAGCCACCCGGGTAGTTGGGATTTGGCATTGCCAGCATAAGTGATAACCGGTCTTCCTGTTTTTTTACAAGATTTTGATTAGTGTCTCTACGTGATTTGGTAAGAAATTTATGAATACTATTTGGGTTGAATTTGCGGTTCATTATAATGGTTAATTTGCATCCGATTCGGGGTTCAAAGATTTTGTCAATAAAGCCAAATTCCCACACAAATTTTCTATATTTTGACTGCGAATTTAAGGTATCTCATAGATCTGATATATTCTGATTCCAGTTTTTATAGTTTGGATTTAATCATCCATATTAGTTTTTGGCACTGGATTGTGTGAGGATTTTTGAAGGTTGAAGTATGATCTGTTATTCCTCTTAATCCAATGATCTTCAACTTGAGTTACACGCTTGGATTTGATAGATGTAAATTAAAGGCAACTTTTAAGAAATGTTTTTGATATTCCTGATGATTTTTTTGTGCCATAGGGATTAAGGTTCTGGAATTTTATGTTTTTTGTTTTACTATTTCATTTGGTGTGTTATCGAGTATTAACTTCTTCTGAATAATGGAGCGGTTTTTATAATTCTATATAGGATGAAAATGCATTTCTACTTGACCAGTGATCAATTCAGAAATGAGAGAGTTTTCAGCTACAATCAAGTATCATTAAATAGTTTAAAATGTTAACTTGCTTAGCATATTCTCTTGGTATTATACCCATTTTTCTACATTCTACTGAAATTGATGCAGTAGTTTTCAACCAGTTTCACACCGTTTTTCAAGTTCATTTGTACTACAATCTTTTCATCCATAATTCTTATGATTTCTTCCTGCAAGAAGGCGACTAATGGTATATTTGGATCCCAATTTTCTGATTATTGGTTTTAATGAACTTTCGGTTTAGCGTCTTTGCTATTACTTTTCGGGAGATGGCAGTTAACCTTCATGTGATGCTTCAATAAAAACTGGCTTTACAAACCATATAACTGCAAATCATATTCTGTCCCATTTAATGAATATGAGAGCAAGATATGGGGTTTGGTTTTGACGGTTACTCTGTATCATGAAGCAATTGCTGCTGTTTATGGGGTTTGAGACTAGTTGTCTTGTGAAGCAGCTGATCCAGACATTCAGATAAATGTCAACTTACATCTCCTCAATGGTGGAGCAACTGTTTAAAATATGGAGCAATTGTTCAAAATGTGGATTTACTCATTCGCTGCAGACTAAAAGCATTTGTACCATTTTATGTGTTGGAGATGTGGTATGGCTTAGAAGACTTGAAGTGCTTCTCATATGTTAGTTGTACATTAGCTGTCGCTTTAAAGTTTCATGTTAGATTAAACAGTGATTTCTCATTTTACATGGAATCCAGTTGTTTCGGTTCCTATGTGCTAATACTGTGGAGAAAGTGGCAGAGTTAATCTGATGGTTTATTAGGAGGTTTTAGTGGCAGGTGATTATGGTATGTTGGAAAATGTGACGACAGTGTGTGCTAAAAATATGGAGCGTTATTTGAACTTATATAAGCTTTTCAACTGCAAAGAAGATGATAATCATGCATAACATAATGTGATGTAGTTATGTGTGTAAGTTCAGATGTCAAGGGCAGTTTTCAGTGATGTTGTGGTGTTTTCTAGTGATTTTCAAGTTGTTTTCTACATGATATGGCCGGATTTGACCGAGTGGGTTATAACTGTGCAAGAAGGAGTATAGTTTGTTTTAACTCAGAAATCACCATAATTTATCTAAACATTATTTACTTTGATTTAAAAGTTTATTTTTTTAATTACACTAGTTTATGTCGACATATACAAAGTGCTATGTCAACATATATACCATTGACATGTTTTTTAAATTTTGAAAAGTTGTGTCTTTTGAATTCAAACCTTTTCTATATAGTTGTGGCTATTGGAAAACTATATATAGGCTTCATATTTCCAAAAAAAATTAATAACTTCTCATCTTTTTGTTCGTCCTTTCTTCTCCTTCCATTATTCTTCTTATTTTCTCAAAATCTATACTTATACTTCGCCGAATTTCAGAGAAATTATATCATTCTTCTTCTCTTTCAATTCCACATTAAACTTTCTCTGAATTTCAAGTGCTACTCAAGAATTATAGGTTATTTGTAATCGAAGATCGCAAGATCAAGTCATATCGAGTCGAAACTCCAAAAATGATACTGTGAAAAGGTGTTATTATAGCCCGAAAATCGATTAGGTGTGATTGTAGCCTGGAAATCAATTTGGTAATCTTGTAGCCGTGGAAATCAACAGAGCACCCTTGCTCGGAAGTAGGTGGTGGACTTCGTGACCATTGAAATCGAGGATTGTAATTTGGAAATTATACGTAAAAGTAATCTCCACAACCAAGCGTTGTATGGGACTGGATGTAGGGTAAGTCCGAACCAGGATAAAATCCCGGTGTGTACTTTCTTTTTATTTCTTTTATTTTTATTTTCTGCATGTGTGTTTAAATCTGTGATTGTTGATATCTGTGATCTGCATAACATTTTGTCTAATTCAAAAAGATTTCAAGAATATACTAAAATCCATCAAACGCTATCCACCCCCTCTAGTGTTTATTTTTCCTTAAGATCCTTAATCTGCATCCCCAACAATTACTATCATAGCATTGGTTTTCAAAGTTTCCATAATATGAACTTTCGAAAAATTTATATGGAAACCAACACTGGTATTGTCAATAATAATAGTTCATTTATAGAGGGTCAGCCCACTGTTAGACCACCACTATTTAATGGTAGTAACTATGCATACTAGGCTTATAGAATGAAAATTTACTTACAATATGCAGGTTTAAACACTTGGAATATCACACAAACTGAATATGTTGAACCCTCTATTAATTTTGCACAATGGACTAATGATCAATAAGCCACTTCACAAAATAATTCAAAGGATATGAACATTTTTTTCACTATATAGGAATGAGTTAATAGGGTATCTATTTGTAAATCTGCATGTAAAATCTGGAAAACACTGCGAGTGACTCATGAAGGAAAAAGCAAAGTTAAGCAGACTAAAATATCTATGTTAACCAATCAGTTTGAATTATTTAAAATGAATCATAATGAGTCCATCTTTGATACGTACTGTAGGTTCTAAGAGATCGTGCACTCACTAATTGCTTTAAGAGAAATATATTCTATTGAAGATCAAGTAAGAAAAATTCTTAATTCATTAACTTCAAATTGAGATCAAAAGACACTTGCAATTGAAGAGTCCAAGGATATTTGCGTAATGAAAATTGAAGAATTAATTAGTAATCTAATGTCGTTTGAAGCCCATATGAAAGGAAGAAAAGAAAATAAATCATCGAAAAAGAAATCAATAACATTTAATGCGGCAACTAAAGAATCTGGCTCAGATAGCGATCATGATAAAGAAACAACCCTACGGACAAGGAAATTTAGGAAATTACTAAGATATAGGAAAAGGAATAATAATTACAAAAGGAATGAGAAAATAAATTCTATAAAAAGTAATGAAGTTCCGAATAACATCAGATGTTTTAACTGTGACTGACCAGGTCATCTGAAGTGAATTGTCCTTATTCGGAGAGAAAAAAATCAACTTTCAAATGATAATTCATCAATGAGGAGAACAAAAGCATATGCATCAACCTTAGATGATTCCAATTCATCCTCAAGTGATAAAGAACTAGAAACAAATAATTCGAGTATGTGTTTCACAGCAATTAATGAATCAGAAGAAATCAAATAACGGATCTAAAAGTAGGTACACCTTTATAATAATTTTTTAGTTAAATTGTTTAAATGGTTGCTTGTTTGCTTGCTTGTTTGAAAATTTGAATTTTAAATTCAAAATTCAAAATTTGAATTTTAAAATAATAATTTTTTGCAAGACTGGCCAATTTTTGTAGTGCTCAGTAACACTCTTTATTAAAAAGATAAAAGTTACAGTAGGAAGTAGGTGATATAGAAAGAGTATATCAACTATTTAGTTCCACGCAGGGAAGTAAAGGCATTACATGTTCATTTTGCATACACACATTACATATCCTACATTAAATAGGGTATTACATAGTATATTACTTTTCAATTTGACTTGAACTCCTTAAAGAGCTCGACGTTCTCATCTGTTTCATCGCTTGTCATCATTGAACCCTTTGAGGAGCTCGATCTTCTTGCTTCTGATAATCGGCGCACTACCTATCTTAGGCCCAGATGAAGTAGCTATAGTTGGGAGCTGATAAAGAAGTCTACTGGTGCTTTGTGTCCTGGTGGTGGCAAGGTATGATCGTAAGGGCATTCCTTCCTTTGCATTGTGCTTTTATCTTTGATTATAGAACCTAGTGAGACTAGAATTACTTTTCATGGCGACACTGATTTTTGAAGATTGAGAAATCCAGGCTTTAGCATTTCTTTGTGTTGCTTATTGATAGCAGCTCTACGTTGGCCAATTCATCAAAGAATGGACTCACCTACACTGTTCCATCACCATTTTGACCACACACTGCCATTGTTTGTAACCATTTCATTGTTTTTGCCAATGTCATAACACAGTTCTGAGAGACCAATGTTTTCCATCACAGCTTCGTTATCATTACTATGCCTCATTGCTTCCAAATTCATATCATTTTCTTTGCAAAACTTATCAGTGCATCAAGTATTTTGCTTATAACACCATCAATCTCCTGCACATCTTCCATATAAGTTTCTACGGGTTTCATCATTACTTTATAAACATTACTTTCAAGCATCGGACTGCTAATACTGCTTGCCAAAAATTCAGGGTTGAGAATATAATACTACTTAACATTAGTGCTGAAAGCCATAGTGAGGAAATCATTGATCTACATAATGTACCCATCCTCTCTTTCATTAATATTACCTATCCCCGTTTCCTCCTCATTCCAGTCAACAAGTACAGAGTATCGATTTGTAACTTTGCCTAGTATATGAGCCACCTATTTACCTTTGTCTTGTAAAACCACAACATCTTTCTTCTTCTTAACAACTTCTCTTCATTCAAAATTGTTCGCAATCTGTGTACCCTGACTACTAAGCATTTTCTTGTTAACTTAATCATTAGAATTTGCCTTTCCATTTAAGGGATCAAAAACTTTCTTTTTTACATTATCCCCAACTTAGACAATGGAGTACACATATTTTTCTGAGGTATGCCTGAATACTTCACATTTCACACATAAATCTGGCTGCCATAAACAAGTAACATATACAACATGCTCATAACCATCTAGTAGTTGGACTAGGATATTAGTGGGCAATTCATGTAAAAGCGTGACCTCTACCATACATTTAGCGAACTCTTAACCATCTAGCTTCTCAGTAGAGATGTCCATACAAAGAAATTTACCCACTCTTGTTGCCAACCAACTGACACCTAATTTGGACCGCGCATGTAGTGGAAAATTCGTAAGTTTAATCCAAACATGAACCGACTTAACATTCTTACTGACTTCTCCTAAACTTGCATCCCATGGTCTCATATTGAAAACTTTTTCTATATAATAACAGGGTCAACATTCAAAATTCTATTCCTATCCTCAACACTTACAATATGTAAGACTTTACCTATACATCTGACATTGATTCCACCCGATGGATTCCAAACTCTTTGGAGGTGAGAAATGATGGTAGTGTATGATAAAGGCTTGTTAAGGAAACGACCAACCAGATAACCATTCCGCTCTTCTCTAGTAGCCTCAAGATTTTGTCGAAGGGAAGCAAAGTTTTTCCAGAGAACTTGAGTTGAAAGCTCGGCGGAGTGAAGATACCCGCATTTCTAAGTTTTGAATCAAATAGAGAAGACCATTTCTTTTATAGGAAATTGGGGAAAGAGCCAGGTCTTTAATGAGAAGGGACTTGAAGAACTGGATAATGAGGGAGTTCAAGAGGAGAAGGGGTAGGTAGCGAAGGAAGATTTCGTGGTGGTTGTGCGAGGTGGTTATCGATTTTGGAGAGGGATAAGCGGGAAGAAAGATTTGGTTGGGAAGAATGGAAAGCTGGAAAGGAGGACGCTACTAAAATTGGGAATGTTGATTCAACATTTTTTTTTGTGTGAAAATAATAATTATTTAATATAATAATGTAAAAATTATTTTATAATAAATATTATTCTAGGAAATAAATTAGAAAAAGAATATAGAGTTATAAATAAATCAAATAATAAAAATCAAAAGTCATCTTGGAATTTCAAAGGGATATGTCGACATACATGTTTGTATATGTCGAAATATACATAACATTTGGAATTTTAAATTTTAAATTTGAAATTCAAATTTTGAATTTTAAACTTTTGAAATTCCCGCCACCTTTTCACTAATCCTAATGTACTGAAAAGGTGTCCCATTACCAGAGAATATGTCCTTTGATTCTTCATTTAACTATCTATTTTTACCAAGGTTTTTAATCTCGTTCAAGATGAAAATCCAAGATTTCACCCGATATCTGAGTTTTGGCAGCATTTTTAGTTATAAGTGTTTTAAATATCACCAATTTTGGTCAAGATATAAATCCGAGATTTTCACCAAAATCCGATATTTGAACTTATCATATTTTTCTACCTTTAATTAAAAATTCAAACTTTTCTTCATTTTCCTATTACAAAAACAACTCTATATGTCTTCTTCAAGCGCATAAAAAATAATGAGGCTGACCAAGACAATAAAAGTCTTCCTTTACAACAACCGGGATGCTATCAAAGATTACAGAAGCTATATAAACTTTGGTAAATTTTATATGGGAAATTTTTGTAAGACCCGGCCCCTATCCCATGCTAACCAAGAGCAACACTATGTATTACTATCGGAAAGCATGGAGAATGGGACTCGACATGGCTAAATGTTGTACTCATTCCTTTGAGCGAACACATGCACGAAAATTTGAAACTTTTCAACTTATCATTCGTGCTCAGTATAAGTTCAAAGCAATGGTACAAGAAAATTTCTCAAGTTACATAGTACAAAATATAATAAAATCAAGTGCAGCACGATGACAACAACATAATACATATCATAATAGACATGTCCGGAATACATAGTCCATAATACATGATATCACTCCCAAAAGACATACTAGCATACATACCATAATACTACTAGCTATTGATAGTCCGAAGCTGCATAGTCCAAAACCCCAAAACATGGAAAAAGATAAGAATGCTGCAACAGTCCATGCAACCTAACTTGCGAACAATCCTCAACCTGACCCGAGGATTTTAAAACAAATCACATGGGTCAGACTATTTCTAGTGTGAGTGAAGTAAGAATCTATGGAAATCAAAATTTGACAACAAAAGATAAATGATACTACGTGTATAAGTCAACGAGAGGCATATGAATGTTACTATATATGAAAGATTTAGCATAAACATCTCATTTAAATAAGCCATAATTCCAAACATACATATTGTATGTAAATCAATACAATACCAACATCAATTATCATATGTAAAATAAAATGATGAAATAAATCAAGGTAGAGTATCACATATAAACCAATAAAACACTTATAACTTTTATCATATATGAAACAATATGATAAAATGAATCAAATCAGATTATCATATCTAAATCAATATGATACTCATAATATATATACAACAACATGATGCTCACAATAAATAATGGATATACTACAATATGATAACCAATCCAGTTAGAGTATCATTTATAAATCAATGTGATGCTTTTTAACAAATATTATATAAATCAACAAGACAGAGTATCACATATAAATCATTGCAATGCTCTTAACAAATATCATATATAAATTAATACGATAAAATAAATCAATAAAGAGTATCATGTATAACCCAACATGTTTCTCATAACAAATCTCATCTTTAAATTAATCGGATACTCAAAATAATTAAGTCAGAGTACCAAAACCCAATAAAATCCTCATGACATTTATCATATATAAAACAATATGATAAAATAACCCAAAATAGAGTATCATATATAAATCAATACGATACTCATAACCGATTAGCACATACAAAAAAATGATATTTATAATAAATATCTTATGATAATTAATCAAATCAATAAAATCTTCATGGCTTTTGTCGTTGGTCAATCAAATTACAGTATAAATAAATACAACAATTATCATATATAAATCAATATGATAATATAAACCAAATCAGAGTATCATATATAAATAAATATGATACTCATAACAATTATCATATATAAATCAATATGATAATATAATCAAATCAGGGTATCATATATAAATCAATACGATACTCATAACAATTATCATATATAAATCAATATGATAATATAATCAAATCAGAGTATCATATATAAATCAATACGATACTCATAACAATTATCATATATAAATCAATATGATAATATAATCAAATCAGAGTATCATATATAAATCAATACGATACTCATAACAATTATCATATATAAATCAATATGATAATAAATCAAATAAGGGTGGTGCAGCGGAAGCGTGGTTGGCCCATAACCCATAGGTCTTAGGATCGAAACCTGGCTCTGATACAAAAAATGTAAGACCCGGCCCCTATACCCATGCTAACCAAGAGAAACACTAAGTATTACTGTCGGAAAGCATGGAGAATGGGACTTGATAGGGCTAAACGTTGTACTCATTCCTTTGAACGAACACATGCACGAAAATTTGAAGCTTTTCAACTTACCATTCGTGCTCAGTATAAGTTCAAAGCAATGGTACAAGAAAATTTCCCAAGTTGCATAGTACAAAATATAATAAAATCAAGTGCATCACGATGACAACAGCAGAATACATAATACATATCATAATAGAAATGTCCGGAATACATAGTCCATAATACATGATATCACTCCCAAAACACATAATAGCATACATACCATAATACTACTAGCTATTGATAGTCCGAAGCTGCATAGTCCAAAACCCCAAAACGTGGAAAAAGGTAAGAATGTTGCAATAGTCCATGCAACCTAACCTGCGAAAAATCCTCAACCTAACCCGAGGATTTTAAAACAAATCTCGCAGGTCAGACTATTTCTAGTGTTAGTGAAGTAAGAATCTATGGAGATCAAAATTTGACAACAAAAGATAAATGATACTACATGTATAAGTCAACGAGAGGCATATGAATGTTACTATATATGAAAAATTTAGCATAATCATCTCATTTAAATAAGCCATAATTTCAAACATACATATTGTATGTAACTCAATACAATACCAACATCAATTATCATATGTAAAATAAAATGATGAAGTAAATAACGGTAGAGTATCACATATAAACCAATAAAATACTTATAACTTTTATCATATAAAAAACAATATGATAAAATGAATCAAATCAGAGTATCATATCTAAATCAATATGATACTCATAATATATACAACAACATGATGCTCATAATAAATATCGTATATACTACAATATCATAACAAATCCAGTTAGAGTATCATTTATAAATCAATGTGATGCTCTTTAACAAATATTATATAAATCAACAAGACAGAGTATCGCATATAAATCATTACGATGCTCTTAACAAATATCATATATAAATTAATACGATAAAATAAATCAATAAAGGGTATCTTGTGTAACCCAACAGGCTTCTCATAACAAATCTCATCTTTAAATTAATAAGATACTCATAAATTAAGTCAAAGTATCAAAACCCAATAAAATCCTCATGACATTTATCATATATAAAAAAATATGATAAAATAACCCAAACCAGAGTATCATATATAAGTCAGTACGATACTCATAACCAAATAGCACAAACAAGACAATATGATATTTATAATAAATATCTTATGATAATTAATCAAGTCAATAAAATCTTCATGGCTTTTGTCGTTGGTCAATAAAATCATGGTATAAATCAATACAACAATTATCATGTATAAATCAATATGATAATATAAACCAAATCAGATTATCATATATAAATCAATATGATACTTTTAGCAATAATCATATATAAATTAATATGAAAATATAATCAAATTTGAGTATCATGTATAAATTAATACGATACTCATAACGATTATCATATATAAATCAATATGGTAATATAATCAAATCAGAGTATCATATGTAAACCAATACGATACTCATAACAATTATCATATATAAATTAATATGATAATATAATCAAATCAGAGTATCATATATAAATCAATACGATGCTCATAACAATTGTCATATGTAAATCAATATGATAATAAATCAAATCAGAGTATCCTATATAAATCAATACGATACTCATAATTATCATATATAAATCAATATGATAATAAAATTGATCAATTATAGTAATGTGATATAATATTAGGGGATTATGGGATAAATGTAACTTGACTCATAAATACCAAATAAACAGATGCTAGTATTGTAAAACCACAGTGGTAGAGCTCGAGCGTGCATCGAGACATTAGCAACGTAACTTACTCATAACGCCATAACAACACCTGGCGATCAACCTATGGTAACCAAGACGGTCTAAGGCGAAGGTTGTATGCTACCCGTTCACGGCACTACACGTGGGACCCCCACGCCTCCATCTGATGTAGTTCGTGACCCGCCGATCGGGAATCCCGATCAAAACAACAAAATTGCCCAATGTAGCAGACCGTTTGACCTTTGATGTTAGATGGGCGAAATTTAAAATCACTGATTCAGGTAGCGATCCTGAATCAGGTCGACCAAGATGGAGTTTTGGTCCATTGGTACAACAGAGTCTAATCTGTCCCACTCCCGAAATCAAAAGTTTTTTTTTAAAAATTATTTTATAATAAATATGCCATGAATTTCAAAGTGTTTATAACGTCAAAACACTTTATAAACTTAATCATGCTTTGAAAATATACCATCACAAGCAAAACAAAATAAAAATCACAAGCGAATTAAACAAAACAAAGCTGATATTAAATTTTATCATATATAAAAACAATACGATAAAATCAATCAAGTCAGAGTATCATATATAAGTCAATATGATACTTTTAATAAATATCATATATAAAACAATATGACAAAATAAATCAAATCACAATAGTTGCGATAGAGAAAAAGATATCATTATAAAAATGGCATATAAGTATGCCAACTCAATGAAGAACTAAAACAAAATCAATTCAAAAAGTGCCATATACTTCCAAATAGTAACTACTTAAGTAATGTACTTGCGTCCCATACCACATTGCATTACTTTAATATTTACTAAATGGGAGTAAATTCCACTTATTGAAAATGCACATAAATAACTATTCCACAAAGTTCTAATGTTATAAATCGTTCTTCGAAAGCCAGTTATGCAGATTAATAATTGTCTTAAAATCCTAAATATGACATTTGGTTCGTAATTCATGTCTTAAAATTCATTATATCTTTATTGATAGACCAGCTGCAAAGAATTAAGTTTTTGACAATCCAGACATTAGAATTATACAAATCCTGAAATATAAAAGTCGTAACACATTTTCTAAGCTTTCCAAAACTTGAGGAATCATCAAAAACCGATTAGAAACCAAAAATTTATGCCCAAAACAATTTTTAGGTTAAAAAACTGTTTTACAAACTCAGTTGGATACGCTCGCATTGTAAATATCATATAAATTCGAAATTAAATATTTTAAAGCTAAATTTTTTACAGTAACATCAAATGTCACTCTAGTTTATATATACCAAATTTCGAAAGCAAATCCTAAACCATTTGGTACAAATTCAATCATCTTTAGCCACCATTTTCAGATTACATTTATAAAACTCAGTTGCATATGCTCGCTTTGTAAAAATCATATAAATTAGAAAATTAATGATTTTGATCCAAAATTTTTACAGTAGTTTTATTTATTAGTCAAGATTCTTGATACCAAATTTCATTATCAAAGACGTTACCAATCGGTACAGATTTGATATTCATTAGCAACCATTCTCGGCTCAGTTAATAAAACTCAATTTCACATATTCAGTTTTGAAAAATTAGCTTAAATTCGAAAATTAATGTTTTTGATCCAAAATTTTTGCAGTAGGTTTGTTTACTAGTCAAGATCCTTGATAGAAAATTCCATTATAAAAGACTTTATCAATCGGTACAGATTTGATATTCATTAGCAACCATTCTCAGCTTTGTTAATAAAACTCAATTTTACATACTTAGTTTTGAAAAGATCACTTAAATTCAAAAGTTAATGTTTTTGATCCAAAAATTTGTAGTAGCTTTGTTTACTAGTCAAGATTCTTGATACCAAGTTCCATTGTCAAAGACCTTAATAATCAGTTTCACAAATAAATAATCATACTAAATCACTTTTCTTTTAAGCTTATTTTCTTCCTTATCATGAATCAACGTTTAGAATTAACCATAGTTTTAACATAATATCTAGGACACTATTATTCGATATTTCTTGAACTCTTAAATTCTTAATAATCGTGAGTCTTGTATCTTGAACTCTTTTACTTTGAAATATAGATTCTCCGATCTGTACAGTCTTCAATAATCAATACCTGCATAGATTCCCTATATATATATTCTAGATAACCGTGTTAGTATAAATTTTATAACAATAACTGAAACTACGTTGTTTTCATCAAAACCATCATCGTTAACATCTCAGTCCCTAACAATCTCCTCCTTTTTGATGTTGACAACCTTGGTTTATAAAATATTCATACTTGTTCATACCAGATGTCTTGATTCTCCAGTTACTCCCCCTTACTTTACTAACTCCTTCTGAAACTACTAACTCTCCCTCAATCTAAGCCTTATTTTATAATTCTCCCCATTCATCATCAACCAAAGTTATACGATCCTAAGCAAACTATAATACTCCCCCTAAAACTAAGACATGTTTAAAAACTAAAACTAATATGATTCTAACTATTAGGATAGAATAAAGTAACTACTCATCCTAAGCAATAACTTGAGTTATTATAAACTATATTTCGAAGCATATAATTCAAACCAAATCATTATATCTAATTATAATCAAAACAATCCAATACATACATACAATCAAGCAATCCAAACCAAATCATACCAATCTTTGAGTTATTTTACAAATTCAAATTTTGAAACAATTGAATCAAAACAAGCAAATTTATGAAGACAAATTCATACATTTCTAGGAACTTCTTTCCAACCATCTGCACCAAAGATTGGATCAGCCTTCATAGCATTCCAGTCTTCGTTGCTTTTGGTGAGAGGTGCTCAGCTGATGTTGTTGTCTTCATTTTTTGAAAGAGAAGCAATCATCCATCGAATTGCATCAAAATGCTTCTCTTGTTTTTTTATCATCTGTATTTGACTCAATTCTAAGTGATGTTGATTATGAAGAATGATACAGAGAATATTTGTGATAACCCCAAACTCCCATGCCACGGAAGTAAGGATAATCATTGTAATATAACACATTTATCACAACAGCAGATTACAAATAACAATATAACACATGAAATCAAAGAATAATATCATCATCACAGCGGAATTAAAATATCATAAACATCAGAGTTGCACAAGATACAGGATACAACTTAGCACTTAAAAGGTCTTAGCAAATAGAAATAGTTCTAAAACATCATCAAGTACAACATAGATAAATGATGTCTAAATGTTCCAAAATGGAAATAAAAGATAGAGGTAATATTCATCTTCTTCCAAAGAGCATACTCCACTTCGGTACATAGCCAAAATAAATCTGTTACCTGTCACTTGGATGCCCGTTTAAAAATAAGGGCACCCAAGTTTGCAAGTGAAAACAAAATACGAGTCAGTCATGGGACTGGTATGAGAAATCTTTCTTAGCTTATCTAATAATAAGGCTAATCACAGGACCATGCCGCTAACGCAGAACGGGTTTACTCCATTGGATTGCCAGTGCATAAAATAAGTATGCTTTTTAGAAAAATGAAACCATTATAAGACTCAAATCCCATCACACAATGCAACGCAAACCGGAGGATAGAGTCTTACCTTATAATGATTAAACATGATTGATACGCATAAAACAATAATTATTTGATATTAATACTAGTGTCTAATTGGTTTAAAAAACACTTTTCAAAGTAAAGGTATCAATCCTAGACGGCATAGTACCCCATCCTACCATATCGCCATATATATATGTTTACAATTAAATCCGTAATATTGTATTGGAAATTGGGTTTCCATCATGAGTCAAGGCTAGGGATGGCTCCTCCCGATTCAAGACACTCTAGCATATATCTCAGGATCACACCTACGGGCAACCCTTTGATCTTCAGGGCTGATCCACAAATACTTTAGTGGATTAGTTATCCTGAACACACGTTTTCCAGTCCTATTGGTCCTATCACTTGGCCAGTAATGACCAATATATCGATGTACCTCGCAATTCATCATCCACATAAGTAAAAATGTTTGCGCTTCATACCATGACACCACTTCTAGCTAGAAAGAAATGCATGCACACCCTGCAATCACAATCCCGTTTTTGACTCATACCGGGGTGTGAGGCTCGTGAAGTAACGCTATACACAAAGCTATGCCTAAATAAGTTGTGCTTTGGTCATCAACCACAAGGCTTTGCTTTTCAACAAAAGCCTTGATCATTTGCATCTTGACATGCCACATTGACAATCCATACCATGTAACTGATGCATATCAATATATAACCTCTGAGCTCGTACGTCTCAGAGAAGGGTGTTAAGCAAGAGAATAAATGCTCCGCCACTAAATAGATATATATTAAATAGAAATCAAGTAACACAGAATGACATCCAATGTTAGATACACATCTATTTACATGACCGTTCTGGGTTTGAACGAAACCGGAGACACCTTATTCCTCGTCCCGCATGTCCAATACGGAAGAGAGGTTCTCGCATATCTAGACAATCAATAAGTACATCCGGACAACTACCACTTTTAACCCTTTACTAGGAGCTAACCAATGCAGATCATCAGTAGTCGTCTATTCGATGTGAATATCATCGGTCTTTAACCACCGTCTTCAATATCTTCGAATAAAATTATCGTATAATTATTTGAAATGAGATTGAACTCGGTCTTTTCAAATAATTATCGAATATATGTAATTTAAATCATTTCATATCGTTAATGTTATTTTATAAAGATTTATCGTTTTTTTTATTTATATAAAAATAGCACATTTAATTCGAATGACATTTCAGGCCGTATGCGGCCCTAGCGCTGTTTTTATCCAAATTTGAATTACACATTTCTCGAAACCTAGTTGTTGGATTTTAACAAATTTGATATTGTTGGAGAGATCTTCCCAAAGCAAACCTAATGGTTCTAGTTTTGGGAAAATCCGACGGTCGGATCTTTCGGTATAATCGTTTAAAGTTACGATTGCCGAAACGCGAACTAGCGCGCACGATTCGTTTAATTATAATTTTTATATATATATATATATAAATATAAATTGTTCGACAATTTCACTAGCATGTTAAAAGTGATGTTTTCAATAAAACAAAACATAAATTAGCGTGTAAACATTTCTCTTACTTTGTTAACATGTTAGTGACAAGTTCCATTTTAATATGTCGTTCTTTTTAATCTAAATGAACATGTAAAATGTCATTTTTGATTACAAAAACTTTTTTTAACATATATTCCTTTTTATCTAAATAATCATGTAAAATGTCATTTTTAATGAACCTAAATAATCATTGAAAATGTCCTTTTTGATCACTAAACAATTCCTAATGAGCACGTCATTTTTATTAGTGAATCATCTTTAATGAAACTAAATATACATTAAAAATGTCCCTTTTTAATGTTTCAACATTTTCCCCTAAACATGATTCTTTTAATAATGAATATAAATACACATTAAAATTATCATTTTTAATGTTTCAACATTTTTCCCTAAAACATGATTCCTTTAATAATGAATATAAATATACATTAAAATTTATCATTTTTAATGTTTCAACATTTTCCCTAAACATGCCTCTTTTTCATGTTTAGTAATTTTGACAATTCCTATGTTCACATATACAATAAAAAGATAATTCTACTGTATAAATTATTTTGACAATTTCTATGACTTACATGTTACAAATAAAAGAGTATTTTTATTGTTTAACACATTCTAACAAATCCTAATATTTTTATTGTTTAACAATTCTAATAATTCTATTATTAACATGTGCAATAAAAACATCATTTTTTATTGTTTAAAAAATTCTAACATTAACATGTTACAATAAAAAGAATATTTTTATTGTTTAACAAATTCTAACATTAACATGTTACAAAAAAAAAAAAATTTATTGTTTAACAAATTCTAACATTAAAATGTTACAATAAAAAGAATATTTTATTGTCTACATATTTTCTACATTACATATGTATAAATAAACAGAGTATTTTTTTGTCTACATATTTTCTACATTTCATATGTATAAATAAAAAGATTATTTTATTGTCTAAATATTTTCCACATTTCATATGTATAAATAAAAAGAGTATTTTATTGTCTACATATTTTCAACATTTCATATGTATAAATAAAAAGAATATTTTATTGTCTACATATTTTTTACATTTCATATATATAAATAAAAAGAGTATTTTATTGTCTACATATTTCCTACATTTAATATGTATAAGTAAAAAAGAAAGGATTTTTATTTGTATAACAATTACTATGTTCATATGACAAATAAAAAGGAAGGATTTTTATTGTCTACAATTACTATGTTCATATGACAAATAAAAAGGAAATTTTATTTGTATAACTATTTCTATGCAATTCCTATATTTACCTATGTACAAATAAAAAGAGGGTTTTTATTTGTATAACAACTACTATACAATTCCTATGTTTACATATGTACAAATAAAAAGAGAGTTTTTATTTGTATAACAACTACTATACAATTCGTACGTTTACATATGTACAAATAAAAAGAGAGTTTTTATCTATATAACAATTTTTACAAATTCTATTATTAATATATACAATAAAGAGAATATTTTTATTGTATAACAAATTACTAACAATTCTGTTATATCCAATTAAATCCAACTGATCACCACAAAACAAAATAAACCAATTCAAATCTCGTATAACATACAACTGAATTTTTACAGCGTATATAAATAAATTTCTCAACGCAAAACAATTGATGTTAAATTTAAATAAGAGATCTCATAGTGCTTTGGAATTCCTCAAAAAAATTAGATCGATCTAAATTCCCCTGGTCACTGCTAAAATGAAGTAGACTTCGTCACGATCCAAACGATTCCTGTTTTATGCGATTCCGATAATGTATGAACGAGTTATGAATTTTATTGTATTAATAATATTTTAAATTTAATTAATTAAATAATAAAATTAAAAAGTACCTTTCTTCTACCTACAGATCAAGGTTGCACCCTTTTCTTATTCGTTCAAAACTAGGTTTAAGCTTTTCACGCAACACAGTGCACCGGAGAATGATCGGACGACACCACACTGAGGAGCTACGAGGCGCGCGCCGGGTGGCGGCCATGGTGGTAAGTTCGAATGCACGAGGGTGGCGTGGCGGCGATGTGAACGGACGTCTTTTGGGGTGCTGGAACTCATTGGATACTCGACGATAGGTAGTGTTGTCCGTACGGATTTGAATAGTGGTGAGAGAGCTACAAAATTCTCAAAAGAGTGGAGGGATTTTATTGAGAGGATAAGGATTTATTAGAGGAAGAAGGACGGAGCTTTCTGGCCATGGAATTGAAGATGGTGGCGGCTACTATATAGGAATTAGGGTTTTAATCTTCTATATTTGTAATATAATATTATTAAATTTTCCAATTTTTAGAAAAAGCCCGTTAACCGATACTAACTCCAAATTCAACCCAACGAATATCCCCCCTGACCAAATACCCCTATTCTGGACACAATGGACTAGGCCTCATCAGCCCATTTTATCATTTCATCCTATTTTTCTTTAATTAAAATATAAACCACTTAATTATTTAATTTGATCGTACATTTTAATTTAACGGGGCCACATACGGACTCCAAAAATTCCCGAAAAATAAATCTAGATATGTTTTGACGATCCGATCCTAAGAAAATTAATTTCGTCAAATTTGGAGACCATTTGAAAAATAGCCTTCTTAATGGTCGATCCAATTCAATATAAATTATCAAACGCATTTTAATTTACCACGCTCACATATTAATTCAAAAAATTATGGAAATTTAAACTTACCAATAGTTTGACATTACGGATTCAATAAAAATGGTTTCATCGAAAACGGAGGTCGTTTGTAAAATGACTAATTTTAATAGCTTTATTATTATTGAAAAAATGGAATTTTTAAATTTTGACACATTTTCTGTCAAAATTTCTTAAAACACATTTTTTAAATTGGTTCTGATTTTCTGGGTTGTTACAATCTCCCCACTTTAAAACTTTTCGTCCCCAAAAAGAAAACAAAAGTAAAGTAGGAAACAAACGGAAAATGCAAAATATTGTAAATGTACTCAACACAAGAGCTAATCAGAGATGTCCACTCTGCACCTGGGATAAGCCTGTTTGATGCTATCCTCGGTCTCCCATGTACAGTGTCTAGGATCTCCGCTCCATTGCACCTTGACTAAATGGATCCTCTTGATTCTCAGGACTCTAGTTTCTTTTTCAACAATTTTCACTGGCTCTCTTCTTACTGCTAGGCTCGGCGTAATCTCCAAATCTTGTTGTGCAGCTTCCTCCACAATCAAGTCTAGATCATGTACATGCTTCTGAAGTTGAGATAAGTGGAATATGTCATGTACTCCTGGCAACCAGTCAGGCAACTGAACCCTGTAAGCGAGAGTTCTAATTCTCTCAAGAATAGGAAATGGACCAATGAATCTAGGTGCCAACTTTCCTGTTTTCCCGAAATGAACTACTCCTCTCAATGGGGAAACTCTCAAGTACACATAATCACCAACAGAAAATTCTAAATCCCTTCTTCTTGAATCTGCATAAGACTTCTGTCGGCTCTGAGCTATTTGAAGTCGCTTCTTAATGAAATCGACTTTATTCGATGCTTCACGAATCATGTCGGGACCCATACTAGTTGATTGCCTGGTTCTACCCAACATGCGGGAGATCTACATGGCCTGCCATACAATGCTTTGAATGGCGACATTTGCAAGCTTTCTTGGTAACTATTATTATATGAAAACTCAACCAAATGCAAGTGATCTTCCCATGAGCCGCCAAAGTCAAGAATGCATGCCCGCAACAAGTCTTCCAGTATACGGTTCATCCTCTCAGTCTGACCATCTGTTTGAGGATGATAAGCGGTGATTAGATTCAACTTTGTCCCTAACTCTTCTTGGAATGCTTCCCAGAATTTACTAGTGAATATCGGATCATGATCACTAACAATGCTACTGGGAACTCCATGTAGTCTGACAATTTCTTTGAAATCAATCTACGCCAGACTTCGAGCTGTTCTATTAAATCGGACAGTAATAAAATGGGCGGTCTTCGTGAAATAATCTAAGATCACTCATATATTGTCATTGCCTTTCCTGGTTCGGGGCAAACCGTCAATTAAATCCATGGAAATTTGATCCCACTTCCAATTTGGAACCTCTAGTGGTTGCAATAATCCTACGAGCTTTTGTTGATCACTTTTGACTTGTTGGCAAGTAGAACACCTGCTAACATATATGGAAATGTCTCTTTTCATTGCCTTCCACCAGAATGGGCGATTAAGACCGTGATACATCTTACTTACTCCAGGATGGATACTAAGTTTAGATTTGTGACATTCATCCATTACTTCTCTTTTGAGCTCGGGAATATCCGGCACACAGATTCGCCCTTGCAATCTAAGAGTCCCCTTGCTATCAATTTAGAAGCTTGAAGCTTCGCCCTTTCTATCTCATTCACTGATCATCTGAATAAACTTATCATTTTTCTAAAGAGCAAAGATTTTATCAATTAATGAAGGCGTAATGATAAGACTGGAGATGATCACATTCGTCCTATAGAGCGCATCCGCTACAGATTGGCTTTCCCTGGAGTATATAAGATATCAAGATCATATGCCACAAGAAATTCTAACCAACGCTGCTACCTCAGATTCAAGTCCTTCTAGGTTAACAGATATTTCAATGATTTGTGATCTATATATAATTCCAACTTCTCACCCAAAAGACAGTGCCTCCATATTTTCAAAGCAAACACAATGGCCAACAACTCAAGATCATGAGTAGGATATCTATTCTCACGCGGCTTTAACTGACGGCTAGCATATGCAACCACTTTGCCCCTTTGCATTAATACCGCACCAACACTTTTAAGAGAAACATCTATATAGACAGTTAAATTTTGATTATCATCGATAATAGTCAACACTGGAGCAGTGGTCAACCGTAATTTTAGCTCTTGGAAATCTGCCTCACATTCAGGCGTCTAATTAAATTTTGTATGCTTCTTTTTAAGCTTCATTAATAGACAAGATATCTTCGAAAAATCTTTAACGAATTTCCGATAGTAGTCAGCCAATCCTAGAAAACTTCTAACTTTTTAGGAGTGTTAGGCTGCTTCCAATCTCGAGTGGCTGTGATTTTGCCTGGGTCTACTGAAATTCCTTTCTTCGATACTACATGACCAAGGAACTTCACTTCTTCTTGCCAGAATATGCATTTAGAAAATTTGGATTTCAATACATTCTTTCTCAGAATTTCCAAAACCTCTTTCAGATGCTTTTCATGCTCAACAGCGGACTTAGAGAAGGTTAAGATGTCGTCAATGAAAACCAGCACAAATTTATTCAAGACGTCGCGGAACACTCTGTTCATTAGATCGACAAAGTAAGCAACAGCGTTACATAAGCCGAACGGCATTACTAACCACTCATAGAATAAGTCCGGACCTGTGAAAGCTATCAAAGGAACACATTCTTCGGCAATACGCAATTGATGGAAACCTGTAGCTTGGTCCATTCTAGAGAACACTTGCGCCCCATTCAAGCTATCTAATAAATCATCAATGCGTGGCAATGGATATTTGTTTTTCCAGTGTATGCTTATTGAGGTCTCGTTAACCAACACACAATCGGAGAGTACCGTCGGACTTTGGGACAAACACCACTACTGCACCCCAATTTGAGAAGCTAGGCTTGATCAGACCTTTCCACAAAAGTTGTTTAGTTTGATTGCTCAGTTCTTCTTTCTCTATCACCGTCATTCTCCGAATAGCATGCACAACTCGCCTTGCATTCAGAAATAAGTCAATCCTGAAGTAAATTTCCCTTCGCGGAGGTAAACTATCAACTTCATCAAACACATCCGCATAATTTTTAACTACAAGAATATTCCCAATATAAGTAGGAGTAACTTCTAGAGAAGACCAAAATTCTTTTCTATCAGTTTCTAAGCTACGGCATGGTATAGATATATCTCCGAGCTTCGTTTTATCTTTCGGCACATTTAACTTCAGCCTCGTGTTTTGTTAGCCAATCCGGCCGAAGAATATTATCGTATGCAGAAAAATCATCAAAATCAGATTAAAAGAAAACCGGTAGCAAGAGTAAGAGATCGGCACCCAACAGTAAACCGAGGACAAGAGAACCTCCTTTTGGATTATGGACACTAATTGATCCTTTAAGATGTCTTGGTTTCAAATTTAACTATTTAATTGTGTTATTAGAAATGAAACTTCGTGATGCAACAGTGTCAAACAATATTGTAACAGGAATATTCTTAATAGTAAGGGCACCTCCCAAGACATCTGGTTTACCTGCTCCTTCGGAAGAAGATGGCGCACTCGCTCCATCGTACTTGTGAGCTGTGACGGCCCGCCCCGCACCAGCCTGCATTTCCTCCGAAAGTGCGCTGTACACATGCCCGACTAGCACAGGACGGACGTCAAGAGAAAGGAAAGAAGAGAATGAACTAATCAAGAAACCTGTAGAATGTCTCACAACGCATGGAATAAAATATAATAATAACATACTTGACACAAAACAGGCGAGACAGTGCATAAGCTGATAACTAATAATCAGTGTCAACATCAGAGCAGCGGAAATCCAAATACAGCTTATTACAACCTTTCCAAATTTACTGTCTCTAAGCAAAAGAAAGCTAAAGTAGAAGATACACCAACAATGCCCAAGCAGTGATCTTCAACAACACAGGGAGAATATTATGTATATAGTACGTGGAAGCCTCCTGCTCGTCTCCGGATCATCTACCCGTGCATCACCAGCTAACCTGTCTCTAGTCTGCTCGTGTGAGCACCCAGAGTAATAAGAGGAGACATAAAACTCTGGGTCAGACATAAAGCCTGGTATGAGCGATAAGCATCTAAACAGAGTAATAACAGGTATACTAAACCATACCTGAACCTGGACCTGCAACCAA
Source organism: Allium sativum (assembly GCA_030737875.1). Lineage (NCBI taxonomy): Eukaryota > Viridiplantae > Streptophyta > Magnoliopsida > Asparagales > Amaryllidaceae > Allium > Allium sativum. The sequence goes on along the minus strand of CM060919.1, from coordinate 824,771,286 downwards.
AGAGTTAGTACCACATACCGTACAATACTCCAAGGTGCCATAATAAATAGTGTAAGAATACGGGGGTGGGGTGTGCATGTCACAATGATAGCAAACAAATCATCCATAGCAACCATCCTCACATCTCTCACTCAGTGCGTAAAGCGTACGACACCTACCACTTTGGAACACTAGACAAACTGAGGTAACGACGAATCCCGACTTGTAGAAACCCTGCTGTGACCAAGCCAAACACCTGGAGTCATGACCAAACATTTCAATGACCCACTTCATTGGTCGTAGCCCTTGGTTCTACCGATGCCATAATGGCCCTGAATCCGCCTTCGTACCTCCTACCATAGTGGTCCAAAGCTATAGACGTCGATAACCCCTTGGCACGCGTCCCGCAGCAAAGCCCAACCATGAAGCGAACTCGTTGATTCCCATCTGAATCTTGAGCTCTAACTTCTCATTTGGACTTCCTTTGCATCCCGGGTTTGGTCGAATTGGAGTTGGTCTTCAGAAGAGTCATCACGAAGTAGTAAAAGTACACGTCCGGTTCCCCATGCTCGGTTCGGTTCGGATACGTTCCCCGGTTCGGTTCGGAGTGCCACCATCCTCTGGGTTCGGGTCCTTCTCCCTCATGCGGTTCGGTTCGGTGCCCTCCCTCATGCGGTTCGATTCGGTGATTCTGAAGCGGTTCGGTTCGGATACTCTCCGTCTCGTCAGCATCAGTTCGGTTCGGGTATTGCTCTCGGTTCGGTTCGGAATATGGTATCCATGCTCCTCTTTCTTCCACTTCAGTCCTCCTTGTTCCTTCCGATCCCACGCTACGCCCCTCCGATCCGACCAGGCCTTCCTTGTTGCCTCTTCACGTCATGCTCCAGAAAGTACCACGCCCCGGTCCGGTTCGGATATGTCCGATCCGATCCCTACCCGATCTGATCCCCTACCCGATCCGATCCGGATCTCTGTAGCATTTCCTGCAGCTTTTCCAGCGAGTGTTTCGCGCCATAAGACGGCGTCTTCGACCAATCTAGCTATTCTAATGAATCATAAAACATGCCATAGAGTCATAGCAACATGTAATAGCAACCACAAGCAACAAACAACAATTTAAATGAATCAAAATGGATCAAAAGTGGTCAAAACCTCACATTTTCCTATAATCCCTCTTAATCATGTTTAAGCATACGATTAGCAAAACACATCGAAATTAACCCAAATTTCTAACAGAGCCTTAAAACATTATTTTAGAATTTTAAGAATTTTTCCAGAATTTATTTACGTATAAATTCGCTAATCTTCACTAATTACCCTTAATTAACTGTAATTAGTGCAAAACTATGCAAATCACTCACCTTTGCCACTATAAAACTTTCGGACCTGAAGTGGACCTCTGATTTGCACGAATTTCAATGTATAACAGCAGCTCTACCTCGGTTCTTGTGCTAATCCCCCTTGATTTGATGCCTCTAAGCCTTAATCCTTGATTAGGAAGCGATTTTGGGTGTTTTAGAGAGATTTAGAGAGTGGAGGCCATGGCTAGGTTAAGAGGAATGAAAGTGGCGGCTGGAAAATGTCTAAAGAAATGTTTTCTAACCCTAATCAGCACCTATATCCCCCTAAACCCGAAATTCCCCTTGGGCCTAGCTGCTAATCACCCGCTTAAGCCCACTTAAGCTGTTTTTCACCATCTGAAACTTGTTTCAGCCATATCTCCCAAACGGTGAGTCCGTTTGGCTAATGTGACCACTCTACGGAAAGAGAAACCATCATCCGAAGCCAATGGAAGTGGTTTCAGGTCAAAATTCCTTTCCAGTCAAAAGTTATGGCCAAAACAGTGATAACTAGGGGTAAAATGGTCATTTAAAAATCGGGAAAAATCATGAACATGGGAAATGACCCCCATAGTCGTCTCCCAAAGTTACATGACCATACGACTTCGTATGTGACAGAAATAAATATTCTACGATCCTATGATGCGTAGAATGCGGGTCGTTACACTCTCCCCCCCTTAAGAAATTTCGTCCCCGAAATTCCTTAACCCAAAACATACAAAGGATCCCGCATGCCTAACAGCCACGTACAACAATCAAACATGCAAAACAAGCAAACAAGCCTATCCTAGCATGCGGAAAACTAAATCGAAGTCAAAATCTTACCAGGTAAAGAGTTCTGGGTGTGTCTTCCTAATGTCCTCCTCTGCCTCCCAAGTACAATCACTCTCGTCCTCGCTCCACTGTACCTTGACTAGCTTCACCGCCTTCCTTCGAAGTTGCTTCATGTCGTGCTCGACAATACGGGCCGGCTTGCGGTTCCCAACCGCCTCGGGTTCTACTTCGAAGTCTTCTAACTGATCAGGTGAAATAGTCATATCTGAGTCGTGAACGAACTTCCTTAGTTGGGAAACATGAAATACGTTATGAACTCCCGCCATCTTTTCTGGTAAGTTAATTCTATATGCCAAATTCCCGACTAGTTCAAGAACAGGGAATGGGCCAACAAACCTTGGTGCCAACTTGCCTCTCCTGCCAAATCGTATTACGCTCTTCAACGGGGAAATCTTGACAAACACCAAGTCGCCAACGGAGAATTTTAAGTCTCTTCTCCTCTTATCAGCATAACTTTTCTGCCTATCTTGGGCAGCCTTCATTCGTTGTTGAATGATCTTGATCTTGTCTGAAGTTTCCCTCACCACATCTGGTCCAAGCATAAACTTCTCGCCAGCCTCTATCCAACATGATGGTGAGTTGCACGGTCTTCCATACAAAGCTTCAAACGGAGCCATACCGATACTGGATTGGTAACTATTGTTATATGCAAACTCTACTAGATGCAAATGGTCATCCCATGATCCACCAAAATCCAATATACATGCGCTTAAGAGATCTTCCAAAATACGATTCACCCTTTCTGTCTGACCGTCGGTCTGAGGGTGATATGCGGTACTGAGATGTAACTCTGACCCTAGAGCCTCTTGTAAGCTCTTCCAAAACCCACTAGTGAACAACGGGTCTCGGTCGCTCACAATGCTTTTAGGTACTCCATGAAATCTCACTATCCACTTCATATACAATTCTGCTAACTTAGCTGCCGTTCTAGTCGATTTGACTGGTATAAACCTTGCACTTTTAGTCAGTCGATCTACAATTACCCAAATGCTGTCATATCCCGATCTAGTCCTTGGTAAACCATCGATGAAGTCCATCGAGACTTGCTCCCATTTCCATTCGGGAATTTCTAATGGTTGCAACAACCCACTAGGCTTCTTTTGCTCGGCTTTAACTAGCTGGCAATTCATGCACTTGGATATAAACTTCCCAACGTCTCTTTTCATCCCTTCCCAGTAGTAAGTCTGCTTCATATCTCGATACATCTTATTACCACCGGGGTGTATGGTTAGCTTTGAGCGATGACATTCTCTAAGCACTTCATCTCTCAATCCATTGACATTGGGTACGACTAGTCTTCCATCCTTTCTAAGCCATCTATCTCGATCAAGCCCATACTTGTTCATCTCCTCATCGATACCCATCTCTAACTTGGAGATGATCTCCAATAGGTTAGGATCGTCCTTCTGACTAGAGCCGATCCGCTCAATTAAAGTGGGTCTGATCGTCAAACTTGCTAACATTTCTGGATCCAATTCGCACTTTGGTCTGAAATCAAACCCCGCGATAAACTCCAGTTGCTTCCATTCAAGGAACATAGCCCCTAAGCTGGCATGTCTTCTACTCAATGCATCAGCCACCGCATTGCCCTTTCCCGGTGTATATGCGATGTCAAAATCATAGGAAGCTAAGAACTCTAACCACCTCTGCTGACGGAGATTTAAATCCTTCTGGGAGAAGAGGTATTTTAACGACTTATGATCTGTAAACAGCTCAAATCTTTCTCCCAAGAGATAGTGTCTCCACATCTTTAACGCGAACACGATCGCTGCCAATTCTAAATCATGGGTAGGGTATCTTCTCTCGTGCGGTTTCAACTGCCGACTTGCGTAAGCTACAACCCTACCGCCTTGCATCAATACAGCACCCAGTCCGGTACTACAGGCATCCGTGTATACCGTCATCTCTTCATCCCCCTTAGGAATGACTAACACTGGTGCGCTTGTCAACTTGTCCTTTAGACTTTTGAATGCACTCTCGCACTTTTCATCCCAGACAAAAGCTTGATTCTTCTTGGTCAACTGGGTCAATGGTGCTGCTATCTTGGAGAAGCCTTGGATAAACTTACGATAATATCCCGCTAATCCCAAGAAACTTCTTACATCTGTTACGTTCTTGGGCGTAGGCCAATCTTGTACCGTAGCCACCTTCGCTGGGTCCACGGCAATACCATTCTCTGATACAACATGGCCCAAGAACCTCACTTCCCTCTTCCAGAAGTGACACTTAGAAAACTTTGCTTTCAATTGGTGTTTTCTCAACACCTCCATCGCTACTCTTAAATGTTCCTTGTGTTCTTCCTCTGTCTTTGAATAGACCAAAATATCATCAACGAACACAAGGACAAACTTATTCAACTGATCTCTGAATACCCTATTCATAAGATCCACAAAATATGCTGGGGCATTGGTCAGCCCGAATGGCATGACCAACCACTCATAAAACCCAGACGGCGTCCGAAATGCCGTTTTAGCTATACTCTCAGCTTCCACTCTAAGCTGATGAAAACCTGTCGCGAGATCCAACTGAGAAAATACTCTCGCGCCACTCAACTGATCAAACAAATCATCTATCCGCGGTAGAGGATACTTGTTCTTCCTCGTCACTTTATTCAACTCGCGGTAGTCTACACACAACCGAAGGGAACCATCTGCCTTGGTAGCAAACACAACTGGTGCTCCCCATTCAGAAACACTCCTTCTGATAAATCCCTTCTTCAAAAGATCGCTGACTTGCACCTCTAGCTCTCGCTGCTCTCTTGGTGCCATACGACGAAGTGGCATCACTATAGGTCTGGCATCCTTTACCAAATCAATACGAAACTCAATCTCTCGGTGTGGTGGAAGTCCGGTCACTTCTTCGAAAACATCCGGATACTGGCCAACCACGGGCAAACCTGACAACTCACTATGCGGAATGTCGAGGGAGTTTAGAAAACTAGCCAATACCCCCTTACTGGGTAGACCACCAAACACTATCCTCCGCCCATCATCCGCTCTAGCTGTCACCAACAAGCCCTCACAGTCTACCACCACCCCGTACCTTTGGAGCCAATCTACTCCCAAAATAATGCCAAACCCAGTAAAGCCCAAAACAAAGCAATCACAAACAAACATGCATCCATGACTCGATAAGACCACATTGCGACAAATCATGCTAAGGCTAGTCGAACCACCAATCGGGTTCGTCACTACTAAAGGTCTATCGACAATCTCGGGCTCCAATCCCAATCTATCTACCAGGTCACTAGATATGAAAGAACTGGAAGCTCCGGTATCAAACAAAACTCTAACAGGAACATCATAAACAGAAAGCATACCTTGAATGACGACATTCTTTCCCTTCTCCGCCGCAGTTGGGGCATTCGACGAAGAAGGAATAGCATTAAGAGCGTAGGCTTTCACCATTTGCTTTTCTTTAGGGGGCTGTGGACACTTGTCCTTGTGATGTCCCATTTGGCCACAGTTGAAGCACTTCCTATCCGCTGGCTTGGCCCGACAATTACTAGCATAATGGCCCTTCTTACCACAGCTGAAGCACTCCACATCTTGCTTACTCTTTTTCTTCTGGCCGTCCTTAGCCTGATTCTGCTTTCTCTTATTCTGAGAACCACCTTTGCCTCCACCACTAGCTTGTGGTTTTGGCTCATCTGCGGATGCAACCTCAGTCTTCGACTTAGGGTAGAGACTTTCCGATCTTAACGCTTTCCCCACAATCGATTCAAACGTCTCATCGATGTGGTTAATAAGTTTTTCCCCCAAGTACTGATCCAAACCAGTTATGAATTTCTCATTCTTTTTCTCGGCAGTATCAATAAGAGATAACCCATATTTTGACAAAGTGTCAAATTCAGCAATATACTCCGAGACAGCTCTGCCATTCTGCTTGAGCTCCAAGAACTTCTTAAACAACATTGACTTCTGAGCAGCTGGAATGAACTTCTCACTAAAGCGAGCCTTAAACTGCTCCCAAGTAATCTGGTCTTCGGGAGTAGCTGCCTTTATAGCATTCCACCAATTCATTGCCCGCCCTTGCAGCTGACGGGACGCTAGCTTTCTCTTCATCGCATCCTCGATACCCAAATCCTCGAAGATACGTTCGCAACTATCCAACCAATCCTGAACGTCCGTAGCCGACTCCGTTCCGTGGAATGATTTCCCACCAAGACTAGTATAATCCTTATTCAGCTTGGCGAAGTCGACTCTTGGCGCCTGCACCATTGGACCACCACCATTTCCACCATTGGGAGCTGCCCTCTGCACATCTCTAAGCATCTCTCTCATGAGGTCAGTAAACATCGTCCTCATGTCAGCAGCATTCCCATTGTTGGCTCCCCTACCAGCACCTCTAGTATATCGGCTCATCGTCAATCTGAAAAAGGAAATGATTAACGACTCCATAGTGGTGCTAGTGCAGTACGACTTCATCCTTATACTACTAATAGTATATACATACATAGTTTTTGAAAACCAAAGTAATCACAAATACGCGCTCTCATATACGTACTAACTCTCCCTAGTGTCTTTCCCTAGGTTAACTACGCAACCTAGAGCTCTGATACCAAGTGTGACGGCCCGCCCCGCACCAGCCTGCATTTCCTCCGAAAGTGCGCTGTACACATGCCCGACTAGCACAGGACGGACGTCAAGAGAAAGGAAAGAAGAGAATGAACTAATCAAGAAACCTGTAGAATGTCTCACAACGCATGGAATAAAATATAATAATAACATACTTGACACAAAACAGGCGAGACAGTGCATAAGCTGATAACTAATAATCAGTGTCAACATCAGAGCAGCGGAAATCCAAATACAGCTTATTACAACCTTTCCAAATTTACTGTCTCTAAGCAAAAGAAAGCTAAAGTAGAAGATACACCAACAATGCCCAAGCAGTGATCTTCAACAACACAGGGAGAATATTATGTATATAGTACGTGGAAGCCTCCTGCTCGTCTCCGGATCATCTACCCGTGCATCACCAGCTAACCTGTCTCTAGTCTGCTCGTGTGAGCACCCAGAGTAATAAGAGGAGACATAAAACTCTGGGTCAGACATAAAGCCTGGTATGAGCGATAAGCATCTAAACAGAGTAATAACAGGTATACTAAACCATACCTGAACCTGGACCTGCAACCAAAGAGTTAGTACCACATACCGTACAATACTCCAAGGTGCCATAATAAATAGTGTAAGAATACGGGGGTGGGGTGTGCATGTCACAATGATAGCAAACAAATCATCCATAGCAACCATCCTCACATCTCTCACTCAGTGCGTAAAGCGTACGACACCTACCACTTTGGAACACTAGACAAACTGAGGTAACGACGAATCCCGACTTGTAGAAACCCTGCTGTGACCAAGCCAAACACCTGGAGTCATGACCAAACATTTCAATGACCCACTTCATTGGTCGTAGCCCTTGGTTCTACCGATGCCATAATGGCCCTGAATCCGCCTTCGTACCTCCTACCATAGTGGTCCAAAGCTATAGACGTCGATAACCCCTTGGCACGCGTCCCGCAGCAAAGCCCAACCATGAAGCGAACTCGTTGATTCCCATCTGAATCTTGAGCTCTAACTTCTCATTTGGACTTCCTTTGCATCCCGGGTTTGGTCGAATTGGAGTTGGTCTTCAGAAGAGTCATCACGAAGTAGTAAAAGTACACGTCCGGTTCCCCATGCTCGGTTCGGTTCGGATACGTTCCCCGGTTCGGTTCGGAGTGCCACCATCCTCTGGGTTCGGGTCCTTCTCCCTCATGCGGTTCGGTTCGGTGCCCTCCCTCATGCGGTTCGATTCGGTGATTCTGAAGCGGTTCGGTTCGGATACTCTCCGTCTCGTCAGCATCAGTTCGGTTCGGGTATTGCTCTCGGTTCGGTTCGGAATATGGTATCCATGCTCCTCTTTCTTCCACTTCAGTCCTCCTTGTTCCTTCCGATCCCACGCTACGCCCCTCCGATCCGACCAGGCCTTCCTTGTTGCCTCTTCACGTCATGCTCCAGAAAGTACCACGCCCCGGTCCGGTTCGGATATGTCCGATCCGATCCCTACCCGATCTGATCCCCTACCCGATCCGATCCGGATCTCTGTAGCATTTCCTGCAGCTTTTCCAGCGAGTGTTTCGCGCCATAAGACGGCGTCTTCGACCAATCTAGCTATTCTAATGAATCATAAAACATGCCATAGAGTCATAGCAACATGTAATAGCAACCACAAGCAACAAACAACAATTTAAATGAATCAAAATGGATCAAAAGTGGTCAAAACCTCACATTTTCCTATAATCCCTCTTAATCATGTTTAAGCATACGATTAGCAAAACACATCGAAATTAACCCAAATTTCTAACAGAGCCTTAAAACATTATTTTAGAATTTTAAGAATTTTTCCAGAATTTATTTACGTATAAATTCGCTAATCTTCACTAATTACCCTTAATTAACTGTAATTAGTGCAAAACTATGCAAATCACTCACCTTTGCCACTATAAAACTTTCGGACCTGAAGTGGACCTCTGATTTGCACGAATTTCAATGTATAACAGCAGCTCTACCTCGGTTCTTGTGCTAATCCCCCTTGATTTGATGCCTCTAAGCCTTAATCCTTGATTAGGAAGCGATTTTGGGTGTTTTAGAGAGATTTAGAGAGTGGAGGCCATGGCTAGGTTAAGAGGAATGAAAGTGGCGGCTGGAAAATGTCTAAAGAAATGTTTTCTAACCCTAATCAGCACCTATATCCCCCTAAACCCGAAATTCCCCTTGGGCCTAGCTGCTAATCACCCGCTTAAGCCCACTTAAGCTGTTTTTCACCATCTGAAACTTGTTTCAGCCATATCTCCCAAACGGTGAGTCCGTTTGGCTAATGTGACCACTCTACGGAAAGAGAAACCATCATCCGAAGCCAATGGAAGTGGTTTCAGGTCAAAATTCCTTTCCAGTCAAAAGTTATGGCCAAAACAGTGATAACTAGGGGTAAAATGGTCATTTAAAAATCGGGAAAAATCATGAACATGGGAAATGACCCCCATAGTCGTCTCCCAAAGTTACATGACCATACGACTTCGTATGTGACAGAAATAAATATTCTACGATCCTATGATGCGTAGAATGCGGGTCGTTACATGAGCCACCTCAGATTTCTCCAGCAATGGACAATTTCTAATAAAATTCCCCATCTTGTGGCAATTGAAGCACTCATTAGCATTTCGAAGATTTTGATTGGAATTTTGACTGGGCCCTGATTCACTCCTCTTTGGCCTTTTTGGAGCTTTGCATTCATAGTTATAGTGTCCAAGTTTCTGGCAGTTGAAGCACTTGACCTTGGCCCTTTTACTTTCTTGAGGCTTAGCAGTTGTAGTGTTGCTCAGCTCTAGCTTCTTCTCAGACTGCTTCCTCTTATTATTAGCTTGATTTATTTCCCGATCCTGCTGAGAATTTCTGTGGTCAATCTCCTCGTATATGCAAGCCATCTCAACCACTTTGGCAAACGGAAGCTCAATATGTGATGTCACTCTGTTGTGATACTTCCTCGAAAGACCATTAATGAACCTCTAGTTTTTCTGGAGCGGATCCTAAATCAGTTTAGGTGCATATCGGGAGAGCTCTTCGAATCTCCCCACATACTCAGTAATAGTCCGATCTCCTTGTTGGAGATTAGCAAATTCATCATGGAGGCGCTCGACTACTTGCCGAGGAATGAACTTCTCATTGAAGAGCTCCTTGAACTTTGACCAAGACATATTAGCATCAATATCACCAAATGTAGTTGTCTCCCACCAAATTAAAGCCTCGCCCTTTAGTAGCTATGATGCCATAAATCTCTTACGATGGTCCTCTAGTTCCAAGCCCCTAAAAATCTTCTCGCATGTCTTAAGCCAAGCCTGAGCCTCTGTCACTGTCTCACGGCCAGCGAATGGCACTCCTCCCAAATTCTTGAATTTCTTTGCCACTTAATCTAGATCAAAAGGCTACGGGGGGGGGGGGGGGGGGTGGCACTATAGCATCCAGATTAGGGTAGTCCTAAGCAGTGGGGATTTCACCCCTTCACTGACCTCTGCCTGCTCCACCTCTAGCCCTAGCCCTCGTACTCATTTTAGTCAGTTCTATACGACCAAGGAAAGAGTCAGACCAACAGAAATGAGAATGCTAAAAGTAGAAGGACACATGGAAAAATGATGATGTAATGACTGATTATTATGTGCTATTCTGCTGTGCTCACTCTAGGACATTACTAATCCTATCTCTAATGAGTTACTCGCCTTAGAATACTGTTGACTCTATCTTGACAAATTATTTTAAATATATTATACTCCAGAGCTAAGATTAACCATTAGCTCTGATACCAACCATGATAACCCCAAACTCCCATGCCATGGAAGCAAGGATAATCATTGGAATATAACATGTAACACCCCATAATTATAAAATATTAAAATTAACATATTAAAAAATACTTAATTTTTAGAAGAAAAATTAAGGGAAACGGGCTGCACCATTGCGTTCTTCTTGGAATTCTGCTTGGGATAGAGTCCGGGTTTGCTTAAATCGGATATCGTATGGAGAAGTTATAAGCCTTAGAAGTTTTTATACACATAGGGAAGAACATATATATACACACACACACATACGTATATATATAATTCCAAAACCTTCAAAATAGTTCAAAAATCAAAATCCAACCAAAGCGGGCTGAGCGGGAAAATTCCCACTCGTGGGTGTCGACCCTCCCCAAGGGGTGTCGACATGGATGTCGACCCCCCTTATGGGGTGTCGATAGGGGTGTCAACCCCCCTATAGTGACGTCAACCCCCCCAGGCAGGTCTGGGCAGAATTCGTTTTACGTACCTGGACTTGATTCTGTGACTGATTCATTGGTTCTAGGCTATAAATATGGACCCCTATTCTCCTATTTTCTTCATTGGAGATCATGGGAGCCATATGCTGTCGAGTTGCAAACTGAAACAGAACCAAGTCCTACAACAACGGTTTAGCTAGTCAAATTCAGAATTCAAATCTATTCTCTCTCAATTCTCTAAACCTAACGTTGTGAGTTTCTAGATTACTTTTAGGTTGAGATAAATAAAAGTATGCTTTGATAGAAAATGAACTAGATATGTTGTAAAGTACGATTCTGTGTTGATATGAAACTTTATCCTATGTCATGACAAGATCTAATTTCCTAGATCTAATATAATTGTGGTGATTCAATTATGATGTTTATATGGATCTTGACTTGTAACTATGTTGTGGTAAATGTAAATCTATTAAACTTGATAGTTGCAGCATTGGTCAGATCTAATTTAGTATGTAAATCACCTTTCATGTTGCGATCAACTTAGATATGTTGTAAGTTGGACATATTTAGATCTAAATTTGTAATTATCATATTTTATGCTAGATCTACTTTATGATCATGGTTTATGCTAAATCTACTTTATGATCATGGTTAATGCTAGATCTACTTTATGATCATGATTTATGCTAGATCCATTTTATGATCATATCTTATGCTATGATAGATCTATCACTCGAGATCCAATTCAATTGTGATTGTTTTAGTATGTTATTTTTGTTTCATTTAGATAGATCAAATCGTTTATGCGAACCAAGAACATATGCCACCTTGAATTGATTAGGATTAGGTCCACACATTTATCTTAATTGTAACCTCTATGATGAGGATTTGGGTAGAGCTATTTATAAACCTATAGATCTAAACCTTTATTTATGTTAGATCCCATTATGACGATGATTACATGTCCATGGCAATACGTTTGTTCACCATGATATGATGTTAATTACATATCCATTCACTTTGTTATCATGCTAGTATGTTTATGCCAATATATGTTGAAACTATCACCTCTATCATATTCCCTTTTTCATTGTTATGACTAGACTACTTATTAGCCTAGATAACGCCAAAATACGTGCGAATATGTTAATGAAGGAAATAGGGGAAAAGGGATTTATATTTGGCATGTAATTTTTAAATGAATTGATATGTAATTCAAATTATTAACAAAATAGGTATTGACACCTATAAAAGGAAAGGATTAATTTATATATTAATTTATCAATATGGAATGTTTAGTAATTACAATTAGGAATTGTAATTGTACTTATGACACGAGGTTAGGTTACATTAGTGGTGGAAGTCTGCCCGGACCCGACCGGCATATCCAACAGCCATTAATGTTGAACCTAACATGGGAGGTCTAAGTACGTTAATACGAATCGGGCTAAGACACGAGGTTAGGCCTAACTATGGAATAAGACTACCCGGAACCGACCAGCATATCCAACATCCACAAGTCGTTGGACAAATATGGGTGGTCTAGCTCATTATAACCATGTATGGACATAGTAATGAATTGGACTACTTAACCTAAGTTAATCCATAGAGATTGTATGAACTTAAATTTAAGTTAGGGAAGTAAACTTGGCTGGATAAAAGGGGAGGGTTAAACAAATCTTGGGTAGGTGGGTATTATTAGTATATATAGGCCCACAAACTTAACCGTTAAATAAACATGCTTGAATCAGTGGGAGGGTTAAGTAAATATTGGGTAGGTGGGTAATATTAGTTTATATAGGCCCACAAACTTAATCTGATAAAGTTATGTAATTAAAGACACGTTTTAGGAAAACATAACCAGTTGAAAACCTAGTAATGGGGATGCAAGACAATGGGGAGAGCTTGCATCATCTTGTGTGGGATCCATTTCAGTCAATAACCCTTAAATAGGTATCAAATGGGTACTCCGAACTAGGTCGGAGTGGGGCACGCTTACTGAGCTGATTGTTAGAGATCCAAACGTGGAGGCGGTGTTGAGGTGCGTTCCAACGAGGTCATGTGCGTGCATGACTCCGCCTGCTGGGGAAGATAAGACGCCATGACATCAGTATATATGGTTGTGCATATCCGGAAAATAAAGGGTTGCCACTTTAGGGAGTGATACACCCTACTGTGGGGTAGCACAGGGTATATACGGAATAGGGAGCCGATCGATTGGGGGTAGTAAATAGGTTACATCTAGTCATGTCTGTTTTTGTGGGGTACATGTGTTTCTGTCTAGGCTAACACCCGTTATTTCTGTTTAGGTACCAGTTCTGTTTGGGTTAAAACCCGTTACTAGAGTACACCTAGAACTACCATTGTGTTTCTATTAAGATCATCCTGTTTTTGTTAAGAAAATGGGGAGTATGTAATCCTATTACATATCTGTTATACTAGTATTGGTGCAGAGCAAGGAAAGTATTAAGAAGCACTATCTATTCTATCATGTTGTCCTATTAACCTTGTCATACCTGCCATTTATGTAGTGATCTCTGTTATCCACTTCGTATGTCTATCATGATTACATTTATTTATTTACTGGCAAAAAGTAAGTAGACTCGCCAGACTTTATGTCTGGCCCTTTTGTTTTTCCTCCTCTCTTCCGTTTCCTCCCCCAGGTTCTCAGGGAGGAAACACTTAGGCTTGACCGTGATTTCTCTTAATTACTGAAGCTGCTGATAAGTATGGATCAAGCTCCTATTCTCGTTGCAATGGCTATATTTTGTTATTGAGGAATTTTCTATCTTTTATGTACTCTGATATTTCTGAAGTACAAGACAATGGTTTTTATGTTGTAATGGGTTTTTATATTTCAGACAAATGATGCTCTGGACCACGGTATTTTGATGATTAATAAATTTGTTTATTTTCGCTGCAAATTTTTTTACATTTATCTTGTAATATTCTGTGTCTGTTTACCTAAACGCTTCACGAAACTTAATGCATTCCCTTTGTGAGTGACATTAACGGACGTGGGGTGTCACACTTGATACCTGAGCTGAAGGTTGCTAGATTAGATAAAAGTTTTTGAAAATTATTTTTCAAAAAGGTTTTAAAAGAAAGTATTTTCGAAAAGAAAAGTCTGTTTTGAAACTATTCCCCCAAGAAGCCATATGTAATATCGTTCGGTCCTTTATCTTAATTTCTTCCTGTTTCATTTTTCAGCTTGTCTAGGGAACAAAACATTCCTAATATCCCAGAGGGCATCACAATACCATGATGGTTCCATAGGTATTTGGAGGCCACGACGTCTGCCGAAGGCCAAAGAGACGTTCCTCCTCCAGATGCGCCAATCATTCGTCCTCTCCCTCCAAGGGCAGATAACTTCGCAAAAATCTGCAAGGACTTCCGCGCTATGGAAGAGAAGCCATTCCATGGGAATGAGACATTCGTAGAAGCACGGAATTGGCTCAAGGAAACCAAGGACTTGTTCGTGATCTTTGAAGTAGAGGATAGAAGGAAAGTTCAGTTAGCAGCCTGGCTACTGAAGGACGAAGCCTCTTTTTGGTAGGAAATTACCCAAGCTGGACGACCGGTAGAAACTTAGGTAGATTTTAAGCAAAGATTTGAAATGAAATTTCTTTCCCAAGCCGATAAAAGCATGCAGATGGAGAGGTTCTTAGCACTCAAGCAAGGAAACTTAACGCTGAAAGAATATGTGAACAAATTCAACCATCTAGCAAGGTTCGGGTTAGAATTGGTGGATACACCGCACAAAAAGGCTTTTCGATTTGCTAAAGGGCTGAATGAACCTTTTCATAGGTTAGCCACGTCCCATATCCCAATGGGAGCCACTTTTGAAAACTTGTTGATATGGCCCTAATGCATGAGGAAGACAAGGGAGAAAAGAAGGAAGTAAGAGTTGAGGAAGCAACGCAAAATGAGAAGGTGTGGCCCAAGAAGGGACAACAGCAGAAGAAAGGCGAAAAGAATGACAAGGTTAAAGATAAGAGGAAGTGCCATAGTTGTGGGCGAGAAGGTCACTTAGCCAAAAACTGCAGGAAAAGGAAGAATTCTTGCTTCCCTTTTGGAGAGGTCGGGCATCTTATTAAGGATTGCCTGGAGAAACAGGGACAAGGTCAAAGGGCAGGAACTTCTGGAGGGCAGGTGCATGCTCTAGCGATAAGTGCTCCTGAAAGAGGTAGAAAAATTTCCGTAGAAAGTTTAGTTTCTCTTTCAAATCATCCAGTTAGAATCCTTTTTGATTCTGGTACTTCACACTCATTTATATCTTGTTCTATTGTTGAATCTTTGCCCTTAGTTACTAGTATCGTTGTGGATCCCGTAGCTGTCTCAAACCCCATTGGTGGTTCGGCTCATTTATATATAATTTGCAGAGGTTTAAGAATATCTGTGTTAGACGTCAAATTTGAATGCAATGCATATGTTCTCGGGTTTACGGGCTATGGGTTGATTCTAGGGATGGGTTGGCTTACCACATATGGCGCCATTCTGGGTGGTGAGAGAAGGGTCATTAAGCACACTCGAAATTTCTTGTGATCCAGAAGGGTCTGTCATGCTTAGTTTCCTAGAGTCTCTTGAGGCGTCTATCGATGATCTGCGATCGGCACCAGTAGTCCGTGAGTATTCTGATATCTTAGATAAGGTTTGGGGTTTACCCCTATGGCGCGAGATTGATTTCCGTATATACTTGGTGGGAAATGCAAAGACAGTTGCATTACTTGTGCGCCATATGGCTCCTAAAACAAAAGAGGGAACTTGATAAGCAAGTGGCGGGGCTACTTGAGAAGAGATTTGATAGGTGAATCATATCAGGATGGGAAACCTATTGAAGACAGTCCTTGAGGAAGCCCATCATTCCAAGATGATTATTCATCCAAGTGGCGATAACATGTATAGAGTTCAAGGTAGTGGGGTCAAACTTGAGAAAGGAAGTGAAAATAAAGAAGGAAGCAATGATTGGATGAGTTCCGACGTGCATACTTGTATCGGAGGTTAAGAAGCTATGCAAACGAGAAGTCAAGTTGGTGATGGTCCAGTGGGGAGACAACCAAGAAGATGAAACTTAGGAGACCGAAGACAAGATTTTTACGCTTCGTACCCTTTTCCTTTTCAAGGGAATGTTCTTAACATCTCTTCCAAAAGCTTTTATTCGCATTTGCCTCTATCATCTGAGTATATCCTATCGATTGAATCTTCGACCTTTAGGTAGAAAATCCCATGATTGTAAACATGTGTTTGAGACATATTATGTTTGATGGATGCAAGTGAATGCAAGTGTTTGTTAGTGGTTGCCTGTGGATGCATATACACACACATTAGGCACTAGATCAGCTCAATCACTCTCTCATACTACATATGGATGCGTGTGCATTTTCTTTTCTTTTATGGATGAAAATGGATTAGTTAGCATATAGATGTTGCACTTGGACGAATGGACGTGAACACATATAGAGCTTACATGTTATAATAGGATTATTTACATACATGTTAGATTCATGGCACTAATCATACATCGCATTAAGGAGGTCAATTGGATCAGTAAACCGCCTGATTTTCGCATTAGTATTAGGACATATACAGACACCTCTGCATATACTCATATAAGCATTAGAAATCTTTTAAGGACAATGGATGCTTGTGGATGATGGATGAGTAGATGGATGATGGATGGTAGGATACATTCTTCTTAACTAAAAGATTTCGGGGACGAAATCCTTTAAGGAGGGGAGAATGTAAAACCCCGTAATTTTAAAATATTAAAATTACCAGATTAAAGAATACTTAATTTTTAGAAGAAGGATTAAGAGAAACGGGCTACGCCATTGCGTTCGTCTCGGAATTTTGCTTGGGATAGTGTCCAGGTTTGCGTAAATCAGATATCGTATGGAGAAGTTATAAGCCTTAGAAGTTTCTAGATGCATAAGGAAGAACGTATATATAATATATATATATATATATATATAATAATTCCAGAACCTTCAAAACAGTTCAAAAATAAATATCCAACCAAAGCGGGCTGAGCGGGAAAATTCCCACTCGTGGGTGTCGACCCCCCAAGGGGGTGTCGACATGTGTGTCGACCCCCCAAGGGGGTGTCGACAGGGGTGTCGACCCCCCTATAGGGGTGTCGTCCCCCCTCCCCCCCAAGGCAGGTCTAGGCATAATTCCTTTTACGTACCTGGACTTGATTCTGGGTCTGATTCATTGGTTCTCAGCTACAAATATGGTCCCTTATTCTCCTATTTTCTTCATAGGAGCCATATGCTATCGGGTTTCAAACTGAAACAGACTCAAGTCCTACAACAACGGTTTAGCTAATCAAATTCAGAATTCAGAATTCCGACCTATTCCCTCTCAATTCTCTAAAACTTACGTTGTGAGTTTCTAGATTGCTTTTAGGTTTAAATAAATAAAATTATGCTATAATAGACAATGAATTGGATATGTTATAAAGTATGATTCCGTGTTGATATGAAACTTTATCCTATGTCATGACAATATCTAATTTCCTAGATCTAATATAATTGTGGTGATTCAATTATGATATTTATATGGATCTTGACTTGTAACTATGTTGTGGTAAATGTAAATCTATTAATCTTGACAATTGCAGCATTGGTTAGATCTAATTTTGTATGTAAATCACCTTTCATGTTGCAAACAACTTAGATATGTTGTAAGTTGGACATATTTATATCTAAACATGTTATTATCATATTTTATGCTAGATCTACTTTATGATCATGTTTTATGCTAAATCTACTTTATGATCATGTTTTATGCTGGATCTACTTTATGATCATGGTTTATGCTAGATCCATTTTATGATCATATTTTATGCTATGATAGATCTATCTCTCGAGATCCAATTCAATTGTGATTGTTCTAGTATGTTATTTTTGTTTCATTTGGATAGATCAAATCATTTATGTGAACCATGAACATA
Source organism: Allium sativum (assembly GCA_030737875.1). Lineage (NCBI taxonomy): Eukaryota > Viridiplantae > Streptophyta > Magnoliopsida > Asparagales > Amaryllidaceae > Allium > Allium sativum. Next base: position 824,753,382 of record CM060919.1, on the reverse strand, counting down.
TGCCACCTTGAATTGATTAGGATTAGGTCCACGCCTTTATCTTAATTGTAACCTCTATGATGAGGATTTGAGTAGATTTATTTATAAACCTATAGATCTAAACCTTTATTTATATTAGATCCCATTATGATGATGATTACATTTCCATGACAATACGTATGTTCACCTTGATATGATGTTAATTACATGTCCATTCACTTTGTTATCATGCTAGCATGTTTATGCCAATATATATTGAAACTGTCACTCTATCATAGTCCCTTTTTCATTGTTATGGCTAGACTACTTATTAGCCTAGATGCCGCCAAAATATGTGCGAATATGTTAGTGAAGGAAACAGGGGAAATGAGATTTATAATTGGCATGTAATCTTTAAATGAATTGATATGTAATCCAAATTATCAGTAAAATAAGTATTGACACCTATAAAAGGAAAGGATTAATTAATAAATTAATTTATCAAAATGGAATGTTTAGTAATTATAATTAGGAATTGTAATTGTACTTATGACACGTAGGTTACATTACTGGTGGAAGTCTGACCGGACTCGACCGTCATATCCAGCAGCCACTAATGTTGAACCTAATGTGGGAGGTCTAAGTACGTAAATACGATTCGGGCTAAGACACGAGGTTAGGCCCAACTGTGGAATAAGACTGCCCGGACCCTACCGGCATATCCAGCATCCACAAGTTGTAGGCCTAACATGGGAGGCCTAGCCCATTATAACCATAAATGGACATAGTAATGAATTGGACTATTTAACCTAAGTTAATCCGTATGAATTGTATGAACTTAAATTTAAGATGGGGGTTAAGTAAACTTGGCTGAATAAAAGGGGAAGGTTAAGATAACCTTGGGTAGGTGGGTAATATTAGTATATATAGTCCCACAAACTTAACCGTTAAATAAACATGCTTGAATCAGTGGGAGGGTTAAGTAAATCTTGGGTAGGTGGGTAATATTAGTATATATAGGCCCACAAACTTAACCTGATAAAGTTATGTAATTAAAGATACCTTTTAGGAAAACATAACCAGTTGAAAACCTAGTAGTGGGGATGCAACACAATGGGGAGAGCTTTCATCATCTTGTGTGGGACCTATTTCAGTCACTAACCCTGAAATATGTATCAAACGGGTACTCCGAACTAGGTCGGAGTGGGGCACGCTTACTGAGTTGATTGTAAGATATCCAAACGTGAAGCGGAGTTGATGGCACGTTCCAACGGGGTCATGTGCGTGCATGACTCCGCCTGCTGGGGAAGATAAGATGTCGTGACATCAGTAGATATGGTTGTGCACATCCAGAAAATAAAGGATTGCCACTTTAGGGAGTGATATACCCTATTATGGGCAGCACAGCGTATCTACGGAATAGGGAGACGATCGATTGGGGGTAGTAAATTGGGTACATCTAGTCCTGTCTGTTTCTGTGGGGTACCTGTGTCTCTATCTAGGCTAACACCCGTTATTTCTGTTTAGGTACCCGTTCTGTTTGGGTAAAAACCCATTACTAGAGTACACCTAAAACTACCATTATGTTTCTGTTGGGATCATCCTGTTTTTGTTAAGAAGTTAGGGAGTATGTAATCCTATTACATATCTGTTATACTAGTACTAGGGTAGAGCAAGGAAAGTATTAAGAAGTGCTATCTATTCTATCCTGTTTTCCTGTTTACCTTGTCATACCTTCCATTTATGTAGTGATCTCTCTTATCCACTTCGTATGCCTGTCATGATTACCTTTATTTATTTACTGGGTAAAAATAACTAGACTCGCCAGACTTTATGTCTGACCCTTTTGTTTTTTCCTTCTCTCTTCCGTTCCCCCCTCCCAGGTTCTCAGGGAGGAAACACTCAGGCTTAATACTGATTCTGCTTGGAGCTGCTGATATGTATGGATCAAGCTCCTATTCTCGTTGCAACGGCTATATTTTGTTATTGGGGAATTTTCTTTCTTTTTTGTACTCTGATATTTCTAAGGTACAAGACATTGGTTTTTATGTTGTAATGGGTTTTTATATTTCATACAAATGATACTTTGGACCACGTTATTTTGATGATTAATAAAGTTGTTTATTTCCGCTGCAAATTTTTTTTATATGTGTCTTGTAATATTCTGTGTCAGTTTACCTAAATGCTTCACGAAACTTAATGCATTCCCTTTGTGAGTGACATTAACGGGTGTGGGGTGTCACATAACACATTTATCACAACAGCAGATTACAAATAACAATATAACACATGAAATCATAGAATAATATCATCATCACAGTGGAATTAAATTGTCATCCACATCAGAGTTGCACAAGAAATAGGATACAACTTAGCACTTAAAAAGTCTCAGCAAATAGATATAGTCCTAAAACATCATCAAGTACAACATAGATAAATGATGTCTAAATGTTCCAAAATGGAAATAAAAGATAGAGGTAATCTTCATCTTCCACCAAAGAGCATACTCCGCTTCGGTACATAGCCAAAATAAATTTGTTACCTATCACTTGGCTGCCCCTGTAAAAAAAAGGCCACCCGAGTTTGTAAGTGAAAAAAAACTACGAGTCAGTCATGGGACTGGTATGAGAAATCTTTCTTAACTTATCTAATAATAAGGCTAATCTTAGGACCACGCTGCTAACGCGGAACGGGTTTACTCCATTGGATTCCCAGTGTATAAAATAAGTAAATCTTTTTAAAGCAACGCAATGCTTTTCAAAAAAATGAGACCATTATAAGACTCAAATCCCATCACACAATGTAACACAACCGGAGGATAGAGTATTACCTTATATTGATCAAACATGATTGATACGTATAAAACAATAAATATTTGATATTATTACTAGCGTCTAATCAGTTTAAAAACACTTTTCAAAGTAAATGTATCAATCCTAGACGGCATAGTACCCCATCCTACTATGCCACCATATATATGTTTACAATCAAATCTGTAATATCATATTGGAAATTGGGTTTCCATCATGAGTCGAGGCTAGGAATGGATCCTCCCAATTCGAGACACTCTAGCAAATATATCAGGATCACACCTACGGGCAACCCTTGGATCTTCAGGGCCGGTCCACGAATACTTTAGTGGATTAGTTATGTCTGAATACACATTTTCCGATCCTATTGGACCTATCACTTGGCCAGTAGCGACCAATATATCGAGGTACCTTGTAATCCGTTATCCATATAAGTAAAATTGTCTGGGCTCCATCCCATGACACCACTTCTACCTAGAAAGAAAAGCATGCACTCCCTGCAGCTACGATCCCGTTTTTGACTCATACCAGGGTGTGAGGCTCGCGAAGTAACGCTATGCACAAAGCTATGCCTAAATAAGTTGTGCTTTGATCATCAACCAAAAGTCTTTGCTTTTCAACAAAAGCCTTGATCGTTTGCATCTTGGCATGCCATATTGACAATCCATACCATGTAACTGATGCCTATCAATATATAACCTCTGAGCTCGTACGTCTCAGAGAAGGGAGTTAAGCAAGAGAATAAATTCTCTGCCACCAAACAGATATATATTAAATAGAAATCAAGTAACAAAGAACGACATCCAATGTTAGACACACATCCATTTACAAGTCCGTTCTGGGTCTGAACGAAACCGGAGACACCTTATTCCTCATCCCGCATGTCCAATACGGAAGAGAGGTTCTCGCATATCCGAAAAATCAACAAGTATGTTCGAACAACTACCACTTTTAACCCTTTACTGGGAGCTAACTAATGTCGGGCATCAGTAGTCGTTCATTCGATGTGAAGATCATTGGTCTTCAACCACCGTCTTCAATATCTTCGATTTAAATCGTTGTATAATTATTTGAAATGAGATTGAACTCGGTCTTTTCAAGTAATTCTCGAATATATGTAATTTAAATCATTTCATATCATTAATATTATTTTATAATGAATTATCGCAATTTTTATTTATATAAAAATAGCCCATTTAATTCGAACGACATTTCAGGTCGTATGCGCTCCTGGCGCGGTTTTTATCCAAATTTGAATTACACATTTATCAAAATCTATCCATTGGATTTTAACAAATTTGATATTGTTGGAAAGATCTTCCCAAAGCGAACCTAACGGTTCCAGTTTTGTGAAAATCCGACGGTCATATCTTTCGGTATAATAATTTAAAATTACGGTTGCTGAAACGCGAACTACCGCGCGCGATTCGTTTAATTTTAATTATATATATATATATATATATATATATATATATATATATATCATTCGACGATTTCACTAACATGTTAAAAGTGATGTTTTCAATCAAACAAGACATATATTAACGTGTAAACATTTCTCTTACTTTGTTAACATGTTAATGATAAGTTCCATTTTAATATGTCGTTCTTTTTAATTTAAATGAACGTGTCAAATGTCATTTTTGATTACAAAACATATTTTTAACATATATTCCTTTTTATCTAAATAATCATGTAAAATGTCATTTTTAATGAAGCTAAATAATCATTGAAAATGTCCTTTTTGATCTCTAAACAATTCCTAATGAACACATCATTTTTATTAGTGAATCATTTTTAATGAAACTAAATATACATTAAAAATGTCCCTTTTTAATGTTTCAACATTTTCCCCTAAACATGATTATTTTAATAATGAATATAAATACACATTAAAATTATAGAATCTCGTGCTGATAACTTGTTATAAAATAAAACAAAATAAATAAAAGAAGAAAGGCCATTAAAGAGAACAAAAGATACAAGGGAGAGACATTTTAATTTTATTGATTCAAGTATAAATACAATGTAAACAATCTCTATGTTTATACAGTTCACATGTCATGCACATCACAGTGAAATTACTTAGCATATTAGTATATTCATGCTTATTATAACAAAATCTTGATTGTTGGATTATTCTGTCGTTTCTTGAAAGATGAAAATCAAAATACAATTCAATGATGGAGATTCAATGTATCAACAATTGTTTCAAATTCTTTTTTTGTTTAATCATTATATAAAACAAATTAAAGTCTCCACCTAACAAATTTCACCGCAAAGCAGGTGAGATTTTTTAACGTTCAACTTCCGCCTACTACGTGTCATCATTCTCGTACCAACTATTTTTCAAAGATTTTATTTTACGAAAATGCTAATATGCCCGGGGATTCAGTTTGTCATTTTTTGCACCAAACACAAGAAAAGTGGAGGGACCCATCGCAAAAGACAATTTTGTCCTCCTGAATTACACTAATTTGTACTGATTCGCACTTTTTGACAAAAAAATGTTTGGGCGCCCTTCCTATAAAATTGTAATCTTTCCTCCTTTCTGTCGTTCGAAACTTCAATCCCTCGAAATAAAACTATCATGGCGGCCATTTCTCCATCCCTTTCCATCTCAATGCATCAACCTCGATCAAAATGTTATCGTTCTTCATCTCCGTCGTTGCTTTTCTTTAAGCATACCAAATCGAAGACCAACTCGTTTTCATTTTGCAATTCTATTTGTTACAATAGAATGGCAATAAGGATCCACGAAGAGAGGGGAAAACAAGTGAAAAAGGAGAGATCTTTGTATACGATGTGCAAAAGCGCAAATATAGAAATGGTGGAAGGGTTTAATTTTAAAATCCCTGAGAGAGCGAAGGTGGTGGCTTTGATGGCGTTTGTGATGTCCCTTTGCAACGCTGATCGCGTGGTTATGTCAGTTGCCGTTGTTCCGTTTGCTGCTAAGCATGGATGGTCAAGCTCATTTGTTGGAATTGTACAGGTATCCATTGTTCTTTGACAAATTTGTCGCCTTGATTTCATTTCTCTTTTTACTCGATCTTTTACTAATTCTTACACAGTAAGCATTGTTCTTTTAATTTGTTACACATATATGCTCGTACCATGAAAATCATAATGTCCTGATTGGAGTATTGTATGTCTGTGTGAAGCAAAGATAACATGTTGCATTTATGCTATGGGGTATTATTTGAATATATATCAGAGTATAACATAGGAAATTGCAATCGTTATATTACAAATGAATATTACTCCATGTACGCTTAGTTGATTCTGAACTTTATATTCTTTGGTAATTTTCAGTTAAAACCGTGTTCCAGTTCTATGTAAATATTCGAGGAAGAGAACAGTGATATGTATGAGCATTTCTTTTGTTTGTCAACTTATGCATACATAAACCAATCTAAAAGAAACAAGTAAAGTACAGCATCTGACTACCATATTTTGAATGTTTAGCATTATTTTAATGTCACGTTAAGAGTGATGGTGAGGTTGGTATAAGCATCTTTTGAAAGGTCATTTGTTTTTGTTTTCTTGCGTATAGAATAAAACAATGGACAGTGCTTCAAAATTAAATTTCTCATTCACTTCAAAAGATTAAAAAAAATCAACATTTTCATTAAATTCATTGTGGTAGGTGTGGCAACTGCCAACAGTATACCTGATTAAGTTATTGAGCTGGCAAAAATGTTGCTGTCAGCCTGTGAAAGTTGACCCAGCAACCATTTTTATGTACGGATAGTATCGTCGTTTTCTGTTGCTTACTTTATCATACAAATAGCTAACAAACCGACCCAGTTTTATATGTAGTATGTAATAAAAGGAATCCTTTTGAGTGTAAGACAATACAACACGGTTGAGACTTTTTAGTAAACCCTCGTACTGTTAAGACTTGTATAGCAAGGTAATTTTTGTTAAGGAAAAAGTTCTTTCCACTTAAAAATAGGTTTACAATGAGTACCCCTTGCTTACTAGTTCATGCCTCTACTATGTATAAATGAGATTGATTGTATAAGGCCAATCGATGTTCTCTGCTTCAACTGTCGGTGTTCGGTTTGTGTGTGTATATATATAGAGATAGGATCAAGGACACTCAAGTAGTGTAATACATCTATAGTTTCTGATTTTCACCACACGTTCATGTTTCTTTCTCGTTCCACTGACTTTTTCTTTCCTCACTTAGCTCATTCAAATATAAACGAGTGATCCAGATTGAGAGGCAATTTGGGTGTTTGGAATGCTCGTAACTTCAACCTTGAATGCTTGTAAAACTAATAACTCCAACCTTGAATGCTTGTAAAAAGCTTGTGATGTGTCACACAGTGAATTGATGTGCGAATGAAACCAATTTTCAAATAAAGAATCATTTACAATTTCGTGATGAGAAGCTCGTGGGCTAGGAGCATAGACGAATGTATATGTTAGTGAACCGTGCCATATAAAACTGGAACCTTTGTCATATAAAAGCGATTTAAACTGGCCATGTAAAAGTGATTTAGCCTTTAAGGCAAACCTTTGTTCATTTCGGTTGGATAAAACTGGCCAATTGTTGATTATATCACTGTATTTGAGTTAACCTCCGTAACTTTTCAAATAGTCTTAATCTCAACCAGAAAACCGCAATTTAAAATTGGAAAAAGGAAAGTTAAAGTCCTGTCTTCTATTTATGATTCCTATCTATTCGTCAACCAACTTAATTGATTAGGAGGAACCCCCCCCCCCCCCCCCCCCCCAAACCCCAAACACACACACACACAAAATTTGCTATATGGTGCTGAAAAATGTTCTCAGGTCATCTTTCTCGAAATTTAATGTCCACAATTCCAGATTTCCATTTTAGATCAGATGATCAATTAAGATTTGAAATTATAATATTGAATCATTAAAATTAAGTCGGAAGCAAGGAGCACATGAAATCTTAAGTGGTTAGAAACTAATCTGTAATACAATGTTACAACTACATTCCACTCTATTTTTTTTTTTTTTTTTTTGGCTAATTTATAAATATATTGTAGTCATCGTTTTTGTGGGGGTACATAATAGCTTCACTATTCGGAGGAGCACTTGTTGATAAATTTGGCGGCAAGCGAGTAATGGCATGTGGTGCCCTGGTATGGTCTCTAGCTACATTTCTCACGCCGTTAGCAGCTGCTCGTTCTACCTCAATGCTTCTAGCTGTCCGTGTTCTTTTCGGACTTGCAGAAGGAGTTGCCCTTCCTTCTATGAACACTCTCATGTCAAGGTAATTAATTCAATTGTACATTTTTACATTGGCAAATTCTATTTGTTGATCAAAAAAATATTTTTCGTATACCAAATTTGAATCACATACACAGATCTTTACTAAATCTACAGGGACAAAATAACAAACCTGTCCTCTTAATAAAACACTAACCGCTGCTTCTTTTTCTTTGTACATCTAGAGTACCCTCACTTGGTAAGAAAACAAGGCACTAAGGGACCTTCTACACAACTAAAACATGATCCTAGGACCTCACGTATGAAGTAAAATTAAAACATAGAGGATTTGTTGGTAAAATGAATAATCTAGAGCTTGAGCAGTGCTATAATAAATCCAAAAACTTATTAGAGAAAATGTTAAATCTTAAAGCTCTTCCAATTCTAATTAAAGTCTGCTTGTCTTCAAATTAAATTATCCAATTTGAGGATAACTTGTTTAAATTATTCTTTTTCACGTATAAGTAGGTATAAAAAATGACACACCGACACACTCATACACACGTGTGTGTACACACACATGCATGTTTTTCTAATTGGCAAAAAGGGTATGAAAATTATTTTTTGGTTTGCGAACCGAATTTGCCATTTACAATTTCACATTAAACTGGGATCAACCATTGTAGTATATGTTCTTTAGTTGGTTCCCTTCTCACGAGAGAGCAAGTGCAGTTGGCATTTCAATGGCTGGATTTCATCTTGGAAATGTAGCTGGCTTCCTATCTACGCCTATCATTATGTCCATGTTTGGGATCGGTGGTGCATTTTCGTTTTTTTCGTTGCTTGGATTTGCTTGGTTTTTTGTTTGGTCGCTTGGAGTTACGAATCATCCACGTGATAGTTTGCTAATTAGCCAATCTGAATTGGACCTTATACAAGTTGGAAAGAAAGAATCATCGAGTCAAACTAGTAAATTTCCATCTATTTTCAAGTTATTATCAAAGTCCTCTACGTGGGCAATCATAGTTGCAAATGCTATCAACAACTGGGGTTATTTTGTACTTTTATCATGGATGCCAGTATACTTCAAGACTGTGTATGATGTAAATTTAAAACAAGCGGCGTGGTTCAGTGCCATACCTTGGGGTGTTATGGCCTTTTCAGGTTATGTTGCAGGAGCCTCTTCTGATTTCTTGATTAAATCTGGCCAACCGGTGACTCGAGTTCGAAACATCATGCAGTCAATTGGCTTCATTGGACCTGGGCTCTCTTTGTTGTGCTTGAGATTTGCTAAAACTCCTACAACAGCAGCAGTTCTCATGACTGTTGCATTAAGCTTGAGTTCTTTCAGTCAAGCCGGCTTCCTTCTAAATATGCAGGATATTGCTCCCAAATGCGCAGGATTTCTTCATGGCATTGCAAATGCATTTGGAACATTGGCTGCTGTGATTAGTACTGTAGGAGCTGGTTACTTTGTAGAATGGTTAGGCTCTTTCCAAGCATTCCTTACTCTTACTGCAGTAATGTACTTCTGTGGCACTGTTTTTTGGAACTTTTATGCAACTGGAGAGCAAGTTTTCTTTTGAGATAAATTCTTTGTTC